>CM040085.1:26471751-27671751 GCA_022496805.1 Pohlia nutans | reverse complement strand
ATTTTGAGTATTATGAGGCACCTACATAGTTTGGTATGGAATTCATTCTCATCGTGATGCGTGAAACTGTAGTCTAACGGAGCTGACGATATAGATCGAACCTACATACATCTTCTCTGTCCAACACAATAAGTATTTTACCCAAAGACGTGGACATGATTGGGATGTCATTGTATTGAACCCATGGATTAGATTTCGTTCCATCTATTTAAGGGGGTCGTACATTCCAATGTGAGAAGAGCATTTCATTGTCAGCTTCTTTAGCGGGACACATGATTTCTGTGCAACCCTTGTTCGGATTGTTCTCGTCATATTGGACGTACGCTTCATACGGATCATCCATCGTGGATGTTGTAAGTGTGGGGTGCTTGCCTGTCATCTTTGGGATAGTGGTACTAGTCAAACATGCATATGTGTTGTCACGCTCTACTCGCTACTTATAAAACACTAGTCCCCACATATTATAGTGCTATATGATTTCATTGTACTCTTCGATTTTCTTTGTATTGCACCATGATCACTTCATTAGCATGCTTTTCGATATCTGATTGTCAAGAACAACACAGTGATTGGGATTTGTATATCGGAATCTTCATTATGTTAGCTCTGATTACATTGGAGATTATCTACATACTACATTTCATAACAGATCCACCATGACTCTCGCTTTTCATTTATCTAATACAAGGATCTTATATTATACACATACTAACATGTTACAACGTTTCAATTGAAGCTCACTCTCGTTTTTTTCACATCAATCCTGAGCCTCTTCAATTGTCTTGTGCACATATGTGCCTCAATCGCTACATTGGTGTACGTGGGACTTTGTTCCATAATTTATTTCTTTTAGATATTCTGTACAGTGGTGTACATGTTCTGGGCAATTGCCCCCTGCATCTAATACA
The DNA here is from genome assembly GCA_022496805.1 of Pohlia nutans. NCBI lineage: Eukaryota > Viridiplantae > Streptophyta > Bryopsida > Bryales > Mniaceae > Pohlia > Pohlia nutans. The sequence continues at coordinate 27,670,843 of CM040085.1, read as the reverse complement.
CTTGAACATTTTAAACACTTGCACTGTGTTCGGGACTTGCACTTCTACATATGTCATGCTCTGACCTTTACTTTTTTTTTCTCAGTAGCTCTATATGTTTCACTTTCACATATTAATCTTGTATACTTCGTTTGCGCTCCGCTCCTCTGCAATGAGGTGGTATGAAAATTCAGTCATTTTCCAAATGTATCAATAGCTATCATACTAGAACTGTGCATTCTCTTTCCCTCTTCTTTTGAAGGTAATTGCTCTTGTACGACAAAGCTTGCTCATTACATTCAAGTTGCCCCTTTCCTATGCTTCGCCCTTCATTGCTTCACTGTTGCGGACGGGAATATGGGAGCAGTTGATAAATTTCTTGTGTAAAATTCATCACGTCTTACTTATTGCCATTAGCACCGAACTTGGCAATATTTGATTAGTTGGGACTATTCCACCATATTGGGACGTTTATATATCTACAACTGGCATACATCCAGTGGGCAATTGCCCACTGGATGTATGCCAGTTGTAGATATATAAACGTCCCAATATGGTGGAATAGTCCCAACTAATCAAATATTGCCATAAAGGCTTCTGGAGTGTTCCGTACAACTTGTAATGCTTGTACATGGTGCAATTCCTTCATTGATTTTGCAATTCCATACAAAGTGCTCAACATTCATTTTAGAATCCCAATTCATTACTGTCTTCGTATGGAGGCCTTCTTATGACATTACAGCTGCAATTCGGAATACGGTAATTGACATACCATTCGACTCCTACACGTCACTATCCATGCCTCACTGTGCAACTGGACTTCCTTCCCATTATTGTATGTTGACAAGAACATTCATTTCAATATATTGCGACATGTTTAGTATTGCAATTAGAGTTGGACCACTTACGTGCTTTGCCCACGTCGTATGAATAATTAGGCTCCTACCTACGTTTCCAGCAAGTTCCAGCCATTCCTCCAGGGGTTCTCTGGTACCAATCGTTATGTTCGGACTTCCACAACAATGGCAGTTCTTCGAATCCAAAATTGGCATGCATTCAATGGTGAAGGGCCCACTGCATTTGCAAACACTACTGCATTTCATAGTGTCCCATTTTCGTACATTTCCCAACAACACCATTGTTGCCATAACAACTAACAGTCATGGCTTCAGTGCTGTTTCTTGTATCGGCCTTACGGTGAAGACTATGATCGCTGTTTCTCTGCTCCACACGTTCAAGACTCATTCATTTCATATTACAAAACTTAGTACTTTGCAATACTCAGGACACTACAGTCTTCATAATCAAATCAGATCATCACATTATTTAGCGCAACATGTTGCAGTGCATATATTCCATCAGAAACTTTGCTACGTATACATATCGCATACATTGTACTTGTCCAAAGATATCGTGACAGATTTTTATACTATGATACTACTTTTGTTCCACATAGCACACATTACTTTCTTGCAGTCAGGCCTCCTTGCAACCCATTGTCATGCATAGTATGTACACAGATATTTCAATTTCACACGTACAATTCAGCACAGTCGCTGCAGTCTGGAAATGAAATATTCATTGGCCACGCTCCTTTGAATTGCATACAATAACCGAGCATTCACAAGAACCTACTCACTATCAGAAGAGCTTGCTACATCGGGAGCATCTGGACATGCATGAATGCTATGAGCTGTTGTTGCCAAGGCTTGAAGAATGTGCTGTTTAGGAATGCTAACAGATGTTCCGTCTCCGCTTCTGGGCTTCCATGCTGTCAATATGGATGTTGTAGTTGTCATCTGCTCCTCATACTTTGTATCAACTTCCCATTTGAAGTTCTCTGTGGTGTCCCACTTTTCGTATGGCATGGACTCCTTTCCTCATCGTTGTGAAGGCTTGTACCACTGGACTTTTATCATCCTTTGCTGTACATCACCAAATGTCAGCACTGGATCCGAACAGGCTCTTCCAAGCCATATAGGTGCATTGCTATCTATTGCTGCACGCACTAGCAACATATGTCCTGCACGACAATCTCGAGCAACACGGAAAGGAGGTTATGGCTTTTGGCTCCTGGGTCCAATGTAATGCTTGTCTTCCCCAAATTCATCGCGCAGAATACCTTCCGCATCATACAACATTTGCACATCAAAGGATTGTCTTGTTCTCGGCCAAAATCCCATGCACAATACATCCACTGCTTCCATCTCTGGCTCTTCTAATGCTTCTTTCACTCGAATCCAGTATTGCACGAGTTGCGCGTGTTTCCGAGTGTATTCGCCTGTTACATTGGCATCCCCAACAGTCTTCCAATGTTGTATGAAGCCTTTTATTCCTTTGACAATTTCCTCTTGCCCTCTCATTCTGCGTGGTAGCACCGCACGCGGAGTTCCGCTGGGCAGTACTGGCTTCCCTTCCGCGTCTTCATTCCATAATTTTATGCCCTCCATTAGCCTCCACTTCTCATCGGTACAGCGCAATTTATATTGCATCAGTGGCCACCCAGTCCCGTCTCTGTAGAATCGAAATTGTCGGCCCTTTGAATGTCCGATCAGGTCGTCATCGCTTATATATCCAACGATGAAGGATTTGAAATCCGGTACTTCCTCAATCAATGCCGGGATGAATGGTTCGTCATCTAAATCCATGTACGACTTCATCAACAACGGAATGGTGGGATAATCATTCTCTCGCAGTTTCATGCTCCAACGTCCAAAGGACGCATCAACATCGTCGTGCGTATGTCCGACCACAAGGAAAGAGACTTGAATTTCTTCAAAAACGCCTTTTGCTACTAGAAGTGACCAGAAGCATTTCACATGACGGCTCTTGTTGTCCTTCCAACAATTGTCTAGTTGGACGTGTAGAATTGGAGGCAACTTCTGGAACGGCTTTGTTGGTGCTGCAGGGTTGAATCGTATTGACGTAATACACTCTTCAGAACCTGCAAGTATTGCCTTGTATAGCTCCGTTGTACCGGCTCCTAAGAATAAAGTGTTTGGATTCACTACCTTAGAAGGATTCTCTAGGTCTTCGCAATGGAACCAATGGTTTGATTGATGTCAGCTGCATATACGTCCAACGAATAGTGCGCATATTTTTTGTCCCCATGCCCATGAGCCAACATTCCCGTTACCGATACTCGGAGTTTCATGAGCCCATCGACGGCCTTGTTCTTCGCTGCAAAACATGGAGATGCTGTTTTCGAATGGTCGACTTTGTCGTGCATGATACACAGAACTTGTAATGGCCGATAGCATGCTAATGGTCGGCTCAAGTAGTAGTATGCGCGCAATGCCTCTTCTCTCCGGAGATGCACTTGCAGCAGGTGGTCCGCATGTTTATACCCGGGGGACCCATGTGCATGAACATTACGCAATTTTGTCAGCTCATCGCATCTCCCGCACCGTGCAAAATTATCGCCACGGCGCTTAACTTGGTACTCTAAGAAGTGCTCCTTCCATAGCTTACTACAGGAGGATTGCGATATCACTTTCTCTCCACATTGCATTTGCACCTGCTAAACAATGAACATTATTTAGTGCTTCAGTCAAGCTTTTCATCCATGAGACCAACGTTATTTACGGCTCCTATTGTCAACAGTATCGGTACTACACCTTGTTCACTTCTTGTAGTATGCTCTTCCACTTTGTACCCGCTGGTAGAAATTTTTGCACCACTTTCTTGCCCTTCAATGCGCCCGTTGTTATCGTGCGTGTCCGATGAGGCATTGAGTCTGCCGTTGTTGTTAGAATCATTGACATTGTCTGGATTGCTTGGGTCTTGCTGTTACAAGTCTTCTTCCTCCCCTTACCGGCATGAGGTTGTGGACGACGACCGCTTTCAGCATATGCCCGGTATCGATAAAAATCTGTCTTCGACACACCATACACCATTCGCCAAGCAGACATGCATACCACCTTCCCCTCAAGAACACAAACTTGTTTCAATGTTCCCGATACGTAGTGAAAGTTCCTGTGCACAGCCAATCTAATGCTATCTTTAGCCGTAGTATCTGAGTGGTGCAGCTCATATCGAAGAGTCTCTACCTGAGTATGGCTAAATTGTCCTATGCGCAACGTCTTCTCGATAGACTTCTTCTGCAGAAGAGTATCTTTTCGCTTCATTTGCATTGGCATTCGCGGATGACGAACTGAAAAGTACTGTCGATCTCCGCGGCCACTACCCAACCATGCGACTTTTGCTTTCAACATCTCATTGTACTGCCGCTCGTGGTTGCACAGACTCACTCCTTCATACATTGTATTCTTTATTGGCCACCTCTGCAGCGTTCGGCACGCCAAAGAGCTGCTCGTGTCCAACACTTCACAAACCACAACTCCTACGTACTCTTTTCCAAGTGGTGAGCGGCCATCGATGGATTGCCATTCCTTTGCAAACTCTACATATGCTGTAGCCAACGGCACTCCGCTGTCGTTCACAAGAGCCACTTCCTTCTTGCACCAATCTTCTCTGTTGAGGCCGATGCAATTGGGGACGGGCATTTCCTCCTCCGGAATGTTGTACACGCCATCCGCCTCCTCTCTCTCGGATTCCCATCCCTGAAGTTATACAGACCCACAACGGTCATTCTATGATGGACCGTCCCGTGCTACACAGTGCAGGTGTTTTCGACTGTAAATGCAGACACAAGCATGTTCACTTCTCTGCCTTACTCGACACTTTATATATTTTATTAATCATCTACTTGGAAGTTTGCAGCTTAGACGGAGACATTGTGAACTCTATAATCTACAAGTTCGATCCATCCATGACGATGGTGCGCATTGCCTGTCATTCTGCTTCTCGTACATTTCAATCTCCAGTTTGCCTAGAGTCGGAATGATGCGCACATATTTATCATTCTCTTGAATACAGCTCCTGTCGTTCATTCCATTTCGGTTCACTCTGCGTTAGTCGGAATGCACGAACTTTCCTACATTACACATTGCCGCTCACAGCCAGTGGGCAATTGGCCACTGGATTCATACACCAACAGAGTCGGTCCGAAGCCGGTTCCGAGTACGATTTCAACGTCTGTTGCCCTTACGTACTCTTAAGTTTACTCTAGTATGCCAGTGCATGGTATTGTAAACGACATCATAGGCGGCGTTCTCATACCATGTCGCTGGCATCCGTGTCACTTTCCATCATGTCGTCACGGTTGTCCAGTACTATGCAGCAGGCGTCAGCGCACTGCACCACAATCTTCTCTATATTTTCATTGCATCCACACCCTGTACAGAAGCGGTGACTTCGTCAGTTCTACGGAATGTTCTTCTGATCCATGTCCATGACTGTCAGTATTGTGTTCATTTCATTTCCTGCCCTTCGTCACCTTGCATTTGAGCAATGCTTACCTCTTCATATGCACATACGTCTGCATGGATGCAACTTGAATTACCTTAACTGAAGTCCGTTAATTCATTCACTGATGTCCTTTGCGTATTTTGCGGTTCCCACTATGCAAATTGCACTTCACTGTGACGGTAAGGATGCTCACCTTCACATTTCTCTGAACTACAACATTCTCTTCGCCTATGTCATGATATAGTACGGTTTTGTGCGCACTGTATAGAACGCAGAAACTGCACTCCACATTCAAATTCACAATTGAAGTCGAACTTCCCACCTCATCGTCGGCATGAGTCCTTCACAATACAACTGTCATGACTCCAGTGAGCAATTGCTCACTGGATCTGTTGTATTTCCTAGAGTCCCACTAGGGTGGATACTCGCACTTACACTATCTAAGCAATGATTACTACATAACAAGTACGCCTCCATCCTATTGAAATTACCACCGCCATGCCCACATGATTTTGTTGCCTCCGGTGAGTACCTCCGGGGCTGTGCAATTCCGTCGGCATCATATCTGGCATTCCCGGCCCCCACGCCACGCTCGTGCAACTGTTCAATTTTGTTTTTCCTGCTTCGGACATACACTTGGCAATACTGCTACCGTTCATTCTTTCCTACACTGCACTACACGCATTCTATTCCGCCACTGGGCAATTGCCCACTGACTGTGCAATTGGTTCTGACGTCTCAGCCATCTAACTTATAATCGGCTTCCCTGCTCCCATGCATGCCGGCTGCAGCGCTTCAATGTACTGTATGGTAGGGACAGTCACATCCAGTACTGCGGACTTGCACCCATAGACTGAGGGACTCATGTCCACCTGGTATTCCCCCACCGCGTAATTTGCCACATACTATGTATACCATCCATTGGAGACGTCCCTCCGTAACGACTGTCCTCTTTGTAGCTCCCATGCGTTGCAGCAGCACTTGTTTGATGTACTCATAGTTATAAGCATACTATTACAGAACCTGCACGTCTACTGTGGAGTTTACAGTACCCCTGAAACGCCTCTCTATATGGCTCTGACTGCAACCGTGCCCACTGAATTTGTACCTCACTTGACTCTCCTTATTTCATTTTCTACTATAATGCTCTTGTTGCCATGTTGAATGGCTCACTGCCTTCTCTGTCCACTGTTATCCTACTGTGCAGCTGAACAACTCTGCTGCTTGACTTCTACTCAATATAAGGTGCACTACAGTCTTGCAGTGACTCGTAGTTCCCTTTCACTTCGACAGTAAAGGCCCACGTGATATGAGTTATAACAGATTTTTAAGCATCCGGGCAGGTGAATCACTGCCTCCAATGGGAAAGAAAATTACCCAACAACGCATTCCCAGTGGGCAATTGCCCACTGGCCAAGCCAAAAATTGCATCCCTCTTCTTCTCGTTTCGTATATTAGTACTACCCGCTGTTGTACTGCCGTTGTATTCTACGGTGTTAGCAAAATATGTATATACGGCTTAATATTTTGAAATACTCTACTGTATTTATTTTCCAATAAAGAAATACAGTAAAGAATACATCCAGCTGGGCATTGCTCACTGGATCTAACACTCGCAATTTGCAAGACGAAGTAAGCCATGGCAATATTCGTGTACTTGGCACTTTCCATCAATTTAGGACTTTTATTGAGCCTACAAGTGACACAGTTCCAGTGGGCAATTGCCCACTGCTTCTATGGCAGTTGTAGACTTTAAATCCCAACTAAACGAATATTGCCATACGCGTTTACTTTGGATTTTTCCACCGTCCTAGGACTTTCTGAAATCTACACCTGCCATACATCCACCTGGGCATTGCTCACTAGATCTATGACTGTTTTACATTTCCTAAACCGCAATATGCAAGACGATGCCCCCATACCGGACTTTCTAGTACGAAGTAAGCGTTTACTTAGGAGTTTTCCACCATAGTATGACTGTCTGAAATCTACAACTGCCATAGATCCAGTGGGCCATTGCCCACCGGATCTATGGCAGTTGTAGATTTCAGACAGTTCCAATATGCTGTCTACATCCTAACTAAACGAATAGTGCGATCTAGCCGTACCAGTCCACGACAACTCTGGGAGGTCGTCCACAACAGAACAGTGACCGCAATCTCTGAAGCTACATAAATACACCAAACTTTGATTCATACACCGTGATCATGCATACAACAAAGAAGGGATAGTCCGGCACTGTCTATGCTTCCCGCAATTCTAAACTCACCTCACAATGGTGGCCCTGCAGCACTGTAGCGCGTGCACACACGATTGCCGCCAGGTAGCGTATGAGCGCCCCTCCCACGACGCTAGCGTAGCGCGTCCACCAGCAGCACGCCACAGAACGACTGTCCCCCGCGCCCTGCAGCCTCCGCTCCGTTGTCCCTCACGCTTTCCTATGATCGATTCCCAAATGTACCGTTCATGAGCCAGCGATGATTACAGACACGATGCTTGACACAAGAGCAAGTACAGAGAGCGGAAACGAGAGTGTTGAAAACGCGGCTGACGCCGCCAACGCCGGGACTGAGGGAAACAGCAGCGGAGGACAAACGGAGAGCGCAGCGGCAGCATTGAACACTGGCGGCCGGCGGCTCTCGGGAGTTGGGGAGCCTAGCGACAGCCCATCATCGAGTTTGAGCGTGGGCTCGGGGGATGTGGGCTGTTCATCAAGATCGACGGTCCACGGGCGAGCTCGATCTGACAGGTGAGGCGGGGCCGGGTGAGAATGTGAGATACCTGACAACTCGGGCCATGTACAGTACAGTATTCAGTTGGCCTTAATGACTGGGGCCCAGTTAGCATAGGTAATTCCGGTTTACGTGATTTGGTTTTTTGGAATGGGATTCAGAAAGCTATAGTGATCCCAAGAATGACAACCAATTCATGAGTTTTGCATTCTACCTTCTTTAATGTGATAGATTGATGACTATATGCATTCTGCCGATTTATTTTAGTGTATTAATATGTTGTATGTATTAGGCTTAAAGTTGCATGCATTAAGTTTACAACTCCAATGTAAATGTAAACTTTCTACGGAACTGAAACTAAAACATGATTGAGAATGCGTGGAATATTCTCTAGTACCTAAGTACAAGTTAGTTTCGTAAATAATTAAGAAAAAATTGAAGCATACATGTCCATCTTTTGATAAATTTACAAACCAATATTCAAAATGCAAATCAAAAATTTATATGAATGTCTTGTTCTTGGTGATATCCGAAAAGCCATAATTAGTAAAAAATTTAAAATTGAAGAAATTAAGAAATGGTATTTCGTACATTCTGAATTCTAAAATCATAATAATTTGACACACTAGTATTGAAACTGACTGAACCTCTAAATGTTCATCATACATAAAGTGGACGAGGTACAGAATCATACACAATTTTGTCATCCATCACTCATTGTTTGCAATGTGGATTTTTTATTATATAATTCATGGGAAGTTAGCTTCATGCATGTGTGATCCGATTAGAAAGGGGATGATGTAGAAAAAAATTAGGCCTCATTTCATGTTCTAGTGATTCACTGAAAATTTCAAAGATTTTAGTTCAAATATGCTTCCAAAAAGTCAACTCATAAAACTAAGCAACCAAAAAATACGGCGTAACTAACTACACTAAGAGTATTACGTTTCAACCAATCACATCAAATTTCATGTACAAATTGTCAATATCTTATTCGTAATCAAATTCCAAATGAATTTTGAATTTCAAGTTTTAAATTTTATACAACAATACTGGTGACAACAATCATAGATCTAACCACATAGATAGAATAAAAAATTCATTACGTACAACTTGTATTGATACATTAAGTTCAAAATATCCCTCTTAGTTACATTTTATAAGACATCTTTGACATTCTCCAAATTTGGAGAGAGGACGTTCAGGGGTTCAGGGTACAATACATCCACATTCAAAGGAACCCCCAAGCAGGAAAATGGATGCAACAATTATTAGTACAATATATTCGTACAAAATGGATGCAACAAAATACTACTACAATTCAACCATATCAATATATCGGGCAATATATAAATAATTAGGCCCTTCCAAATGTTGGATTGAAAAATGTAAAACAAGATGACATGCATCAACACAGTAATAAAAGAATATCATCTAGTTGAATTTATAAAAATAAATAAATAAATTAGAATTGCTTTGGGAGAAAGATATTTTCAAACAGTTTTTCACGAGATGCATTCAATACATTATGGTCATTCAAGCTATTATTGGATTTTTCATGGCTCTTGATTACAAAATTAGTTGTAAAAATATAGTGTATTTTTAATGTTTTTTTTTTTTCATGCTTAAACTAAATTTAGACCATACACTTGAGTTCTTTTAAATTTGAGCTTAGCAAAAAAAATGAATCTTACCAAGTTCAGTTTCTCCTGTATTTTGAAATTTTGAGAAACTCTAAAAATTGAGTTATTTATTGGAGTTACAAGTTCAGTGGATATTACCATGGTGTAACAAATATCTAAATTTAGATACACATATGATTTTCATGTACTGTACTTTTCCTTATTGTAACTTACACATTTGGTAAAAAAATTGGAATTTTTGAGTATGTTTGTAATTGATATAAATTTTATTTACAATCATTTCAAAATTTCACCAAAATTTATGAAAAAATCATGGTATGTAGTAGACACATCGCTTCATCCATGTACTTAAAATATAAAATAGAATGTTTATATTACTTATAGTGGAAAATTGACCGTGACAAGTAAAACATGATTCTATGGTAATAGGCTAGATGTTTAAAGGCTACTGTACAGTTAAGAATCGAGCTTGTCGTTTTTGGGCCCAATGCAACAAAATTTTAGCCTATATTAGCCTTAGGCCCAACCTCAAGCACTCAATAATATAAGATTACAGTTGGGTCCATCGCTTTCTTACGTAAAGGCGTTGGGCTCAAGAGTTGGGCCCATTTTATACAGTTGTTGGACATTTCAACGCATATGAGCCTTGGAAAAAAGTTTTTTTTCCCAAATGACATATAGAATCAATGAAATGTGCACTCGGGCCCAAGCCCAAAGTGTGGCCTCCATATTTGATGAACCAAAGAATGAAGTTGGACTTCTGTAAGAGCTTGTCAGTTTTAATGTAAAAAATGTTAGGTTGCATTGAGCTGGACTCCTTAGTGTAAAGGGGTTGGGCTCAAAAAATAACTTTCAACCAATGAGAAGCCACGATTTCAATCCATGTCTACATTAGTTTGGGCTGAACTCCTAGTGTAAAGCGGCCCTAATAGTTAATACATGCAGCTGTAATCCTAATATTTACAATTTAACCCTTTGATGGGCTTGCGTTCATATAGTGAAGGATGAACACATTCAAATTGTTCTCTTGACTACATACATGGACAATTTTCATCCATCCAAAATTCTCTTGGTTCTTGTGCTAGTTGACTATCATTTGTACAACATGGATTATGAAAATTAAGTTATTGTGATGTGATCTTCACATTGACATTTACAAATTAAATCCATTTTTATTATTCATCAAACATTTCATAATGCATCTTGGAAATTAGTGTTGAATTACTAAAATGAATCGGCAGAATGCATATCGTCATCAATAACAAACATTGTCATGAATCTATCACATGAAAGAAGGCAGAATGCATAACTCATGAATTGGTAATAATTACTTTTACTTTTTAGTATACTTTGCAATACTATTGAGAAGAATGATGTAGTGCGACTTATACGGTTGAAAGTTTCAAATTTTATGAAATGATGATTCCTTTGAAGAATTCCGTAAACATTGAACATATGTAGAATTTGTGAACAACATATCTCTCATCTTTGTTGTTTATGTTTAGATTCACCAAAATTTTGAAAGTTTTATAGTATAATGCATACTATTTATGTCACGAGTAAATTGTGTGCATGAATGTAATATAACTCTTTCCCGACGTTTAATAAGATTTTGATCATAAAAATTACTATAGAATGATGTGTAATTAAAATAAGTCTTAGGAGTAAGATAATTTTCTAAAGATAACAATGTAATGAATGTGGTGGAAATTTCAAATGTATGATTTTGTACTGAAGGTATAAGAAAGAAACCTCGTTTTTTCATTTTATTTCTTATTTTTTGATTTTATGGAAATAAGTCGTAGTAATAAAAAATCCAGTTTCATTTGGTTATTTCAGTAATCGGGACATTCAATCAATAATTATTGAGAACCATTTGAAAATTAGTTTTTCATACAAACGGTTTTATATATATATATATATATATATATATATATATATATATATATATATATATATATATATATATATATATATATATATATATATATATATATAATTTTATAATGTTAATTTAATCATTTTGGTATTCATTGATACATTCATTAACCCTAATCGTCGAGCCGTCCAAAATTTGCACGATGTACAAAATGAAACACAGTATTCTCAGATTGTCATGGACTTCTTGTACTGTGGATTTATTGTCTGTGTCCTTCCAGGGGAGAGACTACGGAAACGCTTCGTTCTTGAGGAGTTAGCAGAAGTTAAGTGCTTGGACAGTAAAAAGAAGCTGCAAAAGTAAATCTGAGGCACAGACTCCGCGACTAGCCGCTTCTTATTCTATATTTTATGGGAAGTTATTTTCATGCATGTGTGATCCGATACAAGGCGGACGATTTGTGAAATTTTTATGCCTCATTTCATATTGTATTGATTTTCCAAACATTTCAAAGATTTCACCGTAAAAGTGCTCTTCAAAAAGTCAACTCATAAAATTAAGCAACTAAAAAACCTTCAAAAATCACTACACTTGGAATATTACATTTCAACCAATCACAGAAAATTTCATCCACAAATTGTCAATATCTTATTCGTACATATGTGAAATCCTGTAGGTGTTCAAGATTTCTGTGATAGCGGATTGTACCGCTACTCTAGTGTGGTTATTGAATTTGCATATGTTCTTGCTTAATATGTGTCATACTATTGTTCACTCGTGGAAAACAAATGTATTAAATATAAGATCAAAGTTTATTATGCATGAGTATTAGGCAATTTTCATGCATGTCCATGAGTAATTTTGGATATAATGTGAAGAGGGTACATTTTCAAACTTTGTTAAGTCACATGTGATTGGTGTGACAAACCCATAAAAGTAGGAGTCAATCACATTAGTGACATATGAATTATAAACCTAGAGACAAGATAAATTATCTATAACCATTTTTATAATTTGTGAAGTTCAACTTCAACAATAAATATAAGAGACATGCTTTTCACATATGGTAAATGTTCAGGAATACTTCGAATGAATCTTCATTTCATAAAATTAAAAACTTTCAACCATATAAATCGCACTAAATCATGCTTCTAAATAGTATTATGTGAAAATTATATTTATAACAAACAATCTTCTTAATGTTGCAAACAACAACAACAACAACAACAACAACAACAACAACAGGTATGAAGAAACAAAATAAGAGTAAATTTAAAAGTAATTGGTACTTTTTTTTGGGTATTTTGTTCATATAATTTATTGTTACTCCAACTTACAGTGGCTCTTCATAATTATGTAAATACAAATGAGTATTATAAGATTTTCCAAAAAAATTCTCCTGTGATAGTCTTAGTAATTACAAAGAAGCCTAAAATAGTATGATTTTTTAATGAAAAATGTAAATAAGAGTGATGAACAACAAGGTGTACGTACAATGTTTCTCAAACTTATATAAAAAGAAATTCAATTGACAAATCTTTTTCTGCACTGTATATTGGAATTCTAGATTTCTGAGATGTACAGTACTGTAAAAAACACATGTTTAACAATTTTGAATAACCGTAAATTGGAGTAGAAAGTAGAGGATAGCTCCCACACTTTTTTAGTTGGGACCATTTCCATTTGAAATTACGAACTAGGTGAACATCAGCGTTTCATTGAGAATGTAAATATCTCCATGTTGGAAGAATATATTTTAGAAAGATTAATGTTGCTTAAATCCCCCATTATTAGCATTCTAGAAATGAAAATTCTATCAAAATTGAAATGAAATTGCTTGGGAACTAAAGGAGGAACCATACAGTGTAGGATGATTATTGGTTTATGGGCCAAACATTCAAGTGTTTTAGCTTTCATGGATTTACCGTTTTTATTAGATGTGAAGTGCAGTTTACATGCATTTTTTGATCGTTGGGATGGGAGAATACACTTCCTTTGAAGATTTTACACTGTTACAAATTGGACATTGGAGTGTTCAACATACAAAGGTTTTCTAACCATGCTCCGACCATGCATCTCATTTGATTTCGTCAATTTCATTTTTTCACTTATTGTGAACACAACTTTTATCTACCTTCAATATTAATTTTGTCTCATTTCATATTGCTATGATTCACCCAAAAAATCTAAGGTGTTAGTTCAAAAGTGCTATTGGAAAAATAAACTCGTACATTTAAACAACCAAAAACTCTCCAAAACATCACTCCAGCTGTGGTTTTACATTTCATGCAATTGCAACAAATGTGCTTTGCAAATTGTCAATAACTTAGATTACATTAGTCCTAGTTTAAACCCCAAAGTGCTCTTTTGTAGAGGTACATAAATCCACAGCCGACTGACCATGTCCATCAAATTACATCAAATTACATCAAATGAAGAACTAAAGCACACTTGATTACCAAAATGACAAAAAAAAAACCCTGACCTCAAAGTTTTAAAGCATCCGTATGTGAATGTTACAGATACTAGAGTAATAATATTTCATTTGCCCGTATACAGTCTATAGTGGTCTGGATAGAAGATATGGCACTATAAGTCGCAATCACATACGAAAATGGTCGCAGTTCAGAAAACAGGCATGGGCACACCACCCAATTAAGGTTGGTGTTGAAATAAACCTCTAAACTCATAATTTTACGACCTCATGCAATTGCAAACTACGATGTTGATCACTGTCTTGAGTCTTGGTTTCCGTAAGTACGTTGAATGACCCATTCTTTAGGGAACAACATCCCATTGGAGCTCACACATTTGTTTTGACATTGATGGAAATGCCTTCCCAGAGAAGACATGCCATTTCCCAGTAGAGAGATCATATGACCATTCCTCAAAATCGATGTTAAATACCAATATAAAACCCTTGCATGCAAGAACATATTGCGGAATGCACCTGGACGACCCCAGGTTGGTACTGCAGTGATCTTTCAGTTTCAACCATTTTGCTCCACTCTCCACAAATTGAAACTCTGCAAAAAACCACTCTTGTTCCAAAAGTCCACCTCCCACGACTGCTTCTCGTTCTTTCCGACATAAAACGAAGAGCCGATCTTGCACGAGTGCCCAATGGTTCATTCTAAAGTCTTTCCCGTTGTCTCTAAGTAGATCAACAGCTGTTAGATTCTCAAGGAAATCGCCTTCTGCGCAATCATACACAGAAGGATATTGTTCTGTGAAAACATTGGCACTGAAACCGTATGGCCATTCGAATTGAGACCCACAAAAGTATCTTTTCTCTGACAGGTTCACGGTAGTCCAGGCTCCTGTGTTGGAATGGAAAATCTCGGCTACATGGCCTCCGTTTTGGTCTGCGCTCACAATCAGCACCCGGTAGCATTTGCTGACACGATCCATCACAAGCTGCACCATCTTTGGTCGACGCTTATAGTGAGAGTGGAGAGGAAGTGTTCTCACAGCGCGAGTCAATGGATTGCAAACCAAAATAAGGACAGAGAAAGATTTCTCTTCTCGGGCCATGCAAGCCATGCACACCAAGCCTCCATCAGACGCGTTCATCGTGTGGAAATACCGCCGCTGGTATCCGGTGTCAATTTCCATTGCATGCCGAGTATTCGATCTCAAGTCATACAACGTGGCAGTGAAGATCCCGTAGAACCAAGTCCCCGGAAGGATTGCAAACATCTTGGGATCATGTAGACGTGCGAAGACGCGCTGCAACAACTCCTCCGGCAGATCATTCCATATTGCGGGGTTCATCGATGTTGCATGATTTTCACAGCATTCAACCACTTCCTCCATCGCTGCTGCAGGTTCTCGAGTGCCTGCAATGAAATCATCCAGAATCCGGGGGGTCACTTCCAAATATTACGTAACAACGTGCGAACAAAGATAGGATTCAAATAAATCTTTAAAGATAAATTTTATAAATGATTACAATAATATAGGATGCTCACAATTCATTACAAGAATAAAATATAAAAATATTTTTGAAATATTACTAATTATAGTGAGAATTATTTTTAATTTTTAAGATACTTTTAACTACACTTTGACCACACGTGATACTCAAAAGATACAAAGAGTGACCTCCCCGAGCATCCAGAGCGAGCCGCAATGCACGTGCATTCTGAACGAGGCTCACTCTTAACTTTCCATGTTTGGTATCTTCCACAGTTAGTATCTTCCGATGTAGCTAGACAATACATGACCATCATATGAAATACTTGAATCCCCTTATATGCATTCAGATTTCAAAATTCCTCACTCTCTCTCGCTCTGTTTCTCTCAACTTGTGTCCTTGAAAGGAGCAATAGTCAAAATACTATAAGCGAAGCGAAGGTTGGTTGAACAATACTGGATCAGAATTATGCACTGTGCATTCTGCTTTACAAAAGAGGAAGAAACTAAGAAACAATCAACACCTTGTGCACGAATTGATACCTGTGATAAAAGAAAGAACGACGAACTGCGCACAGAAATAAAGGAAGTATGTATAGCTTTTGAAATTCCAGGCAATTTCTCCAAAAACTTAATGCAAAATGATAGCTTCATATGAGATGAGTCTTATCATGATTGGTAATGATCGAGGGAGCAGGGGGTTAATTATTATGAAGGGAGAGTTGATGTCAAAAGTTCTCAGATACCAATTGTTAGGAACCACTTGAAGAAGATAATAATAAAACTAAAATCACGATTTAATGTATTTATAAGAACAATTTTAAAAATTTAAGAGTATTACAATAGCTCAACCTCTCAACCATAAATAAGAGATCTCAACAAAAAGAGAGCCTCTATCTTCTCACCCCGAGCTTATATTCAAAGCTCTTTCACCATAAGAACTAGTAGTCTATCTCTAGTCCTTTTACTTTTCAGGTCAAAATTAAATTTAATCTTTTTATTGATCCTATTTTAAAATTAGATTTAGTCTTTTTACTTTTCCTCTTCCAAAATTATTTAGATCTAGTCCATGGATCTTTAAATCCTTCAACTTCTAAATTTGGAATGCACCGGATTTAGAATATGCTGATAGAAATTGTTCATTAATGAAAAGGGTACTAGCTTGAAAAGCCTCCTACGTGAGAGGCATTGATGTCTTCACAAGTTCTTAGAACCTCATCATTATATCTTGATTTGGTGAATTTTAGTAGGGTAGTAGGCCTATCTTTGTGGCTTTTAGACTGGATACCGTAATCTAGAGGCAATTCATGTTCCACTTATGACCTTCATAAGTCGATGCTCCAACAACAAGTTTAGCAAGCCACGGCTTCAGCTGCTTCTACAGCTACATCGTCCTACCTCGACTTGAAACAAGCTCAACTCTCAACCTCTCCAAAATCAAGGAACAAGTCACAAATATTCTTTAGCTAGCATTCCTTACTCTACGTGTACATGAGAAAGGAGGCAAAAAGCTAAAATGTACACACTAAAGAAGATAATTTAAGAAAAAGATGATTTCTAATTGCAATTTGACCATGACACTTACATAAGAAAGAGAGACTCGAGCAAGACAACTTGACGGTAGATGAAATGTTTCAACGCACCTGGTGCACTCACTACTACAGGGGTCCATGTCGCATCTTCTGGGCCCATCTACGTGTAAAATACAGTTTAGCATTTTCAAATTTTTTTTTAAAAAAACAAGAAAAAACAAACAAACCGCTCTCATAGTATTCAAACATTTCAACACACAAAAATGAACATTTTACTTCTTGAGGTACCTGTACCACGCAACATTAAACCCTAAAACATGGATTTCCAAATTCCGATGCATGGAAGTAAAGAAAAGAAAAGTCCATACTAAAAGCAACAGGAGGCCGAATTTGGCTCAACGAAAGAAAACGTTACATGTCCAAACGCTAAATATGAAAACCTAAGGGAGATACTCCCTTACAGATTAGTGTGATGATGTTGAGTAGAAACAGGAGCCAGTGACCTAAGCGCCATGAGTAACAAAGCAGTTGACGATCATCGGAGGCAACCTGAGCTTTCTCAAGGAAAGAGAATCATACTTCCATCACCGATCTCCCTCGATCCCTGAATCACTCGCATACTCACTCATTCGCTCCAAAACTACACAGATCCACTTCAAACCCCTCAAAACATTCAGATTGCCTTAACATTCAAACCCTAACCCTACAGCAATGATCCTTGCTCAAGAGAAACGTCTGGTCGCATCCCGAAGTCGAAGCACAATTGCCGCCAGCCACCATTGATTCATTGCAGTGAGGACAGGGAACCCTAAATCACAAATCTACACAATTTTTAAGCACCATCAATTTCCAGAGCTCTGCGATTCCCAGAACCCTCCACAATCACTCAGAAACGAAGGCAACGAAGGCAACGATCACAAACACTCACTCAGAGCTCTGCGATTCCCAGACCCCACCACAGAGAACACTCAGTCGCCGCCGCCATTGCTTGCAGGAACAAAGACAGAAGAAGGAGACCAAGAAGACGAAGACGAAGACGAAGAAGACAAAGACGACATAACATTCAGTAGTCTTCAAGAAGGGTGCCTTTTTGTTTCATCCACCTTTATTTATAGAGTGACTGATTTGTATTTGAATGGACTATTGAATCAAGTAAATAAATATAGAACACTGTTGAATTGTGATTGAGGAGTGCTTTGATTTCCTGTGCACCATGGTTGATTACTCTTGCTTGATGCCACTAGCTACGAGGACATTTACACCTTTTACATAATGTCCTCGTAGCAACTGATGTGATGAGAAATATCCCACATCATTTCATTCGGGGATGAAATGATGTGGGATATTCCACATCAATCTGTTAGGGAGAGGCAGCAGTAACCAAGGCTACTGAATGTTATAGAAGAAGACAAAGACGATCCCCCTCAGTTCATCCATCCCTCAGTTCGTCCATCACACGTGGACCCCTCCCCGGTGAAAAAAATTCTTGGACGTCACACATGGACCCATTGAAATATTTCCCTTCTGCATTTTCAGGGCCGTGTTTTCCGGTCACCCCTGTTAAAAGTTTTTGGGGTCATAGTATGATAGTCTACGCATTCAACGTCCAGCCAAAAGATGAAATTAAACATTGTTCCTTGGCTGCGATTATTCCAGCAACATCCACTAGTAGAAGACTTGTCGTTTTTCATTCCTCATTTCGTGAGACTAGTGAACAGTGGCTGAATATTATGCTTATAATTTTGTCTTCTTGGACCAAAACCACTCACCATCACATGTGCTTGGCGCAGTTTCATTCCTTTTTCTTTTATAGTTAGTGAAAAACGACGCATTTCCTACTAGGGATCAATGCAATTAATCCCGGCTAGATCAAGAGAAAGCAGCCATAGCTCGCTCTGTGCGGCACTGACTCACCTTCATGGTGTTTGGTGCATGCTTTGCCGTGTCCAGCCGCTCGTTCTCGTAGAGCATAGCAATTGCTAAAAGTACCGCCGTCATGCACTTGCTGCGAGAATGCAAGAATGACAGCGATAGTAGGAATTGTGTCATTTTTCACTTACTAGAAATGAAAAAGGAATGAACTCGCGCCAAACTGCACATGGGTTGTGTTAGTGTTGGTGAGTAGTCTTGGTCACAAGAAAACACTAATATAAGTATAAATAATATTTAGCCACTAATCACTGTTCCCACAGAGTGGAGAATAAAAAAGACAAGTCTGCTACTAGTGCAGCTAGGGAAAAATGAAAGACAGTTTCGAGATTTCCTGCAAGTCCGTGCAAACAAGAACAGGAGATTTAGCGAGAGATTTGAATGAAGTGAGTCGATGAGGGCCAGAAGCTTTCAAGAGTTGACAGACACAAAATTTTGGATTTGACGGATGGAAACTGTGACCGCAGCGTAGAGAGCAGTCCGTGTTTCTTTATGCTGCTAATTTGAGCCAAATTGCTACATATAAAGTAGTCACCCCATTACCAACTGGCACCTTCACAAACAACTAGGGGCATCATCCGCAATCAATGCTGCAATGATGTTGGTTGTAACATGAATTATAGTTGGTAATGGGTTCTCTCTTGTTGGTTTTAGTATATGTAAGTGTGGTTATGGATTCGTTGTTGTTGGTTTAAGCACCTTTAGTGTGTGCAATACTAATCTTCTTTAGACAGAAAGAGGTGTACCTATATGACGTGAATGGGATGCGTCATACTTCAACTTTGAAAATTTATAAATTATTCATTCTTCATCCAAAAATTATGAATCAACTTGTGTTGGAATCAATTTCTTATTGCCTACCTCTAAAAAATAATAATACTAAATAATAACAATGCCTCATATCCGTATTTTTTATTCAATTGGAAATGGGGTAACCACCTTAAGGTAGGCTAGTTACTTGATGCAAATGATTTTTGAAAAAATAAAGAAAATTAGCTTGATTTCCTACTGATGAAGTGAAGATGTGTAGCCTCCTTAAAGGGTTAACAATTTCTGTTCTTAACCTTTTAGTGCCTAGGGTAGTTTTGGAGAAACCACAATTTTTTGGGTGATGTTTCTCTAACTTCTAAATGACCGAGGGGGTAAAGGCAAAACCTAAACGTGTTATAAAATGTTGCTTCTACAACTTCGATGAAGTTTGGTCCAAGAGAGAAAATGAAAAGCACAATGTTTAGTAAATATCCGTATGGTCAAACTTTCAAAAAATGTTTTAGATACTCATTATACGAATTTAGAAGCATTTATCATTGAATATTCACCAAAATTACAAATTTTATTTTTAGAATTTGGAATTTGGTATGATTGGTTGAAACTAGACATTCTATTCTAGAGTTCAGAAAAGCAAAATTTTAGAAAGAGGGAACATCATTACTTTCCCGAAATAGTAAGTTTTGTAACACTAGGACAATGTTGAGGTGTTTGTCTTTGAAAATTTCTCCTTGATGGAGTTTAACTTGGATTGACATGATTCAAATTGGGTTGGAAAGAAGACTTGATTTCCTATTTGAAAATATTTTTTATTTTTAAAAGAAATATTTTTTCCATTCCAAGTAGCCCGTTAAAAAAGGGCAACGACCATAAAATGGTCGATTGGTCACTTAGGGGTTAAAACTCTCTCTTCAGTCTTATGAGTGTAAGCATAGCTTAATGGAACAAGTGTTGATTAAATCTTGGTTTTCCAATTGCGACCAAGCGATACCGACTTCCAATGACAACATTCCTCTACAAAATGACAACATGGAAAGTTTATGTCAACTGTGGTTCGGTCCATACTAAACGTTCAGCTGCGTGCCAGACAAATGAGACATGGAAAATGGGCATGGAGGTCTTTCTTGACTTACTGGGTTTGCCAATTTATGTCTTTCTCATACATTTTAGTTCCAAGCATTAATATGGACATCGGAGCTCACTTGGGCTTAAAATCACAGTGAATTATCGGAGGCTTGTTTTCATGCAAGTAGTTCATTCCCCTGCTTTGACAAAATAGGACACACAATATTACTGTCATAATACTTGGCAACAAAATTACACCACAAACGTATCAAAAGATGGATCAGAGCTCTACAAATCCACCTTCAGCTTAGAGTTTCTAAATTCAGTAAAGTACTGTGCGTGCAAGAGACTGGAGTACCTGGCAATATCAAGAGCATATGACAGAGCCCTTTCTGGATCCAACCTCTATTTTTCTTTAAGATACTTGCCCAAGTCCATCTGCCGAAACGAAAGACAGTTTTAGTGGTATTACTACAAACGTCCTTCGGCCTATCACAAAATCTACAGAAAATCAAGAGCAATACCAAGACTTGCTAGCACTAGAATGCATTGAAAACCTAAACCGCCTTGCAAGCATCTTCTGCATGGTGATGTGCTCCGTACACTGCTTCAGCTACTTACTTCAATCACCAGAAGCTCAACCGAAAATATCAAAATAATACCATAGTAGTATGTGGCCTGGAAAATGCTGTTATCGTTGACTTGCTAACCTAAAAGTGGTGGTCAGTCTAATACCAAACCATTAAACTACTTTCCTTCAACAGTTTCCTACTCGCCATCTCCTACAATAGCAGGGAAGAAATTGAGATGCTACCTGTGGCAAAAACTCAGTGACGATCATCATAGGACTGCTTTGAGTTACTGCTCCAAGAAACCGCACCACTTTTGGATTCCTCAACCTTAGCAAGAGGTCAAGTTCATCTTTGAACTCCATACTGCAATAGAATACGTACCATCATTTAAAATACGGTGGTCAGCTCCATGAATATGTTCTGACCAAATCTTATTTCCTCAAAATACTGATTACATTCGTGCTTAGAGTTGCGTTACTGCTCTCTCTTTCTCTCACTCTCACTCTCTGAAAACACTCTAATATCGATTGCAAATCTCTGATTTCCACTTTCCTCTCCACAAACTCAAGTCTGCAAACTGATGCATCAACAGTCAATATCCCAACTCCCTTATGGTGAGATCAGAGCATGAAATTATTCGGATCTTGCAAAAAAATAAGGAAAACGTCTCTCAATCAAATGCAATAAACTTCAATCTTACAATGCTTCTTCAGTGAAATCCACAGTTGACAGCACCTTCACAGCAATTTTTGTTCCATTCCACATTGCTACACGATATTTACTACCCTGGAACCATGCCACATCAATGCACCAGATTCCTCTCAAACTACTAGCACCACAGTCCACTACAGCACAACTGAAAGATAAAGATAAACGCTACACCTGGTAGCTTCAACTGCTGAGCTTTAGCTTAGTAAATCTTTACAATTTTCCAATGATTTAAATAAGCAAGTCAACGATTTAATCCACAGCACAAGAAAACTATCAGAGTGTGATACTGTAGAAGGACAAAAGCAATCGTCTAATCGATCATGATGCTGGATTCTATTATGAAATATTTGAATAGCCCTACCTTCAAGGTGGCAGGCATGGACTAGTTACTTAAATGATTTCACATGTGCATTGCTTGAAACAATAATATGGTCATGTTGTGGAGTGTCATTTTATAGATGGTAAAGTGGAATGATATTCCACAATAGGATCCATTGAATTTGTCATTTGAAAGCCATGAATGAATCCTTCGTTCATCCCCTTTAATGGTAGGAATGTATGTGCAAATGAGCAAGGACATGAAACAAGTGGTGACCATGCATGCCAATTGTTGCAGGGGGGGGGGGGGGGGGTTGAATTAGAAGCTACAAGATTTGCAACTGGCGTTGGATGATTGGCAAGAGCAGGAGAAGAGCACGGCCATCAAGCATTGGCGCGTTCCGTCCTCGTGTCGTCGTTCAAAGTGGATATGGTGGAGACGAAATAAATTATTGTAAATTGAATGATTCTTTGTGTAATTTTCTACTGATTTGCAGTAATGTAGTTTCAGTCTTTTGAAAGTTTCGTGTACATTTACAACTGATCATCAAAAATTGCATTTCGGACCCACCCCAAAAATTTCCTACTTGTGGAACGATAAGAAATCACATTTAATATCATTTTTGTCATAGTTATTGGCGGATATTCACAATGCTAACACTTTACTACCGGCTTGAATGGAAACTTAGATTACGTTAGTCCTGGTGTAAACCCCTAAGTGCTCTTTCGTAGAGGTACATAAATCCACAGCAAACTAACCACGTCCATCAAATTACGTCAAATGAAGAACTAAAGCACACTTGATTACCAAAATGACAAAAAAATACGCTGACCCCAAAGTTTAAAAGCCTCCATATCTTAACGTTACGGAAACCAGTAATAATATTTTCTTTGTTCGTATACATTGTCTATAGTGGTTTGGATAGAAGAATTGGCACAATAAGACGCAGAGTCACACACAAAAATGGTCGCAGTTCAGAAAACAGGCACTGCTAGGATTATACACTGTATGCTACATTTGGTAGCAAGGTTGGGTGTAACTCAAACAACCCTACACCTTATTAAGCGACATTTAGGAAACTTGATGTTACTATAGAAGCTACTCTCCTATTGCTACTGCCAAACGTAGCAATCAACTTATAATCCTAGTAGTGTGGGCAGACCATCCATTTAATGTTGGTGTTGAAACAAATCGATGACCTCGTAATTTTAAAACCTCATGCAACTGAAAATTGCGATGTAACTACGATGATAATCACTGTCTTGGTTTCCGTAGGCACGTAGAATGCTCCATTCTTTAGGGAACAACATCCCATTGAAGCTCACACATTTGATTCCCACACAAGATTGATTGAAATCCTAGAGAGTCTACTGCTAAGGCATGCCATTTCCCAGTAGCGAGATCATACGACCATTCCTCAAAATCACTGTTAAGTACCACCATAAAACCCTTGCATGCGAGCACTTTTCGTGGACTGCACCTGGGCGACCCCAAGTTGGTACTGCGGTGATCTTTCAGTTTCAACCATTTTGCTCCACTCTCCACAAATTGAAACTCTGCAAAAAACCACTATGGTTCCACAAGCCCACCTCCCTCGACAGCTTCTCGTTCTTTCCGACACAAAACGAAGAGCCGGTCTTGCACGAGTGCACAGTGGTTCATAGTAAAGTAGTTCCCGTTGTCTCCAAGTAGATCAGCAGCTGCTGGAATCTCAAGGAAATGGCCTTCTGCGCAATCATACACACAACGATGCCAATCATAGATGTTAAAAGCGTCTGACCACCGGTATTGAGACCCACAAAAGTATCTTTTCTCTGACGGGTTTGCGGTAGTCCAGGCTCCTATGTTGGAATGAAAAATCTCGGCTACAAGGCCTCCGTTTCCATCAGTGCTCACAATCAGCACCCGGTAGCATTTGTTGACGCGGTCCATCACAAGTTGCAGCATCTTCACTGGATGCTTATAATGAGAGTGGAGAGGAAGTGCTCTCACAACGCGAGTTAATGGATTACAAACCAGAACAAGGACAGAGAAAGATTCCTCTTCTTCGGCCATACTAGCCATGCACAGCAAGCCTCTATCAGATGCGTTCATCGTGTGGAAATTCCGCTCCTGGTATCCGGTTTTAATCTCCATCGCATGCCAAATATTGGCTCTCAAGTCATAGAACCTGGCGTTGAAGATCCCGAAGTACCAAGAACCGGAAACGATTGCAAAATCATACGAGCTTAGAATCCTGTTCCATTGCTTGGACAGGCATCGGAGGCAAATGAAACCTGCCAACGGTAGACGTGCGAACACACGCTGCAACAACTCCTCCGGCAGATCACTCCATATTGCGGGGTTCATCGATGTTGCTGCATGATTTTCACAGTAAGGTACTGGATTCTCTATGCCCCGTAAGGAATTGTTGGACGCAAGAGCTTTCTCATCCGAGAATCCGATGTGTTGGGTTGCACATTCAATCACTTCCTCCATAGCTGCTGCAGGTTCTTCAGTGCCTGTAATCAAATCATTCGAGGTCACTTTTAAATATTACGTAGCAAGGTGGGAAAAATGATAGGGTTCAAATAAATCTTTGAAGAAATTTTTATAAATGATTTACAATAATATAGGATGCTCACAATTCATTACAAGAATAAAAATAAGAATATTTTTGAAATTTTACTCATTGTAGTAAGAATTATTTTTAATTTTTAGGATACTTTTAACTACACTTTGCTCACAGGTGATACTCAAAAGAGACAAAGAGTGACCTCCACAAGCATCTAGAGCAAGTCGCAATGCACGTGCATTCTGAATGAGGCTCACTCTTGACTTTCCATGTTTGGCATCTTCCGATGTAACAATTTGGACAATATATGACCATCATATGAAATACTTGAATCCCCTTATGTGCAATCAGCTTTCAAAATTCCTAACACTTTCTTGATCTCTTTCTCTCAACTTGCATCCTTGAAGGGAGCAATAGTCAAAATACTATAAGCAAAGCGAAGGTTGGCTGAACAATACTCGAACAGATTGCACTGTGCATTCTGCTTTACAAATTAAAGAGGAAGAAAGAAACAATCAACACTTTGTGCATGAATTAATACCTATGATAAAAGAAAGAACAATGAACTGCGAACAAAGAAATGAAAGGAAATATGTATAATAGCTTTTGAAATTCCAGCCAATTTCTCCAAAAGCTTAATGCAAAATTATAGCTTTACATGACATGATTCTCATCATGATTGGTAATGATGGAGGAGACGAGCAGGGGATTAATTATTATGAAAAGAGAGCTGATGTCAAAAGTTCTCTAATACCAATTGCTAGGAACCTCTTGAAGAAAATAATAAAGAAACTAAAATCACGATGTATTACTTAATGTATTTATAAGAACAATTTTAAAAACTTTAAGAGTAATACAATAGCTCAACCTCCCATCCATAGATGAGAGATCTCAACAAAAAAAGAGCCTCTATCTTCTCACCCCAAGCTTTATGTCCAAAGCTCTTTCACTATTAGAACTAGTAGTCTATCTCTAGTCTTTTGACCTTTTTAGGTCAAAATTAAATTTAATCTTTTCATTTTTCCTGTTTCATAATTAGATCTTGTGGATAGATCTTTAAGTCCTTCAACTTCTAAATTTGGAATGCATCGGATCTAGAATATCCTGATAGAAATTGTTCATTAGCGAAAAGGGTACTAGCTTGAAAAGCCTTATACTAAGAGGCATTGATATCTTCACAGGTTCTTAGAACCTTATCATTATATCTTAATTTGGTGAATTTCAGTAGGGTAGTAGCCTATCTTTGTGCCTTTTAGACTGGACACCGTAATCTAGAGGCAATTCATGTTCCACTTATGACCTTCATAAGTCGATGCTTTTATAACAAGTTTAGCAAGGATGGCCGTAATTTGTTAAATTGAGACAATCTAAAGTCTCATTATATCATCTTTGACTTTACATTTAGATGATAATTAGTGTTTGATATTGAATTTTATAGTGAATTGAGACTTCAATATGTTAATACACTCGAAAACCTTCGATTTTATAAAGGTTGATATGTTCATAATTTTTTTGATTTGTTAGACTAATGGTCTCAAATAATAGGGCTTAACTCTCAAAATGTTCATTTTGTCTCAATCTAACAAATATTGTCATAACGGCTTTAGCTGCTTCTACAGCTACATCGTCCTACCTCTACTTGAAACAAGCTCAATTCTCAACCTCTCCGAAATCAAGGAATAAGTAACAAATATTCATTAGCTAGGACACAGGGCAGCCACTTAGTATGTAAGTTGGAACCTACGTGCGACAAGAGGGTATTTTATAGGGGGTATTTACTTCGAAATTTTGATTAATATGTACCCTATTGTTAGATCTAATTTTAACACGTAGTAATTTTTGGTACCCTATAAATTTTTATAATGCCTCGTTGAAGTGAATTAGTGGACCCCTATTGTAGTTGCAAAAAAAAATTCAGCTGAAAGTCTTAGTGATGCAAAAAAAACACACAAGTGACTTAGTGATGCTAGAAAACACACAAGCAAAGTATGGTATGGAGTACTTACTAGTGAAAATGAAGAACAAAATAAGTAACCAAAACAAGAGCTCAAAACAACACATTAAGGTTCATTAATGTTCTGAGCAGCGTAATGTGAAGTAAGGCAAAGGGTATACACAACACATGAACATAGAAGATTGAATCACACCTAGAGAAACACAAAAAAGAAACCCAACAACAAACTCTGAGCCCTGTCAACAAACACAAGCTCGTGCACATTCATGACGCAAATATTGAAGCAATTCCACTGATCACATAGAACAACTTCAGCACACAACTGAGCTCAACAAATTAATATCAAAACGACACATAAAGGACAGAGAAGCCACACAAGGGTAACTAAATCAAAGAAAATACCGAAAATGTATACAAATCATTTAGAAAGCATGCAGCTTTGTGTTCAGAAACGTGAGACGTGAGTGTTTGGGGTGGACAGCTCGATCTCATGCTCAGCCTCCGTCCGGATCGCAGCCAACTCCAGCAGCTCCACGCGCGCCAGGTCTTCAGCCGTTGCTACCAAGGATGCGAG
Organism: Pohlia nutans; assembly: GCA_022496805.1. Taxonomy (NCBI): domain Eukaryota; kingdom Viridiplantae; phylum Streptophyta; class Bryopsida; order Bryales; family Mniaceae; genus Pohlia; species Pohlia nutans. Next base: position 27,643,407 of record CM040085.1, on the reverse strand, counting down.
GGCCTTCCAGTTGTGCGTGTACTCAATGCGGACATACTCCAGGCGGTTGATTCACCATAAATCCTCCTCCTGGCTATACTCCCAGCACGCAAGGCGGAGGGCATGGAACTCCTTGCGGCCTTCAAAGTAATGGCGGTAGTCCTTGCAAACCTGCGCATAACAGAATATCTGTATGAGATCTGTCCAATTGAAAGCAAGAGCCTCCTGGTAGCCGTTTTCCCATGGCGATGCCACATACAAGCGTGACAAGGGTTTACAGAAGCTTTGCATAAAAAGGTTTAGGGTTTAGGGTTTAAGGATAGAGGATGAATAACCAAAGTTGGAATATGCTCTGAAATTACATGGGGAAATATGATGTAATTTTTGAATTAAATGTTTGCAAATTTTGATTTATAAAGAACACAAAAAAAAATTATGGTTTTTATTTATATAATGAATTCTTGTTGAGTGTGATATTCAACCAAGTTTTTCACACTTAAAAGTGAATGAAAATCCAGCTACTTTGATATGCAGATCGCAATATATGTATATTGCAACCAAATAAGCCATAATGAACCAAAATTTGCATACCATCTCCTAAACTAAAGTTAATGGTTTTTTTGGCACCTTATAGCATACCAACAAACATTTGAAATTTTAGTTTCCATATGTTTTAGTTGAGTCATAATCCATATTTTTTTACTCATCATCTCTAAATAGTTGTAGAGAAGAATATTCTTTTCCATAAGAATCCATCCACATAATTCTTAAAAAAGGATCCTTGTATGCTTCCTACACACTTGTATAGATTCCTCCAACAAAGCAAAATATGGAAGTTTTAGGCGTATGGTTTATCCGATAATCCCTTCATCTCATAAAAAGAAAACATATAGGGGAAGTTAGTCATATGCCTAAATTCCAAAATCTTTCATTGAACACAATTAAACATATAGGAGAGTCAGGCACAAACCTAACTCTCAACACTTGCAATTCCCAAAAATATAAAATATAGGATGGTTGGACATATATGCATGCCTAATTCTAGAATTGGCAATGCACATCAAAATAGAATATGGAAGGGTTAAATATATACCTAACTCCCAATTACTTGTAAGCATATCAATAGAATATATGATATAGAAGGATTAGGCATATGCTTAAATTTCAACACTTACATTCAAAAGATAAATTAAACATGGAAGAATTAGGCATATATCGATGGCTTCCATATTCCTCTTCCTTTTCTAAATTGTCCAAAAGTGTTGTGATATAAATTTTTCATTAAGATCATGGTACAATCTTGATTTGATAGGGATTCATTCAATCGACAAAATAAAAAGCGCTTTTAGAAGATGAATTACAGTCAAAATTGTCTTCTTGATATGACATAATATAAAAATTCGTTGCACTAATTTGACTTTTTGTTTGAAGTTTGTCTACTGCGATTGTGGTCAAAAGCTACTCACTTTGCAATTTGGTCAATCACCTAATTCATAAAAATTAATCTGTTGATCTAAAATTGCTCATTGTAAAAGTTTTGGTAGGGGAGTGGATGATCAAATAAGGAAAAGATATGCTCTGAAAATACATGCCAAAAAAAGATGTGATTTGTGAATTAAATGTTTATCCACTCTTATGAAGAATAAAACATTACAATTTTTCATTGTATAATAGATTTTTCTTGTCTTAAACATTTTGACAACATTTTAATACTCGTGAGTGTGAAGAGAAGTAAATGGAGTTTAAAAATCTTACTATTTCATCATAAAAATCACAATATATGTGTATTGTGATTTGTATGCAATCTATAATATACCCACATTTGCATACCATTTAGTAACTAAAGATGATGATTGTTTTGTCACCATTTGGAATATACAATGAATAGAAGTGTTATATCAAATAGTTGGTGTATTGTTGTGAAGTCAATACGTCAAAATTGCATGAATTAGCAAATAAAAGTAGGTGCTTTATAATGTGTAGAAGAATTTTGATTTTTTTGTGTAGAAAAAATGAAAATTAGCAAGAAGATGTAAGATAAGAGGAAGTCAAATTACATTACATCTTCTTTATTGCTCTAGGAATTCACATTTTCATTCAAAAAAGAACAATGCAGAGTTTTCATTCGACAAACCCGCATTTTTCATCAATCCGTAACTTTTGCGTAGTTTGTCCAAATTGGAAGTTTCTTATAGTTTCAGAATACGCATATAAAACTCTAAACCAAATTGTGGTTATAATTTTAATAAAACTTATATAGAAAAAAACAAAAGGTGAAAGTTTAAGGATAAGTTTAGAATGCTGATTTTTTGGTTTAAAAACCACCTTAACTTCAAAATTCGATAACTTTTGCATACTTGTCCATTCTTAACGTAATTTAGCAATCTAAAAACTGTAAAGCATGTAGTTTAACATAATATTAAGAGTTTCTTATAATAAAATAATTAGTAATAGTGTCCGCTGCTTGGAAGGCTACAATATAATTTACCCAAAAAAAACATTATTAAGTGACCATCAAAACATAAAACTAGTGATACACCACGAAAATAAATAATTGATATCTCCACTTAGGACTTGTTGAGGCTAAAGGGACAACGTTTAGCTCACAAAGAAGGTTAAGCATTTGCCTTATTCTCAACACCTTTAATTCACAACAAAATAAATTACATGATGGTATGACATATATCTAACCTTTAATACTTGCAACCCATATCAAGATAACATATGCAAGGATTTGCGATATACCTAATTGTTCAACACTTGCATCTTAGAACAAAATAAATTATAGTCCAAGGAATAAGCATGTGGGGAATTTTCATGGATTAAATTGTACAAAAGTGTTCCAAAAATTTTTAAATTTTTACTCTGTGTAGGAATCATCATTTTTGAACATGTGCAAAACATTTCACGTAATTAAGAGGTGTGAGGAGGAAGATCTGATAGTATGAAGTGATGACCTAATAGCCTCCTTGCACCTCAAAAAAATCACTGAAAATCACACACTTGATGAATTTTTGATCACGAAGTATGTATAGATTTAGCTCTCTATAAAAGCTAGGGCCTCTTGGTTGCTCATCCAACAATCCATTGCCCAATAACTCGGCTTTCCTCACATTCTATTTCCAGAATCCCGTAGGGGCGTTATAGTCCTTTAGGAGTTAATGTATAGATTGAGACTAGTGACTGTAACCTTTTCCTTTAGTCTACATATCCCCATGTTTTTTTACTCCTGTGATCTTTGGCTTCATGTGCGCTCCCGTGGTCCTTGTGCATTTTTTATTAAAAAATTAGAATAATTTCATTATAATTTAATCCATTTTATAGCGACAATTGTGTGTAGATTTCTGCATATAATCAACAGAGAATTAGTTGTCAGGTAACTTAGTTCCAATCCGGTTGCACTATACTAGCGTTTTATTAAATTTAAAGTACGAGGTATAGTTCCCGTCACTTCAAGCTTCCCAGCATATGTAGCAAGATGATAATAAGGCAAGTAAATTCATGAAAATAGTATTTTCAATAAAATGACTAAATTTTATTTTTCTAAAATTTTCCAGCTTTGCAAAAATTAACTGTGAAGTTTCAAAGTATATCATCGTAGACCACTATACATGTTAGTAGCCATGCACAACTTGCATATAGAACTTATTCATGATTGTAAGAAGAAGAACATACAACCATAATAAACACAGAATTTGCTATTTACGCACTTGGCCATATAATCATGCACTTGGTCCTCGAGCGCATAATTTTTCTTGTGTAACTTTTTTTTTTTAAAACCGACGATTATTGTCTTTCTTCAACCCCTTACAATGTAAACAAATAATTATTTTAATAATTATTTATTCTTATCTTTATCTTTTCCTTTATCTTTTCTTTTTTATCTTGATTTCTTTTTTGTCTTCTTTCTTGTCTCCCTCTAGTCTTTCTTCTTGTCTTCTTTTTGTCTTTCTTCTTGTCTTCCTTTTTGTCTTCGTTGTCTTTTTTTACTTCTACATTTTCTTCAGTTGTGGCTGTTGAACCCTAAACAATAGAAGCAAGCCCAAAAAACAAAAAAACAAAAAAAAAAAATGTTTTTTTTTTTTTTTTTTTCTTTTTTCTTTTTCTTTTTTCTTTTTTCTTTTTCTTTTTTGTTTTTTGTTTTTGTTTTTGGGTTGGCTGTCGGGTGCTGCTGAACCCAAAATGGCAGCTCGCCCCAAAAAAAAAAAAAAAAAAAAATTTTAAAAATAGTTTTTTTTTCCCCTTCCTCTTGGGTGGGGTGCTGCTGAACCCTAAATGGCAACCGCAAAAAAAAAAAAAAAAAAAAAAAAAAAAAATTTTTTACTTTATTTGACTTTTTCAAAAAAATCTATTTTTAGGCGTTGGGGTGCGCACCCAAAAGCCCTCTCATCTCCCTCATTTCTATCTTCATCTCTCTCTCCATCCCTCCCCTCTCCTCATAGATAGAAACACCAACCCTACTACAAGGCCGGCGTGAATAAAGTGTCCGTTCGTAATGGCAATGACCCAATGCCCACCGGACAAAGGGACAATGGACCAATACTACTCTCCCCTTTCGAGGATGGACACTATAGTAACCTATAGGTAGAAACAACACGAATGCAGTGCATTCGGTGTTTTTGGACACACCTCGAATACAAAGGGGTACACCGGTGTAACTTTTCCTTTGAGAATGCACGTAGCGTTTGCAATACGCTGTTTTTAGGGCCAATCTTGACTGAATTTTCGCGTTGATTCCAAAAATGTAATCGCCATCCTCTGATTCCTCACCAATCGGTTTGTACAGCCCATTTTCAGTCGCTGTTTTGCACAATGCCAACTTGGGCGACCCATATCTTGTGCAATTCCTGCCCGATTCTCAAATTTCCTGGGCCTATCTTGGGTCTTTTTTCGCGCTGATTCCAAAAATGTAATTGCCATCCTCTGATTCCTCACCAATCGGTTTGTACAGCCCATTTTCAGTCGCTGTTTTGCACAATGCCAACTTGGGCGACCCATATCTTGTGCAATTCTTGCCCGATTCTCATATTTCCTGGGCCTATCTTGGGTCTTTTTTTGCGTTGATTCCAAAAATGTAATCGCCATCCTCTGATTCCTCACCAATCGTTTTCTATGGAGTTGGGCTACACCGGGTACACCTCCAATACAAAGGGTTACACCGGTGTAACTTTTCCTTTGAGAATGCACGTAGCGTTTGCAATACGCATGCGATTTGGGAATTTCCAAAGCCTATCTTGACTGAATTTTCGCGCTGATTCCAAAAATGTAATCCCCTTCCTCTGATTCCTCACCCATCGGTTTGTACAGCCCATTTTCAGTCGCTGTTTTGCACAATGCCAACTTGGGCGACCCATATCTTGTGCAATTCTTGCCCGATTCTCAAATTTCTTGGGCCTATCTTGGGTCCTTTTTCGCGCTCTTTCCATCGGTATAAGGCTCGACCGTTTATCCATCGCGAGTCAAAAGTTGGTTGTTGGGTGCACCTCGTGTTTCTTTCCAATTGTCATAGTTTCTTTCCAATTGTCATAGTATGAGTATCCTGAAACTAGTTGCTAAGCAATAAGCACACTTGTACATGGGCAATGATCAAAGCAATGGTCGTAGTAACCAACAACTAGTCGCTACGCTGGGCAATAATGAAAGCAATAGTCATACTTGTAACCAACAACTAGTTCAAGGTCAATGAGCCCAGCAATAGTTGTAGTAACCAGCAACTCCTGTCATGGCCATATTCAAATCAATTATAGTCGTGGTAACCAGCAACTAGTTTAGGGTAGATGAACGTTCAATGTGAGAGACTCTCGTAGCCCTTCTCACAAGGGATCTAAAAATGGTATCATACACGGGAACGAAATATTCTGTGAAGACAATTTGAGCATCCAAAACCTTTTATAATTATGGGGTTTTTTAATACATCAATGTAGCGTAAGCCAAGCTACTCAACTTTTTGGGCTTTGTAATGAGCACCCTAAACCTCATTATAACCTTTAGGGTTTAGGGTTTAGGATTTAATAGGGTTTGGGGTTGGATTCCATATTGGAATTTCGGGGAACATTCCAATGCTGCAACAAATTTCATTCTCAAGTACTTTGAAGAATACAAACAAGAGTGTGTCAAACCCATCGAGCGGAGCGAGAAGGGTTTGGCGGTGTAAAGGCGGAGGGTCCGGGAGGACCCGAAGCCCGTTACGTCTTAGGGTTGACTCAGGGCAACGACGGGGGGGTAACTCGGGTTGATGTCATTTACTTTTGGGTAGTATAGCCATACGTCAAGTCCAGTCTTGAAATCCAGGGTTTACTCGGGGAGCAGTCGGTTTAGGGTTTAGAGTTTAGGGTTTAGGGTTTTCTTGAATGTACAAAAAGAAATTATTCTCTTCACTTTCAAATGACCGCTAAATTTTGGATGAAATATGTATATATGGATGAAAATTTGAAATTTTGGATGAAAATTTACAAAGTACTGGATGTAAATCATCATCCATCCCCACTAAGGCTGCAATCCAAAAAACTCATCGGCTATTACCAAAATATTAAAAAATAACACTGATATAAACTCAGAGTTGTCTAGTTAGAAAATATAGACTTCCCTAAATTTGGATTTTGGCCCCATCCTTGCATCCCTACATTTGGATTTTGGCCCCATCCCTGCATCTCCTAGCCATAACAAGAGACCAAAGTGGTTTTTGTATCTCATTTGGCCACTTGTTTTCTATTGGCTACGTTTTCTCCAATGTCAAAACACTTGAAGGCCAAAATTCCATTGGGTGCATACATCCAAAATGAGTGGGAAGCAAAAAAGAACACCGATTTACTTATCAACTATCTCGATCTCTAATATAATGGTGATTGATCTCCACTTGCGCAATTCTTTTCACGGGTGACAAACTTTTTGTTAGGGTACTGGACAGGAGCCCAAGATCAACACTTGACTTCCTTCGTTGCTTCGAACACAAATTGGAAGAAATTTCGAAACATGCAGAAAGACTAGGACACTGGAATATAAATCCACCACAACGCTTGTACTTCTATATACTGTACATACTGCCCAAGAACATTCAAAAAATGATATCCCAGATCCAGATAAATAATCGACAAGAACCAAGATTTGTAGTATTCCTACCCATCCTGGCAAGTCATGAGCATATTAACCGCAGTGACCAAGTTCTAAGAGAACCACAATTGATCGTTGCACAAAAAAGGGATCCCGTTGCAAGAGAAAGGACTAAAACTGAGAAAAATGGTAAAGTACATGATTGGCATTTCTAAACACGCCACTTCTCCTGCATCAGGTTAACACCTCGACCACCTACGTATAAATAGATAAAACGCTACAAGCTTCATTGTGGTGGACGTCAGCTTAACTGTACATTGACAGTATGATCCCAACCCAACCCTCTTAGTTTCCAGGAGTAACAGTTATGACCCGATGCCTAACATAAAAGAGCTTCTGCTATCAAACTAACCTGTTGTCCACATGAAGTCGCCTCACCCATATTCAGAGCACCCAAATCTAGACAGGATGTACTACGACTCTAAGCTAAGCTTGTGCGGAAATAAGTAAGAGATTCTTTGAACCTCAGTCAGACTGCCCTACCGAGTGCTGTGATGCACAAGCAGCCACTGGATATAATAGAGCATTTGAAAAGACCCACGGTGTTAAGACCCTTGAAAAGGACGACCAATAACTTGCCTTTCGGAGCATATGCTACACGAGAAATATGGTAACCACATCGGCTGGAGTGAACATTCCTCGAAGTGAACAGATAAAGAATGAGAGAGAGAGAGAGATTCCTATGATCATGAAGAAATTGGCTCGTACGGAAATGACAGCCACGGATGTTTCAGGGCCTCGCTGGCACTGGGACGCAAAAGCGGGTTGATGTGGAGAAGATACCCCACAAATTCAACGAACCCTTGGTCGCCCATCGGTAGCCGATGGGACAGAGATGTCTTCTTTGGCAGCAGGTACTCCAGTTGGTCAGAATCCTGTCAACACCATATATTTCAGTGGTAATAAGCCATCACGTTGCCATCCTTTGATCCAGCATTACGCAAAATAGAGAACCATCCACTCCAACAAAAAGAAGTGCACTATATCAGATACAATCATTCGCACAATCTCTGTTACAACCTACTCTTTGTTCAAGGAAGCCATGGTGGCCTTAGCACGGATGGACAAGTACGTGATGTAGAATAAAAATTTCCTGAATTGCTCCGGCAATAAAATAACTTCGCACTTTCACCGCAGCGCGTACCTGATTCCGTTCGTATAGCATGTGATTCTTGGTGAAGAACTTGTGGGTATCCCGACCTTTGCCTAAAAGCTCTGGGTCGATCGGGCCCAGAATTCCCACCACCCGGGCCAATAAGGTTGCCAGCGAATCGTTCTGAAAAAGAACCTGCACAAACTCATGATATTCCACGACTCATCAATTTTGCAACGCCCTTGCACACCACTACCTCCTGAAAACGGCCCCAAGAGGCTAAGTCCAAACTCCCACCTCCATCCTCCACATCCACTATGATCAAGAACAATCTACGAAAGTGTTTTGTACACAGGTCCACTCCACAGTTTATATCACGCAACCAAACAGAGACAGACTTAAACAGAACCCTCAATTCCTAACCACTTGCAATTCCACTCCATTGTTACTCTCTTCAGGAAGATTCCCCTGAAGGTTTCATACGATTGACTACCAAGCCTAACCAATGCCAACGGACACCAACTGTCAACATCAAGCTACAAATAAATTTACTCACGTTTCCTGAGCACAGCTCTGCGAGGATGCAGCCCAGCGACCACATGTCAATCTTCTGGTCGTAAGGAAGACCAAGAATAACTTCCGGAGCTCGATACGACCGAGATTGCACATACGAGCAAAGATGGTCTGTCTGGAAACAGCTGCTCCCCAAATCGATCACTTTGATTTCGCACCGGCTGTAGCTTTTCACCAGAATATTCTCCGGCTTCAAATCACAGTGGATCAGCCCCAAACCATGAATGAACTCCAGAGCCTCCAGACATTGACGTGCTATCGACTGTACAAAACAACACCACAAATTAATGGGTAAGCGACGCCCCTCTTCCTAATTGGGCAAACTTCGATAGGGAAAAGCTCCAATTGGGTAAACTTCCAACCAATGTTCAATCAGTTCAGATACTAGCTACATACAAATTCTATCTCAAACCAAAACTCCCCTACAAACACTGCATGCATGACTCGCAACTCCTGCAAATCTCAAGAGGATAACCAGGCAGGATCAGGACCATGCACGCAAGCACTCAATTCTGATTGTGTCTGTTAGCTTCACAATATGAAGACCTGAGATTGCCACAAACCTATCCATGACAGATATCCAAAAATATCTCTTACTATTCCCATCGTTGTGGAGAACCATCGTAACTGTGGCTGTACGGAAAAGGATTAGGAAGACATTGTGCTCAAGGATTAGGAAAAGGATTAGGAAGGCATTGTGCTCAAGGATTAGGAAAAGGATTAGGAAGGCATTGTGCTCAAGGATTAGGAAGACACCTGAAGCCGGGGCATGGTAAAGTACACCTCGCCACCTGATTCTCTGTTGTATTTATGGAACTCGTACAGGTTTGCACGAAGTAACTCACAAACGATGAACAAATGCTCCTGAAACCGCCACCACCATTACGGGGTTATGAATCAATAACTCACACACCACTTCCTAGATGAAAATCCAGCAACTGCCACTATAGCCATGAAAAATCATGGCTTCCACAAACACATTCAATTAACCAAGCAGTCCACAAACACAAGCAGTATTGTGCATCGGTCATGCCCAGTTTGCACGAAAATGTCATTGTCATTACCCGGTGGTAAAAATAATCATACAGCCGCAACAGATGGTGCTTGTCACCGGGGTCGTGCTTGTTGATGTACTTGAGAAGCTTGATCTCATCCAGACTCTGATCGAAGAAGTCCTTATTGTTCTTGATGATCTTCATGCACACGTCCATTCCTGTATGCAGGTCGTGAGCTTGAATGGCTTTGCTGAACGCAGCAGAACCTAGATACTCCGTCACATGATACCGCCCAGCAACGACTGCATTGATTACAACTGGGAAGTCTTTGTCTTCCTCAAACCCAGTCCTGCAAATCGTACCTCGAGTTCCGCATCAGGCCACTTCCCGCATTTGAAAACCACATAGCTCCAACAGAGAACCATTTAAACCACACACATTGCGACATATGTACATCGTAACATCCATCTCAGAAATTGAGTCCAGTTACCGCCTACATTTCACAACCTAACAACACCCATCGACATTGTGACAACACCTGTTTTTTCGGTGAATGATCTTCAAATCGAACGTCTCAAATTCGTCTTCTTCTGCTCTTATTCTTCGGATTTGTTCTTGTACTGCTGCAGCCTCTTCGTCTTCAGCTGCCACGGCCTCCGCTTCCCTAATTTGCTGGTCCACCTCGACCATATCTTCTTCCTCTGCTTCTTGCTCTCCTTCGTCATCGCTTTCTCCAGCCTCGTCATCCTACACCAGTACACGTACAGTAACAAAAAATTAGCTCATAGTAGATCACTCACGCAACACGCACCAGGTGCTGCATCCAAAAACACACAACGTGCTTCGCATGAAAAGCTAACTCCGCCTATTTTCCTCACCAATACGCAAGGGCTTACCATCTGCGCATTGCACAAATCTATGCCCTAACAGTAATGTTGACCTAATCTCACCGACGCCACTTGCACAGGAGTACTATCCAGAACCTTAAAACCATCACAGTCATAGACACTAGGAAAACACAATAGAATGAGGCCTCAGTCTCCAATGTTCACTGCACCACATTCCATGTAGAGCCTCCGTTCACTCCTAGCCAAAGCTTCCCAACGTCAAAGCAAGTCAGAAATTCACTACACATCCACTGCTCGACACACTCTCCTACGCCAATCCTCAACAGTACGAGCTCATCTCGTTTGGCGATTCCCTGGGAATCGACACATAGAGGAGTTAAGAGATGGATTATCTCACCTTGGCAACTGCACTGCCGTAGCCATCTGTCGAGTTCGCCGATCCAATAGATCGCACTGACTGATCTCGATGAGCGTCGTTACGAGGACTGATCACAGGTGATGATTCGTTGCTCTTGCGTCTCCAAGATGCTAAAGGATCATCAGATCCCACCACGCCATTACCATACTCCTCTGCCTCGTCCCCAAGTACTTGCCCGGTGATATCTCTCACCGACCACATAGACTTCCCCGAGTCTACCCTTGAAACAGCTCCAATCTCTCCTGCACTTGTCGATGGGGAAGGGAATGAAAAGCCACCAAACCCTGTCGAATTACCAACTATTTCCGCTTCTTTGTGAGGCCGATGAACCTCGCTATCACCAGTGCTGCTGTTCTTCGTCACCATGGATTTCTCGTTCTCTCGGTTCGCAAACTGTAACGTGTCCACGGTCGAGTTTTCCCGCTCCACGCCCCGACGCTTGTGACTTGCCCATGGATTGTTGTAGTATTTCAAAATCAGGTCTTCCTCTTCCTCCTCTTCCTCCTCTTCCTCCTGCTTCCGACCGCTCTCGGCTTTTCCAACATCACTGTTACCCACCTGAAATGACGAGGTCGTTTGGACCATGCTGCGAACACCAATCTCACCGATCTCTAAATCCCCTTCGCTGCTTTCCCCATGCACACACTCACGCCTTTCACTACCAAGTTCTGCAACATCACTGTTCACGCCCACACCACCAAAGCGCACCAAACCCGCACTCGCATCCTCCACATCAAAGATGATGCTCTCATCTGGAACGGCCCTGTTTCCATGATCGGCTTTGTTACTGCCTCCGTCTTCTGCCTTGGCAGCATTGAAACCTTGCCACCTCACATCTCCACCCATCAAAGGAAGCCCATCCATATTCAATAGCTGTCTGCTGAACTGTCCTTGGTCAAGGATGCGCGTCGCGTTTGCAACCTGGATTGCACAAGACAATTGTTATCACACGACAGATTCACAGTTTGCAATGGCCTTACACTAAGTGGTTAATGACCTGACAAAGAACAACTTATCCTCCAAAGAAATGCCCTCCTTGTACTCATACGCACACTTGCCTGTCCGTGCGTCGTACCAAAGGGCTGTAGGTCAAGCAAAGTAGATTAACTAACAGAACCAGACATACCCTAAAACCACGCAATATCACCTTGGACCCAACCAATAACTCACTTCCTCCATGCCTGATTTAACATCATCCACCTGTACATATCCATATGTACAACAAGCTGCTCCAGTGTCTTTCCTAAAAAATATTCTCTACAGTCAGGGAGAACCCACACAGCGGAAGGGGTGAAAAGGAATGTTCAGCTAAGCCGTCAGACAATCCTGGCAGTCCTGACATCGCACGGGTGATCTTATATCTACTTCGTTACGAGGATGAAGATGAGGACAAGATTTACGACCACCTGAAAAACAGTACACGTTCCAGGACGGTCTATTCTATGGCTGGAGCCTTGTGCACAAGAGCAAAACTATCTAGTACTACACATTCCCACTCTACAGCTGTTTAACCTGCAGAGAGTGGATGCGACTATACCTGGCCATTATTACCAGCATTTTCTCCGCCATCCATGCGCCCAAATACCTCACTTGTATGCATTTTGTCAACTTCTACAGGAGCCTCTTTCCCCTCTTCTCTCCCTGGCTTCAGCCGGTAGTACTCCTCCCCAGAAAAGTAGGACTGCTGCTCAACAGAGAGCCACGCGGGTCACAATCATATCCACTTAATACCTTGTGCCAAAAGGACACAAGCATGTTGAGTGAGCATTTGCGAATTTCATCGGACCTGACAGTCTGCTTACAACCATGTCGCGCAGGAACCCACGAAATTGCAGACTAGCCCTAGGTCATATAAACTTTGAAGCAGTCCACTGCCTTGCGCGTCTATGATCAATTCATCCACAATGGAAACTACCCAGTGAAGAATTGCCCACAACAAGTCCAGAGGCACACAACACTCTCACGACAATACAGCAAAACGGTCTATCTAGTTTGCAGAACCTAGTATTTGACGACCTTGGAATCACTCAGATCTAGTTCGTGTGAGCACATCTGAGCACGGCATTAACTGAAAGTGAAGACAACAGGGATGAACTTGCCTCTTCTTCCACAAAAGAACAATCCTCGTTCTCGTACTTCTCATGGTCTTTCTCACGACGCGATCCTCGTGGATTCTCTACGTTGGGCCGGGCTCGTTCATCGTCGCTTGGATAATCGATTTCATGTGCAAGGAACCACTCCTCGTCTTCGATCGGCTGCCTATGGTACCCGGGATCATCGTCATCCTCATAAGTATCGGAATCCCAATACTCGTCAGCATATTCCACGGCGGATTCGCTCTGTCCATCTCCTGCTGTTGCAAAGCCAGACAGGAGCTCAGACTGATCCTCTATAATGCCATGGCTCACTGAAGGCCGTGCAGACGCAGGCATGCGCCGAGACCCTACAATTATGTGCACCAGTCGTGGGAAACCATGCATTAAAAATCAGCAGAAAAAAGAATGTCACAAAATCCCCTGCGAGTAACGCTTGTGGAAACACGTCGCTCTGAAAATACCTTCATTCCACCACAACTCAAAAACACCAGAGGGCACATTTGAAAACAACAGCCAACTTCGAGAATATCCGGAACACAATTTGAATCACAAACACACGAGTCCACATATGGTACCTACGTACCTGATGAGGAAATATCCTGCCCAACGGGCACGTCAAGGTACGACCCCAGTCCGAAAGGAGTGGCGAGCACAGTCCCCGCTACATTCACAGGTGATAATGATTCGCCGGTCTTTATCGGCCCACCACCATACTCATCCTGTGCGGCCTCGGGAGCTTTGGCATCGATTGAACGCAACCGAACGTGCGCAAGTTTAGGAAGACCCTCCTGAACTGATCTAGGAGCCACACAAGTCAACTTCCTTTCTACCATTGCTGCACTCGTCTCTTCGACTGTCGACTGCTCTACTGCAGGAACCTTTCTCTCTTCATCAACTGAACCATCCGCATGCTGAGAACCACTGTCTTGTTTCACGGTCACATGGGGTACAACCTCCTGCTTTGGACCTGTTCGGGATCGCTCACCATGCGGGATTGTAGACACCATCTCCTTCACTCCCTCCTCAGACCTCTTCTTTGAATCTGCTGCAAGAGACACGCTTGTCTTGATGGGTGGTATGGTCTTGATAGGAACTTCTGTCCACTCCGGACTTTTAGGCACAGCCAAGCTCACGTCTTCAGCTCCAGAGTCTTCAGCTTTTCTGTCCACCACGAGCACTGCATTAACATTACTCTTCTCCCTACGCGTCGACTGCACTTCGACTGTGGAGTCTGCAGGAATAGTCGCACAAGCTTGAACAGGTGCCACTCGACCATTGGTGTCATCCTGCAGAAAACATCCATGTCAATCCAGGGTGACACTCATTTCATGGACTTCTGTACAAGTTACAATTCCTCTCGCCATGATGCACATCATGCCAGCTCCAAACCGAAGTAGGTAGAGATGAGTTAATACACACCAACAACTCCAGGAGAGCTACTAAATCTCTCCTCACAAGCAAACCAACTGCAGGACATTCAACGATTGTGAGTGTGAATTATTGTTAAGGAGGTACTTCAGCAGAAGACGCAGCATACCGTCAATCGTGCAAACTTGTTCAAGCCCAATATTATTCTAGCGAACGGGGAGAAACTTCGACACGAATGTATTCAAATCTGGACTACCTCCTACGAGAAACGACTCTAATTGCGCGAATTTCTACCGCCACATCAGGTCCTACAAGCCACGACCACAAACAAGCTGTGGGAGCGTGCACGTATTCAGAAATGTGATGTTTACCCCTTTCTCCACTTCAATTTCCACGTTCTTTGTCACCGTCACAACAGCTCGGAAGCTTTTCTCTCGATCCAAAGCGGGCTTATCAGCAGTCCTGGGCTCCCACCTCTGTGGACAGATACGATTTTTTGTCAGCATCTGATTTCCACAAAAGCCCAAGACTGATCAACAACACGGACGCACTGTAACATCTTCGCTACACATGTATCCTGCACACATCTGCGACTACACGTTTGAAACACCCGAACCTAGGCGGTGGCTGACCAACTCACCAACAGGTCACTCACAAATTGTCATGCCTCCACAACAGAGGTCCACGCCCATCACACTAAGATACACATCCGAAGCGGACTTCCGAATGAAAAACAGACCACGAAGAAACCTCAACTCTGCCGCGAAAAGATGTTCTCTTTGCAAAAGAAACATCTTTTCCCTCCAATCCTTTCTCACCCAAATTCCCGTCCTACCTGTTCCTTCCTGCACCAGACACTCTACTGAGGCTCAAACTGAAGAAAATCTCTCTTCTCCAAGAGCACCCCACCTGCTTCAGAGCGTCTACTTTTCCCCGAGTCGCTTCAAACAGAGCTTGGGCGGACTCTATTTCTTGAGCTGGAGACACCGGATGGCCTGATGAATCGAAGCCTCCTCCATTGTTAGAATCCGAAACTTTCCCTGAGACTACGTCGGTTGTTTCCACCTTCTTTCGATCCGGCACCACCTTCTCGATAGAAGAGGAGGCTGCCACCTCTGCCTCGGTCTGAAGAACACTCAAGCCTCCTATTCTTCCCTGTGGGGAAAACGACAAGATGGTTGTGGTGAAAACTTTGACAGAAGCCAACAGTCTGTTGCTATGAGAGTAATAGCACTGTCAAGTATCCGTAAGCACCTAAAAGCGGTGACTTGGGCACCTGCCAGCGCTCGTCATCACACGATCCCTTCCACTCTACTGCATACTATACGCTTCGCCCCCAAACTATGGTTGCCTTTGGTACAACCCTACTCCACTGATATCCAGGATCTGTCAAGCTATTAGGGTCACCTTCCATGGGTTTGAGAAGTTGCCCATGTAAGTAGGCAAGAGGAGGGGAAAAGTGGTATTAGAATTTGTTAAATACCCGGCCATGAAGTGGTGCACACTTCCATGGACTCGAACATGAACAAATTTGATTGGTTAGGGAGAAGTTGCCATGAAGTCTTAGCCTTGAGAACCCTCCATACTTCATGACAACTTCTCCACCACTTTTCCCTCAAAAACTCACTGAAATATGGAACTTGGTCCCCCAAAGTCCCTAAAAACTTGTCTTTTAGTGAGATACTTCACTCATGGAGGTTGGCTCTTACATAAGCAGGGACTCTCCAGCCTTCAAAGATCTCGTCCTCACGGACGATGCAATGAAACGACAATCTGTCACTTGCCTCCAGAGAGCATACATTCAAGACAACAAGTTTCAAAAAGCCTGATCTTACCGGAGACCTTCTTCTCTCCACCGTCGTCTTCTTGGAAACAGGAGAGAGAGTGACTGGTGACGGCGAGTTTACAACACCGAGCACAGACTTTTGCATCTCCAATTGTTCCACCTCGAATTCCATAAACAACGGTTCAGGTTCCTCCAACTTGGTGGTCGATGGCCGAAGCAATTCCACCTGATGTTCCACCTTCAATGCTTCCAGCTCTGCAACCGGTGCAGCAGATGGCTTCACCTCCGTCACCCATTTGTCGTGAGCTCGTTTCTCAGGCAACTGTGCCGATGATTTCTCTTGTATCGACTTGAGGTATATGGCGACGTCCAGGTCCAGGTCATCGTTCAAAGGGAGAGGGATTGGACCGTTGGACTGTTGTCGGAGGCTCACCTCCTCCTTCAAAACGGCCTCTGCCCTGGAGAAATGATGCCGACGCAAATACTCCAAGATGATACCGATGGTGTCCGCCATCGCTACTCCAATGGTACGAGCAACCAAATGGCAGCTCAGAGCCTCCAATTCCCCAGAACTCTCAACTTGTCATCTGGGAAGCTTTTCAAGACTGCTTCACAATTCTCTATACCCCACAAGCCACCCGCTACTTACTTGATGACAAAAAACTGATCACACTCAAACTGACACCATCACGGTCGATGCCCTTCGCTGATTCATTGCTGGCTAGTTCTACATCCAGTGATTCAAGCTCCTGAATCAAACCAGTACCAAACATTAGGTCAGACAAACAGAAAACAACAAAATTCACGAGTAAAGAACAACTACACAGAGTCATCATAATGTGCTGTCAGTGAAGAAACTAGTTCTGGTAGGCAAGCAGGAAAACCAACACTGGTAATCCCCGAACTCAATTCAACGCAGTGTAATATGTGCAAACCGCGCAAACAGAGGATGATTTCATGAACACTCTGCAGTTCTCTCTAATGGAACAAGTCGGATGACTTCGATTCTACCTATTGAAGGCACTTATAAAAGAAAGAAAACAAACGGCTCGAACACACCCTGAAATCCTGCTGCTCACGATAAAAGCAACACAAACTCCAGATAGGGTGCCAAACGCAGTTCAATCGACGCCATTCGAAGAGAAAACTCTCTCGTTGTAGTTCTCTGCCGATACCGAAACCCTAAACAATAATAATTCCAGCATAGCAAGAACGCAAGAAAACGATGAAAACAGTTGCCTTCCTTTTACGTCTTCTCCGACCATGTTTTACCAGACGGATTATTCCTCGTCTATGCCACATTTTTCTTTAGATCAAAAATCGGAAACGATAACCACTGAATACGGAACCAACTCATCGGAACCTCCCTACTACGCCGTTCATAAGACTGACAACTTGTTGTGAAGAAAATGGCACTCAGGAAAGTTGAACAGAACCAGACGACTTCTCTGACACTCCATCGAAACTACAATGCAGTTCCTTATCAATTAAAACTCTCTTCCATTTCCTAAACCTAACACGTATTTTATTTTTTTGTTACAAGCACCTGCGCTTCTTCCACGCTCAAAATGCAAGAACCGAATTTTTGATCCTACCCTAAGGCAGCA
Source organism: Pohlia nutans (assembly GCA_022496805.1). NCBI lineage: Eukaryota > Viridiplantae > Streptophyta > Bryopsida > Bryales > Mniaceae > Pohlia > Pohlia nutans. The sequence continues at coordinate 27,625,534 of CM040085.1, read as the reverse complement.
CCTCACATCACAGCCTTAAAGAGAACGACAATATGAAAATTCTAACCTAGCTTGCACGCCACACCACCAAACTCCAAACTACCTTTTCAGAAGCCAACAAAAAGCGAAAGAGGTTGAAAGTGAACTTTACCAGCTTCAACGTCGCCATAGCTACATTGCAGAAAAGCTGACAATGCGGAACAGTTTACACATCGCCATTGGCGAATATTAACACCCATGCACGCAACACCCGTCTAGTCTCCCTTTCTCGCTTGCCAAACCCCGATCGGAAAACAACCTCGGAGGACCCTAACCTTGAAACAGAGCACAGAAGAACAACAAGCGAGGGGGAGAGACAGAGAAAGAGAGAACGGACTTCCCTTCCCTCGCTTTTCGGTGCCTAGCCCCCCTGCCCCTGCCAAGCCTAAGTTATGGCTATGGCCCCACCCGACCTAGTAACTTACCATTCTACAGTGACCTCCTCCCTCTCAAGCACCACTGCAAAACTGTCAGTAAAACCACTTACTGTTGCATAACCCTAGGGTTTGCACCATTGCTGCAAAAGTGTCCTCTTCCTGCAATGAAAGATACCCGCCAAGGATTAGCGCTTTCTCTTTCTCTTTACTTCAATTTGTTCCCTCACTTCAAGACGAGCAGATCACGGAAAGATGAATCGATTGTCCGACGCAACCGATCTTTTCCGAAAACTCGGAGAAGTTCATGCCTTGCCCCCTTTCCAGTGCCTACAAGTACGACGACGCTCTGTATTTAAGTTATGTAATGTATTGACCAGGATCGCCATGGCCTGGCATTTTGAACAAGGTCTGATCAGTCTGGCTTTGACTTGATCATGGATGGCGTGATTTGCTAATGCGAGCGAGAACGCCGAAGCGTCTCGGGGAGGGGACCGAGGCGGGGTGAGATGGAAAGTGCGCGTTTGAAATGTATTTGAAATCCCTACTGTGTACAGTATACGGGTTTGAGATACGGAACCGGTATACAGTCCCCCTATTATACTGCGTTCTGTTTTTTTGCTAGCGAAATATAACCAAAAAGTGAATTTATTGTCTCTGCCTACCAGGGGAGAGACTATGGAAACGCTTCGTTTTCAAGGAGTTATATTGCTGAACAGTACAAACAAGGTGTAAAAGTAAATCTTGGGTAAATACTAAGGCAGAGACTACGCGACTAGCCGCTTGTTTTTCATAACATAATAGAGCAACGAAGCAAACACCTTTTGCAATAGGACCACAATCTAGTTACAATTAGAAACTAAGTTTATGTGGCAATAATATGGTAATCCCAAAATTCATGGAATACAATGGCATTCTTTCATTACTTACAAAAGTGAATCTAAGTGAAGATTCTTTTTCGATCCAATTTTTAAAAGGATGCTCCATTGTACTTCTCTATTATGCGACTTTTTTAAAGAGCTAAATTTGAACTCAAAACTCATTCCTTTATCGCTAAAATATTCATCCCATATTGTCGGACAACGGGTCGGACAACTGATTTGCTCAAAAAACACTACAATGTTACCATTTTTAATCCCTAAAGCACAATTTCAAAAAAAAATTCAAAAAATCACAATCCAACCTTAGAAACTCGTCCTTTAAAATTTAAGGAATTTGCAAATAAATAAATAAATATCACAATCTTTGACCATATAGATTGAAGATATATACATTTGAAATGAGAATGTGCGAGAAAAAAAAAATCGCTCAAAAAAAAAAAAAAAACCTCAAGCAACATAGCTTTTTCTATCGATGTCTTGTGGGGAAAAAAATGATATTCCCACCAAGCTCTCAAAATTCCTCACATTCACTAAAAAATTTAGAATAATAGACTCAAAATTGACATTGTGAAAACCTGCCTGGTTTTGTAAATGTCCTAGTTAGGACACTTGGTTCTTTAGGGATTAACCCCTAAACGTCACAGCGTCCAGAAAGTGGACGACTAACAGATTCAAACCCTTCTCACGTTCTCATGAATGCTTGGATGAAATTCGTCCAATTTTTTGGAGATTCTTCACCAAGTTGTTGTCTTATCTAACGGTTGGATTTAGTCATACTTGATTACATATTTTTCTAAAATTACAAATGTAGAAGTATGTCAAGTCGTTGACCAAGCCAAAATTGCATTGACTGTAGTTCAAAAGTGGCCTTGCAAAAATGAGGTCATAGATTGAAGAAACACAAAAATTTCAAAGAATCACCACGTTTAAGAGTATCTCATTTCAAATCCATTCCAACAAATTTTACTCAAAAAATATTAAAATTTTGTTTGTAATCGAATTTAGAAGGAATTTTTAATTTTACCTTTCAAAATTTATAATGAAATATTGGTGATAGTATCAGTGAATCGAACCGTATGAATGGAATTTAAAATTCAATATCTAGAACTTTCATTTGTATACCAATTCCAAAATATTCTTCTAAATAGTAGTTTATGATGATTTTTCTGAAATTGTCGATTCCAGGGACACCCTGGTACGTTTAGGGGTTAACATATTCTTCATCCATTTGAGCAAATCTTCATTCAATTATGACGACTTCATCTAAAATCTATATGAAAGTGCTACACTGTTTGTTTCATTGGTGCCACCTGTTTGAATAATGAAAAATTGGAGAAAAATCCAGTAATTGGTTGGGGGAGGGAATGGAGTAGTAAGTGAGTTAATTGTTGACCGGGGTTAGGTTTGGGTGTAAATTTAGGGGTGTTGGAAGCAAGACAGATCAGAGGGTGGGTATTTATGGGGCTGACAGTGGGTTCACTCCAGGCTCCAGTTGGGGAGGAATTTTTCTGGGGTATCGGAATCATTATGGAGAATCATTCGTGCGTCCATATTGGGATGAATGGGAAGGAATCCATTACTGTACAGGAGAATTACTACTGTGGGCCACAGTAATTTTTCACTGACTGAAAGTTACTACAGTCGGGTACAAGTTGCTTACAAACTTTTTGACTCCTCCCTCATAAAAACAGAGTCCTTCCATCAAATTGTAATGTGCTCGATATGGCACCCATGGACCTACAAATTGAAAGGGACATTCCTACTCTAGTCCTCTACTGGTAGGAATTTTTTCTTACCATATTTGCAATCTTTAGAATCAATGCGGCCACTTGATATTGGATCTACCTACTTTCAATGCTTACGAAAAAAATTGTAAGCATGTTGTACCCGATTGTACATGCAATGGATTTCCAAGAGGTACGGCACCTCGACAATGCCCGGGGTGTTCCCGAAGATCAATGTAGCTGAGCGATAGGGGTTCTAGTGCGTTCCCTAGTCGATTCATTGATAACACACCAGGATTGGTGTCAAGATGACAAACACCGCAGAAGAAGTCGTGGCAAGATGCCTTTTGATAAGAGCGGGTTTGAGGCCTTGAATTCACCTCAATTTTTGGCCATGTCCAAAAGATAATCCAAACTTACCCCTCTTTATATTGTATTGCGATTGGGGAGATGTTCTGGCGCCTTTGCGATCTAGGAACGGAACAGTCTTGATTCGGGAATGTGTCCAATTGCAATTGGAGTTGCTCTTACCTCATGGTTTGTGATGGTCTTGAGCTACCTTGGTTTGGTCCTTCTTCTACAAGAAAATCTTGAATTGAAGGTTTATGATGCTATTGTAGAGGCATCATTTTAATTGTTGAGGAATGGTGCCTCTTCAATACACTGAAATCATTATATATTTGTGGCCCACGGTATTTACAAGAGGCTTTACTAATAATTATTTTTTCAAAATATAGGGGTAAAATTCATCCAATTTGGATGAACAATTGTTAAGACGGATGAAGACTTGTTAAATGGATGAATGTACCCACGACATTCATGCACCCACAGTATATGATGATTTCGGTGTAGCATTGTAGGAAAAGAATCAAGCCAAAGTAGCTCAAGAATGTTATCTGAAATTGTTATATGGAAATAAAGATATAAAAAGAAGAATAAAAATTGTCCCCTTTGTTACACTCTATTTAGCTTGTTTTAGAAGTTAAAAGCTTCCTTTATTTTTATTGAATCTAGGCATTCTAAAAAAAATTATAGATTGATGATTTTATTTTATTTTTGTAAAAAACAAAATTAAATACATTCAATTTTAATGAACTTGCCAGATATAAGGTTATGTAGACCAATATTTTTATCAGATAAAACTTAACTTAAACACAATTGAAATGAGTGCTAAATATTGATTTAATTTGTTTTGTGTTACAATTAATTATGACATATATCTCTAATTCTATACAAAGTTAATTCAATAATGATTTAACCCCTAATCGCATAGACGTCCAAAATCTAAACGTTTTTGGATTAAAGTGAATTTCGGCAGCATGTTTCTCCTTTATGCGGTGTTTGTTTTCAATAAACATTGTAGGAAAGTTGCGTACACTAGTCTAGTTTTTGTGGTAAAATTTTCACCTCAATCCAAAATGTTATGAATTTCTAAGAAGTCTTCTAGTAAAAGGGGCTTCGGCTGAAGATCACGTTTTTGACATTTCAAAGCCATTTTGCAAATACATAAAAAAGATTTATTAATATTTTATATCAAATAAATGTGTTTAAACTGCTTTATAGTTAAAGATTTTTTATTTGAGTAGGTTTAGAATGTGTTGTTAAGAAAATTTGAGCATCCTTTTTTAACTCTAAAACATAATGATCTTGCAATCTATGTGACCAAAGGAATCCAAATTTGATTAACATCATCTACAACACGTACATTGCAAGATTGTATGGTTGAGATCTTTGTACCTTACTTACATTTAGACCAACAACACTTCAAAAGTAATGCTATTTTAAAACCCCAAAAAACTAGGGACACTTAAAACATTTTAAAACCCCAAACAATCAATTCAAGCTCACCACCAACTGTAATTTATTATGTGGATAAGATGGTGCATGAAATTTCACATCGATTTTGTTCAATGCGCCAGTCGCTAAATCACATGAGTATAACCTTGGATACAAATAAATTATGTACAAAATGTACAAAATGCCATTCACAAGATGCCAAAATGATATTCACATATCCATGCATGTGGTTCACAAAGCTTCTTCTACATAGAAATCGAGGAATCATAGATATATACTTGCGCTCTATCATTATATTGCAAATCTATGGTTGTGGTTATGGTAATAATCTTGTAGGCTTTAGTCCCATCCACTGACATAACTACAATGTCACAATTATATGAGCAATAGAATTCAAGTTTTGGAATTTCATAGAAGCACTTGTTCACAGGGTTGCAAACAATGTGAACTCGAAATGGTTGCCTTGAAGATCTTGTCAACTACAATGCATCTGAATACATTGTGTAAATGAGCCCTCCATTGGAGGCTAATGTGTATTTGTACCTTCCCGACATCTAAACAGAGTTGTCAACAAGCAGCTTGTAAGATCGATTCTCCTCTGCATCTAATACATGCCAAACTGTATTTGGAGCCTCTTTTCATTAATTTAGGGGAGATGAGTATCAAGGATGCTTGCCGAAGGGTAAGAGCACAAAGAGAAGCAAATCCAGGTTGCAAGATGAGATGAATCCATGCTTTGCAAACCACACGGAAGCAGCAAACCACATGCTCAGGAAGAAATGCGAATACAATCTCAAACACTTCCGGAGGTAAATCCTTATACAACGACTTCCTCAATTTGTTCGACATCGTGAGGGTTTCTCTTCTTTCCTTTGTTTGGCTTTAGGTCATCTCTCATCTACAAAACAAATCAAACTCAAAGATTAGGGCAAATCAAACTACCTATATATACACCATTATGTTTGTCTTTTACACACAAAACGATCATGCCAAGCTTTCTCAATGAAGTTGGTTTGAGGGTTTGAAATGAAGTCGTGTGGTCGCAAAACAAAATTGCAACATGCAATGAAACTCGCATTACAACCTAATCAACCTCACAATGAATACCAAAATACTCTCATAGCCAATTGTGTGCAAGCATACGTAAGTTCATTCAATCACTGCAAAAGGGAAGAGAACTGGAGCTTGTGACTGTTTACAAATGCCTCAGACTGGAGCTTTAATTTTGATTTTGAAGAAGAAATCCTCTCGAACCCTCCGTAATTGTACTCAAAACTGTGGAACCTGTGAACGATCAGAATTGCATATGAGATAGTTCCATCACCGACTCATTGCTTCGTTAAGGGGAAGCCAACTGGAGCTTGTAGTGAATTCGCAACTTGGAACTGGGTCCGGAACAAGCTCTCCATGCAAAAATTGCACTCAAATTCTAAGGGTGTCAGAGCGTGATGAAGGAGGTATTAATTAATTAACCTTCGCATTGGACTTCTGTAATCAAAAATAATATAACATTTTATAATAGTAGGGTTCCAAACCCCCTACTGCTTGGATCGAATTTGGATACGGTAATTTTTCTTAGAATTGTAGTGAAAGGATATTTGGCATTCTCTGAAGGAATTTAGTAAGAATCAAACAAGGAAAACTTACTTAAGATGTAAAGAAAAGAGCATCCAAAAGTATATAAGAGCATCGGAGAAAATCTTGAAAATTTTAGTAAGGGGTAGAAAGTCTAGCCAAGGGCTTAATAATGTAATGAAAATAAAGTACAAGTCTCAAGGTTGAGCTACTACCACTTAAAATGCATGATATATATGAATACTAAAAGCATAACAAGAGCTCACATACCCGATGATAAACTCCAATCAAAAAGAGCCTCTCATCATCCCCAAACTCAATCTTATAGCAAAGATGACTATCAATTTAGTCTAGGACTTTACTTCTACTTTTGGAGTTCTATCTTTGGTAAAACTTTAGTAGTAGTTGAGGCTCATTCCATGTAAATTTGTCTACATAGTAACATCAATGTCTAAAAGACTATTAATAGTTCAACAACGAGTTGTTTGATATTATGGATAATGTTCAACTTGAATGACTCTAGTTCACAGCCTTCAGACCCACCTCCTTTTATTGGCGGGGCACCATTGTAGGGGGAAGAGTGTGAACTTTCGCGCAAGCTTTTGCAACAGACTTTGGAGAACAGATGTAGCCCATGTATCCTTGAAGGGTGTGCTCATTATTAGTTATGTTCTTTTGGACAAAAAACACTTCTACTTCTCATTGGAGAGCCTTTTCAACAGTGTTCAGTCACTCTAGGGTTGCTTTACTTATGTAATCGAGGTTGTTTTTTCTTAGGACCGATGTACCAAATTTTAGCCCAGATTAGCTTTGCGGACAACCTAAAGTACTCAATATAATTAAATTATGACAAAACCCATTTTTTTTATGCCTAATGGTGTTGGGGCCCCGAGATTGGGACCAAAGAGCGGGGACCATTGTTTGAGTTCTTGAAAATTTCACCCAACATCTCCCTTTTTCAAGAAAAAATTTGAACCCCTACAAGACCTAAAAGCCCAAATTGACTTTCATGTTTTGTTTAGTTGTTCCTATGTAAACTACTTCTTATTAAAATTTATTTGTTTTTTACAATGACATTAAATGTTCTTTATTGATTCCGGTAATACAAAATTTGAGCTATATTTTTCTTAATACTTTAGTATATATAGACTTGTAACAAAATCTTGTCAATTCTTCCTAGTTTTTTAGTTTCATTTTTTATTAAAATTTAAAAACTAGTTTGTGAAGCATAATAGAGGGTGTCATTGTCGTTGATAAAGAAAATGGATACTAGAGTTAACCAAAAAGTCCTCCATCTAACCTCCCTTTTTGCTCTACTTTTAACTTTCGTCTCTTTTGAACTATACTTGGGTGGGTGTTTTCAAGGCAGGGTGTCATAGTTGGAAATAAAAAGGTGTAATGTTGTATTAAATAACTACGGAAAATATTTAAATGTTTTAAAATGGAATCTTTAGAACTTTAAAGAATCTTTCACATCATTTTATTGAATATTGAATATTATTTTTGAAATATTTTAATATACTATACACTTGTTTTGGCTTGCAACAATCAAATAACATTATACATTTGGAAGTATATGCTATTATTAGAATATTGAAATAATTCATATCAAATTTTTTTACATTTTTAATAGATTTATGAAGTCCATTATGTAAAAATATTTTTAAAAATAAATCCTAGAATATTTTGAAAGCCAAAAAAACAAGAAATTCCAAGCTGTAACTACACATTTTTGGTACGTCCTAGCGTGAAAACACCTGGGTGTTATAGTGTTTTTTCATAGATTGTCCCCTTGTGGGCCATGGACTTGGAGTTTTGGTGGAAGGTGTGGAAACTATGGCGAGGTACGGAGAATAATGACCGCAAGGCCTTGTTTTAGATTGCCTCAAAACTCGGTATAGACTAGTTTTTGGTCTATTTTTGTTTCAATATGAGTTCAACATGAGTTTGTCAAAAATTTCTTCTTTGGATTTACTTTTTGGTTAACTCTATTGTATTGTAGACTCTACATATAGACAAGTTGCTTTGATGTGCTGATGAGAAGCATCGATGTAGAATTAACCCTTAAAGGACATACTCAGCTCTATAGACTTACTTTTTTTTAAGGAGGATCTTGCTTATAACTTCTACTATGTTGCACCAAATAGAAAATTTTAAATTCCAAAACGAACATATCCAACGCATCTAGAATAGATCCAAAATAGATTAAACAAAAAATCATGTTTAAAATGGTGTTTAAAAGAGATTTTGGGTGTGGGAATCGTGGAAGCTATGTCCTTTAAGGGTTAAAGAAAAAAAATAAAAAAATAAAAATTAAAAAAAAAATAAAAAAAATAAAAAAATAAAAAATAAATATTGAAAAGCACTTTTTTTTATTGAAATTTGGAAACATGCCCAAAGCCACAAATTAGTCTTCCATGTTCATTGCATTCAATTCTTTGAGTTAGATCCATATCAGACATGTGTTGGTTTTAATTTAAAAAATTGTTTTCAAAATTTAGCCTCAAGTCTTGGTGTAAAGGGGTTGGAGCTGATTTTGGGTGTTACAAACATCCTATTAACCAATGTATATATAAATATATGTATAAACTCTAAGAGCAATACAATAGCTCAACCACCTAACCAGAAATGAGAGACTCCAACCAAAGAGTGCCCTCTCATCTCCCCCCACCTTGATCTTATAGCAAAAATGACTATCAGTTTAGTTTAAGACTTTACTACTACTTTTGGAGTTCTATCTTTGGTTCCATCTAGAGTTCATCCCTAAAGTAATAGTACTAATCAATCTAAGTCTTAGTACTCATCCTTTTGAAATTTATATCTATCTTTATCTCAAAGATCACCCGCTTAGAGTTTTTTTATTTTAATCTCAAGTGCATTTTCCCTGATCTTGGAGTTGTCTCACTCCCGTGCATTTTTTATGTAGATAGAGATGTTTAACTCCACTGCACAATTCTTTAAGGCATCCTTTCAATTGAAGCCTGAGCATAACACATCCACTTTGAGTTCTCTATCTTAACTCTATCTCTGCTTACACACTAACCATCTTCACAAATAGTTAGTGCATTCATCCTCTCATGATTTTAACTATTTCCCTCGTGATATCAACTCTACCCCACATATCTCTAAGGATCTCAACTCTACCCCACAGAGTATCAATTATATCCATTAAAATATCAACTCTACCATGCCCCACATGGTATAAACTATATCCCTCAAGATATCAACTCTACTATACTCCTTAGAGTATCAACTATACCTTACAGAGTACAATCAAGATCTATCCCTTAGGATATCAACTATATCCCTCATGATATCAATTCTACTATACCCCTCAAAATATAAACTATACCCCACATAGTATCAACTCTACTATACTCCTTAGAATATCAATTATATTCCACATAGCATCAACTATATCCCTTAGGATATCAATTCTACTATGCTCCACATGGTATCAACTATATCCCTCAAGAACTCAACTCTACTACACTCTTCAATGTATCAACTATACCCCATAGGGTATCAAATGTACCCCCAATGGTATCTGACATTGAGATTTGGACCAATGAGAGGTGAAGATTTCGAACCTTCTTACACATCAAAATGACCACGACTTCATATATAAAGCGGCCTTTAGAATGGTTCAAAACATAAATTTTCACACAAAGCTTATTAAGATTAGTTTATAATTACGTCAAGAAAAGATTCAAATTTTGTAACCGATGTATTATTCTAATACAACATATATTATCTTATATTATACACTAGTGTGGCCATGCGTTGTTGGCCTAGTGTTCCTTGTGATTTAGCCATGCTTTTATTTTTATATCATTTTTAGAATAATTCATTCATAATTTAATTCGATTTAAGGTGATGAAATTCAATTAAAAATCCCTAGCTTCCACACTGTAGGTCCAACAAAAAAACCTTCGGTACACCTCTTCTCGTTGAGAGCTTTTTGAAGATAGCAAGAATGTGGCTAGCAGACCCATGGTCCAAGAAATCTCAAAGTAACATATAAACAAAATGAAATATGTGTTGAACTACTATGTGGGTACATTATTGCCATTAAATAAACTCATACAATCATCTTGTTTGATTTTACAATGAATTTTTGGTCAGTTTCATGACCACATGAAAAATACATACTTGCATAAGGGGCTCCTCTGTCATTTAGGGTTCATAATCATGAAGGTTATGGACTCCCACTGCCAACCTTAGTGTTAGAAAAAAAGGAATGGTACGAAGTTTTTCTCCTTGCAATTGAAGGAAGTTTAATTTTTGTAAGAAAAAAGAAACTCAAGAAAGAGGGAGATGTGTCCACCTTTTTCCATCCATCTTATGTCCTCCGAGGCCGAGGCCCCACAACTACAATAACAAGAAGTTAACCCTTAAACGACGCCAAGCCCCTGAAAGTGCTTTTGGCTTCTAAGTTGAAGTTGAAGATGACATTTTTGACAAATCTCCAAAAAGGTTAACCCTTCCAAAATTGTCCAAATCATTCATTGGAGTTATTTATTTGCAAAAATAATTAATATAAAGTGAAAAATGCACATCAAATACATTTGTATATTCTGAAGTCAACAAAGCTTTGAACATCTATAAATCCATAAGATTTTGTCCTAGATTTTGTTCAATCATGTTATTTTAAATTTTTTGTTAAATGAATATTTATATTTTTTGGTTTGAAAATTTTATAATTTTACTTTGATCTTGTCATTCAAATCTAAAAAAAAAAAATGTATTCATGGAAGCATTTTTTGATGACCTATTTTGTAATAATGATTTGTTTTTGGTTAATGTGGTCAATTGGGATAATAAATCACATCTATGGCTTTATTTTATGGCTTTATTTTGGTGTTGACTATAATGTGCTAAAAAAAATTCACAAAAAAACGTAAGTAAATAGGTGAAAATTTGGCTCAAAAATGACCTAAAAAAACGTATGTCCTATAACTTTAAGGGTTATCAAGAAAGAGAAACCATTCCTCTTCAAAACAAAGGAGAAGAGTCCCACCACGAGACTCTTCAATTTATTAGGAGGTACAATGGAAACCGGCCACATTGTTAGTGCAACACAAGGCATGCATGCAGCGACAATGGAATCACATTGAATGAGATAAATTCTACAAGCCGACACATCCGACACTACATTGAGCAACTTCCAAAACCTGGAGGTTAATGTAGTACAGTACATACCTTGCAGAACCACCGACCTAGTGTCTATCAGTACATTAATACTTGCTTACAAATATACAGAGTCTCCATTTACAGAAAAGAAATACTGCCAGAAAACCGAAATTTGCTCCCTGAAAGCATCATCATCATCTTCATCTTCATCATCGTATTCATCATCATCATCATCTTCTTCATCATCATCATCATCATCGTCTTCTTCTCCCAACTGAGAGGAAAGGCTCCAACTGGGCGATCCGGGAGATTTAGACTTTGGCCGTGATGTGTGCACCCATTCCTGGAGCATACTCAGATGCTGTCACGTCCTCGTAGACCCCCTTGACGTCTTCATCTTCGTAACCAAAGTGGTCAGCCCGGGCGTTGACAGCCAACATCAAGCAAATGAGCCAGAAGAGGGTGGAGTCCAGAGCCATGAACGCGGCGCCTCCGAATAAACCCGCCTTGGCAGTGGGGCAGGAACCTGCTAGAAAGCCGTGGTGCTTGTTATTGCGGTGAACGCTCTCAAGGATCGTTGCCCACAGGAGTAGAGCCTCCGCAACACAGAAGAGAATTCTGCAAACAAATCACATGCATGTATGAGCCCCACATGACAAACACGCTTGGTCTGATCTAAATATCTACGTACTTAGAAGTGACTTAACCCCTAATTTATGGTTTTAAAATAACCAATTCAATTGATCTTATTGTGAAAATCATAATTCAGATGGGGCTACATTTTATACCAGCAGAATCAATGAAAGAACATTGTATGTGTTGTTAAGTGTATAAAATGAAATTGGACAAAAAAAAGTATCCATATGACCTACTCAAAACAGCTAAAAAAAACAGATCTTATTGGCTAAAAACAAACCTGTGCATATGAACAAGATGATTGTATCGAAAAGGTCGAGGAATACGGTAGACCAGGTAAAGAAAGGAGGTTTTACATCTGTTACTTTTATGAGTTCCAAGGTTACAAAGACGCAGAGAATTGTTCACTCTTTTCACTTTAAAATCCGGTTACGTTTTCTAACAGAGGTGAAGCCAATTGAAAGCAAGGTAAGCATAAAACTATCAATGCATGAGAAACTTACACGGACAGAACAGCGAAAGTCACCAGCCCTTTGCTTTTCGCCAAGTTCTTCAAGGAAATGCTTTTCCCTTCATAAGGGTAGATGAGAGAGATCACTCCAACAACAGCGGAGAGGCAAAGGAGAATTGCAGCCAAGCTACCCAGCGCAATGGTAGGGTCTTTTGGATACTGGCATGTTATCAACCCGTCGGGTCTCATCAATTGCACAGCCAGGTCCCCTGAAGGCTGCCAAAATAAACAAAGACAAAAATAACAAATTAAAGCAAACAACTCTTCTATGACATAATTCCTTTTCCTCCAGCAACTGAAATAACAAGAATTTATTCTGTTTTAAAAGCAAGCAACCTCTTACATGACGCTCTTATCCCTCCAGCAACTGAAAGAACAAAAAAGTAAGCAACCTCTTATACGACATTCTTTTTTCCTCCATCAAAATAAGAAAATAAAATGAAAGCAAAAACCTCTTAGATGACATTCTTTTTTTCCTACAGCAATTGGAAAGAGTCCTAAAGACTGAAGCAAGGCGATCGAGACGCTCACCTTCTTGTTTTCCGCGACAATCCCGAGGATAAAAGCCAGCACCCCCGGCAATGCCAGCACCGCGGCAAACTTGGAAGGCTCTGCTAACGCCATCGCTGCTTAATTTTCCCTGTAATCACGAACTCCAAGTTAATTAACTCGAGAACTACAGTAATAATCGTGTTCCTAATAGCATCGCCAACACGTTAAGAGCCTAACCAGCAACGAAATAGAACGATTTTTCCATAATTTTCAATCAATTGAGGGCCTACGACGCCTAAACGACCACGCAAGTACGGTACGGCCGCAAACACAAAGCCATTGATCGATGCCGTTCCTTCCTAAAAAAGAAATAAAAAAAGAACCGCGTGATCAAAGCCAGCGCCACAAAAAAAAAAGGAGAAAAGAAAATTCAAGCACCTCGATCCGAAGCTCGGTAAAATCGAGAGATGCCTGCAGCGACGGGCGATGAAGAAGAGGAAGGTTGAGACCAACACAGAGAAATAATAAGGCAGCGAAACAACATGCTCTGCCAGAGGAAGAAGACGAAGACACAGCCTTGATTGACGAACGTACGGGTGACGAGAATACGTTTTTTCATCCATTTTGAATTGGAGGTACTGCATCCTTCTTTCTAGTCCTTTTAAGGTGGAATGATTCATAACCCTCAACTTCTATTTTTGTCTCAACAACCACCGCCCAAGAAACCTAAAATCTAAAAATAGATAACTTGTAATCTTCAAAGTATCTAAAATTGTTTATTTTTGATCCAATGGGGAGCTCCATGAATAAAATTGGAGTTTTGGGAATGCAATTCATGATACTTTTTGTGTTAGAAATCACAAGTTATATGTCACACTACTAGAAAGGTGTGTGTGGAGCACGAAGCTACAGTGCGAGAGGATGATGCCATAGGACCGTTTGGGCACTAACTTAATGGTTGAATAGGTATGTGTCACCATACTCTGGCATCATAACTTAATACCCCAAATATCCGTTTTCTACTAGTATCATTCTATTCATTTCATTTTAATTCATAAATCTTATCCGTCTATTAGCCAAAAATAATTCCATTTCAATTTCAAATCTTTTGAAGTAAAACAACTTTTTTCTCAAATGACCAAGAAACTTGAATTAGACGTGTTTTTTTTTGTTTTTTTTTGCAGTTTTGAGTCAAGGGGGGGAGGGGGAGGGGGTCGTCTTTGTCGGAAAATCAAAAATTAGGTGAATTCAAATGTAGGATCCATCTTATTCATTGGAAAGTAAATTTTCTACCTAATTATAAAATTTTAGATGTAATATAGGATGCTTTAAATTCAAGTAAGGAATAATTCAAAAATCTATGTGAAATATACCTAAAATATTCTAGAATATATTTCAAATATTCCAATTATGTGATAGACTAATTTAAATACCCTTTGCACACATGTGTATCTTAAATTGCATAAAGGGCACCCCCGAATTTAGAGTACGTACAGTATGTGGACTTCTCTTTGTTCAAATATAAAATTTTGTCCCATATGAATTACACTTTTGACATATGATTGATTGAACTTATGAATCTTTGATCCTTTAGGGATTAAATGGGTAGTTTAAGAGCATTGCCACCCGTCCTTCAAAATAGACGAGGACAACAATTTTTGGATGAAAGCAAGCAATTAATGTTTGGACCTCGAGGGGGGGAACTTATAGCATTTTTTTGGTAACCACGTGCGAACACCAAGTATTAGTTATGGGGATATTATGTGGGCTTGAGAGATTTTAGAATGCCCTAATGTTACTTATATTTAACCTTTAATTGCCTAGTCGTCCATTTTTGGACGATGTACAAATTTTATCCACGTTTTCTCATCCGTCATGCACTTTTTGCACTGTGGATTTTTAACTATAGATTTTATGGGAAGTTAGCTTCATACATGTCTGAACCGATTAGAAAGGGGATGATTTGTGAAAGTTTTATGCCTCATTTCATGTTCCCCAACCATGTAGTTCCCAAACAACATCACTCAATTAGACTCTGAAAAAAGTAAGGCACTCACAAGTCACCACGCATATGTGCAATTAAGAAGAGGAAATACACTAGCTTGAGTGATTTTGAACTGGATTGTTGTATTCAGCTTCTCCCTCCGTAAAGGAACACTCAATAGCCTCCGTAAAGGAACACTCAACAGCCTCCGCAAAAGGCCAGTATTCAATCCCCTTTCGCGGCGGACCCTTTTCCCCTTTCCAACTGCACTTGTGTTCCTTGTGGCCACCACACGTTGCCATCGCCGCCTTCCGTGTCCACTCACGGTTCCTCGCATTGCGCCACTGAACCTCAGCAATTCCATCCATGTGTCACAGCATTGGCAGCTCCACCCAATTCTTTCCTTGCATCAATTCTTTTCTTGCATCAAATTTAAGAAACCCGAGCGGCGAATTCGGGCGAGCTGAGCTGAGCTGAGCTGAGCTATGGCAGCACTCTCTCGAACATTCGCATTGGTGTCGAAATCAGGAACCTGTGTGGGTACCAATTATCGATTATTGAGCAAGAGTGCCGCGAGGGTAGAATTTGGGAGGGGGAAGATGATGTTGAGGAGACGCGACCGTGCGGCTGCGGCGGGAGGACCTTCGCTTTCGACGTTGGAGAAAGAGAGGAAAGGAGGTGGGTTGCCGGAAGGGTACATGGAGGAGATGCAGGAGTTTCTGAAAAAAGATTTGGTGCACTTGTTCGACGAGCAAGGCGTTGACAAGACTATGTACGATGAGAAAGTTGAGTTCCGGGATCCTATTACCAACTACGACTCTCTCAATGGGTATCTGTTTAACATCGGTATGCTGCGCGCGATCTTCCAGCCCATTTTTGAGCTCCATAGCGTCAAGCAGGTACGAGGTCCGGGATGAGAGTTTCATTAAACAGGCTGCAAGAACGAACGAACTCTGATTCTTGAACCCTCGTACTCATGGTTTTAGAATAACCATTTCGATTGATGGAAGGGACAAATCTTGTATCACTAGATTGAGTGAACAGGCTCATTGCATGTTTTGTTAAAGCATATCAAAATTCCTACACACCCAGAACTCTTTCCTATCACTCCTTTGATAACCTACACATACATGAGTTCATGTGCACACAATGACATGAATGAGAATTGCATTAAACCTGCAAGGACGAACTCTACCCATCCTGATTCTTGAACCCTTGTACTCATGGTTTTAGAAGAACCATTTCGATTTATCATATTGTGGAAGGGACTAATCTTGTATCACTAGATTGAGTGAACAGCATTGCAAGTTTTTGTTAAAACATATCAAAATTCCTATACACTAAGAACTCTTTTATATCACCAGTTTGAGAACCCACACATACATGAGTTCATGTGCATATAATATAACATATATTCTGTGCAGATACTGGAATGTGATATTGGAGAGTGTGATAATAATGAGTTCAAAGTGTATGAACTTTCTTTCTCACGGAATGAAAATTGCGTTAAACCTGCAAGAACGATCCTGATTCGCGAACCCTTGTACTCATGCTTTTAAAATAACCATTTCGATTGATCATCTTCTGGAAAGGTCTAATCTTGTATCACTAGATTGAGTGAACAGCATTGCATGGTTTGTTAAAACATATCAAAATTCTTATACACTCAGAACTCTTTTATGTCACCCTACACATACATGAGTTCAGAACTTGGCATGTGGAAAGTGTCCAAATCACATGTGCACACAATGACATATATTTCTGTGCAGATACTGGAATTATGTGATATTGGAGAGTGTGATAATAATGAGTTCAGAGTGTATGAACTCATTAATTTATTTATGGCTTCTTGATCCTTCAAGGGTTATGCATAATTCTTGGAGAGATTGTATGGCGTTTGTTGAACGTTTGAGTTGGTGCGTGTTGTCCAGACCGCGCCATATGAGATTACAACGAGATGGACGATGACGATGAATTTCTGGATCGTGTTGTGGAAGCCCCAACTCATTTTTACCGGGGTGTCGATCATGCGTGTCAATCCAGAAACTGGCAAGTTCTGTGCTCACATTGTAAGTTAACCCCTAAAGCACCAAGGATTCATGGTTTTTAAATGAAAATTTAATTGATCATATTGTGAAGAATATAATTCAGATGGGACCAAATTTCATACCACCCAATTTGGGATTCTTGGTCCTTTAGGGTTTAACTTTCAGGTTTCTTTCCATGCTGCTGGAATTTTGGCATTGCAACAGTGGTCACCAGTTTTGTGTTGTGTAAGAACTCAGTATTCAAGTTCTTCAATTACAGTCCGGATTCTAGTTACTGTATTTGTAGACACTTTACGAAGGTGTGACAGTCTCAATGTCACATTCATCCGAAGAAGTGGACTAAGATTTCATGGTTTAAAAATGACCAACTTGATTGATCATATTATGGAAGATCGATAAAGCAGATGGGACCAAATTTTATATCACCAGAATCAGTGAAGAACATTGCATGTGTTGGGGAAAATATAAAACAGAGTGACAAATGAAAGTCCTTATATGACCTACTCAAAACTGCCAAAAAATGTTGCATGTGGGCCTCTTGGTCCTTTAGGGTTTAATTCTTCTGAGCTTGCACTAAACAGTATTCCTCGCTTTCATTGACATGCAGGATCGCTGGGACTCGATTCAAAATAATGAGTACTTCTCGATTGAGGGTGCGAAGGACGTCATTAGGCAGGTCGGTAACACAACTTCATTAAATCATGTACTGTTGGTGGAGTCCTTTAGATTATTGCGCACATGTTGTGTTCTCTCTTTGAATCTCTTCCAATTCCCATATTACTCTCTTATTCCCCTTCCTGTCTTGGTGCACATTATTTCTACTTGAATGATTTTTTTCTGATTGTGTGGTGCTCTTCTGATGTGCAGATGCAATACTTCAAGCAACCTGATTTGGAAACGCCCAAGTACAAGGTTCTGAAGAGAACGGCTGATTACCAGGTGATTGCTGTAAACCCTAATAATCTCACTTCATGTTCCAATCAAGCAACCCATACTGTATTTTGTGGTTCTCTGGTTTGGCTTCTAATGTATTTTTCACGTTGCTATGAAGTTAAGGTAGAAGATACTATTTGAATCACTTGCAGTATTTTAACAGATGTAAGAATGTGATTTTTGTGAGATGTATAGGGCTATGGAGAGATCACTTTGGGTAATTTGTTTGTGTTCATTATGCAATTTCAAAGTGGGAGGTTAATAGATCCCTACAAGTGACAATAGACAACCCCATTTCCATTCAAAGATCAGTGGCCATAGACAATTAGCCAAGTCATGCTTACCCCACTTGCTAATAAATCCAACCAAGTGTATGAATAGATGTGTTGTTGTTGGTAACAAGGTACAAGTCTAGGTCTCTAACAATTTTAAGTACCCTCTACCTTATTTTGTTGTTGCTTATAATTTATTTTTCACATGCAAGAGAATGTTCATTGGGGCTCTTTTTTCCTTAAGTTGCTGAAGTGTGCTTTGGTTTGAGCAGGTGAGAGAGTACGAACCATTTATAGTGGTGGAGACTGATTGCGATAGTATGGCCGGCTCAAATGGGTTCAACACAGTTGCTGGGTATGTCTCTCGCCTCATTTGTATCTTTAACCCCTATAGGACCAAGAAGCCCAAATTGGGCCTCATAATTGTTTTAGTAGTTCTGAGTAGATTTTATGTGAACTTCCTTTTGTTCAAATTTAATTGTTTTTTGGCCAATACATGCAATGTTCTGCACTGATTATGATGATATAAAATTCAGTTCCATCTGAATTATATTTTTCACAATATGATCAATTGGAATTGTCATTTTAAAACCATAAATCATTGGTCCTTCAGGGGTTAATAAAAACCAAGTCCTTTCTATTTTCAGGCGTGGTGTCGAAGCTGGGGTATATTACTGTGTTGTTTTTATACTTCTCACATTCATCTGTAAAATCAATACTTTCTTGTTTCTTCACAAAGGTGGGGGGTTTAGACAGCAATGCAACGAGTACTAAGGTTTGTGCATGTGTGACAGATACATATTCGGTAAGAATGAGAAGGGTGAAAAACTGAAGATGACAACTCCTGTTTACACAGAGACGAGCAGTGATCCATCCGCTTCTGGAGCCAAAATTCAAATAGTCTTACCTTTGAGTTCCAAATTGTCAGAGTAAGGCCTCATTAACCCTCCTGAAACTCATATTAACCTCAATGGAGCCCATTTCTGTAGAGGTCGCAAGCATGCATTGGATATAGAGAACATGGTTATCTCATAATCTCATCGTTCTTTCACTTTGTATTGTTCTTACAACCAACCTCATTATGGAAATACAGTCTACCCTCCATACAATGACACTCCATAAATATGATGATATTATTGTTTCAAACAATATACATGTGACAAGTCATTTCTGTGACTAATCCATATATGACGATATTATTGTTTCAAGCAATAATACATGTGACAAGTCATTTCTGTGACTAATCCATGCCTACTACCTTGAAGGTAGGGCTTCCCAAACATGTCATATTAGAGAGGGACAACTGTAACAGCCTGTGGCATGTTATTTCTCATAATGAGGCTCTACTTTCACGTTACCTAGTACATAACGTACCTTGCACCAATCTCCATGATTTGAGGAGCTCATTCATTCATGTTGCTGCAGGTTGCCTGCTCCTGAAGCAGAGAATGTAAAGATTCAACAGGTGGAGAAAAGAATGGCAGCTGTCCTTCGTTTTAATGGAAAGCCAACACTAGAAGTTGTGGAAGAGAAGAAAAAAATTCTTGAACAAGCGTTGAGGAAGGACGGACTGAAATTGACAGGCACATTTGGATTGGCTCGGTACAATGATCCTGGACGAACTTGGCCCGCGTTCATGGTATGATTTTCTTCACAAAAAAATCCCTCTTTCATTATCATCATCATCATCATTATTTTTATTATTTTTATTATTTTTATTATGTCTCAAGTAGTACCTCAAATGACATTTGTTCGCTCTGTTCAAAGGGACTGTACACTCCTTCCTATTGAACACCCTTTTTCACACTGCCCATTTTAGGATGGCTCCAAAGATACTATTTCACACAACGCTAACTAAGCTAAGAAAAATTTAATATACTATCCTAATACATCATACATTATATTATCCACACATTTATATTACTCCAACAATAAATATTTAATTGTAAAATTTGTTCAAATATTTACAGCAACTATAAAGAAGATTGGGACAGGTTATACCATCCTTTTTAAGCTTGCTGATGACAACCTCTGACGTTTCCTTGCTTGGGCAGAAAAACGAAGTGCTTGCGTGGCTGGAGGACTTTCAACTGGGCTGAATTATCTGCTCATCTCATAGAGCTACTAAACAATTCTTCAATAGCAATGCATGATTTTACATGCATTTGAAATCACTCATGTAAATTTGACTATTCTCCCCAACAGGACTGAATTTAGTTTTTCTTTTCTGTGTTGAAAGTCACATGGTTTATCATTTTCATGTCGAGCTTAGAAGGTCAAGACGTCTACCCCTCAAGTCACCAGCATATTTGCAAACATGGCTGTTTCCCTGTAAGCAGAGTAGCCATCCCTAGTTATTACCACGAAGTGTTACTTTTACAAGTGCATTTAATTGAAATTGTCTCTTTTGCACATGGGTCACAAAGGGTGTTTAATTCTAGACTATAGACTTCTACGAATGGGGACATTCTTCACTCATTTTCAGGAATGTTTGACGATTTTGGGCCCCAATTGTGATATTTTTTGAAACTGAGCTAATTTGGGAATTGGATAGGCACGATTCATGTGCAGAAATGGCTTATTGATTTTAGGTGATTTCTTGCACAAAATTGTTTATCAAAATACTTGATTATTGAAGAGTCTAGGAAACAATTTTAGGGTTTGACAAACTTTTCACTTTGAAAATTTGTAGAAAATTATCTATTGGGAATAAAATTATGGAATTGGATTTGCCTCTTCACGGATTTTATTTTTCTCACTAGGAAAGAAATAAGTCCTTGCTGTAACTCCCATTTCCAATATGCAAAACTACTTATTTTCTCGGTTTATTGTATTTCTACCTTATTATTGCTCCTAATTGATTGCGGTGAAAATAGGTTTGCAACTAATGGTGCATGAACAATCATAAGAATACCCACCTTATATGAACCATGGATCATGTTCATTTTGAAATTGCAATTGCAAAGCATCAAAGTGAAGCACCAACCTTTTTATGAACTAGGGAGTGGCCGATCAAATTTCCTCTACAGTGGAATGTCCATCTCCTCAAGCCACTTGGAAGATGCAATCAAGGGAGGACTCCCATTCTCTTTTTGGATGATTTGTCCTTCTCTTCATGACAATTATCTTATGTAACATTTTTCAAAGTCATCGTAATCTTCATTTTTGACAATTTTTTCCTTTTTGCATTTGTTACCTTTGTAGCCATTTTTCCATGGTTTTTTTTTTTTTTTTTTTTTGAATCTGCCAAATTTTTGATTTTTTTGTTTTCCTTTCTAATGATAAAAGCTTTCATAGCATAATAGAGCAGTGCAATGGAGCATCTTTTTGAAAACTAGATGGAAAGAGAATTTTCATTTAGATCCACTTTTCTAAATAATGAAGGAATGTCATTTGTATTCCATGACTTTTGGGACTACCGTGTCATTGCCACATAAACTTAATTTCTAATTGTAACTAGATTGTGATCCCAATGCAAAAGGGTGTTGGCTCCCATTTCTCTATTATATTATGGTGACTATGTCTTATAGTAGTTGGAGTATACAAAGATTAATGTATTGAAGTGAGGATATAAAATATTTTCAATTGAATTTGTTTTTTTCCTTTTTAACTATCAAAGCTTTTACACATGGGAGGGTGCGGCTTGCCACCTTGCCTTAGAATATATATATATATATATATATATATATATATATATATATATATATATAAATAAATAATGCACATTGTCATGTGATCTGTCACAACCCCGTTGTCACGAAAACGGTCACAGTTTCATCCGTGTGAATGACCATTTTTTCATCAACACATTTTTTCATCCAAATCAATGATACCATGTCTGAGGCATCCCATTACATTCTTGCATGTATTGATGTTGTTGCATTGTAATGGGCACCTTCTATATTCTCTTATATTCATTGTTGCCATGCAACAAGTCTGTACTATAACATATATATATCATTCACCATAATTATTTTTAATATTATTTGTGTGATTATTTATACAATGCAAAATACATACGGATTGACTAAATGTATTATGCGCTTACTAGTGGTAGAGCTTTTTGGTCTTACAACTAATGTAGTTGTGTGGTGCTCTAACCACATTAGAATCAATAAACTCTTTAAAACCAAATTGTCATATTGAGGTTTTGGTCAATTATTGTGAGTTGGCTTTTGATTCTATTATGCACAAAATAATTTTTGTGTTCAAATGTATTTTCTTTGAAATACCTATTTTATTGGACCAAATTAATAATTCCTTGTAATTTTCGTATGACGTTTATAAGGGTGCTATGTGGTGCCAATTTTTTGGAAGGGATAGTTTTTTGAGGATGAACAACTTAGAGTAAAAATTCCCTATTAGAGATTGTACGGATATTTATCTATATAAGAAACTACAAATAAGCAAGCACGTGATTCCATCTTAAAACTTTAAGTGAAAGTATAAATTTTATATATGTAACATTGAATTAGAAAACTCATTTAGAATTAATAATGAGAATCAATTTAATATATTCCATACATATATTTTCAATGAAATATTTGAAGAGTGTGTATTAGTTCATGGGTGTTTTTAAACAACAATGCATAGAAAGGGCCAAACTAAAGGATATAGTGAATGTATACAAACGTAATAAAAGTGTAAGAATGTAATATAAAGGATGTTGGACGGTTTTTTTAATTATTTTTTATGAGTTTCTTTTGGATCCTTTATACATCTTGACACTATTCTATTTTTGGCTTGATAGCAATAGAACTATATTTTAGATCAATGAAAATCGACCAGTTTTTAAAAATATTTTTTAATAAATTGAAATATTTTCTAAGTTTGGCAAATGTTGTTACAAAAAAATCATAAAGTAAAATGTTTACCTCTAAAGGTTCCAGGGTATTTTTAGAATTGACAATTTGAGAGGAAACCATTATAAAGTACTATTTGGAGGAATATTTTGAAATTGATGTATGCATGAGGGTTGTAGATTTTGAATTTTAGATTCCATCCGTACATTTAGATTCACCAATGCTATCACCAATATTTGTAGAAAAACAAGAGGTGTCTATGAAGGTAAAAGTTTTACTAATGCAAATGAAATTTGAGCTGTTCACCCAACCGTAGAGGTATGATCAAGATATAATGAAGAGCCTCACCCCTGAGCTCTTAAATATAGTAAATGTCCTACATCATAAACAACCCATTTTGACATTTTTGAGTACCTTCAATCTATTAGTCTACATGACCTCAAATATCTTCACAAACTCTACATAGCGCTTAGAGTACACAAAGTAGTTGTACGAGGAATGGAGCATGTCCTCAATCCGTGACATATTGATAAGTGATTAAGTATTTGCACAACCAAGTTGGTGCGGTGGGCCTACAAACACAACAATATTGTGAATTAGAAATTGGGCAAGACCATAGCTAAAGTACTAAACACTTAGGTGGTTATGTTGATAATCAACAAAGACAAGGATTAGGGAGAAAGCTTAATATCATGCAATGAATACCCTGAACTCTAGGAAACCATTTTGTTTGCAGTTTCTTTACCATCCCATTCCATGAAATACTAAAACACCATCTGCAAAAAAATCACCAAAGAGAAGCATTTAGGATTTTAGTTTAAAATGCATACATTTATATAATAAAAAAACACCATTTTAATAATTTTGGGTAAATTATTGGAATGCCAATAGTTGCGTTTAAACATGAGAATGTTTAGCTTCCTCATTTGATTAGGTTGGCTCCTACCGGCATATTTAAAATTAAAACATTTCAACTTCTATTAGGTTGTCCTTTACCGACATATTTAAATGAAAACATAACTTCAAGTTCTCCAACGCCAATAGTTACGTTTTAAAATGAGAACGTTTCAACTTCCAATTCAATTATATTGGCCCCTACCATACCATTGATATTTCAAAATCCTTTGTAGAATGTTGTGGATAGCCTTTGGTACACCATGTTTCTCATACTATTTTATTTTGGAGCTAAAATCTTCTCCTTTCCCAATATGTCAAAATATGTCACTATCATATTTTGACATATGTCTCAGCAATCCGTCACTACCAAGATGCATCTAAGCCCAAAGAAGCTTCACCGCCCAAGACTTCTAGAATTTTTGTGAGTGTTCGTATGACAATTTCCTAACTTTCTTCATGGGATTTGAGTTTGCATATAAGAACTCCGGCTTAGTATGGGGATTGCTAAGAACACTATAGCCACTAAGGAGAATAATGCTTTCACTAACGAGGGGAGTATCATCACTAAGAGCTGCAACGCAACTCTTACTGACTATGCGAACTAATCAAAGAGACATCAGTCGTGGTAAGTGACTAACCACTTGGGTTGATAACACCACTGATGGATTGGAGCAAACCTTGCGCTTCCTAAGGACATTGCAAGCACTATGAATACTATGATTGGAACTTGCAATCGACAGAACAAAAACTCTTCCATCTAAATTTGACTTTCCAAAGCTACTAGTACCATCGTCAGATCGAGGATTTCAGAGATTTGAGCAAAGTAACCAGCAAAGGTACACCCACCAAACATTTAGATTGAATGTAAGAAGAATGTAAATAGACAAACCAATGAAACTCGAAATGACAATTTGCCCGAACTCATAAACCATCCAATTTCTCTTGCTACAAATGAAAGGTATGTGTTTACCTTTTTGTAGATTTAGAAACCTACAAGCTTGACCCTTCAAAGCGTGGCCATTGCAAAGCATGTCCATCTCACGCCACCATTCCTCCCAATGACATTGATACATACATTCTACAATCATATTTAAACCACTTTGACTACACAAAACACCTACAAAGAAGGTAGCGATGGTGACTATCGGTTGGCCCTACTTAAAACATTTGACGCCTAACATGCGAAACAAGTTGAAACATGAAGGTGACTCGGGCGCTAAACGGATCTTACGATAGGAATGCAGGGCTTCGTTTGGCCGTCTAATTTCAACTATTGACGTGATATCGCTCGTAAGCCCAATGAAATCTGGCCCTTATACCCCATCACATGATCGCTATTTGGCGTTTTTACATCATGTATGTTTATAATTTTAATATAGTCTTGGAGAATACTCTAATGTATTAATGCTATTTGGCAATTTTTCACCACTTAAAAAATTGCTTAATATGCAAGTTTCTTTCAACTTTTCAAGAGAATCTATAAAAGTCTTTGATTTCATTGTAAAAATTGAAAATGCGATAGAAATTCGTAGATAGGTTCACATTTGAAATTGATTCTTTCCTGTTGTTCACAAATTAAACTTTTTCACGTGAATTAGTGTGAGCTAAAATAATACAAAATTAATTCAAGTGAATTAGTGTGAACCAAAATTACTATTCAAAACTAGTCTTAGTATAACCTTGCCTAAATAATAGCATATACTTAATAGCATATACTTGATGATGAAGCATTTAGTTTGCATAAAAAACTACACAGTTTTGGTAATATACAAACTGGTGATTTGAAACAAAATGAAATATATTTTGTATAAACCATGTTTTCTCTTATAGAAAATTATTGCACAATATGATAACTTAGAAGGGATTGGATCAAGCTTTGACCTTGGTTTATAAATGTTCCAAAACACTTGTTTTAGTGGGAGGTACAGGAGGATTATGCTGTATACAACGAGGCCATTCTTTAGCAAAAACAAGCTATAAACGTTTCATTATAAACTCAATTATCATACTTTTGATAATAAACAAATCCTACATAGTGTAGATTGCTTGTATCACAACTTACCATTGAAATGAACATTTCTCAATTCCATGGCATAGCTGCTAACAATTTAGATCTGTCATCAATCAAGTATCCTCGTACTGTATATTCAGTATATCATCATCCACCCAAATAATCTCCAAATATGTCGAACCTCTTGGATGAGGTCGTCCTCTATAGTACAAACTAGTCCATGAGAGTAATGCCACTGAATGCTCGTTTCAAAATTGCATGCACCTTAAGTACTGTAATCCCAAAACCCAAAACTCTAAAAACCTAAAACCCTAAACCCTAAAAACCCTAAACACCAAGCATCGAAGCCTCAGACGATTGCAACCCTAAATGTCACCGAAGCATCAGACGATGGCAACATTAAATTAACTCCAAAGCATCAGACGATTACAACCAACCCTAGGAAATTTGATCGGAAGCATGAGGCGATTGCAACCAACCTGACATTCTCAAATCCTAAAACCCTAAACATGACATCCAAGCATCGAAGCCTCAGACGATTGCAACCCTAAATGCTCCGAAGTATCAGACAATTGCAATCCTAAAGTAACTCCAAAGCATCACACGGTTGCAACCAACGTAAGAAATTTGCGGCATGGAGGAGTCGATCATGGCCCCTGTGTGGCGAGGTCGAAGATGCGGTCCATGACGACCCACTTGTGGCCTCGGGGAGTCCAGGGAGTGGGAGCCTGGAATTTCCACATGAGATCCTCCCACTCTTGCACCTTGGGATTGGCGGCCGCCATGGCCGCCATGGCATCGAACGTGAACGCGTCCGTGACGTCCATGACCATGAACAGGCGAGTGCCCAGCAAGTAGATCTGCATGTCCACCACGCCCGCGGCCTTCAGGTGGTCGCCAATCTCCGGCCAGATGCGCTCGTGCAAACGCTTGTACTCGTCGATGAGCGCCGCGTCGTCTTGCAGATCCAGCGCCATGCAATGCCGCGCCATTCTCCTACCTCGATCCAGCCGCCAATCTCAAAGCCCTCGCTCGCTCGCACAATCGAAACTTAGTGTGCACTCAAACCTCTTTCATGAGCATAATTGTTCTCACTACAAAATTGTGTGCTCCAGTCAATGATCGATTGTGTGCATGGTCGATCAATTCTACACAAGGTCATAATTGAATGGGGTTTGAGTGTTGAGTTCTTGTCACAGTCTGAGGAGAAACTTTAGCTCAACCTACATTTTCTTCAACCAATCGGTTCTTTGGAGCATTCTCTCCACTACACTGAATGGCGTATTTAAGGTCGAGGCACCTAAAGCCGACCAGGTACCTATAACGGATCAGGCCTAATTTCTAGATTTTGAAAGGGAAGATGTACCTCATTTGTACATTAGAGCATGTGATCGGTTATGGGTTCTGAAGTACTTTTCACTTTGAAAAATTGTACAAATTTCAATATTGGGAAATAATTCATGGAAAAATTTGCATTCTCCGCGAAAACTAACTTCCAACCCAGGAAAAATATCACCCTATTAATGGCTGGTCCAAAAATAGTGTAGATAGCTTAAGTGATCGGTTTTAGGTGCCTCGACCTTAGTGTTCAAGCAGAATTGATGTCTTTTACCATAATTCGTTCAAAGGTGAAGAGAAATAGTGTCCCTTGACACTACATAGGAGTTTGCCACTTGTCATTCTCACTTTCATTGAGAGTGCTATGTTCTTTCCAAGTAATGAGAGTGACATGAGGTGGCATGCCATATTTATTATAAAGTTGCCATATGTCGTTGGAACACTACATTCATTTTTTTCTTACGAGGACACTATATCTTCCTAAAATTAAATAGTGTTCAGGTTTAAAAATAGTGTCCCGGGACACTAAATACGCCATTCAGTGTAGTCCTTAAGAAAATAGGGAATATTCTTTAATTTCTCCCAATCAGTTTTTTTCCTAAGATTTTGAACTCGATTAGGCAATTATGAATTTCAACCTGCTAATCTCTAAGTAAAGGTTGGTTCTCTCCAGACATTGGTTCATGTGAGTTGTGACTCAGTCCATCAGATTCACCTACAACTTTGCATTGACTCCTTCACCGATACCTTTGTATTGATGATTGTGACAAGTTATCTGTGAAGGAGCCTGTGTCTTTTACCGACGCTAGGATTGTTCTTTCTAGCATGCATTGTGGGAGAGAATTACTTCTCATTTTTTTTTTTTTTTTTAACATGATATTGTAGTGTTGGTGCACCTGTGCACATCACCAATTCTTCACTTCAAAAAGCATAATTGTAAAACTACATGATGAGTAGGTTGATGGTGACATAATATGCAAAAATTGCAAAGAAATGAAAACATAACATGCAAAAAATGAGAGTCTTTTGGGTGCTTGTTGATTTTTGGAGTTTAGAATAAACCATGTTGAAAGTGACATAATGCATCAACACCAAATATAGCAACAAACAATACAATGAGATCCAAAAATAACAAGTACTTCTAGTTACATGAGAAGTCAAAATTTCCTTTCATGTACATTTACGAATATATAGTTTGCCATTCCAACTCCAAATATATGGGGGTCAATATGTATGTTGAATCAAAATCGGGTGTATGTACCTTGAATTGGGGTTTAAATTTTTCAATAATACTTCAAGGAAGTGGTACAAACTACTTAAATTACTTTGTAGCACCACTTTTACTATGCTCAACTTATAGAATATTCATTACACATTATTTTTATCACTTAGATCAAGGCTAAGACTAAATTTTGATAAGTGATAATTTTGGTAGTATTTCTCAATTAAAGTATGTATATTCATTATGGTCCATGTCTCAAATATGAATCCTACATATGGATCCAAACTGAAAGCAACTCTACATATAAACAATCAAAACATGAAAGCCTATGAGTGTTTGAGTCAATTTTGAATACATCTACATGTAATACTT
The DNA here is from genome assembly GCA_022496805.1 of Pohlia nutans. Lineage (NCBI taxonomy): Eukaryota > Viridiplantae > Streptophyta > Bryopsida > Bryales > Mniaceae > Pohlia > Pohlia nutans. The sequence goes on along the minus strand of CM040085.1, from coordinate 27,596,514 downwards.
TGAAACTTATCCATACCGTGTCCAAATAATACATGCTAAAGTGCATTGGAATCCTCTTTCATCTACCAATAAGACCCAATAAAAACTGTTTTTAATAATAGTAATTATGCTCCACTACTATTGTGGTGGTAATTACAAGTGCACTTACTTTAAAAATTCAGTAACTACACCTAATTGCAACCCTAACCCAAATGTCCCTTGTAGATTCTTATCTAGAGTGACCTATGTAGTCTTGTCTAAAATGTAAGCACTTTAAATGAGAGCCTGGAATTGATTTTAGATACACTTTGAAAAAATGTGTATGAAATTGCCTATTACTTGCTAACAAGTCCTAATAAAAAAATCAATGCAATCTAATAACTAGAACCACACTAAAATGCTCATTTGGACGCTTCTAGGTACATACCTTACCGCACTACCTGCTTTCATACTAATTCATCCTAAAGAAATCATGTAGACAATGGTTAAAATGCACAAATTTATACCTTAAAATTACAGACTGAATGCAGAAGAGTTTAAAGACCCTGGAAGATTTGCTAGCCCTAAAAACTAACCAACTCGTCAACCTCTGGAGTATTGTACAGATCCAGGGCCTCTTTCAATGCTCCACTGTTCAACTTGCAACGCAGCTACATTTAAGACATTTGTTACTGATGTCAATAACATGTCGCTTAAATCATGCTCTTCAACCTGGTCCTAAAGCTCAATCTGTACATGAAGTGATGCCGAACAGGTCCATGATCGAGCCCAACAACATGGTCACTGCAATGACCTCGCCTAATCATTTCCACTACAAGGTGCAAGGTGCACAGAAAACAGCAGTCTAGCTTCAAACCCCATTGCTCCGCTTATCGTCCTTGATGGGGACCTTCAGGGGTGAATGCAGAGGTTGAACTTCCTCAACAATAAGCTCTATAAGACACCGAAATTGATTTGTCATATGCTCATATATGTTCTTTGTCATTTTGCGTTGATCTAACTCAGTAGCCTTATGCCATGCAACCCCAACAAAAGCCTTGAATTGCGTGGCGATTGGTTGCATAGATAATGTCTCTAGCTCCATACGAGCTTGTATCTGCGAATCACAAAGCCAACATGAATCTCTACGCGATGGTAATGAAATTCGATTCTCACGATAACTGAGGAATGAAGCACAGTTTGTGAAAAACGAAACTCAGCATGAATTTGAGAGAGGACATACTTGGAAATGGTCACCAAATGGCACATCGTGAAGTGTCAGGATCTCGTTGATGATCAACTTCTTGGAATCAGGGGACAAGGTCTTCTGCTGGATAGAAGATATTTTGCTTCCAAATTGGGTAATGAGACGGTTTAGTTTGTAACTACGATGACGACGTTGAATACCAGTCTTCCCATCCACAACCTCCCACGGAGAGCTCTCATAGTTCGAGAGTCCAAGTTTCTCATTTACAATATGCTCTTTCTGATCATCTACAAAAATTGCGTGCACAGATTCAACCTGCAACATTGTGGTAAAAACACCAAGAGAGAAATTCAATATCCTTCGATTGATCAAGCGAGTCACTCCTGGCAATTGAATATTCCGAGTCCTAACAGTTCTAACTCTCTAATATGGTTCCACAAAGTCAAAAACGTATTTAATTCTACGAAGATCCAAGGTTGAGCCAGCAAATCATGTGTCAAATAGACAGTTCAACATTACTGCCCTTCCACAACTACCTACTTTCAAATAATAACAGCTGAAGAATTTTCATTTATGCAGAGCGAGATAGCAGGATCAATCACAGATAGCTGGATCATGAAGAATAGCTGAAGAACGACATCACGTAGCGTGGGCCTACTAATTAGTACAAGACTTAAGGATTTCAAAAAGTAATCTCATAGCAATTAAAAAGTAATAGAGCAAATTCTCACCGTTATGGGAATTTCCGTGTGGACCACCTCCGACATAGGGGCCTCTTCAATCCCTAGGAAAGGCTGACGGTCATCTGCTTGCCGCTCTGCCACAGAATACTTCATGTCACCAGCTTCCACACTCGCTATGATATCCATTTTCTGCTCGAAGCTCAAATGTCTGCTCTTCCACAGCGCAACGATGGCCCTGGTAATAAACGCAAAAGAACCAAATCAGGACCTTTATCTTTTGTTGACTTAGCCTACTTCGACTTAGCAAGTGGCCGTTCATGTTCGTAATTTCACATAGTTGTGATGTCTTGCAATGACATTCATAACTGCAAACAACCTCAATGAAATCCTAGAGCATGCTACTTACCTGAATATAGAATGCTGCTAAATTTGCCAAATCACCATTACATATATAAGTTCTATTTTAAGAATTTAATCAAACAGTTCCAGCTACATAAATGGCAATCTGATACAAACTGCAGTAGACAAAAGGATGCCCCTATGATACGCTCACATCAAACGCCTCTCATTGGCTACATGACTGAATCAAGTTGTCTTTGAGCCACCCAACATCACAAATACCTGAAAGCAGTCCCAGAGCGCACAAATGAAAGAAACTGAAACTTCAGTCGACCCTTTCCATCAATGCCCCTTGCACCATGCCGTGCATCAAAGCCACGGCCTTTCCGCAAGAAAACAACTATCGAAGGATTGATGGATTGAGCTGTCTCCTTGATCTCTTCAATTTCCTCCCAAATAAGGGTGAACTTGGTCTTGTGACCAAACAAGTTGGAATAGAATCCTAAGAGGCGTGGTGACAGGAATAAACGACCCTGTTGCAAGAGAGTTTGAAGCTCAGCAAAATAGTCTCTTCGTAATCAGGGTCATAAGCAAAATTGGAACTGGAGCAAGACGAAAATTGGAATTGGAGCCGAATTCATACCTGAATTGGTATCTTCCTCTTGATTGCGCAAGAAAAATCATTGATCAGAAACTCCTCCGCAGGTAACGAAAAGAGCTTCTGAAATGAACTATTTTTTTGTGCGGAACGCTTCCTCACCTATACAACCACAAAATTCAATTCACATTTCGATAAATATATCAAATGTCAAAAAAAAACATCAGACATAGATCTACCGATAACCTCGGTTTGTCTTAACCTTTCCTACAATAGAGATTTAAAATTGTACGACCAAAGAGCACCAGCGAAAAGAAATAACGATTGTCTAGTTAGATGGTGAATGATTCTTAAGAACAGCAGACATGTGGAAAATGAACGACGATGCTGAACTAATGTGAAAACACCTCATCTATTCCTAGTTAAGAAAAAAGTGAGAAGAACACCTTTAGTCCCACTTCTCGCTCTACACGTTCAAGATATTCAGGCAAAGCGTCAGTATCTCTGGAATGAGTCAGAAAAACGCGTAAGTGCAGCTTTGATCCATTTGCCCGAGCACTCTTCCCATTCAAGGGGAGCCAGAAATCCGCCAACTGTCCTGGGCTTTGTTTCAAAAAGCTTACTTCGGCATGGCCAAGTGATTGTGCCTCTGAGAATGGACCATCATAATCGAAGACCTCAACCTCCATGGTTGTGGGTGGATCATCAGTTGCGTTGAACTCAAAAATCTCTGCAGAAAGAAATGATGTCAGAAAGGAACTTGTTTGTAATGCCCCCATCCTCCAGAACGACTGCAGTATAATAGAACTTGATTGCAGATACTCACCCCTCCAACTTGGGCGCTTAGTACGCAATTTAACCGAACTGGTTCGGTCCTTCCCGTTGCATGTAAACACCACATAAGGACTGGGAGTACCAGAATCAGGGAGGGCAATGTTTTCTCCTTCTACCAAAGTAACTGATGTTAACCAACCATCCCCTTGAGCCTTCACTCCGTGATCTCCACCTACGTCATTAAACCGACAATTAAGGACTTTATAACATGCATCAATAGAAGGATAAATTGATGTACATCTGTTCAAAGATATAAAGGGGTAGGAGGAAACACTTAAAGCTATCAACCATCAATCAGCGAAGGCTATTAAAGAAATTCAGGGGCTACTTCAAGAGAATGTTGACATTTCATATATAGTGCATAGATAGGTGAACCACAAAACTTACATTGCCAATAGCGGGCCCGAACAAAATCATAGACCATGAGGGCTAAACGTTCGACTTGAATAGCAACAATCGCTGTAATAATCAGCTCCATCAAAGAGTCAGGCAGGTCGATTATCCAAAACTCAAGTCCAGTTTTTCTTTTTGGAGGAGCCAGGGCAATGTGCACCAAGACGATGGTCAAAGACACAAGCGCAAGTAGCACATGCCATTTCTTAAAATAAACCCAGGCAATTTCCCAGTCACTGATGAGTTTCTCATCGTCGCTTTCGGGTGAAATTGACCTCGGCGAGTCGTCTTTATAAGAAAAAGGAGTTGCATATTTTGACAGAACCTAGCCATCGAAGAGGACAGGGTTAGTACACACAACTGATGTTTACTTTCTGATGCTAGAATATCCCCATGGTCAAACTTTAAAATGAAGAATCGATTTCAAGTACATCATGAAATGCAAGGTCGATACATTTCACAGGGATTCATCAGCGGGAGCTGTGACATGTAGTTTGACAAGTGGCAGAAGACTGTGAGTTGGTATAAATACCTCTTGATAAACAGCAAAACTATCTCTTATTCCATTACGTGCACCACTTTCGATCATCCCCTTCATCATCGTGCTATGTAGAAAATTCAACCTCCAAGATACTTGGACATGGCAAGATTTTTCTCCACTTGGCGAGTCTGGTAGGGCCGCAATAACTACCTGCAGGAAAAGTTGGTGACTATTCTCTCCTTCCAGCGACTCAATAAGCAAAGTAAGAGCAAAAGGGAATAACGTTTTGCATAAAAGTAAATATACCATTAACGTGTCTATAGAATGTAAGTATTTTGATTTCACTGCCATGTATGATTCAACAATAAACGACCTAAGATGAACATGAACATTGAACAACGAAGGTTATACGGGAAAAGGACATTCTTTCCATTCATGTAGTTCAATTGAAAGTAACTTTCCTATGGCAGCAAATGGTGAGCACTACCTGCATTTCAACAAGAAAGTTCCCTCCATAAGGCACATCCGGCGTTGAGTTTGTGATATGGATGCAAAATCCTTTGTCATCGGCTCGAGAATATGTTTGAGTCTCAAAAGACTTGACTGCTTTTACCAGCTTAGTTGCAGCTCTCACAGAGGTGATAGACCTCTTGATGGGATCATTTCCTACTTTCTTCCAAGGCTCTGCCACATACTCAGTCGTCTTTTGAATCTGATGTAAATCCTCCACAAATGCTGATCCTGGCTTGAATATGATTGCATTCATAACCTTGGCACTCACGGCATATTTCTGATCCAAAACCACTCCACCGGACAATGGCGGCGGAAACTCTTCCGGAGATGAACCTATGCTTTTTCCATCATCAGCAAAAAAGGAAAGAGGGATTGAATCTTCTTCCTCGCCGCAGCTTACTTCACTATGACTCAGACTGCCATCGTGACTTCGGAATGAAATCGAATCCAACTCGGTAGACCTGCATATGGAATCGTGCAGTAGTTGATAAGAAAACGATTTGTGCAGGACGGGATAGACATTTTCGAGTTTGGCTTGTTAGGATTATGACAGTAGAAACGCTTATCCAGTGGCACTGACTATTTTTATTCCAACCGCATTTCATGTGTAAGACCTTTATGTCATCTTTGAATGACAAAATGGTTACTAAAAGTAAACCTGCAGACGTACTCCCAAATCCAAACTACAAGAAAGCAAACCAAATCATCACTTGCAAAAACTACACTGGGGCTTCCAAAAACTACACTGGGGCTCCGGATTAATTCAAACCCGCGTTTAAATGAGAAGTCTAAGAAGTTATTTTTAATTGAACACCTTCAGTCTAGCAAAAGCAATCAAATGACAAGGGATTCACGAGTGGCGCATCAAGACCTGGTTGAAATGGAAGATGACTCGCTCCCTCTACTACTACGTTTACTACCACGTTTCTTGATAGCTGATGAGAGCTTGCTCGCTACCCGCTGAGCATCTCCTTTCCATTTCAATCTATGTCGTTTCTGTTCCTGCTTTTCAAGTTCCTTCTCGAACTCCTGGTCGGGACCCAATTCGACCATGTTTTGTGGGTAGAGCTGCCACAAAGAAACTTATCTCAGTACGCTGTGAATAAGGTACTGGTGAAAACAGCTTTCAAGACAGCCACTAGCCAAAAAACTCTATACATGGCGAATTCTAAAATAAATTGAAATCGACTATTACAGAAAGCAAATACTGGAAACCAGCAATACAAGCTTAAACCACAGTATTTGCGTATTAATAACAATCTACCGACCAGAATATTACAAATTGTGAATTCGAGTGTTGAAGGCTTACCATATCTGGCGACACTGGAACATCAAAAAGCTTCTCAGAGTCAATTGAGCTGTCACTGCTCATGGAGTCTGTGCGCATGAGAGAGGCTCTCACACTTTCCATTACAGGACTGTTCTCCATGACAGTATCCATAAATTGAGAAGAGGCTTACTGCCAGGGATTGACCCTGTTAATGTATTAAAAACCCCAACCGTCGACTTCCGCACCCTAAGTTGCTTCTCTACTCAATGCCGCAGCAGATGCTTAGACAACAATCCAAAGCCCTGGCTGCAAAAGAACATGTTGTTTCGAGCCTCTGTTCCTTCGAGACATATTCCATCAGTCCCCTCTGAAAGTTTTTCCAGTCATACAACACTAACACCTCATTTTATAGAATCCACAGCGCCAGAGAACAAGAACGCCAACCAATTTCTCCCTCTTCTGCTGCTGTTTTGGAAGCGATACCTATCCAATTCAAACCTGGCCAAGAGGTATACATAAAAAAAATCAAGCCGCTGCCAACAACAAAAGATATTAATTATCTGTGCTTATTCGCATTCATCACAGAAGTGCGACAAAATCTAATCCGATAGTCCTATTCAATTTCGCTGCAAAGAAAAAGAGACAACCCCATTCGTTGCGCCTAGTACACTTCGATTTTTACACTTGTCTCAAACACCACCCTCACTATGTCACCCTCAGCTCTCCTTTCAACCAACAAATTCCAAATCCTACTTTCCATGGCGAGCTACTACTAATCCTCCTCGTTCATGGAAGATATAACAAGTACTAATCGCACGAACAATTAACACTAACCTCTCTCACACATAGTACAGCAACGGCTAAATAGTTCCATCTCAACCTTTGAATTTAGACCCAAAATCACGGCTAACCGTCAAATCTAACGAGAGAATACATACACCTCTAAACTCTACTGTAATTGAGTGGTGCTTTCTGTTCACTCCAAATCTACAGTTGCGCTGCCACCAAAACGAAGAAATTTTTTCCGCCTTTCAAACAAATTCGGATGTATTAAGTTATTATCGAATCACTGTCCTTCTCTACCCCTCAAACTGAGCAAGAGGTACAAATTCATTCTTTTCACGACGTACGATCTGATCACCTGTGCCGCCCCCGGTGCCGCCCTGTTTCAGAAGGATGTCGCCCAACCCTTCCCTGATGCAGTCAAGCATAGACCCCCACGTCACTCACTGCCACGTCCCCTCCGACCAATGACACCGCTTCTCCTGCACACTCACTGTAAGCCACTTGTCAGTCGGAAAGGCACGTACCAGTGTCAGCTGAATTGCATCAAAAGAAAAGCCAAAGTCAACAAATTACGCAACAGATAATGGACTCCGCTACAGTAATAACGCACTCTCTAACCGAATGATCAGTTCGACCCCGCAATTATTGAAAGAACACTCATGCAAGCAATCAGTAAGGCACAATAGTTGATGATGATTGACACGATTAAATCCAATATTAAAAATTGCTTAAGTTCCGATTAAAAAAATCGAAGTCGGTTAATTTCCAGCAGCTCAGTCGCGATTAATTAGGTCGATAATCAGCTAATGCAAACACGCTTCACGAATCACTGGCTACTAAACTCTCCCCCTGTGACATTTGACGTACGCTCGTGCTCGCTGAGGAACAGAGTAACTAGCAAGAATCCGGTTCATTCCACTTGACACAACGGACGTTTGAATATTCACGAAAGCGGCAATTCAAATTGCATTACTACAGGGAGGGGTGTCGTTTCTCATTCGAAACCGCGCCACTTCTCATTGTGTCAGAGGAGGTGAGTGAGGAACGTCACATAGGACAATCTTTCATGAAAGCTCTATAAAAACTCTCAACACCTGAGTCACTATATAAAAGCTCTCAAACACACAGAGCCACCAAATTCCATGAGCTCATACAATTCACAACTCACGAACAGATGATCACCATCAACACACAAAAAGATCAGAGAGCTAAAATAAATTGGCGCCGATCCACCTCCAAGAACATTACACTCACCGCGAATAAAAATAAAATCAAGAACGACAGAATATGTAAACAGTAATCCAGCTTATGAAATGGAGCAAAACAATAAACTCGAGCAAAAATTGGCGCCGATCCACCTCCAAGAACATTACAGTCACCGAGAAAAGAGAAGATTCAAGAACGATAGAATCTGTAAACAGCTTACGAAATGGAGCAAAACAAAAATTCGAGCAATGCATCGGGATCTCTGGTCGGTTGCAATGGAATCAAGAGCAACCGGCCAACCTTTTCTCAAATTAAACGCCGGACGTTTGTTAGTTCGTCAAGCTGCGGTGTTGGCGTCCCGCAAGTGCTACGTGTGGTCGTTGAAGAAAACTTCACCAACTCCGTGACCACGGCAAAATTCGATCGCCACTTCGAAAACGGAAAAAAAGGAAAAATAAATAAAAATTAGAAAAGGATTTACGGGAAGTTCCAGTAGGAGACCGACAGGTGCAGCGGGCGAAAGTGGCGCCATGCAATTGACGAACTTGACGAAGGTTGCGGGGGATTTGCAAGTGGCGGGTGCACACTTGGTGCGTTGACGAGGTGCAACACTATTTTAGGGTTTCGACGTTATTATAAGTTACTACCAACGGGACTTGTCCACCTCACGCAGCCTAGTTCCACTATCATGACCCATTCACACCAGTCACCCAAGGCTAGTGCGGCAGAGAATCTTCGTTCGTCAAGTAAGTTTTTGGTAGCTACAGTGTGCTCCTGCAAAATTTATTTTTTTAACCTAAAGCATGCAGAAGTTGCTCCAATACATTTTGGGTGCCGCAAGAAATTCCATCAACGCACATGTGTTGGCCAAAAGCACAAAGAGACAAAGCTCAAACACCGCAAAAATTGTATATTATTTTCGAAATTTACCTTGCAACATTTTAGGAATGCAACGCAAGTTTTGGAGCTTCTTGGTGTGAATGGGCCATTAGTGTAGCTCACTCACTCAATTTGAGTTGTTTGCAATCCAGTAATGTAAGACATATTATTGGGCTCTGTGAATTATTTTATTTTATTCTTCTTGTTCAAAATTATTTTTTGTTTGACCAAATCATACAATGCTCTTCACTGATTCTAAAGATATTTAAGTTGGTCCCCTCTAAATTATATTTTTCACAATATAATCAATTGAATTTGTCAATTGAAAACGAAGAATCCAAGGTCAACTAGGAGGCTAAGGTAAGGTAGAAACACTTTAAATTGTCGAAATGTGCAATCCAACATACTTGATGCCATTTTTTTCAAGGTAGAATATTTTATAATATTAGCAATTATAAATGATGAATTTACAAGAAAAAAATAGAATTTGTGGATAAGCCATATAAGAAACCTTGACCAATACTAGCCCATTGACCCAATTTTGTTCAAATGTAGGCTTCATAGTAATTTTAGAGTTAGAATGTTATGCTACAGTAGATGCCTTATTGTTTAGCCACTTGGAAGTTAAAGCATGTATTGCCTCCCTAATTCTCATTCTATAATCAATGAGTGTTCTACATTTGAGCGGAATTGGATCAGTGGGTGGTATTGGGTAAAGTTGTCTTAATTCAGGTATTCCCCATGTTTTGAATCAAAAAGCCCGTGGGAACACTACTTCTGGTTTTCAAAGGTAATTTTTTATTTTGGAACAAAGAGAATATGTATTTTCAAAGTGGAAGTGGCCTAACCACTTAAACCATCCTATAGACTTGAATGTCATAAAATTAATCTTTACAAAATGCAAACTTGATCAATGAGATAGTTTTTTGAAATGTAGGTATAGTTTAAAAGCACTTTATGAGATAGTTTCACGGCAAATCTACATAACAAGAATTGATGCAGGAATGGAATAGTGTGTTTTTACATTATTAGAAATTGAGGGAATAAGTTATTATTATTTCAAATATATGTATTTATTGCATAAAATTGGAAAGCCAAAGAGGATTTCAATACAAATTAGCATAAATTATTTCAACTTTGTATGAATATGTTATGAATTTTCAACTAGTATTACCTATAAAGTGGACCCAAAATCAACCACAAACTCTCATATTTTGATTGTAATATTCTATAATAAATATCTACTTTTAGTATTGCTATAAATTTCAAATGTAGAGATTGCTTCTTTTTTGGCAAGGATGATTATGGATGCTCTACCTTACGAGCTTTTCAATATATTTGGTTTTTTTCATTTTAAATGTCCAATGATCATTTATGAAGATTTTCAATCCAAAATTGAGGTAAGTGGTCTCAATTTACCCCAGAACCTCATCCAGGGAAATAGGACTGACCCTGACAACCACAAAATAAAGACAAATTTTTTATTGAGGACTTACAAAACTTATGTCTTGGAAAAAACTCGTAGATATTTGAGTTATCCGTAAAGTCAAAAAATGAGAGGGTTTTGGGCATGGGATTCTGCAAATCCAGGATTAGGCCCTCAAAATGGGAGCAAGTGTCTGTACCTAAATAAAAACACAGGCAGAAATCTTTCTTACGACCGGAAATGGTCCAAAAAAAATTCTGCTCCCGGGTTTGAAGCGCGCCCCGAGAATCAGGAGCCGCGTCGACAGACTAGACGCGTGATCAGAGCCTCGTCATTTCACGAGCTCCTAATTCCAGCAGTTTTTGCTCCTAATCAGCCATATCATCTCTGTCAACGATAGTCAGCACGACATAATCCAATCCCCATGCTACTATAGCTTCTGCAACTCGTGTCGGTTCTTCAGGATCTGCCGATCCGAGCTCCTAATTCCAGCAGTTTTTGCATCCTCACCGCGGCCAACAATAGATGATTGCAGATTCCATCATCCAAAAAAACACAGACCACCTTTGCAGCCTTGTGTTTTATGCCCCGGAATTACAGAGGCTTACTTTGCGTTTCTCCAAGTTTGTGTGAATAGTGCAATCAAAAATGTGAAAAACACAAGCTTACTTTACGGATAACTCTATTGCATATGTCATACTTAGAATTAGTTTCTTAGAGAATATCCACAACATTTAGGCAAATAATCAATTATTCGACAATACCTATTGACCATGACGGTCAGGTACGGTCCAGTATAGGAGATTCACTTCAGTTTGTGGAATTTTTGAGTTTTGGACCTTTGGACGTTGTAGGAACAAGATTGTTGAAAATGAAACTTGTTATTCAATGTTGAATAATACATGATGTTCTTAAACACGTTCTAGGACTCACCCTTTGGTGAATGCCCGCTCCAAGATGCCCTTGTAAGGATCTTCCCAAAATATCAGTCTTTTGGATTTTAGGGGAGTAAAACAGTGAGCAATTGAAATCAGCACTGTTGTCAGACATTAAGCCAGTCGATGATTCAGTTCCTGTGAATCCCGAACATCGTCCAACCTGGATCGCAGTTAGTTGGTTTTGTAATGACCCACCAGACTAGAAACGGGATGCCCCCGGTGAACTTGCTCTCGTAACCTTCTATGAAAAGTTACCTTCCTCCCACGCTGGCCTATGTCCCAACTAAAGTTATTTTAAATCTTCTAAGATGCATGTGATTCCAAGGCATTGCAGATGCGAATCCTTCAAATGTCCCAAGTGTGACAATGGTCCTCTTAAGAACATTAGAGCATCTCCAATAGGGCACTTCAAGCATGGATGACTTGCCAAATAAAAATGAAAAGGAAGGAGCGCCCTTTCAATAACGAGGTCAACACTCTCAAACTTTCCTAAATATCTTGTCCCCTCTAAATTATATTTAGGTGTATTTATTGTTATGAACAAGATTTTTGTTCAACCATCATAACATTCAGTAGCCTCTGTGACTATTGCCTCCCTTCAACATAATGATGTGGAATATCCCACATCATTTCATCCCCCCAATGAAATGATGTGGGATATTCCACATCACATCAGTAGCTATGGGGGCACGTGGCATTAAGCAAGAGCAATCAACCATAGTGTACAGTAATCGAAAGCACTCATTCAATCACAATTCAACAGTGTTTTGTAATTGTTTATTTGATTCATTCACAATTCAACAGTGTTTTGTGATTGTTTATTCGATTCAATAGTTTATTCAATTAGAAATCAGTGGTCACTCCGTATATAAAGGTGGATGAAACTAAAAGGCAGTCTCTTCTAAAGCTACTGAATGTTATGATTTTGCATGTGGTGGCTTGTAATTGATTCTCTAATTAATTATGGCCATGCTTCAAGTGCTTTGGGTGGGGGACTTTTATTTTAGGCTCTCTACATTTTGAAATATTTTGAAGGGTGATTCAAGTTTAGCCAGCCACCATTGGAGATGCTCTTATGATATAACTGGGTGCTTTACTGTACGTATCAATGCAACGTGTCAGAATGTGATTGGGGGTCATTGTTTGGAATTCGATCTGAAAGGGCTTTTTGTTGTCATGAAAATGCGTGTCCATTTATCCGGAGTCCGTAGTAACTTAAGTTGTAAAAAAAGGGTTTGCTGTTAACGGCGTGGCAGCTGGGGCCTGGTACAGGTGGTGTCTGGGACAGGTCATGTTCGGTGATAACAGTACAACACATGCAATTCACTTAATTTAGTATGCGGTACAAGTGTCACTTATTCATAATATTCTTTAGCCAATGTTAGTACTCATCCTTTTTGTCCTGGACGAGGAGTCAGAACTTAAAGAATGAATAACAAGAGCTTCGTGACTTGTGTATGGTGGCTTCACTGCTGAGAAATTGTTAAAAAAGCAAGCCATCCTACATGACTTTAGTTGATCAAAGCAACATTTCTCCTGAGATTCTGATTCTTGTGGTTTTGATTTGGATTCTTTAACAATTCTCAAGGGTGTTCAGAAGGCGGTCTAAAGAATGTTATGTTAGAACTTGAGAACCCAAAAAATATTTCTACTAGTTCAAATCTTCAAACACATACATTTGACACATAACATTCTTAACCCTTAAAGGCCCAACCGACCCCTATAGGGTTGATGGATGAGATTTTTTCGTCCATATCTCCTTCCTCATGAACCTTTTTACTATGAAACAGTTTTTTGGAGATACTTCATCAAGTTGTTCTCTTATCCAATGGTTGGATTTGGTGTTATTAAAGTACATATTTCTCTAAGATTACAAACGTATAAGTATGTGAAATTTTGACCAAGCCAAAATTGCATTGACTCTAGTTCAAAAGTGGCCTTGCAAAAATGAGGTCATAGATTTAAAGAACACAAAAATTTCAAAAAACCACCATATCAAGAGTATCTCGTTTCACATCCATTCCAACAAATTTTACTCAAAAAATATTAATAATTTTCTTGTAATAAAATTTAGAAGAAATTTGTAATATTAACTTTCAAATATTTATAATAAAATATTGGTGATAGCATTGGTGAATCTAATCATATGGATGGAATCTAAAATTCAAAATCTATAACTTTCATTTGTATATTAATTCCAAAATATTCCTCCAAATAGTACTTCATAATGGTTTTTCTCAAATTGTCAATTCCAAGAGCACCTTGGGACCTTTAGGGGTTAAGCTCTTGTTGGACCACATCCTTTACACACTAGAGAATCCGCGAATAAAATAATTCACCTCTTCAACCCTCGTTGCTTGGCTTAGTTGAAGTTAAAGAAAATGCTATGTGATTCCTCCGATCCCCTAACAGATGCTTAAGATTTGGAAGTGCAACAATGAGCCTCTAAAGAATGTTAAGGTAACTATATCTAAAAGCGATCATTTCTTTAAAGCGTCCATAGCTCAACCTTCCATAATAAGTAGATTTGACACCCTACTACCGTACCAGGAAGGTAGGGTCGGCACTTTTGTGTCGAATAATTAATAAAAGTTCAAAAATTGGAGGTCGGCACTTTCAAAAACAATTATTAAAAATTCGGCTATTAATAACTAACATTGAATTTTACTAGCGGCTAAATGTTTTCTTTTGTTTTTTGTCTACGATTTTTGTTGACTTCATTTTTGTTGATTTCGACAAAATACTTGATAAATTTATTTATTTTTTCGGCATTTATTTGGGGAATTATTTTCTGCCGACCCTGCCTTCTTGGTACGGTATTGATGAGAATGTGCACAATTTGAACATCAGAGTTTAGGGTCGCTCTAAGGTCAACCTATAGTCAACACTTTGGAAATTCATAACTTATTCATAGGTGTCCAAATAATGCATGCTAAAGTGGGTTGGAATCCTCTTGAACTTGCTATTAAGACCCACTGAAAATATTTTTTGTTTTATGTGTAAATAGGCTCAGTTGGTAAGGTGAATGCTTTAAGGTATAGTTACTTTATGCAGGTTTTTGACAAATTTACACTTTAACCCCTAAATACCTAGGCCTATAACTATAGAATCGTGCTTTATATGTAACACTCAATTTTGCCACTATAAATAAGATAAGAATTCAACCTTATATTTTTAGTAGATGAAGCTATGTGTCTACACTGATTATCCCATTTAGTAAGGGGAGAAAGGGGGTGGTGGCTTATAGTGCGTGTGCAAAATTAGCAAAGGTGATACTAAATATCATTATGATGTAAAATTAGCTTGATATGAAGATTTCAACTACTCAGTAAAAATTTCAACCCTCACTAATTTTGATACTTGGAAAAAGAGTGCATGCTTTGGGAATTAGTACTACACAAACTAAATGGAATAATCAATGTACTACAAATCAATAATTTTTCATAAATTTTGGTGAAATTTTGAAATTGCTGTATGATTTTTTTAAGTGATTGTAAAGAAATTTCATATCAATTACAAAATATGCTCCAAAATTCTAATTTTCCAACTAGAGGTGTAATTTACAATAAAGAACATTATAGTAAATGAAAATCATATGTGTCTATTTAGAAAATTTGATACACCATAGTAATATCCATTGAACTTGTAACTCCAATAAAACATTCAATTATCAGATTTTTCCAAAACTTCAAAGTGAAGTACAAACTAGACTTGGTAGGCTTCATTTCATTAGTTAAGCTCAAATACAATAGAACTCATTTTTATGGCCGAAATTTAGAAAATACAGAAAAATCCAAAATACACATGAAAATAGCTTTGTACTACTCTTTTTGTACTTGGGACACCATCTAAAATCTAAAATAGCTCTAACGACCTACATCTAACTTGAAGAAGTGGCATGACTAACGAAAATCCTTCACAAAAATAATTGGATGAAATTCATCGATCTTTCTTCATCCACCAATGTCCTAAATTCATCCGAATGCCACATTTTGGTCTTGGTGGCGGTTCAAGGTTAAAAAATATTGTGGCACAAAGAATACGCCTCATAGAGATAAGGTGGAATGGATAATGTAGTGAGGTGGAATACACTACGTATAATTCAGTTTCGTAAATAATTAAGAAAAATTAGAAGCATGTCCAATTTTTTATTAACTGGTAGACCAAAATCCGAAAAACATAGAAAAAATTATTAGAATTTACGGTATTTAGTTCTTTATGAAATATGAAACGCTATAATGAGTAAATTTTCCAAAATTTAGAAATGGCATTTCATACAATCTAAATTCTAAAAGTAAATTATTTTGATACACTACCGGTAGTGTTGAAACTGACCTAAGGATAAAGTAGTAAAATGGAATGAGGTAGATTGGGGACACAACAAAGTGACACAAAGTGGTACCGCATATTGTTATTGCTATACAATTATTAAAGGCTACTACAGACAATTTTCCATTGGAGACATGAAGATTTAGATAGGAAACTTTTACTCATGCTTTCCATGCTTCAATTTGGGTCTGACATGGAACATTGAGAATGTCAACTCATCTCTTTCCCAAATGTCTCATTTATGCTAGAATATAATGAATGTCAAAAACACCCTGAAATATGTCTGTATACATTTTGGTCATCTAGGCGTGAAAACACCCTATTTGACATTATTACTAACAAGAATTTCTACAAGATTCGTTCTAGTATTCAGTCTGAGATGTACTAATTGTTTTATAATGAATATTTTTTTTACTTAGAATGAGTACTTTTACCAAATATGTTTATGGATGTTCTCCTACATGAGTAATACCAAAAATCTTCAATCTTGGTAAAAAAAACTTGCCTTCCGTAAAAAGTTATAGCCTTGAGTAAATAGTTACTGTGGCTTGAACCAAATACTATTATGGGTGTAGTAAACTAGGTAAACCTGATGTGTGCCAGTTTCAAAAACAACCACAATGTAATTTAGTGCTATTGATTGAGGATACGCAATGTGTTTCACGGGTAGAAATCTTTCACAATTAATTATCTTCAACGATTAACTGTCTTTAACAATTAATTGTTTTTAAGGATTATTTGTCTTTAATGATTAATTGTCCGTTGTGACTCGTCTTTAGTGACTTAAAATTGATTTTGAGTCACGAAAGACAAGTCACAACGAACATTTGGTCGTTAAAATCATGTCATATAGAACAAGATTTCTACTAGACGGAATGGTGTATTTAGTGTCATCAACACTATTTCTCAAATCCGGACACTATTTAATTTTAGGGAGATATAGTGTCTTTGTAAGAAAAAAATGAATGCAGTGTTCTAATGACATATGGCAACATTATAATTAATATGGCATGCCACCTCATGTCACTCTCATTACTTAGAAAGAACATGACACTCTTGATGAAAGTGGGAATGACAAGTAGCTAACTCATGTATAGTGTCAAGGGATACTATTTCTCTTTACGTTTGAACAAATTGTGATAAAACACATCAGTTTTTTCCGGAACACTAAATACGCCATTTAGTGTAGTGTTTATAACACACATAGCAAAAATAAACATTTCAAATTAAAACAACTAGAACACCACAAACCAAGCTAATATTGCACCAATAGTGCCAAAGAAAATGATAGATACCTCTTTTGACAATAATTTATATTTTTTGCTATTTGTCTAGAATCTTCAAAATGGTTTTTACAAAGGTAAAAAATTATCGATGCTATCATGCCATGATCCACGAGATGCATCCTATCACGGAGTGACTTTGGTAAGCCAAGCGTCACCAGACATGAATGTAAGAATTTTGTCAACGAATCTAAGCGTTTTGTCACTTGGACATTGCGTTGTATGAGTGCATGATCGACTATCTCTTGTGCAAATCCTCTAATAGAGTCTAAACATTATGTCACTTCAACATTGACATTGTGGTGCATGACTGCAAATCTCATAAGTGCACGTTTGACAATTTTTCAACTCTATCAAAAAATGAGTTGGATAAGAGTTCTACAACCTTTTCAACATTTTTTTTGCAAAGGACGTACCATTTGAACAAGATTTCTTATTAGGGTAGTTTTTTTATAAAGTATTCACCAATTCATTAGTGTCTTTTCATGCAAGTGTTTGCAAGTTATGATTTTTTTTAAATTATTTTATGGGTCTATTTCGATTTTTCAAGCGACAAGTGAATGTGTTTAAACGATGTAAATTATTGAAATGTCATCACACTATTTTAATCAAAACACACAATATCACCAAAAGAAATGTAGAAATGTTGTGGTTGTTTAAACAACAAAATAACTCCATGGTCGCTCAAAAATTAACACATGAATCCTACATGCATCAAGACCAAAACCATTCCTGACATCACTAGTAGAAATATTGTTCAAAGTGACTTGTCTTTAATGACTAAATGCTCGTTGTGACTTGCCTTAGTGACTCAAAAGTATGTAAAATTTTGATTGAGTTGGTCAACATTCAATTCAAAAATGGCATTTTAAAATGACCTTATAGTTTACAACAACAAAAAGCTTTCAAAAAATTACTACTACAAGTTCATTACATTTTAAAACCATTCTAACAAATTTTACTTCAATCATAACCCAAAGTCACAATGACAAGGCTACACATGTCCCCTCGAAAGATACTACCAGTATGGGGTAACCTATAATACTGCTTCGTAAATTATTTGACAAGACCTAAATATTGACTTTCACGGTTATTTACATAAAAATTGATTACCCACATATTGTGAGTGTGGCAAATTGATAGAATTAGTACAGATTATTGTTAAAATCAATAGCCAAATTAGGTGGTCCAAAATTACTTAAATATTGATAGAAATTAGTCAAAATTTTGTCATCTAGGACGCGGTTTTACTTGTAGTGTTGGAATTTTCAAATGAAAATACACTTGAGAATTTTAGACCTAGATGTTCCAAAAACAAAGGATGAAATAAGGTTGTCATTTTCGGACCCTTGTTCCAAAAAAATGCATGGTACACTCTTGTGACTTTTAGACCCGTATCCTCAAAATATGATAAAGCACTTAAACATATCATGACTTTTAAACACAAGTCGTGTCTCAACAAAATATTTAAATACCTAGGATAAGATACTTATAAACCATGGATGAAAATCTTTGAATTTGATATAGGCTTTGAAAAGACAAAGGGATGGAAATCCTTGACATTGATGATATCTCATAACAACAAGCACTAGTAGCTTTAACCCCTAAACGTCAGAGCCTCCAGAAAGTGGACAACTAACAAATTCAAACCCTTCTCACGTTCTCATCAATGCTTAGATGAAATTCATCCAATTTTTTGGAGATTATTCATCAAGTTGTTGTCCTATCTAACGGTTGGATTTAGTCATACTTGATTACATATTTTTCTAAAATCACAAATGTAGAAGTATGTCAAGTCGTTGACCAAGCCAAAATTGCGTTGACTGTAGTTCAAAAGTGGCCTTGCAAAAATGAGGTCATAAATTTAAAGAACACAAAAATTTCAAAGAATCACCACATTTAAGAGTATCTCATTTCAAACTCATTCCAACAAATTTCACTCAAAAAATATTAAAATTTTGTTTGTAATTTAATTTAGAAGGAATTTTTAATTTTAACTTTCAAATTTTATAATTAAATATTGATGATAGTATTAGTGAATCGAACCGTACAGATGGAATCTAAAATTCAAAATCTAGAACTTTCATTTGTATATCAATTCCAAAATATTCTTCTAAATAGTAGTTTATGATGTTTTTTCTCAAATTGTCAATTCCAGGGACACCCTGGTACGTTTAGGAGTTAATAAGAATTGAATAAAATGAAACATCATGGGTCATGATGAACGTCAAGGGTTACACATTGAGATTGATAGGAGTAGTTAATATATGGAAGTTTATTTTAAAAAAAAAGTTATAACAATAAATGGAGTTTTAAAAAAAGAATTATAACAAGGGAACTTTTGCATGGGCTACAACAATGGAAATTTTGCAAGGTTGCAATGATTAAAGACAAACTACACCAAGGAACTAGAATAAAATGAATTTACTATAGGATATGCACTAGTAGAAACCTTGTGCAATTTGACATGTCATTAACGACTATATGTTCGTTGTGCTTTGTCTTTAGTGACTTGAAATCAATTTTGAGTGACTAAAAACAAGTCACAACAGACATGTACACTAACGAAAAATCCAAATCAACAGAGAAGCATTGATATTTTCTGTTGTTTTGGACACGTTATATTGAACAATAATCAACAAAAATCTATTGAATTTTTTTCGTTGATCGGGTCAAATAAAGAATGAAAAATAAATAAATAAACAAAATAAATTCATTGCCCGAAATTTTTGGGCAGCAAAACTTCTTTTTGAGTTGTCCGACACCTCTAGGCAGTCAAGTTGCATTCACGGTTGCTACTTAGATTTGAACTCGGAACCTCACACTTAATAACTCAACACTCTAACCAACTCACCACCATTAAAATTCAATGAACAAAGCATTATTTTTTTCTTACATATACACTTACAATTTGGTGTTTTGGAACCCGGCAGACTTTGAAGACCACATTACAGAAAATGTGAACCCTCAAATGGGCCTCTAGAAAGTCTTGGAGGAGGACCCTGGAATTGATTTAAATTGTCTTATTGAAACCCCAGCAGGTACAAATCCTCTATTTCTGCGCAGTATGGATGACATTAAGGAAAAGGTCGCTTTCAAATATAGTTACCTTAATACCGCGTCAGTATTGAAACAATACTGACACAAACATCCTGAAACAATATTGCTAATTATACCTACTCCTATTTTGTTGCAGTATTGCGGATTGATGCAATGCTGTCGCATTAGGATTGCGACAGGCTTGCAACAGTACTGCGAATGTAAAAATGAAACATAACTGCAACAATACCGACAGCAGTACTGTCGCAATATTATACTGTCAAATTCACACAAGATGACCACTGTTGCAGGACAGAAAAGTTGTCCTTTGCCTACCTACACTAGCCCGGCTCATTTAGGGTCGCATGTCAACTCTTGGGGCCCATTTGAGGGCTCGCATTTTCTCTAATGTTTTGGTATACTAAAATAATTTTTTTCAAAACTCTTTGGACTAAGAAAAGCTGGAAAATTAAATCAATTTTCATTTCCAAAAATCCGTTTGTGATTTTGAACTTCCATTTAAAAATTATAGAAAAAAATCAGAGAAGGTGTTTGAAAATATCAAAAGATATATTCCTTGCTACCCCACCCTGAATTTTGTTTATAACTTTTGAATGGAGGCTTGAAATCTCAAACATATTTTTGAAAATGACAATTAGCTTGGTTTTCCAACTTTTTTTAGTTCAAAGTTTTTTGAAAAAAATTATTCTACTATGACAAAATGGCCGCCAAAATCTGTTGAGAATTTTTTTTTTTTAAATTTGTGAATGATTAAGTTAAAAAAAAAATCAAAATATATAAAACTTCAACCTTGGTGTTTTAAATGTTGCCCAAATGAGGGTGTTTTAAATGTTTTAAGTGTTTTAAAAGTCATAATTGTGTGCTTTGATGCCTTTTAAATTTGGGGATTATGTTCACAATCTTGTTGAAAGTTTGTATAAAGAATTTCAAACCAATTGAATCTATTTGTCATGAGTGCCCGAAATTGCCTGAAATTGCCTGAAATTGCCTAAAACTAAGTAAAATCACCTTTTGAGAAATAAAATTTTAATTGCAACTTGAATTGATGAAAAAAATTATAGGCATTAATCTGATAGTGAAACACAAGTTTATTGAAAATTTCACATCTTGCACAATAATTATATTCAACAAATATTGTATCAAGAGGACCTACTCAAAAGTGGAGAATGGTTTGAAATCATGACTCATGGTTTTGAGGCTTAATTGATTATTTAGCATCGATGTGCCAACCTTGCCCTAATGCTATGGTATGAGAACATTCCAAAATCTTATGAATGTATAAAGTCGAGTCCATAAATTGCAAAAGATTCCAAAGATTCTAGTAGATTCCAAAAGATTTTAAATTCCCTAAAATTCTATTGATTTGGTCATCGCACTATTCAAACCAATAGAAAGTAGGTAGCAATTTGTTGGTTTTACAAAAAGTTGAAAAATCAATGAAATCGGTCATTGCAGTGCTCCAAACAACATAAATCAGTTGATTTTTCTGTTGATTTGGTCACGATTTTCTAGTAGTGATAGTTATTAATGACATGTCACATTGTACAAGATTTCTACTAGTAATGTCGGTATAGTTGTAGCAAAGATATTTGAAAAAACTAGTCCATATATTAGGTTAGTGTTTTTTTTTGTTTTATTTCGTTTTATAGTGGTATCTTGGACCATAGAGTTGATGGAGGTAGGGCTTCTTTTTTGGTTTTGGAGATAATACTACATGGCTACAATATCTTTAAACGCAGTGTTATTTTGGCGACTTTGTGATTTTCTTGGGTTAAATTAGCTAGCTACATTGGTATGAGTTTAGTTAGATTCGTGTCATGCTATAGCGATCTAAAATTCCCAAAGAGTGTATTTGTATAGCGACAATTGTATTAGTAAGAAGCAATTAAGCAATACATGAACAAAATTGGTTAATATTTGGAGCTCTAATACAAAAATCATAAGACATTGAGCCAAACAAACAACGTTGAATGATTTTGGTCTACCCCTTGAATGCTCATTGAAATGGTATTCAAAGTTCAACAACATCCTCAATATATTCCATTAATTTGGCGATAAACAAAGGATGCATCAAAGAATGTCAAAGCGACATATGTAGACATTTGTAGAGATGCAAAAAGTTATCTGACTCCATTGAATACTTCTAGGTTGAATATTTGGCTACAATCATTGATTTTTACACCCAAATTTTGTAAGGAACTGCCACCAAGGAGAGAATTTTGGTGCAATTTAGCTTTAGATAGCCTAAGGAAGTAGGAGTAGATGGAGAAGTGCTTAACCTTTGAACGTCCAAGGATTTTCATCATTTTTAGCATAGTTTTCGTCTCCATATTTTCACATTTTAAAAAGTTTTTTGTTTCTCTTTATAGATAATATCGTAATGAACCCAAAGATGTTAAAATTTTATTCTAATGGATCAATTTATCGTATTTTTCCATTGCTCCAAAGTATATCTTTAAAAACACATTACAAGAAATTTCAGCCCTCCAAGAGGCCTTGAGTTTTTATTATTATTTAAAAATTTTGAATTTTTAAAAGTTCTTTAATTAATAAAAAAATATTAAATATATAAAATCTGATGTGGAATTAGTTCGACATGTTAGATTGGATATTCAAATATTAAAAGTCTTTTTAAAATTTTAAAATATATTTTTTGATATATTTTTAATATTAAAAATTGTTCAAAAAAATCATTGAACATTTTAAAAAAATTAAACATTTTTGAATAATATTTTTAATTCTATTTTATTAACATTTTTTAATAATATTTTTATTTAAAAAAGAATTCCAATAAAGAATTAGATTTTTGCCCAAACATCGAAAAAGTCCCTTGGAGGGTATGTTTCTCTTCTAATGTGCTTTCCATTACTATGTCTATTCTTTTTCAGATTTGGATGACGAGATGACTGAGTCTAAAATTATGAAAGTTTATATTCATTAAATAGAAAAAAATATTTTACAAAGATGAAATAAAAATCAACATGACTGGATAAAACTCATTGATTTATGTTTGGTGAAAGGTTTGTTGACTTTTGATGAAATGCAATCTTGTGATGTCTAATTCTCATTCAATACTGACCATTTTTACAAATTAACAACTTCAGTAAATGAATAGTTTAATTTGATTAAGGGCTATACTTTCAAAGATTGAATATATTTAGAATTTTAAAGTAATAAATTGAATTTTAATAATACGAATTACCTCTTAGGTCATGGTAGACATTTAAGGGGTCAATATTGTCAAAGCCTTTGGTGAAGAGGTGTCTACAATACAAGTTTCAAGTAATTTCAAATTACGGTGGAAATGGTGTTGAATTCCAAAAAAACTATATTTTTTTAAAATTAAAAAACAACATACGTGGCATTTTTGGTATCAAAAAGCTCTCAAAGAAGTGGTGCGCACAAGACATGTTTCACGCAATTTCAACCTATGGGGAGGAAGATCTTGAAATACATTTAAAAGTTATCTAAAATTACAAAAATGAGATTTTAATTTTTTTTTGGGTTTTCTAGATATTGTTAATTTATAATTCGTCGGGGAAGAGGTGTGCATTTCAAAAAAATTGAGCAATTTTGAGTGATAGAGTGAGAATTATTAAATTTCAAAGAAATATTTGTCATCTAAAATTTCAGAAATTGGAAAAAAGAAAAGAAAAACTTTACAACAATATCTCAAAGTACTCATTGATTAACTCGTAAAAGACCATTGTTTGTGTGGAAAACAATGGAGAATTTGGGTAGGTACATATGATGTCAAATTTTAGTGTATTCTTTTGAATTCTTTTTGAACACGAGGGAATAGACAAGCTTTGTGGGGATAATTTTTTTTTTTTCTCTACCGGTGTTTGGAGGCAAAAGTTATAGCATTCTCAACACAATTTTGTTGACATGGGGTAGACATTGGGCAACTACGGAATTCAAAAAAAATAAAATCCAAATTGTTTATTTACTTTTTATTTTACATAGATTATGTTTTAATATACATTGAATTAAAAGCTTTTGTTCAATCTATTTGGATAAGTGATTTTAAAGTTATGAAGAGTCTTGGTTTGCATATTGAAACTTTATCATAAAAATAACGTATAGGGTTTGTTTTAGAACTCAATTTTCACATTTTGTTCCAAAAATATAAATTTCATATATTTTTAGATTGTTCGCTACAATATTCTCATTGTTGAAATTGATATGTTTTAATTCCATTTTAAAATTATTGATAATTTAGATTATCCTTTCATCATTTAGTTTTGCCTTTGAATATCACACATCTTTACCATATGTACGATCATTAACTCAATTATTTGTCAATTGGATATGAATTAACAATCAGGTTGGAGCCATGATGTAAGGTGGAGGCACCTCAAACGGCCCACCTCCCCCCATTTTGGTTCTATAGATACCTCAACTACCGCCAACCAAAGAACCTAAACTTAACCACTTATCAACCCTAATGAAACCAAAACCGACCACTTGTCATCCAATCATATAGCTTTTACAATTGAACGGAATTGCTCGAGCATTTAGGATGCAATTCATCGGATAGATAGATAGAAACTCCGGTCCTCTTTCGAGGCTGGCATGAATGAAGTGTCTGTTTGTAATGTCAATGACCCAATGTCCACTGGACAGTGGACCATTGGGACAAAACTACTCTCCCTTGCCAGGAATAGACACATTAGTGGCGAGTAATAAATACTAGTACAAACAGTAACCTTGAATGAGTGGTTAGATCTAGTTAGTGTATAAATTAGAGTTGGTTTCGGTGATGGTCTCCAAGTCATGGCTCCAAGGTTGGTTGGTAAAAGGATGTTGAATTACAGTTATATAGTCCGAGTTTGATTCTCGTTGTGCCCATTTGAGTAGTATTGTGGTATCCATGACTTGGTGCTGCTAGTAAGTTTATCATAGGCATGAAAGTTGTAACAACCAACCGGCTCCGTCCCACCCTCCTGAGACAAGTGTTTGCGTTGTGCTATTTAAGAAAATACTGCAGTTCATCATACTTTTGTATGTTGGGAAACCATCACCTATATGGCACCAATTCAAAATTCATATAAATTCCATTTTTATTGAGAGACTTATTTATTAATTTATTAACTACTTTTATTCATGAATGTTATTTGTCTATAACCCAAAATAGTTCCAATTGATTTCAAAAAGATGCCAAACACAATAGCTTAACCCCTGACTCCCTAACCAACTGTTCTTTGACTTATGTACAGTAGGGTCCAAGGCAGAATGGCGTTTTTGGTTTCCCAGTGGAAAAAAATTCAAGTCTGCCCACTTTGAAAGCCTCTAGAGAGATCAAAAATTGGTATTTTACCTTGAAAGTTTTACCATGAACCTGAAATCAAGTTGTTAGTATGCCTACCAAACTTCAAAGCCAAATAATTCACCAAAAAAAAGTTATTCAAAATCTACCAATATAGGTAGCTGTGGAAAAAGTTTCACTCCTACCAACTTCGACAACCTCTCAAGAATTGAAATTTTTTTTCCTTACTTTGATGTTTTTTTGGTAGAAACCAATTTGTGTTAGTAATATATGGTAAAAATCTCAAGTCTAAAAGATTATTAAAAGAAAACATATTCCCAATCTATCAACATGTGTTATTTTGCGGTGTGCTTGTGGAAATCATTTTCACTACAACCAACTTTGACACCCTCCCAATGGCTAAAAAATGGCTCATTTGCCATGAAATTATTGTCACAAGATAAGCTACATGTTAATGACAAGTGTGCCAAAATTCAAACTCAAAAAGCTTACACACAAAAAATAACTCACAATCTACCAACGTGTATGTCCTCCACTTGCCTCTATCACTGCTTGTAACCTAGTAGGCATGGAATGACATAGCATAAGGAGCTTTTGACCACTAATAATCTTAAACTCTCTTGCAATAACTACTCTTAAGTCGCTTGTATTTTTAGGGCATATTGAACCATGTTGAACTGCATCTTTCAAAATCTTCCAAAGATTCTCAATTGGATTGAGATCAGGAGAGTTTGCGGGCCAATTAAGCTTCTCTAGACGGTGTGCTTGCCTCCATTCTTCACATAGTTTGCTTCTATGGACATGTGCACCATCTTCCATGAGTAATCCTTGTGGTACTTTTTCCATAAAATGAAGCAACTCCCCATTGTAAACCACTTCAACAAAATCCTTTGCAGAGCGCCGATCTTTAGGCATAAAAACAAGTTGTGACCTCTGCCCTCCAGAAAATGCACCCCAAATCATCAAAGAAGTCCTCCCACTCTTGAAAGTTGGAACTATACAACTTAAAGTATAGCGCTCAGACACAGTTCTCCAAACATGAATTTGTCTAGAGTTTTTTCCAACTTCAAAAGTGGACTCATCTGTCCAAACAACTTGCTCCCAATCTTCTGCACTCCATCAACAATACTTTTGAGCAAAAGCCAATCGTTGAGACATGTGGCGAGGTGTCAAAAAAGGTTTTTTGACTGCAATTCGACTATGAATGCCACTATCATATAAAGCCTTTTGAATAGTATTTCTACATACTTTAGTAGGACACATATTAGTAATGTCAGAGAGCGTGATGCGACGATCAACTTGTAAAACACGTTTTATACCACGAACATCTCTATCACTAAGTTTTTTTCCATATTTTTTGGCACACGTTTTGCTTTTGTAGGTTCCATTTTCTCGAAAATTCTTCACCAACCTCTGAACTGTTCTAACAGGGACTCCAACAATAGTTGCAATTTCAACTCCTTTCTTCCCTCCCTCACTCAAACCCACAATACGTGCACGAATTTCATCTGGAATAGCCATTAATCACAACTTTAAATCTGAGAATTTGATCTAAAATTTTAACTACCTAACCACATGTCCATACATGCTCCCCTCCCAAATCAACCTTGATGTGCATAATGTGCTCCCAAATCAGCTTGGCATACCTTCACTCCCAAACCAATATGTGTAGACCTTTCCTCTCATATGAACCCTCATGTGCATACTCTTACTCCTACATCACCATGTGCATACCTTTGCTTTCAAATAAGCCCTCTCAAATCATCACACATTCTACAAGTCACTTGTAATATTCAACTCTCAAAACAAGCATTGATGTAGAGAACAAAAGCTCCTTCATGCGTACGTGGTGTTCAAATTCTTAGCAAGTGTATTCATTGGGATGTGACAAGTGCGCACAATTAAATTTGGATGTTCTTGATTTTTTGTGTAAGCTTTTTGAGTTTGAATTTTGGCACACTTGTCATTAACATGTAGCTTATCTTGTGACAATAATTTCATGGCAAATGAGCCATTTTTTAGCCATTGGGAGGGTGTCAAAGTTGGTTGTAGTGAAAATGATTTCCACAAGCATACCGCAAAATAACACATGTTGATAGATTGGGAATATGTTTTCTTTTAATAATCTTTTAGACTTGAGATTTTTACCATATATTACTAACACAAATTGGTTTCTACCAAAAAAACATCAAAGTAAGGAATTTTTTTTTCAATTATTGGGAGGCTATCGAAGTTGGTAGGAGTGAAACTTTTTCGATAGCTACCTATATTGGTAGATTTTGAATAACATTTTTTTGGTGAATTATTTGGCTTTGAAGTTTGGTAGGCATACTAACAACTTGATTTCAGGTTCATGGTAAAACTTTCAAGGTAAAATACCAATTTTTGATCTCTCTAGAGGCTTTCAAAGTGGACAGACTTGAATTTTTTTCCACTGGGAAACCAAAAACGCCATTCTGCCTTGGACTCTACTGTACATAATTGAATTTCGATTTCTTATCTGTCATCCACTTTTTGCAAGTAAAAAAAATATCATGTACTATACAAAATTCTATGACAAGATAGCTTCATGCATGTGTCATCCGATTAGAAAGAGGATGATTTGTGAAAACTTTATGCTTCATTTCATGCCATTGTTTTCCACCAAAAATTTCAAAACGCATTAAAAGTGCTCTTGAAAAAATCAACTCATAAAATAAAGCAACCAAAAAATCTTCAATAATCACTACACTTAGAGTATTACATTTCAACCCATTACAACAAATTTCATTCACAAATTGTCAATATCTTATTTATAATCGAATTACAAAAGAATTTTGAATTTTTCGTTTCAAATTTTATACAAAAGTATTGGTGGAACCTTGCAATCATAGATCTAACTGTATGGATAGAATCTAAAATTCATAATGTACAACTTTATTCATACGTCAAGTTCAAATTATCCCTCTTAGTTGCATAATATAACGCATCTTTCCAATTCTCCAAATCTAGAGAGGGTTTTAGTCATTTAGGATTAAAAAGGCGGTTTAGATGCCTCTACCTTGAAATAGGCCTATCGACCCCCTTCCATGTCTCATTAGTGGACAAATATAGCGCGAGAAGACAAGAGTGAACAAGAATCCTTCTACCAATCATTGGTGAGCACAAAAACCAGACAAAAGCTCTTTGTTGATATTGGTATGACATTGGTGCTTTCATTCTATTGGTTGGTTTTAAAAATAAATAAATAAATATTATATACTTTAAACTATAACTGAAAGACATTGTTGAGAAGCACAAGAAAGTGTTTTTGAAATTCCAACATTGGTGTACGCGGGCAATAAGGGCACCTTTCTATGTGAAAATCAGGCTTGGGAATACCGCTAGAAGACAAGAATCCAAGTCTCAAGAACCACTAATAGTTCACCGATATGCAAGAATTGAAATCAAACTTTTGGGTTCATGTATTTCGGTATGACATCGGTAGCTTTCCAGATTTTTAAGACCCTTGTACTGATATATGGAAGGAGGCTCTAAGGATCCACCCACCGATACCCTACGGTAAGATGAGTTTCAACACTTGTGTATCGAAATAGTTTAATTTTAGAAAACTAGATTGTACGAAATGCCATTTTTAATTTTCAAGATTTTTGAAAAATTTACTAATTTTGACGTTTCACATTTTATAAAAATCTAAAGACATCCAAAAAAAATATTTAAAATTTTCAGCAATTGTAATACGATTTTTTTCATATTTTAGACTTACTCCAATTTTTGTCTAATTATTTACGAAACTGACCTTAACGTAGGGTACATAAGTTCACAGCCTTAGCCGGCCGCAGTCCTGCTGCGGCGGCTATTGAGGCGGCAACGTCTCAATTCTAGGGTTTGGGGTTTCTAGGTTTACCCGTATACACCTTCTTCCTTCGCAGACTTCTATCTCTTCTTCCGTTTCCTTGCTCTTGCATCCCCTGACGCAAGGATCGAAAGACCGGAACCATGAGGGCGAAGGTCTGTATCTAACCCTCCTCCTTTACTTCATGCATGTTCGTTCCTTGTTTGCTTTTCTGAAGAGTCCGCATGAAGCTCTGTTGTGGCTAGGGTTTGGTGTACATCGGTTCTGCACTGATATCTGTAAAGTTTTCATTGGAAGTTTCTTTGCGTGTATTTTGACAAGAAAAACGATTGTGGTTTCTTCGGGGTTTTCTGAGAATTGTCGAATATTCTTGGTTCTAGGGTTTCTTGTGCTTGTTTTATTTTGGAACTTATCCATTGGTGGTCATTTCAGTGGAAGAAGAAACGTATGAGGAGACTGAAACGCAAGCGCCGCAAGATGAGGCAAAGATCGAAGTAGGCGATGTGCGTCCTTGCAATAAGTTTGCAGATCAGAGCTGGTCTCAAAGTTTTTATGCTACGGACTTGCGTTCGCCGCTGCATTACAGAAGTTGCATTAATATGTAAATGTAGTTTTCTCAGATGCAATGTAGGCTGCCACCCGAATTCAGTAAAAGTGGTACTTTATGGGCATCCATAACTTGTTCGACTCGTCTCTGTGATTTTCTTTCTGCCTCGTTAGGATGATTGCTCTGCTGGAAAGGTGATGCAGTGTTTGTATTTGTCTTTCAGCTCATTGATATGTCTGGAGCTGTAAGGGGTCGAAAATTGTGTGGGCAATTAAGTCTGGTTTTGGATGTTTCAATGTTTCCAATACGAATTTATGTCATCTTATTTCGCTCAACTGGGACGGTGGGCTTTCATATAGGTTGTGTTATTTTTTCATATGCTAAAACTTCATGAACTTGTATGCAGCTGAACACCAGGAATAAATAGCCTGATGTAAACTCAACCTTCGCTAATGACACTGCCTTGGGGTTGCAAATGGGCTCCTTGCACATGTGACCGTTGTGTCTCTCAGATGTGTACATGATAGGTTGGGTATACTCCCTCTCAGATGTGTACATGGCAGGTAGGATATACTCTCTGTTCTGGAATAAAAAGAAATAAAAATCCGGTGGGAACACTGCTTCCAGCTCTCAAAGTTGCTTTTTATTTCGGAGTAGGAAATGTGCAATTACTGAGTCTCATAAGAGTAGGTTGGGTGTATATAATGTGGAGTGATCATCCTGTGCACTAGTTTACTTCCTTTCTATTAAGGTAAATCACCCTATTTGTGCCTTGTGATTATTTGTGGCACTTTTGAAATAGAGGTAAATCACCCTATTTGTGCCTTGTGATTGTTTGTGATTATTTGTGCCACTTTTGAAATAGAGGCAATTATTAAATAAAAAGCACTGACACAAATATGAGTTCCTTGCCTGCTTATTGCAGCAGATCAGATTTACATGGAATATAATCAAAATCCTGTAGAATTCTTTGTGATCAGCAAATTCTTTGTAGAATTCTTTGTGATCAGTGAAAGGGTGTCTTACGAATTGTGGCACAAATAGGGTGGCTAACCCTATCATTGTTCGAAGGAGCTGAGTTTATTTGTTTGTTCCTTCTGCTAACAATTGTTCGGTCTTGTGAAAACAGTTCTTTTTTATTGTACACTTGTGTTCTGCATGCTCTGCTTTTTTTTTGGAGGCTGATGTTTTATTATGTCTGCGAGGGTTTCCACTGCCCTCATTTGTGAACTGTGTCTCATTAGAAAAGTGGCTCACTTGCTTTGGTTATTGGTCCTCCAAATCTCATCTATAGTGTAACCAGATTTTGTGAAGGTGCAATAAGGATAGGCTTTTATCATGCTCCAAAGGCTATCCTCAGGAAAGCCGGGAGTGTGGCTAAGTTTGAATGATTAGGGAGAAGCAAAAGAATGGGGATGTTCAATATAGTTTGAAATGTCAATATTGTTTCTGAACTCAAGGCAGCTGCAACATGATGCACACAGTATAATTATGTTCTATTGACAGAATCTATGCTTGGTCATTTGATGTTGAGAAATGATAATGAGATGAGATCAGTTTCTGCAGTGCAAACGTGCCTTGGCATTTGCATTGTGTGACTGGGCTTGCCATGCTTTTTGTTCTTCCAATGAAGGGCCTCAAGGGTATTGTGTGGACAGGATCCTTGAAATCCACTCATCAATGTTCTACATTCCAATTTGTTGGTGATACTTTCAAATGTGAGAAAAATCGTACTTTCACTGATTCCAAAGTGGTGTCATGTGGGAACATCCATTTCCGATGAAATTTCCAGTTTGCCTCAGTACAATGACAATTTCTTCTTGAAACTGAAAATTTCCCCAGATAAACTGGAATCTTAGCATGCTTTCTTCCTCGCTGTAATAGGATTTGAGCATCTTCACCAGCAACTCTAAATTGCATGAATTGCACTCTGAAGGTCATCCAAAAATTACAGTGCATACCATGCAGTTCCCCACCAACATCACTCAATTAGACCCTGAAAATAGTAAGTAAGCCACTCACTACCCAGATTGTGCAATTAAGAAGAAAAAATTACACTAGCTTGAGTCGTTTGAGGGCCTTGAACTAGGTTGTTGTATTCAATGTATCCCTCCAAATAAATTGTTGACCAACCTATGTACATCCAGAGCCAAAGAGCTATCGAGAGTGTTGGTGGAGATCCTCTAATGGCAAGCATACATGGTAACTATTCCAAACCATGTGAATTTTTGGATAATTATGGGTTGTTGCTCTTGCATATAGACAATTAGGAGGCAATTAAGATATGTGACTTTTTAGATCATTTTAGGCTGATGCAATGAACTTATATAAATTCTTGTAAATTCAAGGATCATTGAAAACTTTGGGAAACCTTAAGAAAATAGTGAAAGATTTTATTAGGACTAAAGGAAAGGGATAAAATGGTAAACACGATTTAACCACTAAACATTAGAACATGTTTTTATTGGCAATGGTCTGATATGGGTACCCCAAAAAGCCCTTTTAACTCTTAAATCAGTCTCTATAGCAACTTAGAATGACTCCCTCTTTAAAACAAAATAAAAATGAAAGAACCGGATGTGGTTTTAATTCCCTACACTCATGAAGTACACAAAAAAGAAATTCACGTAAAAATCGAAGAGTTTCAAAGATTTTAAAAGAGACTTTTTGTACAAAAATCAAAGTTTGTCCTAATTACTTAAAAATATCCAAAACATTTGTTTAAAATATCCAATGATGTCATTTTGGTACCAATTTTTTATATGAAGTACATTTAGATATGTGTCATTTGAAATGATTAATTTGAAGGATTAATTTTTTATTTTATTTTGTACTACAATGCCTGCAAATGCTTATTTTTGGCAACTTTTTTCACGAAGCATAAAAACATGAAATTAATTTATTCAATTAAAAAGTTGAAC
Source organism: Pohlia nutans (assembly GCA_022496805.1). Classification (NCBI taxonomy): domain Eukaryota; kingdom Viridiplantae; phylum Streptophyta; class Bryopsida; order Bryales; family Mniaceae; genus Pohlia; species Pohlia nutans. The sequence goes on along the minus strand of CM040085.1, from coordinate 27,563,759 downwards.
CTGAATTAAAATATTTCATGTCATCTACGTGTGGATATTTTTTAAATTTTTGGCTGTCAACAAAAATTGATGTTTTTTAGAGAACATTTTAGTCAATTTTTTTAAAGCCAAATTTGCTCATGAATGAGCGCACTTGACCAAGTGCATAAATAGCAAATTGCGTGTTTGTGGTTCTTGATTTCATATATTTTTGAACCTGTAGCATGTGCCAAAAATATCAAATATCTTTATTACATGGTTTCTTGATTCCCACATCCAATTTCTCGTTTAACCTTTAAAGGGTTGATGGGGATAGTAGATACGTTGGCGTATATTTGGCATTTTTTGTAAATATAAAGTTCCAAATTAAGACCCCAATATCTCATTAAAATCATGTCGACGTGAATTTTAACTTCACTTTTGATCTTAAACCCATAGAAGGTGTGGAACTATGCCAAATACAATGGAATATTGTTGTATAATACTTGTCAGAAAGGGGTCTCTGGACCTTTAAGGGTTAAACTCCATTTTAAGCATAATTCTCTTTTCAATTTACTTTGATTTTATTCTAAAGAAGTATAGATGCCTTAAATATGTTCATTTTGGAATTTTAAAAACCTCATTTGTACACTGGGGTAGAAGTTATGAGCAAGATTCTCTATAAAGAAAAGTAAGCCCATGGGTCTTAATATGTCCTTTAAGGGTTAAGATGTAGATATAGTTAGTAGTACTTTCAAAGAAATGTATGTTTGTCCTTTAACTCTAGCCATTCTTTGTAACATACAATGGACATTGTATTCTCATGCATTTCAATCATTCATGACAAAATTTTCTTTCCAAAAACAAAAGTCTATTTACGGTGGATTTTTTTTCATTTTATTCAAAATTTTATGTAATAATCGTTTAAAGAATGTTGATGATGAATTTTAAAATTTAGAACATACAAAATTGTAAAATCATAATGCACCCATCATCCTTTTAAGAGCAATTTGCAAAAATTTGTGGGATTTACTCTATAGGCAATCCAATTTCATGGTGTCACTATCCAAATTTTGTAAAATAATTTTTTCTAAATTTTAATTGTGTATACATTTTTTTTAAAAGACATAAATATAAAAAATTGTACACGCTGATATATCATAGTCGTAGCAATGAGACATACCATACTTGAACTGCAGGACCATGAGATATTTATGACTACAATGTAGAAGATATCCTTGAACATATTGTGCCTTTTACCACTTCCTTTTTTTTTCATGAGGCTTACATGTGTGTGTGAATGATGCTTCACTTCTTTGTTAACAACAAGTCATGACTTGCTAAGGCTATATACCATACACTCACAATGTTAGTTCTTAATGTTATTATAAAGAAATAGTTACCCTTGCCTTTTAACTTTGAGCCCACAACTCCAGCAATACAATCAAATATGCAAAAGTTAAGCTTCCATAAAGGTCACCTCGTGAAAGGTAAAATCATTTGTAAGAGTTATGTTTAAGTTCCCCCTCAAAATTACAAAGAGAATTAATTAAGATGTTTCATTAATGGTAAAACATTTTCATAAATTCCACTAGTGTTAATCCTTAAATACTTTTTTGGATTTTGCTCAAAACTTAAATGTGCTAAAATAATCCACGTTTACAACTTTTTGGAACTAGATGTTTAAAAAATGTGTTAGTTATAGTGTTTTAAAATTATTTGTACAATTGCATTTGAAAATAAACATTAGAAGTCATTGTCCAATTGATTCAAATGCATTTAACTTTGATAATTTATCAAATAATTAAATAATTTTTAGTAATAAAAACTTGATATGATAAGCTAAAATTATGAGAGCATGATTATGAGAGCATTAAATTTACTGTGGAATGTGTTCTAATCTGCAAAATTTACCACATAGTAAATAAAAAGTTTTAGACATACATGAATATTTTGATTTTTCATCATTTGATAAGTATGTTGTGGAGTTTTTAATTGTAGAGATGCAAAGCCAACTTGATTTTAGTTTTTAAAATATCATATTTAGTTTCATAGAACCTTCTAAATGAATTCAAACCTTATACAATGAAAGTGAATGAAACCGACTTATAAGTGGTCAAAAGCATTGAGAGGATAATTTCTAGATTGTATAAAAAAAGGGAGCCATATGACTCACAAGTAAGAAAAACAAACTTATTCTAACTGAAATTATATTTATATATGATGATTTCTAAAATTTTAGAAACACAAAATTCTTTTAAAGTTTATGGAATCATTTTCAGTAGAACATGGCTTTGAATTATTCATTTTGAAGAGTTATAACTTGTAAGCATAGTGTTTGCACTTGTACAGTGGGGTGATACCGAAATTGTCACCTTGTGCAATTTCAGGGATAGTGCCCACACTGCTGCCAACTTTGGCACCCTCCCGAGCGCTGGAAAATTGTTATTTATACATGAAATTTTAGACACAAAATCATTGTTATGTTGACAACATGTGTACCAAATTTCAAAGCTAGAAGATTGATAAAAAAAAAAGATATTCAAGATTTACTAACAAGGGGTAGCTGTAAGAAATGTTTCACAGCTGCCAACTTTGACACCCTCCCAAGGATTGAAGAATTTTTTTTTCACATGGAATTTTTGGAGTAGGAACATCTTTATGTTTTTTACACATGTGAAAAAATTCAAGTCCAAAAGACCCACAAAAAAAATGATATTCGAAATCTACCAACAGGTGTAGTTGTGAGAAACAAAGAGGAAAATTGTCTCACAACTTTGACTGCCTCTCTAGGGTTGGGAATTTGTTATTTTAAAATGGAATTTTTGGCACAAAATCACTTTTAATTTGATAACACGTGCAAAAACTTTCATGTTGAAATAAAAAATACTCAACTCTAGGGAGGCTGTCAAAGTTGTGAGACGATTTTCCTCTTTGTTTCTCACAACTACACCTGTTGGTAGATTTCGAATATCATTTTTTTTGTGGGTCTTTTGGACTTGAATTTTTTCACATGTGTAAAAAACATAAAGATGTTCCTACTCCAAAAATTCCATGTGAAAAAAAAATTCTTCAATCCTTGGGAGGGTGTCAAAGTTGGCAGCTGTGAAACATTTCTTACAGCTACCCCTTGTTAGTAAATCTTGAATATCTTTTTTTTTTTTTATCAATCTTCTAGCTTTGAAATTTGGTACACATGTTGTCAACATAACAATGATTTTGTGTCTAAAATTTCATGTATAAATAACAATTTTCCAGCGCTCGGGAGGGTGCCAAAGTTGGCAGCAGTGTGGGCACTATCCCTGAAATTGCACAAGGTGACAATTTCGGTGTCACCCCACTGTACAAGGGTAAGTGCATGCCAATGTAAGTCACATTTAAGTCACATTTAAGTCACATACAAGTGGTGTAGTTGCCAAAACTTGAACGCAAGTGGGTCAATTTCTGCATTGATTTATTTTGAGAAAGTTGCTCTATCTTGTGTCATTACCAACATCACACAACTTTGCTGTAATTAATAAATATTACATATGCGTCTATAGCTTATTTTTGAAATTTGATAATACATTTATTGACGTTGGAGAATATTTGAGTGTATGATACCTTGCATTAGGCTCTAAAATTTATTTAGGAAAAGTAGCTAAACACTTTTCCACAAGCTTGTAATACCAAAAGTCACTGGAGTAAAATTAAAAATTAAACACAGGTGTAACTTATAAGTTAGTGAACTTGTAGGTATTGTAGCAAACTAATAAAGTCAAAATGATTATTGAATTATAAAATTGCTTAACCCCTAAAGGACCGCGGGCATTTCCCGTTTTTGAGCATCATTTTCACCTCTTTCTATTCATTTCTTCTAATTTTTCTTTTCTCTTGATAGAAAATACCAAATTAAACATTTAAATAAAATTTAAGAATCTTTTGGACCAACTTAACAATTTTTCCCATGTCTTCAAAGACGGTCAAAAAATATAAAAAAAGACTGCAATTTCATCTTTTCACTTCAAACGCTATAATCTTGCAATTTGTACGGTCAAATTCTCTGAAAATTTTACTATACACTCTCCTAGTAATCTTAAACAAGATCCTATGGTTAGAGTTGAAAAATAATAACTTTCAAGGTTTATTTTGAGCCTTGCCCACACTGCCCATTCTCTCCCAAAAAACCCTTTCGCTCCATAACTTCCACTTTAAAAGTCGGAATTAAAAAAATAAATCCCCATTTTTGTATTGATATACTCAATTCACATAATTTATTTTTAAATATAAAAATAAAATTGACACCGTAGGAACCTACCCGAACATTGAAATGTCCTAGTTAGGACACTTGGTCTTTTAGGGGTTAATAATTTCCATGTATAAATAATTAATCACAAGATAGTATATAAATACACATAGTGAGTCAATAATGTGAAATAACATGACAAAACAAGTGTATTAAAATATTTGATGGTTGCAGGCACTAGCAATTCAAATGGGAAAAAAACAACCTGATATAGATAAACAAATTCAAAAAAAAATCATGATGCAGAAAAAGAAAAGAGAAACTTTGAACATTGGAACAAGCTATGCAAGGAGACATAAGCGCATTCAAGTAAATATAATTCTCTTTTAGCAATAGGGGACGAAGGGAAAAGAAAGAAGAAGACTAATTCCAATATCTTTTGAGAGCATACAAGCAAGCATACAAGAGAAACTTTGATATTTTTTAATGAGACTGTTACTATTTGAATTTACTCACCAACCCTTTGCAATCATACTCCAATCTAAATGAGTGATCATCCAAAGATATACAAAAAAAGTATAACATAAAATCAATACAACAAATAATAAACGGTTGCTATTTATTGATGACTTGTTATTGGTGACTTGCTACTAGCTACTGAGTCATAGAGTCTATTTCAAAGAAGTTTCAAGGAGAAACTTCACTATTCTTGTCTTTAACCCCTAACTACCCAACCATCCATTTTTGGATGATGTACATATTCCATCCACGTTTTTTCATCCGCCATGCACTTTTTGCAAGGAGATTAAATACCACAAAATTCTTTGGCAAGATATCTTCATGCGTATGTGATCCGATTAGAAAGGGGATGATTTGTGAAAAATTTATGCCTCATTTCATGTTGCAGTGATTCACCAAAAATTTCGAAGATTTTAGTCTAAATATGCTCTTGAAAAATTAAACTCATAAAATTAAGGAATCAAAAAATTTCAAAAAATCAATACACTTAGAGTATTACATTTCAATCCATCACAACAAATTTCATCCACAAATTGTCAATATCATATTCGTAATTGAATTACAAAATGTTAATAGTAAAATAGTAATTTCCGGTAGTACTACCGACCTGGTTTTTTACTGCCTTGGTAATTTTCCAAGTTACCTCAGAAAATAGATCTAGGAAGACTTTTTTACCGATCTGACAGTTACTAGTCAGATCGGGTTGTACATGTATATAAGCAATAGAGCCAAACTCCTTGGCAAGGCAGTATTTTTTCCAATTGAAGTTTCCTTGTGATTTTCTTTCTTGCACATGATTTGCAAAGACTCTTCTTCTTTCTGTCTTCACTTCTCCCGAGTACTATCACCTCGGTTCTTGGGTTATCATTCTGCAGGATATCCTGGTTGAGATCTAGACCAGCTACCGAGGAAAGGTCGATAGTTACAGTAGTCTCACTGAGTCAATCTTCATTGTGTTTCATTCTTTGTATTTCCTTTGATAATTCTCTCTCTCTGCAAGCTCGGTAGTCGTATACCGACCTTCTGTAGAGAAAGAGGAGCTACCACAAAATAATTTGAAGTTTCAAATTTTATACAAAAATATTGGTGATAGCAATTGCAACTCTAACCATATGAATAGAATCTAAAATTGAAAATGTACAACTTTTATTCATACATAAAGTTCAAAATATCCCTCTTAGTTGCATTTTATAATGTACCTTTGCAAAACTGCCGAATTTGAAGAGGGGTGAGGACGTTTAGGGATTAAGGAACAAATAGATGAACCAGTTCTTACATACTCTTTATTCATGATTGTCTTTGGCGAGTGTTATAATTATTATTAATATCCTTTAAAATTAAAGAATCATGAGGAAAAAAAAACATTCTACTACTAGTAAGTGTACATTATTTTGTTTAAGTAATGGTGTCACATTTTGGACTGTGCCAACGATGAATAGTGAAAATTAGAGTTAAAGGGATGTTGATAATTAAAGTGAGCCACCCTATTTGTGCCACTATATACAAGTCGTGTACATATCAAAGTTTTAAATGTATGACACTAATACATAGTAGAACAAATATCGTACTCGGTTGTCATGGTTGGTATCTCATGTCAAAAAATAATAATTAAAAAAATAAAAAATTTCAACAAATACCAAATTCTACGATTATTCTCCAAGATTCTCTTTTTCACCAAACAAAATAGGATTAAAATATATATTAAAAATTTCATAAAGTTTTGGGCTTCTCATCTTATAATTATTTTTTGCCAATCCTGACGATCAACTATAGTACACTACTCTTTGCTAATAGTCCCACCTACACTAATTGATTTTAGAAGGCTATAAATTTCAACACAACATGAATATTTTTACCAACTATGTATACAGAGTTCCTCCTACATGTATAATTTCAATATCTTTTCTTGAGGTAAAACTATGAATGTTATGTAAAAAAGTTATAGCCTCAAGTAAATAGTTAGTGTAGGTGACACTGTTAGCAAAATGTGGTGCAATCAAATAGCACAAATAGGGTGGTTTACCTTAAATCCTACCATGGGCACACTGCGGTGCACGCAAATATCCAAGCTTATCCTAGTTTTATAATGGGTGTGAATAGGAGGGTAGAATAGGTTGTAGCGGCAACAAGCAAGGAAAACACATATGTTGCTTTTCACAAGGGGAAGGACTCATCAGACGGTGAGGCTTGGCAACCACCCATTTGGTTCAAACGGTGAGGACCACAATGCCACTGAATCTTGGATTCTAAGTCACTAGGCCCCGTGAGATTGATTTTCCAAGGATGCAGGAAGAATGTGCCTGGCTTGGATGATGTGTACAGTACCGTAGTTTCAACTCAGTTTCAGTCACGACTATTCAATGGCTTGGTTGCTTTTTCTATATAGTGGTATACTGAGGGCTGCTTTACACTACGGTGGAGAAGTCCACTGGTCATGAATTCTAGGAGAATTCTGAAATTGATTGGTCGAGAGTGACACTCTTGTCCGGTGGTGGTTTACACTACACCCAAGAGTCCTTCGGTGGAGAACTTTGTACATGAATGAAAAATGACATGGCTGCCAACGTGGCGACACTTTTTCGAAGGGGAGTTCTCTGGAGGTCAAGTTTCTTGAGCATCCTCAAAGCCTTGAATAAGAAACTTGGCCTCTGGAGAACCCCAACTTCAAGGCATTTTTTTTAATTGTCTTTTCATCTTCTCCGGCATACGGCATCCCTAGCCTCAAATAACCATGTCTTGGACTGAAATTCTTAACCAACCGGTGCACTTCTCCACCGTAGTGTAAAGCGGCCCTGATTATCCCATTTAGTAAGGGGGGTTTATAGTGCGTGTAGGAAATTAGTAAATATATCATTACGATGTAAAATTAACGTGATATGAAGATTTTAGCCACTCTATAAAAATTTCAGTCTTCATTCATTTTGAGATTTGGCAAAACAGTGCGTGCTTCGGGAATTAGTACCACACACACTAAATGGGATAATCAGTGTACTATAGATAGAGGCATTGCTTTTCAGATACATAAACACTCAACACTTTCAATTCAAGATTTTTTCTTGTAAAATTAACATTTTCATACACATTGTGGTGTTAACTACAAAGAACCAATTTATTTATTTATTTTTTCCTCGAAACAAAAAATGAAAATAAAAAGGTAAAATCAAGGAAAAATCTCGATCCTTTGTGGGTTACTGGTAACAGGAAAGTCAGTTCATTTGAAGACCTTTTGGAGATCTTCCCATGTTTTCCTTCAAAAAGCAGGATGGTAAATAGTGAGGTTTTGTTATTATTTTAATCACATTGCAGGACATGTCTTGTGTTACTTTGAATGGGAGGCTGCAACACACTGCAGGCAGCTGCCATGCACATCAAGGCATGAAAAAAAAAGGGGCCAAGTTGACCATTTTATTGGCAATGGCAGTCAGTTGGTTCATGTGAAAGCACCTTCTGGAACTCATGCGTCCCATTTAACTTATTGGTTGGGGGTCCAACTTCTGAGGGGCTCTTTACAACAATCCCCTTCCTCTTGAGCTTCAAAGCTGCTGCTACTACTGAAGTTCAACGTACATTTGTTCGTACCACTGAAGGTCTCAGACTGTCAACGGCATGGTCAGTTTTGACGTAAATTAGATTATGTTCAAAGTGCCACATGTCATCTTGTGATTAGTTTAGGGTGACGTGGACTTCTTACAAATCTGACGTGGAAATGTCAGGCTGTTGAATCTGACATGTCCTGGTTGTGCCTAAATGCAAATACACCTCCTGCAACCCCACACTTCCACCATCAACGCCTTATTACCTCCAACAACTCACATGACTCAGGCAACTCAGACAAGTTTGCCTTGAACAGGCTGGGAATTTGTCTCCGTCACACGAATTCACGAACAATATCTGAATTCACGTCTGAAAAATTTGCATCATTGCCTTGGCCTTTACAGAGACCAAATCTCTGTGTTTGCCCAAGAACGTGAATATTCTGTTCTCAACATTTTTTAAGCTTTGCTCTTGGTGATATAGACTTTGCGTTCTTCGCAGTTCTTCTTTCTCAGATTGTGTTCTTAACTATTAAAACACTTGAATTCTCTTAAATAGAGTCCCACCATCGAAAGGTGGCAGTACTCCAAAGAAGAGTCTGTCTAGGCCATGGGGTCTACCAACAGCACTCTTACGGACAAACGGGCTCTTTATTCACACCGGTTGTAGTACCGAAGTTCTATATATATATATATATATATATATTCTTAAATAGTAAATACATAAATGAAGATTAGGAAACAATCAAAACGTTCAAGCCATTACTGAGAAAGAAACCAAGAATCACAAAAGAATGATCTTTGCCAAATTTGTGTTACATTTGGAGGCTCAGTGTTATGTGGGACCCTCAATGAACTGACTCTTTAACTCCTAAGGGACCAAGAAGCCCAAATTGGGTCTCATGCTTTTTTTTTTGTTGCAGTTTTGAGTAGGACCTATGTGGACTTCTTCTTGTTCAAATTTATTTTTTAGTTGACTAACACATGCAATATTTTTCATTGATTCCAACGATATAAAATTTGGTTTCATCTTAATTATTTTTTTCACAATATGATTGATCAATTGAATTTTTCATTTTAAAATCATGAATCCTTCGTCCTTTAGGGGTGAAAGTATGTTGATTCCAGACAAGAACTAGAGTTATATTTCTCCCTCCCATATGTAGCCTATATATTTAGTTGGGTGAAAGCACGAAAAACTGTACCAAAAAGTTAGTCTGCTATACTAAAATTGTAATTGTTTTGGTCAAAGGCCATAAATTTATATCAAAAATATATTGTATTTTGGTTTTAATTTCATGAAGCCCTCTAGAGTTATTATAGGTACTTGAATCCAAATTTTCAAAACAAAATCTTCAAAAAAGTTTACAAAAAGTAGTGTTTGAAAATGAATGCCTAAATCCAATCTCAGTTGCAAAATTGATGGCCTTAAATACACTCAACATAAATATAATTTTGATGACCTTTGAGATAATGATAGAATTGAGGTCCTTGTCCAAAAAGAAAGTAGAAAAAATAATGCTTTGATATACATTTTGCTTGTTTTATATCAACTTTGTTGATTGTAAGTAACTACTTTTTCAATTTTGGCCACTTCTACGTCAAAATTTATAACTACTTATCGAAGATGATTTTCTCAAATTTTTTTGGTAGACTTTATAAAACAATAGGTGTTTTATTTTATTTTTATTTAATTTATTTTTATTTTTGAAACAACAGGACATTTTTGTAAAAAATTAAATAAAAAATTGTTATTTAATTTTTTACAAAATTCAAATTTATAATGTATTTTTGAACCCTGCATTATTGAATGGTCATAAGAGTTAGAGGTGGTACACTTTTTCGTGCTTTCACCCAGTTACCCTATATACTAAAGTCGTCATTTAGTCTTGATTTGGTCCAGACGGAGAAATAATTTGCAAGTTTTGAATGCCATTGTAAGAATCACAAAAGTGTGGTTGTATAGAGATATAGATTTTTGTAGAATTTGTGCATTTTGGTGTTGTATAAACCAAAGTTGTGAAAAAAAATAGAAGACCTTTAGATCTTAATGCGTTTTTATCACTTTGGTAAAAGAATAATGATCAAAAGCACCACCAAGCTCTAGTATTCTTTTATAAGTGGTACACGTTCCAAACTTGTTTTTCTTATATACAAGGTCGTTTAGAACTAGTTTTAAGAGAAATTTTAAGATAAATGGTTAGAAGTATTGCGTTAATTGTAGTTTTAAGTTTTATTTTAAGGGTGAATGAACGATTTTAAGACAAAAAGGACCCAAAAAAAAGAATTTTTTATTTTATTCTTATGGAACCATTTCTACTAAATTTATTTTTCACACTCAAGGACAACACTTGATGTCTAGGTTTATGTGGATTACTTATTTGATTTGATACAATTACCCCAATAGACTCAATTTATTCACTTGATGTTTAAGTTCATGTACTGGTAGCTTACTTAGTAAATTTAGGAAAACTATCCCATTTCACTCTTCATTCATGTTGACCCAAGAATTAACCCATTAACGTCCCAATTCAACATTGTTTTCAAAGATGCGCTATAAAATGTTTGATGAAACCCTAAAATGAAGTAGATGTACAAAGAAAACTTGTAAATGTCAATGTGAAGATCACATCTGTACGGTTGGATGCATCATATTTTTTATTAATAAATTTTATTAAATTTTGAAAGGTTTTCTCTTGAAATTCAATTAAAAATCCCAAATCAACACAAAAAAATTTCAAAAAATTGTAATGAAATTGGAATAACATGCCCTACGAGATGGTATGGTTTCCATTATTTGATTCTACCTATTTTGGAAAATCATGTTTGAGGTCTCACTTTTGAACTAAGAATGAAACTTGACATCAACCGATTGTGTTATTTTTCTAAAAATCATAATAACCTATTTTGAAGATCCAAACCGTTCAAAGAATAGTCAACTTGCACAAGAACCAAGAGTAATTTTGGTGGATGAAAACTGTCCAATATGGATGAGATCCGAATAGCTTCAATCTGTTCGTCGTCCAATATATGGACGCTGGCGCACTAAAGGGTTAAAGTTATTCTTCTCACTAGTAGAAACACTGCCAGTGTAGGCTATAGAATCGTGCCCCAAAAGACACACAACTAGTGTAGTTCGTCATGTGGGGTCTTCTTGTGAGTCTTTTCGCTGGTCTGCACGAGTGATGTTTCTACTAGAGTCTTCTTTACACATTCAATTACAAAGTTGCATATTCAAAGAGCAATCATAACTAATTTACCCTGAACTTTTACACAGGAGGGAAAAAAGAAAAAAATCAATGAAAAAAAGTATTGTTATTCAATTCATAACGATTAAAAAAACCAAAAGTCTAAATGCAGAGTTGGTGAAACAGGCCAGAGATCAACACAAGGAAACAGACCAAATTCCCAGTCTCCCACTCCTGACTGAGCAAAGGCAACAGAAAAAACAAAATAAAAGAAACTAAAAACAATTCTTTCATGTTTCAGACAGCCACTTGATTCAAAGTCCAAGGAGGCTCCTGCAAACCGAATTCATCCACGCGTACATCCGCGGCGCCCAAGATATCATCCATAACTGGATGAAAACGACGACGACTAGGACAAGTAAACTCCTCCAAACGCAATTCATCCAATCGTACATCCGCGGCGCTCTCGATATCATCCATATCAAGATGAAACGCATCCATGAACGGATGAAGAGACGACGACTAGCTCCTACAAACCGAATTCATCCAACCGTCCATCCGCGGCGCCCTAGATATCATCCACAGACGAATGAACGTCATCCCCGTCCGGATGAAAAAGACGACGACTAGGAAAAAGCGCAGAGGTAGGGCCCAAGCGTGGCGGTGAGACCCTACCACTGATCGAGTTCGCTCCGTTTTCCCGGCGGTGCGCTTGAATTGAATTCCTTGCGCACCTGATCACCAAGCCCATAAATCCATCAGCCAATTCGGGATACAACAGCCATTGTACTGGATTCACAGATTCATTTGAGTTGCAAGGATCATCAGTTTCGTTTTTTTTTTTGCGTTTGATGAGTTGCAGAGTATTACTGTGATGAGTGTGCAGCGTGAAGGTCGCTTGATGGCCGCGTTGTTTTGACTCAGCTGTAGTGCTGACAAGGCGGCGTTGCGTCACGTGGAATTCATTCAAGCTCGCACCGAGAGCGATCCGTTGTTCGGTGATGTTCTTATCGTCTTTGCAGCTGCTTGCGTAATTGGGTCGCTTTGACCCTGGTTTTTTGGCGCTTGCAGCCCGTTTGTCGGAGCCACGGGACCACTCCGCGGAATCTCAATTCCAATATATTAGGCTCATGCATCTCTTGCAGTTGTAAAACAAAGGCGGACACAGTGTCTTGGTCACTCCGCCTCTCTCTCTTCTGTCGACTGAGTGTCTTTCAATTTTTTGTTCTCATTCTTCAGTGTTTTTGAGTGAGGCTGGCGTAGTACGAGGAGCGAGGTCTGTCATCTGTCGTCATGGCGCCTTACGTGCCCGGGGATCACATGAGCTATGGACAGATGAAGGTTGGGTACAGCGTGGACGAAGGCGCCATGGAGAGTGTCAACTTGGACCCGCGCTTGCCTTTGTTGCAGCACGCCGATCTCAAGGACAAGGTGGTGCTCCTCCGCGTCGACCACAACGTCGTGAAAAAAGGTACTTACTTACTACTCCCCATTTTGTTTCTACCCCATTTATGTCTCTCCTGATTTCCGAGTCGGTCTTCTTTGGCATGAAACAGTTTTGTAAATCGTGTCAGTGGTAATGTTCATATGACAGATTTGAATCGAGCTCTGATAGAGCTTTATTTTATTGCAATCGATTACTTGCAACAATTGATTGGATTTCTGCTATATGCAGCAGTGATTTCGTTGAATTTGTGATGCTTGTGAAACGTTTGGCTTTGTTGGATTGGTAGGAAGTTTTTACTGAGATTTTTTTTGTGGTTGTTTGCGTTCAGGGAAAATCTTGGACCAATACAGAATTGATGTGACGCTGGCGACAATGTACAATATCATCGAGCGAGGGGGGAGGCCGATCATCATGACGCACATCAACCGGCCTTATGATAAGAAGACGAAGACGTTGTCCGTGAAGAAGGACGACTCCGTGGACGCCGTGGTGGCCTACTTGCAACGCAAGCTGCGCATCAAGTTCGCGGTGCCGCAGTTTCACGTGACGGAGAAGGAAGGCATTCACGACATCGATACGTCCATCAACTGGCTCATCCACGACCTCCGCGCTCGCAAGATCGGCGGCATCTACTTGCCCAACACGCGCTGGTTTGCAGGGGAGGAAGACAAGGGCGCCAACATGGAGCGCTTCGTGGTGCAACTTGCCGGCCTCGCCGATGTGTTCGTGAACGACGCCTTCGGCTCATGGCAGCCGCACGCTTCAACTTACCACATTACCAAATACTTGCCTTCCTACGCCGGGTTGTGCATGCAGGTGCTGCTCGCCCCGCTCCTCTGTTTCCTCTGTTTTCTGAATGAGATTTGCATTGCAAATTTTTCCGAAGTTGTTTCCATCGTAGCTTCCTCTGTTTTCTGAATGAGCTTTGTTTTGCATATTTTCTAAAGTTGTTTCCACCATAGCTTCCTCTGTTTTCTGAATTAGAGCTTTGTTTTGCAATTTTTTCCAAAGTTGTTGCCATTTTCTGACGAACCATGACTGTGTGGAATTTTGGCAGGCGGAGCTTTCTCACGTGAGGGAAGTGCTGGAGCCGAAGCTACCGTTCGTGGCGGTGGTGGCGGGGTCGAAGTACGACACGAAGATCGGCCCGTTGACGGAGATTTACAAGAAAGTCGACAAGCTAATCCTCGGCGGCATCATCTACAACACGTTCCTATGCGCGAAGTACAACGTGAGGATGAAAGGCGTGGAGGAGTCGGACATCGAGTTAGCAAAGGGGCTAGTGCAACAAGACAAGTTGGAAAACAAGATCCTGGAGCTTCCCATGATCGTCGAGACGGACACACTGGCCGGCCGCTTCGAAGGCCAATTCCGCACAATCCATGTGAAGGACTTCAAGGAAGGCGACCAGTTCGGCTTCGTCGTGGACGTTGACCCGGGTTCGTTCGAAACGTCGGAAGTCCAGGAAGTTCTGTCCTCCGCCAAGACGATCTTCGTGAACGCCGTCATGGGCATGATGCCGAACTTCTGGCACGGCACCAGCAAGATGGACGAGGCCATCGACCGCAACAGTTCGGCGCAGAAGTTCTTCGGCGGAGGGGACACGCTGCAGGAGTTCAAGAGCCTGTGGCCGGGCCTGTACCAAGCGGCGCTCGACAGCGCCAAGTACTATCTCTTTACCGGAGGCGGTACCGTGTTGAAGGTGCTGGAAGAGGGCGACCCCTTCGGCTTGCCCACGGTAAGAGCGCTCATCGAGAACGGCGAGCAATATGGCTACAATCACCAGAACGGCAGCGGAAGCCGAGGCTCCTCGCCTCCCCGCCATTTGTAAATATCATTAACATTTTTGCACATTGAACTTATTTTCCGCACCATTTTGAATCGGCACCATTATATACGATTCAATAAATTCCCATTTGTATATGATCTACGATCTTTCCCTTGTGAACTCTGTGTTTGTCTGTTCGCGTTCTCGTTGCCGTGTTCTCACTGGGAAGGTGACTTTTCCGCATTTTTAGGGCTTCTGCAAGTCGCCTCTCACACGAGGCTCATCAGGCTCGGTTGTTGTCTTTTCTCCGTGACGAGCGCGCAAGTTCGCTGCTGCTGTTGGTCTTTAGTTGTATCCCGTGGTTTTTTGAAAGACTTCGGTTCGTGTCGCGGTCTATGATTCATCACTGCCTCACGCTTGAGGTGCGTTGATCGTAATAGTTCCCGATTACTCTTGTAGTTTATATCTGTAGTTTATATCTGACGCTGTATTCTGCTCCTACGATCAACTATCGACATTCTGCTTGAAATTTTGCGCAATTTCTTGTAGAGACTCGGGATCTTGATAAATTGATACAAGAAATCGCGCAAAATTGAGCAGAGTATCGATACAAGAAATTGATACAAGCAATCGAGCAGAATATTGGTACAAGAAATTGCGCAAAATATCGAGATTCCGAGATCTCACACTTCGGGATACAATGCTTGTTGTATATTCGTTGCTCCTGTAGGTTCTGGCTTGCCGTTCTTGATGCGCTTCCAGCAAGAATTTCATCGCGGCCTGTGAAGGCCTGTACAATCTGACGCTTGAGGCTGCGTTGATTGTAATAGCTCGGGATTTGTCTTGTAGTATATCTGATGCTGTTTTCTCAACTATTGATATTCTCCTTGAACTTTTGCGCAATTTCTTGTGGAGGCTCTGGATCTCACACTTCGGGATACAATGCTTGTTGTATATTCGTCGTTCCTGTAGAATTTCGCTTGCCGCTCTTGACAAAAATTTAATCACGGGCTGTGAAGTGCTGTACAATCTGACGCTTGAGGCTGCGTTGATTGTAATTGGTTCTGTATTACATCTCTGTTTTCTGCTCCTGCGATCGATTGTATATTCCGAGTGTTTTTGCGCAATTTGCTTGTGGACACTAAGAGTTCGAGACATAATGCTTGCTGGATATTTGTTGCTATAATTAATGCGCCTGTAGACTTAAGCTTGACACGCTTGATGCAAGCTGCGACGTGATGTTCTTTTCTTCTAATTGTAGAGCAGAAACAATCGAAATGGCGCAGCCGAGGAGAACCCGTGGTGGCGGTCCGAAGGCGTACGCAGACCTCTGTGAGAATTGTGAGCCGATGATCAGAAGTGGAAATTCTTCAAAATTGAGCCAGGTACTCTTCAGTGACAATTTCGGTACTGAATTGATTCAAAAACGGGGTTTCAGACACTAGGGAGGTGTCACACCTCTTTCTTCCCATTCGCAATCTTCATAGAATGAGTACGTGGCACCCATTCTCTGTAGATTGACAAGTTTCATTCTTCTCCTCCGGAGGTGAAGAATGGGCTTAAAGATTGAGAAACCATGAAGATTGACAAAACCGTCGAGAAGATTAACAAGCCGTGTCCATTCTCATTCTTCACAAGGCCTCAAGAGGAGTTACACCTTCATGGAGAATGGCCACAATTGGCTCCATGTTTCTCTCCCAAGGTTCTCAATCTCCAAAGAATCAAACTTCTCGGAAGAGGTGTGACAGCCCCTATTGTTTGAATGCTATCGTATGTCTTCAACAGTGAATGGGAATCTACAAATGGCAGTCAATAGAAGGTATTAGAGTGCGAGCTTGTGAGGGAGACTCTGCGACACGATTCCTATGTGTTGGCATCCCGTAAACCTACAGTCCTAATCACATTGCCTTCTTCACGTGAATTGAAATTGCGGGGTTCTGCAACTGACCTTCAAGGAGGCAGGAGCCATGTCCTTGCTTCAAAGCTTGCTCAAAAGCTAAAGCAAATATCGCACTCTGACACCCCTAATGAAGTCTTCAACTTATCATTTCTCAAAGTAGGCAATCGCATTGCGTTGAATTGATCGAATGGTAACACTATTAGCAAAGGCGTCGCTTCTCACTTAGAGTTCACTGTACACAATTGTCCTACATGACGAATCGCACTCACTAAGTCTTGAGTGTCAGGGCAGTGAGTGTGAAGTGGCATCGTCTGACTCACGTACCGAGTGAAAAGCAACGCCTTCTCCTTGTAGTGTAACCTTTTCACCTTTCTTTCATTACTGTAACCACGACCATAAAGCCCAGGTTGGGATCCTCAAATAAGTGTTGTGGTTGAATGCATTGATCGTCTACTTCTATGCGCGTTTTAATAAGCTTAGAAACTCACTAATCTGCTAAGAAAGAATGGAATTTCTGCAGGGAACATTGAAGAGCGATGCGGCTTCCAAGGAGCGAAGAGAAAATCTCGGTAATGCACGGATCATACCCTCCCAACGTGACATTACATTCTTAAGTTGTTCTTTGAGTGCAGGCATCTTACTATTTATTGAGAATATATTAAAAAACAGGATGTGATTTGGATTCAATCAATATGCCTAAGAATGGTGTGCAACAGCATGCTACTTCCGCTTATCAATCCAGAAGCTAGTGTCATGGAGTTATTGCTATTGCACGAATCATGTCCTGACATAACATTCTGAAGTTGTTCTATGAGTGCACCTGTCTCACTATTCATTGAGAACATAACAAAAAACATGATATGATTTGGATTGCCTAAGAATGGTGTGCTCCTGCTTGTCAATCCAAAAGCTACTATTGCAAAGCTATATTAGGGGTGTCACACCTCTTTCTTCCCATTCTCAATCTTTAGAGAATGTGTGCGTGGCACTTTCTCCTTGAATTGTGGAGGATCCATTCTCCAAAGATTGAGAAGTTTCATTCTTCTCCTCTGGAGGTGAAGAATAGGCATGAAGATTGTGAAACCGTGAAGATTGAGAAGCCATGGAGAAGATTAACAAGCTGTGTTCATTCTCATTCTTCACACGGTGAGAAGAGGAGTCACACCTTCTTCATGGAGAATGGCCACGATTGGCTCCACGTTTCTCTCCCAAGGTTCTCAATCTCTAGAGAATCAATCTTCTCGGAAGAGGTATGACAACCCCTATTGAAATGATTGATATCAGGGGTTCCTTCTTCAAAAAATTTGAACTAAAGGATGTGTGTCACAGAAAGATGTTGGGAACATATTCTATACCTTGATTCTTGCTGGAATTAGGAAATTGGTGCAAGGTGTTAGGAGCTTTAACATTGTTATGACACTCTTACAACAACGGCATGCAAAGATCGTTTGTAGACCTGACCTTGCCAGGGTTTGTTTGTTTCCACAGAGAATCTGGATGTTGATGACCGGAGGGTTCTTCTGGCCATCACTGTGGAGATTGAGGACGGATGCGTGGAGCATATCCAGTTGAAGGAAGGCGATTCTGCCGAAGCGGTGGCGATGAAGTTCTGTCGAGATCATGCTCTTCCGGAGCAATTTGTAGCACCCCTTACTGAGCATATTGTCAGCAACATCATCAGTATAAGGTGCCGGCCATTTTCTTGCACCTTGAGAATCGATCTATCCAATGTCAATCTTTTATAATAAATTGTTATTATAGCCACAACTTTAAGTTCATTAACAGAAAATAGAAGGTTAGAAGTTAAATTACCATAACCATTTGTTCATTTTAGGCCCTCTTTACACTAGAGGCGAGAAGCCGTGGAGAAAACCTCACAAGGGTCAAGGCTCATCCTTGAGAAGCCAACCTTTGAACTTGACGGCCTTTGGATATAGTGTAAAGTGAGAAGGGGCCACAAAATAAAGCGCTGATTTTTTAAAATAAAGTTCTTACATATTTCTTAAAAAATAAAAAATGATTGGTTGTGAGAATTTTGGCCAAACGCCCCCCCCGGATTTTGCGCTAAACCCACCTCTTGAGGTGGGCTTGACGCAAAATCTGGAGACCTTGAAAAATGTGCACTTTTGTTGCCACGAAGGACAAATGTGTTGTCCATGTCATTTCTTCCTCCTTCCGTCCCTTGGACTGAAAATTTTGGGTGTAAAGTGACATTCTTTGGTCTTCTCGGTTTTAAGGCCTCCCATTGGCTGAAATTTCTCTGCTCATGGCTTCTCGTCTCTAGTGTAAAGAGGCCCTTAGTCTCCTTATCTCTATTATGTTTTGTATAAATATCAATCTTGTTCTTTTATGAGCGTGTTTTCTACTAAGCCTAGTTTTTCTCTCCCTATACTTTTTCTTTAGAAAGATGTTCTATTCTAGTGACAAATCACTTTGAGATTCCTCTTCTGATCTGCTATCATGGTAGCTCTCAATCTCTTTCTGGTCATGCTCTCACTATATTTGTCTTACTATCTTTTCAAGGGGTAGCAACAATAGGGCTTAGTTGGAGTTACAGAAAACAAACATTTACGCTCTGTCAAAAGCTCACTCTAGCATTGGCTTGCTTTTCAACTAGCAACCTACTCAAACTTCTTCACATTCACTGTAGATGCAGCTTTTGTCAATACACGACCTCATCTTCGGTCCAGTGCCAATAAAGCACCTAATTCATTCAATTTTTTTTTGGTATTTGAACGAAATGGGTAACCCAAGTATGTTTGTCCCAACTGTTCCATTTGCAGCAAGGAGGACAGCGATATTGTATTCCATTCTCAAGAGCAGCACATGTCTGATTACGAGAATTCGACTGTGCACGGTGGTGCTCCTTACAGTCCAGTAATGCACGGCTCGGATGTTGTGGATTCGGTGCCCAAGCCTCGAGATTACGAGAGTCGACCGGGGAGTCGCCCTGTGACTGCGGAAACGAGTGCGGCTCTGCTTGCACGGCGTGAGCATCGAGGCCACATGGATCCAGCTCCATTGATGGCGTCCCAGAAAATTGACAGGATGCAAGGGAACAATAATCGACACTACTGTGACGAAATGAAGCCCAAACGGAAAACAACCAGGCGGAAGAAAGGGCGCAAGAAAGTCTCGGAACGTTTGATTGCTCCCACCATTACCAGCATGGCCAAAACCGGGGCCCTCGATAGGGAGAGACCCAGAACTCCTCGCCTGAATCGGCCTCTTTCAGAACCAGCGGTACGTTTTCACAAGCTTGAATCCTCTAACTATTACCGGGTGTCACACCTCTTTCTCCCCATTCTCAATCTTCAGAGGATGTGTACGTGGCACTTTCTCCGTGAACTGTGGAGGACCCATTCTCTGAAGTTGAGAAGTTTCGTTCTTCTCCTCCGGAGGTGAAGAATGGGCATGAAGATTGAGAAACCGTGAAGATTGAGAAGCCATGGAGAAGATTAACAAGCCGTGCTCAATCTCATTCTTCACACGGTGAGAAGGGGAATCACACCTTCATCATAGAGAATGGCCACGATTGACTCCCAAGGTTCTGAATCTCCTGAGAATCAAACTTCTCACAAGAGGTGTGACAACTCCTATTGCGTGATATTGCCACTAAATGTAAACAACATAAGCAACAAGTAAGCTAACAATAAGAGCCAACTTCCATGGGTTTGAGAAGTTGCCCATGGCAGTAGACAAGATGAGGTGAAAAGTGGTATTACATTTTTGTCTCATACCGGGCCATAAAGTGGTGCACACTTCCATGGACTTGCATAAATGACGTTTTGATTGGTTAGGGTGAAACATGAACTAATTTGATTGGTTGGGGAGAAATTGCCATGAAGTCGAACTCTCTACTTCATGACAACTTCTTCACCACTTTATTCTCAAAAGCTCACTTGAAATGTAGAACTTGGCCCCACGAAGTCTCTAAAAACTTGTGTTTTAATGAGAAACTTCACCCATGGAAGTTGGACCTAAGAGTTTAATATTGACATCAAATGAAACAATATAAGCAACAAGCCATAGTCATAGTCATAAGTTGAAAATCATTCAGCATTCACGGGCATAGTTCTGATATCGACATTGAATGAAAACAACATAAGCAAGAAGCAATAGTCATAAGTTAAACAATTAAGCATTCATCGGAAGAGTTTTGATGTTGACGCAAAATAAAAACAACATAAGCAACAAGAAATAGTCGTAAGCTAAAAACAAGTAAGCATTCGAGTAATGTGACTTGTAAAGTTTTCTTTGAATGGTGCTCAACAGAAAGCTGTGTATATGCGGCTCTACACTGAATGGATAAGGCACGAGCATAGGTCAAGGGATGAGGTGAAACGCCAGAAGGCTACGTATCAGGAGACTGTTGTGAGAAGGAGAATGGGCCTTTCTAAGGTAAACAGAATGCTTGCCATCCTTTACTTGGGAATGAAAAAGTCCAGTTCATATTCTTCGTGTTAGTCTGATATCACTTCAGCTGCATGGGGTGTGGCAATGGTGTGAACCTGAGATTCAGAGATTTTTAAAGTCTTGAAAGAAATGTGAGATTAGGGGGAATCATGCATCTCATGCCACTCCACGGACGTAGTGAATCAGACTTCCTGGAGATTGACACGAATGCGTGGAAAGATAGCGAAACAGTACAAGAATTATGGAGAGCTTTTATATGCTGAAGGTCTCACAATGAGACAGAATCACTTGAAGGCCATTTCTGATAAGCAAAAGCATGATGAAGCGATGGAGATGGCTGGAGTTACATTAAAACCCGAGATCAGGTCCGTAAGATCAGTATTTCACTATACGAAGTACAAGATTTGAGCATTCATGCACCTCAATTCAGTTTATTGCTCAGAGGTTTTTCTGATATCTTCTCAAGTTTCTACGTTGAGCCTCTTGGAACAAACTTTCAAGTTTCTGGCACAATGACAACTTTAGCTGGTTGGTTGGTAGGGGCAGAAGGTGTCAGATCTATTTCAATCTGTGTCTCTTATATCTGCACCAATTTCTTATCTGCTCTTTATGTTTGCACTGTGAAGCAAACGAGCAAAGAACATAAAAAGAGGGGAAGGTCAAGTTTGGAATAGGCTTCAGAATGAAGACAAACCAAAGCAGGACCAATTGCAAGAGCTTCGACAAGAGGTAAGTTTTTCTGCAAAGAATCTCAAACTCCTTGCAAGAATACAATTGTGGACACCAATGTACTGTACAACCTTCACGTTGATGAAGTACTTTTCATACCACTTGCAACAGTGAGGCATCTTAGGACAATAAAATATAGTACATGGAAGATTCTACCACTTCAAAGAAGAGTCATTGTTTATTCTCAAGACATTCTCGTAGTGCTTTTTTGGTACCCTATTTGCGTATTAAGTTTCACTTTTGAGGAATTAAATTGCATCCTAGTTTATCTTCCACATGGTTGAAATCTTGAGTGGCCAGCTCCAGGGATGAGACCCATGTTTGTGTGATGTTTGCCAAAGGTATGGGAGGCGAAGCTTATGGAGTGCACTTTCAAACCTCGGATTAATCAAAACTGGAAATTCGACGTTCCGGAACAGCCACCAGATCAGGACTATAGTAATCGGTTCGAACAGCTATTTCTGGATGCTGAAAGCCGCAGGCGCCGTCGAGCACAGTACATGGATTGGTATCCTGAGGGGTTAGCCATCTCCTAAATTCTGTTCGTGCTTACTGGGATGACATTGGAATTCTTTGGGGTCTGAAAATTCTGTGCTCTTTGGTGACCCCGTTCATAACATTCAGTAGCCTTCTTGAGGGCTGCCTTTTAGTTTCATCCAGCTTCATGGAATGACCAAAATACTGCATCATAACAATTAATTTGTTTATCTGCTGTCAGTGGCCTTACTTCCTTTGTTTATCTGTTGTCACATGAACCCTATTTAGATTACTAACTTAGCTTGTCATAATCATCATGCAGCTGAGGGAGGTAGCCTAATAAGTTTATTATAACTAGTTACTTGTTATATATATAGAGCAAGTGAGCTCTGGCCTATGGAGGTTGACATGCGCTTGCCTAAACATGTTTGCCATTTTACTCACATTAATGGCTCTCACAGGGGGCTTCACTAGCTCATGCCACATGGACATGTAGCTACTGATTGGCTCATGCAATGATGAGGAATATTGCTCATCATTTCATTAGGACTGGGGCAGTCCCTTTGAAGACTACTGAATACCACTGAATGTTATGTTTGAAGTAGTTGACTTGCGTGATGGCATAATTTGTCTATTCCATTTTCATTATAATATATATTCAGATTAGCAGTCCGAGGGTTTCCAATATCACTTACAAGTTAAGGCCGTGAGTGGCTCGGCAGAGTGACGTTCATGCCATGTATCAACAAAGGTTTGCCATACTGGGCGTCGATGGAAGAGGATTGGCAGCTGGAACGCTCTGTCTTTCATAGACTCCTGGAAAATGCTGCGAGATTAATGGAGAAGAAGGAATTACAGGAGAAACTCGCTCATAGACCATTGGATCCACGCACTGGTCGCGAGCTGTATAAACCCCACACAGGCCGCAAACCGATTATAGTAAGCCATCTTTCAAACCAGTATTCTTCTTGCAGGTAGAGCAATCAAATTTGGTTGCAGGAAGCTATAACCCTTACGTGGTTTCAAGGTCAACAAAACACTTGTAAAGTTCAAAATTACTTATAAGCATCACAGCAGGTATAGTATACTGAATGTTGTTCTATACTGGCAGGAGAGAAACCCAGTGCATTTGCCTATTGGAGAATATCTGTACAAAATGAAATTTGATTTTGATAGTAAAATTAAGACTTTAGTTGCAAGAGATTCCAAAATAAAGAAAGAACAAGCACAGTGCCGGTATGTTGGACCGAAGTCCCAGAGGTTACTTCAAAGTCTCAAAGAGCGTGGTTTGAAGCAAATTTTTGATATCCTGGACGAAGACAAGGTTTCAATTCTCTCTCACATTTCGCAATTGTAGTTTCTAGATATTTGGTAATCATATTTTCCCGTATCTCATGGATGGAAAATTACTGATTTTAATGCCAAATGCTTTGTGGTGTTTTCTCTCTAGGACGGCATTGTGGACCTTACCACCGCCAAAGTTGATCGCTTAAACAACGACGTGGTAGAAGATCTCACCCGATTGATGGATTTAATTGAGGGCGAAGACAAGAAACTAGATTTTAAGGAATTTGCAAAACTGATGCTGGCTGCTGAGGTACAACCCCTGATCACTTCCCTATAATGACCTAAGAGTCCTGGTTGCTATAGTCAAGCTTCTCTGGAGCTTGTCTGCTCTGGTTTACCAGACCCAATGGTGGTGGCTTCTGGACCTGTGACTAACCATGAATTTTGTAAGTAGTAGCAGGGTTGGATCTAGGGGTCACTTCCAAATATTCCATTATGATGTGCAAATAAATAATACGGTCCAAATAAATCTTTGAAGGTAATATTCATAATTGAATTACAATAATATAGGGTACTCGAAATTGATTACAAGAATAAAAATGAGAATATTACTAATTATAATAAGATTTATTTTTTTAGGGTACTTTTAAATATCCTATTATTTATAGAGGTACCTAAAAATACATAGAGTGATGCCCGTGGGTTGGATCAGGCAATTTTTCATACTAAGACGCCGGTGTGACGAACTATATGCAGAGTAAATATCATAGCGGCCAACAATTGCATCTAGGTCTCAAGCACAAGATACACGCTGGTGAGAGTGACTGGCCCTTCCAGTCGAAGATGGACCCGTTGTCACAAAGCCTTGCAACTAAAAGGCGGAAATTTACGTAAGAACTTTTTACGAAAAGTACGAGTCAAATGAAAGGATGTAGAAATTGTTTCCTGTCATTACCTTCTTCCATGCCTCTCATATGCTGCTGCCAAAAAATAATGGTGAAGGTGTTTTCAACTGATAGGCATAGCCTCTTTTCTTGAGTTGCAGACATTGTTTTGTACGCTTACCCTCATGTATACACTACAAGAAAATTGGTCGCTTCTCACTGCTATTTTGAGCCATTTTAGAGTTGATGAGTGCTTTTGGTCACATGGGACAAGGAATAGATATCCTTTCCGCGATTTCAATCACTAAAAAGTGACGGGTTTGCTTGTAGTGATATGGTAACATGCCACTTCTTGAACATAACAATGGATCTCCTTACACATGACAGCACACACAATCAATGGTATAAAATCATCATTGCTGAATTAGTGAAGAGGCAACAGAAGCTGGAAGTATGGAGGAAAGAAAGACGGGAACGGGAGATGGCCCAGTGCCATTTTAAGCCTGAGCTAGTCAGCATATATAAGAACAAAAAGGTACTTTCCCTTTCTGGTGTCTTTTAAGTCATGGATCTACGAAGTATCAAACATGTGCTAGGAAAGCTTATGATTATGCATATTACAAAGAGGCTGTTTGCATGTACATAAATGTGACTTCAAGTCAAGTCAGTAATGCCTTCTTCAGGTATAAGGTACTGTAACTACACCTAATTAAGTCTTACCCAAAAGTGACCATTACAATGTACATCCTCAAAACATGAGGCTTTAAGATTAATTTTAGATACACATATAATTAAGTCTTTAAAAACTCATAGTGCTTTTTTAGGACACTCTAAGATGTGTTGAATCTTCTTACAATGGTCAACAAGACCCAAAAAAAATGAAGGCAATTTAATAATGTGGAACACCATGCTTAAATGCTTATTTAAATACTTTTAGGTGTAGGTATCTTATTAAATGCTTAGATTAAGAAATGGCTACAGGTTGCTGAAGGTGAGAGTAACGCAAATAGTAACTTTGCGGGAAGCATTAGTGAAACAATAAGTAACATCATTGAAAAAGTGCAACAGGAATTTCACGGATTTTACTTTAAAGATGAACTCAAAGGGTCTGGTAAGTTTCATTTGACACACTTCATTGTTGCACCCAATTGCCCATGTATTGCATGTAATGTGCTTCACCTAATATTTGGTGTTTTTTTATACAAAGTTGTTGAATCTAGTTATGGTAAGTACATCTAGTTGTGACCTTTATCCAAACAATCCCTAGAATCCTATAATTTCATTGTTAACAAGGTTCCACAAAATCATGTTAGTTTAATAATAAGAACTATCACTAGGAAGATTTTGACATTTTGTTGGAGCTAATTTCAGAGTAAGTTGGGGTCAAAAAAATTAGTACATTAGCCGCTTCTATCACACTATTTTTAGCCTGAATCAAATCCAAGGATCTTCCCAATGCGTGCTTAAACCTATAGGAACTATGTTCAAATGCATTTTTTGAAACTGTCAGAGAACAAGCCTTTATTGATAGAGAATAAGTCTTCATTGATTGATTGTAATGCAGAAAGTAATGCAGAGGTGATGGCTATGCCTGCACCAGCATCTCCATCTTCCTCATCATCACGTGCTATGGTCATGAAAGCTACATCAGTGAGTTCCACAGTTAGCACCAGCACCAATAACAAAAAGGTTAGTTATTCAAATGCGCAGCCAGATGTGATATTAGAGTTGGATGATTTGCCGCAGGCGAACAATCCAAACGCAGGCATATTTTTTGGCCTCATGGGGGCCTGAAAGCAGAAAACTACAGCTTCGATGAGCTTATCAATTGCTCCTGTATAAGGTAAACCACCCTAATTGTGTCATATGACTATTTGTGATCACTATGTATCAGTGCCTTATATTTTGATATGTACATTGGTGGTACATGCCGTAGTTTACTAGCAAATTTGACAAAAAATCATTTTAAAAATAAATGCATAAAATTTCGGGAAATTATTTTTCAAAAAAATTTTGTTAAGGAAATAAACGAATTTCAGAGAACATTCGTTTTGCATAATCTATTTTTAGAAAAATTAGGCAATTGGGTGCTAAACATGCTAGTAAACTTACGGTGGTGGCACAAACAGGGTGGCTAACCTTAAAACAAATGATGATTGATGAGTCTCAGTTAGATGATGGGTATTGTTTTCCTCTCAAAAACGTTACACCAATACAGACTATCTATTGTTGTAAGGATCACTATCTTAGTGACATTCTCAGGTAGAAAAACACGTGTATGTAACAAAGAACTCTATCAAACCCAAAGGCAATGTATCATCTTCCTCCGTGTGTACTGATTCAACAGCTTGCAATGTTCTTCTGATGTTGGTAAGTCTAATAAACTTGCTTATGCCTACAAAGGTAGCATTGCGTACCTGTAACCCCTAAAGGACCAAGGATTCATGGTTTAAGAATGAGCACTTGTGAAATCACCAGAATCGATGAAGCACATGCATTGCATGTGTTGGCTCAAAAAGATTCAGGAATTGGACAAGCACTTACATTGCATCATGTGCTGGTCCAAGAAGAAATAAAATTGGACTAAAGAACAAGTCTCCATACTATGTAGGCACTGTTAACTGTCAGTCAGTTATCTAAGGTACTATTATATTCAATTGCACGTGTTGGTCCAAGAAGAAATAAAACTGACAGAAGAAGAAGTCTTCGTACATACATTGCATGTGTTGGTCCAAGAAGAAATCAAATTGGACAAAAGAAGAAGTCTTCATGCGACGCTCTCTCAAAACTATGCCAAATTTGTTGTTGAGATCGCGCTAGAGTTATCTTTTGCATGAAATCTTAAAGCATTTTCACAATTTTTTTGAAAACCACTCATTGTGTACACAACTTTGAGAATTCAAAGTTGGGGTGATTTCATTTCGAAGATAATTGTAAGAGCTTCGATTTGATACCAAACTCAAGACTTGGAGTTTCCTATTATGTCCGCAATCACCAAAAAAAACATTATCCTCAAGTGAAGAATGTTAAATTTTCAAATGCTCATAGCACACAAACTGCTTGGAGTTAGAAGATGAGCTTAAACTCTTTGAAATCCTCGAGATGTATAGTACAAGCTAGTACACTCTATCCTTTAGAGGATAGAGTGTTTGTTTCATTTGGTAAAGAAATGAAGGTGAAAAGCTCCTTGCTTGCATGCTTGAGTGTACAAGCTAGGTTTGGAATGAGCAACTATAGTGTAGTTTGAAGCCACTCCTATGTACGCCTTATATAGTTGAACACCAGGTTTAATTCATGTTAATTTCTCATCCATTCATGTTCAAAATTGAAGGCTAAAATCTCAAAATCAAAGTGGAATTTAAAACTTTTTCAATTAAAAGGATAACTTTATATTCTATAAATTTCCTATGCAATTTCAAAGTAGTAGGTTCTAGACCAATATAAGTGATAGTAGAAAACCCCATTTTCATTCAAAGGCGATTGGCCATAGACATTTAGCCAAGTCATGCTTACACCACTTGCTAATAAGCCCAACCAAGTGTATGAATAGATGAGTTGTTGTTCGTGATAGAGGTCAGTAGAGGAGATGAGATCATACAAGTTCCTAACGACTTTAGTATCCCTTCCCTTACCATAACCCCTAAACATCCCTTAGGCACCATATGTATGACCACCATATATTTGCTCATGTGATCCGTCTCTTGTACTGAAATATAATCATGTATTCAAATATGTCGTATACTCAAGTACAAAGGTATACTCAAGTACAAAGGTATACTCAAATACGTTGTAGTGAAACATAGAATCAATCACATGGTTGCAATAGAACTCAAGGTTGTTTTAGGGTTAAGGTAGTACGCCCTATTTGTGCCATGTGACTATTTGTACTACTTTGTGATCACTATGTACAAGTGTCTTATATATAAAATTTTGATACGTACACTACTAGTACATAGTGGCACAAATAGGGTAACTTCCGAGTTGTGGCACAAATATCTTAAACATTAGGGAACTTGGGAGTTAAAGGTCACGGATCCATAGAATGTTTTAAGCGCCACAGGACTCACTTTTCAACGGTCCAATTGATATTGCTAAGTATATCAATACTGGATTACAGGCTAGTAAAAGAATGCCAAATTTTGATACCACCAGGAGTACACAAAGCCAACAAGTAGCAGAGTCAAGATAGTGAGGGAAAAAAAGGTTGTTTTAACAATTTTAACATCTATACTGTACAGTTTTGACAGTCTGTATATAATACCGCAGTATACTGGCTCAGTCAGCTGATGAGCCTCACTCTGATTTAACTTATTCCTAATTGTAAGCCGTAGTAGGTTTGTCACATTAATGGACATTGTAAATGTATTGTAGGTTTCTTTTTCTTGGATTGCAAGTTTCTGCAAACCTTGGGTGCTCAGGAAAACCTTTGTTTTTACTGCGCCTTCTTACTGGGATTGTATTCTTCCATACCTGGAGGACGAGCAGGTGTGGGAAGCCGAGACCTTCTTTCGATTTCCTCGGCTCGTTTCCTCTCTGCCTCAGCTTCAGCCGCTGCTTTCTGCTTGGCCTTCTCTTCCAAATACACGGCCCGAGACTCAAAGTACCGCTCAAATGCGCGTGGCAGAAACATGGGGAGCAAAAACACGAACAGGTTTATGGAATAGTAGATCGTGTTCCCCGCTGCTAAGCTCTTCCCAAACCAGAACCAGAGCTCCTCCTGTAGCACCACAACCATTTGAAATGAGCTATGTGCACACACCATAATCATAGTTAGTGCTGCTAGAAGACCCTGAACGAGAGCTACAGGTAGTGCTATGCTCAAACTTAGACATGTCACAATCAGACTCAAGTCTAGGTACACTCGAGACTCAGAGTTTAGGGCCTTTGCAACGGGAATAGGCTCACTAATGCTCTGACATGATGAGAATCAATTTCAGTTCTTGCCAAGAGAAAATGGAGCCTAACACAAGTTTGTTTCGTGATTTTTGGAACTAAATTGAATAAGTTCTGAATTCTCAAAGTCACTATGGTGTCTTTCCCAAACCATGCACTACACTTTGCTTAACCTAAAACCAAGGCACTTTCCACTTAACATGTGATAGTTTTCATTATTTTAAAGCTGCTACTTCAATGACACTGAATGAAAATGGTTTATGGAATTGAGACAGCTACCTTAAGGAACAAGGTTCGTGGTCATAAAACGACCGGTTCCATTGATTATAAAAGATACCGATCATCAAACGGCCAATTTAATTGTGAAGAATCAATAATTCAGACAGGGCCAGATTTTATATCACGAGAATCGTTGGAAAAAACTGGACAAAAGAAAAGTCTCATAAAACAACATGAGGAGCTTCAGAAACAGAATGAGTACTCACGTTGTAAGTAGGATTACTCGGCAAATGCTTGTTCAAGAACATCTCTGCGGTCCAATCCACAAGGGCAAAGAGACGACGCGTGTTGTAGATAATGGGCATGAGCGCCCTGACAGGCAACGAAAAGATCTCGTAGTCACGGACGAGGCTCTCGCTCAGCACCTGCAGTGATTTTATTTTTTTGTCAGGAGACAGTTTAGCATTTTTGCTACTTTTCCATAGCAATCCAGGCTCCTTGGATGCTCTTTCCATATTAACATATACGTAATATCAGGGTAAAAAACATGTGTTATTTAGGCAATACCTGGGTGATACCCATGTTTAACCCCTAAGAGTCTAAAGCGCCCAATATGGCCATCTGCATCACTGAACTTTGCAACGGTGGCATTTTCTCATTTTACCTTGGTTTTCTGATTGCAAAATATGTCATTTTCAAACTCTTGTTCTAAACTACAAGATCAACAGTGTCGTTCATGTCAAATTGAAGTCATTTTCATACAAACAAATGATTTGCAGCAGGGGGTCCAATATTCCTACTCTACAGAAAATACACAACAGACGATTAGGAGTTAAAGAGGCTACACATCTTGACCCCATGTAGGAAATCGGGCTATTATTCATTATCCTATAAGTACTTCATCAATGACACTCCACTGTGCCAAAAACTAACAGGCATTCACTAAAATAATTATGACTTTGAAGCACTACGTGGACTCACTTCATTTGTAGGAACTATGTTTATTCTAAATCTCTTTGTTATCCTTCAAGACATATTCAGCCCAAGTCTACTGTCACATATAAGCAACCTAGACCTTGGACTTTGAAAATTCATAACTTATTCAATATGACTCCAAAAATTATGATTCAAGTTGGGGTAGCTTTAGAATCAATTTGCTAATCCATTCAAACTATGGCAAATTTTATGTAGCAAAAACAAATCACTGATTTGCACCTGGCACGACAGGAGGAACAGGTGCGGCGTGGCGGCGCGCACCGACAGCTGGTCGTTCCTTGCAAAGCCGCCCAGCACGTACGCCAGGGGAAGGAACAGCCCGATGACGGTCCCGATCACCACGTAGAGCTGGAACAAGCGGTTGCCCTGGAACACCGACAGCTCCGCGTTCTTGTAGCGCGGAAACACGACCGTAGCGATGATGACGGAGTACACCGTGATCACCACGGGGAACAGAATGTCGGCCAAGGGGACCAATCCGCTGGCGGAGAACACCACGATGAACGCCACCAGCTGCAGCTCGATCACGCGGAACGATCCCATCACGCCCCCGATCCCGCCAAAATCCGGCGCGCTCGAGGAGTCATATTTCTTGGAGCCCTTCCTCCGTGGCCCTGCCGCCAACGACGCCCCCGACATCGTGGTTGTGGTAGTATGACAGTTGGTGAAATGGTAGATGTGGCTGATCAGGAGGGCGACACCGAAGTTCTATGTTTGTCTCAAAAAAAATCCAAACCACCTCAAAATACCTTCAAAATTCGCAACCAAAAGACCTCGAACTCTTGTAAAACCTGACAAACCTTGACAAATTCCTAACCACTCAAAATTCTTTCCAGTTTTCTTCAAAATTTGCAGCGAAGGACGTGCAACTGGTGCACAGGCTGTGGTGAACCTAAAGTCTGGTGTACTGACTCGGTGCTCGAATTGAGCGGAAAGAGGCGCAAATTGAAGGGGACGAAAAATTCGAGACACAGGAGCTGGAAGTGATGAAGTGCGTTAGTGTGATCGCTCACAAAACTCCTAACCACCTCAAAATACCTTCAAAATTCGCAACCAAAAGACCTCCAACTTCTGCAAAACCTAATGGACCTTGACAAAGTCCTAACCACCACAAAATTCACTCAAAATTCTTTCCAGTTTCATTCAAAATTTGCAGCGAAGGAACTGGTGCAGAGGCTGTGGCGAACCTAAAGTCTGGTGTACTGAACTGGTGCTCAAATTGAGCGGAAAGAGGCTCAAATTGAAGGGGAGGAAAAATTCGGGACACAGGAGCTGGAAGTGATCAAGTGCATTAGTGTGATCGGGGTGGTCTGATTGTTGCGAGAGACTGAGGCCAAGTGGAAGCATGCCGCGAAGAATGGGTAAAATGGGGCCATGACGGTGTTTGACAATATGACTGGGCGATGACGGGTGTCGCTTGTAGGTATGACCGTGGAGGGGGTATGACCGTGGATTCGATGACGTAAGCGTGGACGGGCACCCGGCAGTGGGTTTGGTGGTAGGAACGGAATCTAGGTCCAGCTTACATTTGGGTTATACGTGCAATTGATTGACTGTAGTGTGAGAGCAAGCCCACCGGTGAGGCCGGTATCTGTATTTCCAAACCTGGTACAGTTGTGATGGCCTGTTTGGGAAGCGCTAACATTAAGGTGGCAGGCATGGATTAGTCACAAAAATGACTTGTCACATTTGTATTGCTTGAAATAATAATATCGTCATATTATGGAGGGTAGATTGTATGTATATCAGTCCAAACTTAAGCAAAATACTAATTAGGAGTGGTTTGACTGTCATAAAGTTTTCCTAAGTTAAATTGGGCCCTCGATTTTCAACAAGAAATTTTATGATAGCAAACATCGGTGAAAATGTGTGAAACATTTGATTGTATCAAATATGGAGATGTTGGTGCAGGCATTGCCATCACCTCTGCATTACTGTGCAACCAAAAGTCATATTAGACTGACAGTCAGACTACCTCTGCATTACTTTTTTGCATCACAATCAATCAATGAGGACTTGTTCTCTCGTGTATTTTATATCTAATGGTAACAGGTGCCACTATAGAATTTGATATAAGGTATCTACACCTAATTGTTTGGACACTTTACGGATTGAGTATAGTTTCTATAAGGGATCATCTTTAGATTGCAAAATATATATAAAGTATTCTTCCTCTTGTATAGTCATTGTCGTAGTACCAAGGCAGGGTCACCAAAAAAATATTTTTAAAAAAAGAATGTAAAAAACTAGAAATTGTGAGGAAAAAAAAAAAAAAAAAAAAGAAGAATTATCGTTAGCTATATTTTGCTACTTCTAAGCCATTTTTATCCTCTTTTTATCATTTTTTTGCTCCAAAAACAAAAATCAAGAAATTCATTTTTTGAGGGGTGAACCTTATTTTTCAAAAAATAATAAATCTCGGGGAAGTCACTTAGTGTAAATTCTGGGTACATATAAGCGAACAAAGGGTATTTAATGGAGGGCTATGAAATAATTGGAATATTATACTATTTATAGTATATTTAGGGTATATTTCATATATATTCTAGGAATATTCTTAAAATATTCCCAATTTGGTTTTAAAACACCCTATATTACTTTTATAAATTTATAATTTTTATCTCAAATGAATAAAAGACACCATATATTTGTTCTCTAATAGTTATCTAAATTCTTGACAGTGACCTCCCCGGGTAATAAATATTGGTTTGTGAGGTGGCGACCCTCCTATGGTACTATGGTAGTAAAGCTAAGGTATAATATGTCATAATTGCTAAGGTTTCTATGACTTATACATGTATCCATCTAGATCACCACAATCATCCATTCAAGATTGGAAAAAATAAAGACTCCATAGAAAGAATTAATAGCTTCATCAATGAACAAGTGGAGAGGACTCCCACCTATGGCAACCATTTTGCAACAATGTTGGACACAAACAAAGATCTACTAAGCAAATCGCATTTGCAATCCGAAGGTGCGCCAGACAAGAGTATCAAATTTGAAAAGTTTGTGCCTATAATTGATGAGTGCAAACACATGAGTTTCTAAAATTCAAAATAAGGTTACTTTCTTTGAGTACCTAAGGCGGTTTGGAGTTATGGATAACATTATCAAGTTGAGGAAATGTTAAAAGTTGGCATTTGTTCAAGAAAATATGTTTTGGATGAAGGATTCAATTTGGATAAGGCATATGTCTACAAAATGTACAAAATAGGCCGTGACAATGGTGTGAATCCGGCCTCATCATTAGAGGAAAAATGGGGCTTCAAGAGGCCCTTAAAATCACCCATTTTTTTTGGTCATGGTGCCCATGAACGTGTTTAACCACACGTTGCTATGGTAGAGTTCACAGATTGTGCTTCCATGGCATTTACACCATGAAAATATAAATTAATTAATAAAAACAAAAAAAAAACCCCAATCGGACCTACTGTAGTGCAGCGCTCCTAGTGGCGGGTGTTTTATACATTATTTATTTATTTATTTATTTAATTTTTAATTCTTCTTCTATTTTTTTTTATTTTTTTTTTTTAAATCCCGCAATGTTGTGTTGGGGGCCCAACAAGGTGTTTTCTTAGCTGCCTTTCCTTCTACTACGTTCCAAAGGCATTGGGGCCTTCTACAACCCTACTCCACACAACAATCTGGCAATAATCTCAAAGACAAGACAATTATGTTTGATTATGTCAAATGGGTGAGACATATGGCATGCCACAAAGGTGGATACATTGTAGGATGTACCTTTTTTTCTGTTACGACACACTAAAAGTGGCAATTTAAAATCTTAAAAGAACCATAGACATATATAAAATTTAAATTAATCTCAGTGGAAAATTAATTTTAGGTGGTTTAGGAATGTTAATATTTTGTTCTTAAGACCAATTTTTTCATAAAATGGTTTTTTTTTATTCTTGTAGATACATTGGATTCCTTAAAAACACTACATGTCGCAGTGCACAAGTGTACGGTCCCAATTTTATTTAAATTCATGAAAATTATGGTATTTCATGTACGATAATCTTGAGCTATAAATTTCTCATATACCAGTATTCAAACAAGTAAAATAAGCATCCTAAAAAAAATTTGACTTTTTTGAATTGCTAAGTATTTAAACTAAATTATTTTGTATTTTTAGCCAATTTAATTAGCTTAGAAGACAATTTTGATCTTTATAATTTTGGGTATTCTATCTAGTAGTATTTTCCATATGATAATTTTAATGATTTTTTTAATTTAGAATTAAACATGGACCATTTTTACAATCAACATTTGTATACAAAGTGGTCAAACTGTTTAAAACCAATGTTTTTAATAAAATGCACAATGTGCACAAAATGCACTAAGGTGCTCTAAATCTTAGTAGAATCTTTGTTCAAGAATTGGTACAGCCTACTATGCATTTGCACATTAGAGAAAAAACCCACGAAAAGACCCTACATAGCAAACCAGATTAATTGTGGGTCTTTTGGAATATGCTTCTCTAGTCTACGGAGCAATGTTCTACCACACTAAAATTGTGGTTTTGTATCCAACAAAAAAATTGATTTTTTTTACCACAAAGTGAGGATAAATAGTGTCCCTACCAATAGTGACATCTTTTGTATGAAATGAACATAGCATGAACAGTGTTCTACAATGTATTGTAGTTCCAAATCAACATTGGTGTATTTATATTTATTTATATTATATACACATCCAACTTTGGTCCCTCTATTATATGGGAGTTTGCCACTTGTCATTCCCACTTCCATTGAAAGTGCCGCATGTTTCTTCTAGGTAATGAGAGTGACATGAATTGGCATGCCATATTTTTTATAAAGCTGCCATTTGTCATTGAAACACTACATCCAGAAAGTTTATTTTAAGTCTTTATCATTTTCAAATTTTACAATAAAATGTTTTTTACAAGAATACTCTTGATCTTGAAAAAGTCAAATGGCGTATGTGTTGAAAAAGTGTCCTGGACACTAAATTACAATTTTAGTGCTCATTTTAGTGTATTGAAAATATAATCCTCAATTTTAGTGCTCATTTTAGTTTATTGCTCATTTTAGTGCTCATTTTCATTGATAATGAAAATTTAATTTGCAACAACTCAACCCTGAGGAAGTGAAGAGCTCAATTCTGTGTTTTAAGATTTGAGGGGGATGATGGTAATCAAGCGTCAAATCTATTAACGTGTTGGCAAAACAATACTAGAAACACCACCTGCATAGACTACCGGTAGAAAAAAGACCCTACATGACAAATTTGACATGCTTCTCTATTCTACGTAGGCGGTGTTTTTACTAGTGTAGAATGCACAAGTTTGCCAAGTCAAAAAGTGGCGATTTTGGACGTCCGCACCTTAAACTTAAAGATTTCACCAATCCAATTTAGGTTGGTGGCATTTTTGGTTCTTCTAAATCTTCTTCCTCATAACCCTCTTCACCATGAAACATTTGTTAGAGATACTTCATCAAGTTGTTGTACTATCCCATGGTTGGATTTGGTGCTATTAGAGTACATACTTCTCTAAAATTACATGAAAAGATAAAAGTTTGTGAAATTTTGACTAAGCCAAAATTGCATTGACTTTAGTTCAAAAATGCCCTTGCAAAAATGAGGTCATGATAGATTTAAGAAACACCAAAATTTCAAAAAATTACCACGTCAATAGTGTCTCATTTTAAATCCATTCCAACAAAATTGATTAAAAAATGTTAATATTTAGTTTGTAATCAAATTTAGAAAGTATTTTCAATTTCAACTTTCAAAATTTATAACAAAATATTGGTGATAGCAATGGTGAATCTAACTATACGAATGGAATCTAAAATTCAAAACCTACAAGTTTCTTTTGAACACCAGTTTTCAAAACATTCCTCAAAATAGTAATCTATGATGGTTTTTTTCAAATCGTCAATAATAATGTTCTTTAGCCGTTGCCATGATTCACCCTTTTGCTCTCACTGCATGAAAGATAAAAAGTTCAAAACATGTGATTCTTGAGGCAGGGCTATTTTGAACTTCCAACTGTCCATCATCATTCTTTAGGAAAATAATGGCATGGCATGTCAAATAGAATCCGCTGAAACGATTATTGTGCAACGATTCTTATTCCAAGGTATATTTCACAAAGGCTAAAGAACCTTGTGTTTAGGGATTTAAAAACACACTCTCATTCATACGGGTTCTAAAAGAAATTGTATGGTAGACATGCTAATAACTGTACACTGCCAATGACCGTGCACTTCAATGCAAATAAAACGATCAACAAGGTGCACAGTACTGTGCCAAAGGTCCACGGAGATTGACGTATCTAAAATAGTTGTTATCCAGTTCGAAATGACCCTAAACTACTTTTGGGGAGTGCTTGAGGTGCTTCTTAGCATTGGTGAGGTCAAGAATTCAAATCCCCACACGGTCAAAGTCTCTTTCGCATGATCCACCCTAGTACAACCTTTGGAATTTGCCTTGGGGATTAGTCTCCTTGTGTGCCAAAAAATAAAATAAAATAAAAAATAGTTGTTACTGTTCTTCTTGGAGAGGAAGGAAAACAACATGCCTTGATGAAAAAGGCTTGTGCTGACCACACCACTTAGGGCAACGTGGCAGGCGGATATGGGATGCCATACCCAGCCAAAGTCCAGTTCCTAAAGGAAGAGAGCTGAACAGGGTGGGGGTATAATTAGGGTTTGGGGCTTCAAAGAGTTTTTGTGAGGGCCGAACCCTTCTTTTCACGCTGCAGTTCCGCTGCTATCTCGCCGGGACGCACTGCGCGCTACCCTTTCCCCTGTGGGAATTACGTGTTTGTTGTTTTGTTTTGTTTTTGTTTTAGTTTTGTACTGCGGCGGATTCGGGAGAACAAGGGGGCGGCACCACAAGGTCCCCCAAGATGTCGAACCGGTTGACGAGGATTGCTATCGTGAGCTCCGATCGATGCAAGCCGAAGAAATGCCGCCAGGAGTGTAAGAAGAGTTGCCCCGTGGTGAAGACAGGTTCGCTTGATTGGGGTTTGTCTGTTTGTTTGGGAAATTTGTTGATTATAGTGGTTATAATTTTTTTTTGGAGGTGATCGTGACGGTAGGGCTTTGGCTTGTGTTTATTTTGCAGGAAAGCTTTGTATCGAGGTTTCCTCGGCAGCGAGAATTGCCTTCATCTCCGAGGAGCTTTGCATCGGTTGTGGTATCTGTGTCAAGGTGCGTTTTTAATGGTTATGCATAGGTGTGGTCTTCTTGTCGAAAAATTCGGGCGGACTTCTAAGGGATGTTGATTTGATATTGTTGAGATATGATATTAGGGCTAGAAGAGAAGAATAAAAGTGGGTTGATTTTTTTCGTTGTTGTTACTGTGGCTCTCTCTTCAGAAATGTCCTTTCGAAGCCATTCAGATCATCAATCTTCCGAAGGACCTTGACAAGGATACCACTCATCGTTATGGTCCCAATACCTTCAAGCTCCACAGGTGGGGCTTACTTCTTAATTGATGTTCGAGGGTGAGGACGAAGATGAGTAGTTCATATATTGGAGAACCTCGCTAGTATAATTGCCCACCCTGGTATTTATAGGTAGTTCCTGTAAATGGCTTAGGTTAAGAGTATCGTAATGGTTTTGTAGAGTGATCTGTATCACGATAGCAATCTCTGTCTTAGATTTAGTCTGACCGCTTTATAATTAACTCCCATGTAAAATTGCGAATGGTGCAGGTTGCCTGTCCCTAGACCTGGGCAAGTTTTGGGACTTGTTGGCACAAATGGTATCGGAAAGTCAACTGCTCTCAAGGTTCTGGCAGGAAAGCTCAAGCCAAACCTTGGACGTTTTCTTGTAAGTCAAATCACGTCGCTTTGCTGTTTTTTGTATCACTCTAGTGAGGTGGTATGCTGCTGAAGGTGTGGCCTTAAGATATTCCCTATATTTTGATGTCTGTATGAAAGATTTGCATAATTAACCAAAAGTATTGAGAATCACCGGGGGGAAGCTGCAAAGTTTCGGAACGCATTGAGCTGGTGGACTATCACAGTCTTTGGATTTATTAGAAGTTCTTGTGTTTGCCGATGATGTGCAGAATCCACCTGATTGGCAAGAGATTTTGACTTATTTCCGGGGCTCTGAGCTTCAAAATTATTTCACTCGAATTCTGGAAGACAATTTGAAGGTGAGTAACCTGGTCCCTTCATGATCAATGACGCCATGTAGTTCATTATAAGGTTGGGCTATATTCTCAGTGCTGTCGTATTGATTCCGTTTGGCGTAATTGGCAACAGGCGATCATCAAGCCGCAGTACGTGGACCATATCCCCAAGGCCGTGAAAGGTAACGTGGGCGAAGTTCTTGCTCAAAAGGATGAGAGAGAGATGAGATTTGAACTGGCCAAGGATCTCGACCTGAACCAAGTTCTTGATCGCGACGTTGGTGATCTTTCTGGAGGAGAGCTTCAACGCTTTGCCATAGCTGTCGTTGCTACGCAGCATGCTGAGATCTACATGTTCGATGAACCGTCTAGTTACCTCGACGTGAAACAGAGGTTGAAAGCTGCTCAAGTTGTTCGCTCTCTGCTCCGCCCCAACAGGTATAACTTCGTGCGCTATGAATGCTTGTTAATCCCTAAGCGTCCACTGTGTATTTTCTGTAGTGTAGGAAAATTGGACCCCCTCCTGCAAATCATCTGTTTGTGTGAAAATGACTTCAGTTTGACACGATCGACACTGTTGATCTTGTAGTATAGAACAAGAGCTTTGAAATGATGTATGGCAATCAGAAATCCGAGGTAAAATGAGAAAATGCCACCGTTGCAAAGTTCAGTGATGCAGATGGCCATATTGGGCGTTTTAGACGCTTAGGGGTTAAACAGAATTGTGTGAGACATATGAGTGTTAGGGTCTTAATGACTGTTCAGCAATTCAGTTGTTGTGCTTCACCGAACTTAGTTTGTAATGGGGGCTTGCGCGTAGCAGCACGAGGTCACCTCTTTTCCTCTTCTTTGCTCCGTGTAAAGATGTGATTTTGTTCATTTTTTTCAATGTTTGCCGCTTGTGCAGCTATGTTATCGTGGTGGAGCACGACTTGAGTGTGTTGGATTATCTGTCCGATTTTATCTGTTGCCTCTACGGGAAGCCTGGAGCTTACGGTGTGGTGACTTTGCCTTTCTCCGTGAGAGAGGGTATCAACATCTTTTTGGCCGGGTTTGTGCCTACTGAGAATCTGAGATTTAGAGACGAGTCCCTTACCTTCAAGGTATCCAAGCCTTCCACCCAATATCTGCTAATGAGTGACATAAAAGGAAGTGGTCAGCTGAGGTTTGGAACTTGATATAGCCTTTTGAAAACAGAAATTCTTGAAATTGCTTCAAATCATCAGGTGCTGGAAGTGAAATGTGCACAGTGGTTCTTACGTCTTAACATTTTGCTTCTTGTGCAGGTTGCTGAGACTCCCCAGGAGAGTGCAGAGGAGATTCGCACATATGCCCGCTACAAATACCCTCAAATGACCAAGACACAGGGTGGCTTCAAGTTGGCTGTGAAGGAGGGGGAGTTCACTGATTCTCAAATCATTGTTATGCTTGGAGAGAATGGAACTGGCAAGACAACGTTCATCCGAATGTTGGTAAGTATTAGCTGGCATTTAGCCGAGTCAATTGCTTCTGGGCCTTGAGGTCCATCAACTGTTTGTTTGTTTGTAGTCTTTGACAGATAGGTAATGTGATCAGGCAATAATTATTATTATGTTTTGGGAGAGTGCTGTTTCTGCCCATTTTAAAATGATTGGGTTTCACAGGCAGGTTTGCTAAAACCTGATGAAGCTGCTGGCGATGGCGATGTTGAGGTTCCTGAGTTCAATGTGTCTTACAAGCCTCAAAAAATCAGCCCCAAATTTGCATCAACTGTACGGCATCTTTTGCACCAGAAGATCAGGGACTCCTACATGCATCCACAGTTCAATTCAGATGTGATGAAACCTCTACAGATTGAGGCCCTCATGGACCAAGAGGTTATTCATCTCTCAGGTGGAGAGCTGCAACGTGTTGCCCTGTGTCTCTGCCTTGGCAAGGTAATGCAAGAATTGTATTTCAGATATTCATTGTGATTCTCGTATAATCACTCGGTTCTTTAGTCTAGCTATTTATGACCACTTGTAGATTTTTGTACTTGTGGTTGCACAATTTCTGTTCACAAGTATGTATGTATCCTTTCCATGGGTATCATGCGTTTTGCACTGGTGTGATATGAATTTTCAGTGTAAGGGTAGCTAACTTCCAATTTATTATTTACTGATTGATACTTGATTGACTGCAGCCTGCAGATATTTACTTGATTGATGAGCCAAGTGCATATCTCGACTCTGAGCAGCGTATTGTAGCAGCTAAAGTTATTAAGCGATTCATCCTTCATGCGAAGAAGACGGCCTTTGTGGTGGAGCATGATTTTATCATGGCCACGTACTTGGCTGACAGAGTGATCGTGTACGAGGGACAACCATCCATCGACTGTGTTGCAAATACACCTCAGAGCTTGCTAACAGGAATGAATCTTTTCCTTTCGGTAAGTAATGAACTCTGCAGATTTTTCTACTTTCCTGTGTGTTGGCTAGAATATAATTTAATTTCTGCATGCTGGCTAGAATAGAATTTAATTGGATTTTCCTGCATGACACATCTGTAAAGATTTCTGCATAGCGGCAACATGTCTTGTATTAACCCTGTGGATGGTTTATGGAACAGCACTTGGACATTACTTTCCGGCGTGACCCAACAAATTACAGGCCTCGTATCAACAAGCTTGATTCGACGAAAGACAGGGAGCAAAAGAATGCAGGATCATACTATTACCTAGATGACTAAATGCCGTGCGTTGAGCTTGGTTCAAAGTCTTGGATGAGGGTACTTAGTACCAGCGGAATTTATATTGTACCATTTGTTTTTCAGCCAATGGCAAGGTCACTTCGATGAACCATTGCTGGGATCCTTAGAGCACACGACTAAGAATCGTGTGTGCAAAACCAGAGTTGTCCATCCTTGAACTGACCTTGAGCGCAACATAAGTTGTGTAGTCTTTTCTTGAAGTTTCTCCTCAAACTATAATTCAGTGCGAAGGGAATCGGCTTCTGGAGGATTGGGTTTAGAAGCATGGAGCTAGGGTGATCTGTTGCCAATACTGAGGTCTTGAAGGCATGGCTTCTGACGTTCTGACTTTTAACTAAGTTCCACTAATTTGTGAATTTACTGGCTTCTCAGTAGCAACCGGAAATTGTGTTCTCGGAGGTCTAGACATTTCGTTCAGTGGAGCACAGATAGAGATGATGCCGAGGGAAGAAATTTTAGGTTGAAAATAGAGGTGTAGGGCTTGAAGGTTTAGTGATAAATGGTTTGACCAATTTTGTTCCTGAGTGATGAAATTGTGCGCCATTGTTCCATATAATCTAATAAACAGTGATTGTATCTAGAAGATGCTTCGTGAAAATTTTATCTATAATCCGATTTCAATTCGCCACTTCAAATTTACCGGGCGGCCACTTTCAATTCCAGTTACAAAAATACATACATACACCATAGTTCTCACTTACATTGCTTATTTGGAGGTAGATCCTAGCATACATCCAAAATTTGCAAATATTGGGGTATTTGCTACACTGCTAGAGGATAGTTGCAGACATAGTATGCCTTTGATACGGCAGGTTCATGAGAGATCCACATCTTGACCCCTAAAGTTCAACTGTCCAGAAAGTGGATGATGTACATAAATGAAGTTGTTTTTCTCATCCGTTATTAACTCTTTGCAGAATGAATTTTTTTAGTAAAGATTTTTTTGGGAAGTTAGCATCATGCGTGTGTGATCGGATGAGAAAGGGGATGACTTGTGAAATTTTTATGCCTCGTTTTTTATTTTTTATTTATTTTTGAAACAAAAGACATTCTATTGCAAAAAAACAGGACAAACATCATTGAATCGAGAGGCACCGTCTTTGGCGTTAGTTCTTTTGGCAGAATTTTCCACAATCTAAAAGCACAACACAACGTACTTAAGCTAGCCTATTACAAGACGAGTAAAATTCCAGGTCACCCTCATCTTAGCCCAGTCTCTAAACACTTGGTTCTTCATCCAGACTTTGTCAAATCTATTGAGAAATTTGCCTCGATTAGTGAGATGCTTCTCAATGAATTGCAGACTCTTAGGCCATGCACCGTGTCCATGATCAAGGACCCATAATAAAACTTCAATCTTCTTCAGCGTCCATGAGTCTTCACCTCATTTCATGTTGTAGTGATTCATCAAAAAATTCTAAAAATTTAAGCTCATAAAGTTAAGCAACCAAGTTTGCTCTAAAGATTTATGAGCAAAAAGAATTTATGAGCAAAAGAATAAAAAATTTGGTTGCTCATAATTTTTTTTGGCGAAAGTCAGCTCATAAAGTTTAGCAACCAAAAAATCTCCAAAAGTCAATACACTTAAGAATATTACATTTCAACCCATCACAACAAATTTCATTCACATATTGTCAATATCTTATTTGTACAAAAGAATTTTAAATTTTACGTTTCAAATTTTATAGAAAAATATTAGTTATAGCGATC
Organism: Pohlia nutans; assembly: GCA_022496805.1. NCBI lineage: Eukaryota > Viridiplantae > Streptophyta > Bryopsida > Bryales > Mniaceae > Pohlia > Pohlia nutans. The sequence continues at coordinate 27,520,768 of CM040085.1, read as the reverse complement.
GTAAATCTAATTGCATGGGTAGAATCTAAAATTCATAATGTGCAACATTTATTCATACATGAAGTTCAAAATATCCCTCTTAGTAGCATTCTATTGTAAAATGATCCAATCTAGACAGGAGTAAAGACGTTTAGGGGTTAAATGGATGTTAACCCCTAAACGCTAAAATAACCATTTTTTGGTGGTTGCCTAACTCTAGCGGGCTGTTTAGAACAAAATAATATGTTTTTGAAAAAAAAAAAATTAGAAAAATTAAAATACTACATCAAATTATTTTTGAATGCAATTTGAATTATGACAATATGAGTTAACCCTCTGACGCGCCTGCATCCATATATTGGATGACGAATAAATTGCAACCTTTCTCAACACTACATCATGTACAGTTTTTCCTCCATCCAATTTATCTTGGTTTTTGTGCTAGTTGACTATCATTTGTACGGTATGGATCTTCAAAATAAGATATTTTGATCTTTTGAAAAACAACACAATCGATTTTATGTCAAGTTTGATTCTTAGTTCAAAAAAGTGAGATTGTAACATGATTTTCCAAAATAAGTAGAATAAAATAATGGAAACCATACCATCTCGAAGTGCATGTATTCCAATTTCATTACAATTTTTTTTTAATTCTTCTTTTGTGTCAATTTGAGATTTTTAATTGAATTCCAAGAAAAAACCATGCAAAATTCATTAAAAAATATTAATTAAAAATGATGAATCCAACCGTACCGATGTGATCTTAATATTTTTTGAGTAAAATTTGTTGGAATGAGTTTGAAATGAGATACTCTTAAACGTGGTGATTCTTTGAAATTTTTGTGTTTTTTGAATTTATGACCTCATTTTTGCAAGGCCACTTTTGAACTGTAGTCAATGCAATTTTGGCTTGGTCAACGACTTGACATACTTCTACATTGTAATTTTAGAAAAATATGTACTCAACTATGACTAAATCCAACCATTAGATAGGACAACAATTTGGTGAGGTATTTCCAAAAAAATGGATGACTTTCATCCAAACATTGATGAGAACGTAGGGTGGATTTGAATATGTTCGTTGTCCAGAAAGTGGATGCTATGATGTTTAGGGGTTTAGCCCTAATGACCCAAGGGTCTTGGATCATATAATTGATCTTGGGTCTTTGTTAAAACTTAGATGTGCTATAAAATATGTGTTTCTCAACTTCTTCAACTCCTAAATGTCCTCACTCCTCTCTAAATTGGACAGTTTTGCAAAGATGCATTATAAAATGCAACTAAGAGAGATATTTTAAACTTAATGTATGAATAAGAGTTGTACATTATAAATTTTAGATCTATTCATATGGTTAGATCTATGATTGGAATCACCAATTATTTTGTATAAAAATTGAAACCTTTAACTCAAAATTCTTTTTAAATTCAATTATAAATAAGATATTCACAATCTGTGGATGAAATTTGTTGTGATGGATTGAAATGTAATACTCTAAGTGTAGTGATTTTTGGAGATTTTTCGGTTGCTTAATTTTATGACTTCACTTTTTCAAGAGCACATTTAGGCAAAAATCTTTGAAATTTTGGTGAATCACTACAATATGAAATGAGGCATAAAAAATTCACAAATATCCCCTTTCTCATCGGATCACACACGCATGAAGCTAATTTCCCCAAATCTTTAGTAAAAATTTCCCCTTGTCAAAGACGGATGAGAAATACAACTTCGTGTATGTACAGTGGGGTGACACCCAAATTGGCACCTTGTGCAATTCCAGGGATAGTGCCCACACTGCAGCCAACTTTGACACCCTCCCGAGGGCTAGAAAATTGTTATTTTAACATGAAATTTTAGAAACAAAGTCACTATAATGTTGAAAACATGTGTACCAATTTTCAAGGCCAGAAGATTGATACAAAAAAAGATATTCAAGATTTACTAACAAGGGGTAGCTGTAAGAAATGTTTCACTACTGCCAACTTTGACACCCTCCCAAGGATTGAAGAATTTTTTTTTCCCATGGAATTTTTGGGGTAGGAATATCTTTATGTTGTTTACACATATGAAAAAATTCAAATCCAAAAGACCCACAAAAAAAATGATATTCCAAATCTACCAACAGGTGTAGTTGTGAGAAACAAAGAGGAAAATCGTCTCACAACTTTGATAGCCTCCCTAGAGTTGAGTATTTGTTATTTCAACATGAAAGTTTTTGCACGTGTTATCAACTAAAAAGTGATTTTGTGCCAAATTTTCCATTTTAAAATAACAAATTCCCAACCCTAGAGAGGCAGTCAAAGCTGTGAGACAATTTTCCTCTTTGTTTCTCACAACTACACCTGTTGGTAGATTTGGAATATCATTTTTTTTGTGGGTCTTTTGGATTTGAATTTTTTTCATATGTGTAAACAACATAAAGATATTCCTACTCCAAAAATTCCATGGGAAAAAAAAATTCTTCAATCCTTGGGAGGGTGTCAAAGTTGGCAGTAGTGAAACATTTCTTACAACTACCCCTTGTTAGTAAATCTTGAATATCTTTTTTTGTATCAATCTTCTGGCCTTGAAATTTGGTACACATGTTTTCAACATAATAGTGATTTTGTTTCTAAAATTTCATGTTAAAATAACAATTTTCTAGCCCTCAGGAGGGTGTCAAAGTTGGTAGCAGTGTGGGCACTATCCCTGGAATTGCACAAGGTGCCAATTTGGGTGTCACCCCACTGTACATTGTCCACTTCCTGAATGGTTTGACGTTTAGGGGTTTACCCCTAAGCGATAAAACGACCATTTTATAGTCACTACCCTTTTTTTACAGGTTGTCTCGGATGAATTTTTTTTATTTTTTTTATTTTTTTTCTTAAATAGAAATATTTTTAAATAGGTAATCAAGTCTATTGTCCAACCCAATTTGAATCATGTCAATCTGAGTTAGACTCCACCGAGGTGAATTTTTTCAAAGACCAAGACTTGAACATTGTCCTAGTGTTCTAAAACTCACTATTTCGGGAAAGTAAAGACATTCTCTCCTTTGAAAAAATTGCTCTCTTGAATTTTAGAATGGAATGTCTAGTTTTCTCCAATCATACTAAATTTCAAACTCTAAAAATAAAGTTTGTAATTTTGGTGAATATTCAACTATAAATGCTTCTCAATTCATTAAATGAGTATCTTAATTATTTTTTGAAAGTTTGATTGTACGAATAATTACTGAACATTATGCTACTCACTTTCTCTTTTATACCAAACTTCATTGAATTTGTAGAAGTAGCGTTTTATAACGCATCTAAGTTTTGCTCGTACCCTCTGAGACATTTAGGGGTTAACCCCTAAAAGACCAACCATCTTTTTTTTTTAAGGTTTTTAGTCAAAGGTCCAAAAAATAAAGTTCTTTAGTTTCATTGGAGTTGGAGTTTTCAATATATGTTTAAGTTGAGTTATGATACATCTTTTGATCGTTGGAATTGGAGGGTAGACTTCATTTGAAGATTTTACACCATGAAGGACTTTGACATTTTAGTGTTCAAAATTCAAAGGGCTTTCTAAGGATGCTCCAATCATGCATCTCTTTTATTTTCTTCAATTTCATTTTTAACTTTTAGTAAACATAACTTTTACCTACCTTAAATATAATATTTAATATTAAACTAGGGCTCCGCTTTTCTTCACACCAGAAGTGAAAGCCGGCCATGAAATTGAAACAACGTGACAAGTTATGTTCACATAATGGTCTTTAAAGGCGGCATGGAACATCATAGGAAGTCTATCCAAGGATGTGAAAGGCTAGGTTACATCATAGAAAATCCTACCCTAGAACTGTCGATTGTTGGTTCAGGGCTTGCGGGCGGCTCACTTACAAACCCTACCACTGTTGGAAAGCCACTAGTGAAACCTATGGTTGTCAAAACCATTTTTCTAAACTAGCTCCAACCAATGGTCGCTCATGAGTTTGTCAAAAATATATTCCGTTTATAAAAGTCAAAGCCCTACAATCTACATACTTGAAATATCACGTTGTATGATTTATAATTTTTCATACATAGTCATCAACATCATGGAGGTATGACAAAAATTTCAACATGATTGAAAATATTTGAAATATTTACAAATTTTATCATGTAAACAAGATAAAATTTCAAAATAAATGTATATTTGACAAATTTAATATCAAAAAATATATTTAATGTAAGTAAAAGTTATGTTTACAAGTAGTTAAAAAATGAAAGTGAAGAAATTAAAAGAGATGCATGATTGGAGCATTCTTAGAACATGACATTTTTCATACCTTATTGGAACCACACCCTTTACATTGTTGCAACATTGTACAGAAAGTGTTAATAAAATAATCCAACTCTTCAACCTTCTTATTGTTAAAATTAGAAAAAAAATTCTTTGAACAGTAGGGAGGCTCCTGAACCTTATAAAACTATCTGTATTTTGAACACTCAAATTTCAAATTTCTTGATGGTGTGAAATCTCCAAATAAAGTCTATTCTCAAATTTCAACAATCAAAAGGTGTATCATAATTCAACTTAAATATGTAATGAGAACACCAACTCCAATAAAGTTAAAACACTTGATTTTTGGGCCTTAAACCAAGAATCATTCCTATTTTTGGATGGTTGGTCCTTTAGGGATTAAACTTATTGTGAAAAGTGATTATCTTGTGCACCACGAATAGAAATTATTTTTACAATTGAATTTGGAAAATATTATAATTTACATTTATAGGAGAAAAGCTCGGAGAAAAGTTAAAGATTTTATCATAAAAACATCATTGCTTTCTACATACAGTAAATTTTTAGTACTACAATAATGTTGTATACTTTGTATTATGACTATATAGTCTACCCTCAAAAGAGGGTATCAAGGGTAGCAAGTGCCATCTTGGTCGTAGATAGGTGGCCAAGTTGGTAGCACTTTCTCCAAACAGACTCTTCATTCATGTAGCTCTCTTGATGTTCTGGTGAGCTCCTCTGCTTCTCTTCATTTTCTTTCCGCAGTTTCTCTTTCCCTTCTCATATCAACCCTAAAGTCCCCGTTTCCCAAGGAGTTCAAGCGCTCGTGTTCAATCAATCGCGCAGATGCTTTGGTGATTCTCACAGCTAATTCCTTTTTTTTCTCCATATAGTAGCAGTCGTATATGTTCTTCTTGAGGAACGAGGTTTTTCATTGTATGTACTATGTAGCCTTCCAGGTCAATTTCTCACTCCCAGGCCAGGTTTAATAATAATCAATGACTCCTTCAGTCTTTCGTTTTAAAATTTGCTACGTTTCATCATGATACAGCTCTACTGACGTTCTGGTGAGCTGCTCTGCTTCACATTGATTCGATTTGCGGGGTTGCTTGTGAGTGTTATAGCAACCCTAATGTCGGCATTGCCTACGAATTTCAAGCCGTTGTGGTCAGCTGCCGTTTTTACGTTTCTCCATGTAGTAGTATCTAGTTGACGTGTTCTCGATGCTTGAGAATTGAGGGCTTTATTGGTATGTAGCTTTCTTGGCTAGTTCCATTTGTAACTCCCAGGCCAGGTTTAATTAATGATTTGGTTGAAAATTGTGCTGCGTTGTGAGGTTTTAGGGTAGAACGCAGGAATGTTGGACAGAGTTCATGCTACCGATACTCCCAATATATCACTTTGGACCCGTAAGCTGATTATGGATAGTTTTGAACAGTTTTAACGAAGGACCAGAACAAGGGTGTGGTGGAGAGATTACTTGCAGGTCATGACGAAGCAGGTGTGTGGTTTGAATTTGCCGAAGAAGTAATTAATGTAATACTTAAGCTTCTTAAGTATTCTTAATGTCGTGGGAGGGACCCGCCGTTGAAGGCGCTCATTTGGTGGTGAACGTGGAAGATCATGACACAGCAACCAAACTTCGACATCTGCTCTTTGAATGAGGGCATTTCTGAGGACATAGTAACTAATGGAGTAAATTGATATTCCAGTTTGAGGATCATTAACTTTAGATGCATTGGACGAAGTTGGGACTTACTATAGTGGATGACCTGTCAAGCATAGACATAGGGGTAACAGTGGAGCGCATGGCGTATAGCCCCTCTGGAGGTGACGCCATTGTTGTCATTCTTGAAATTTATGATACATGGTGTCGGGATAAGTTCTGAGTACAGATAGTTTCGTATTCATGAGAAATCGGTAGTAATTCAGTATGATGTCTTAGGAGTATTTACATTTAGACTAGTAAGACAAGGGTGCGGATGATGGACCCTTGTTAGGATTGGGTTTTTTGAATGGTCGGGTGGAAAAGAATTAGGTTAGAGGCTCGTGCTCAGTGTAGGTTTCCTTACTTTTTCGGATTCAAGTCAATCTTGGCGAGGAAGATTAACATCAAGGGAGTTATGTGGAATCATTGGCCCTCGATTTTGATCATGGAATGCGTGTGAGTGCCTCAGTAGAGGTCATGGGATTCGATTTGGAGCAGCATATAGGGCTGGATCCACATGTTGAGATCAGTCGAGAAGAACTAGAACTTGGTTTACCACCTTCAATAATTTCTGATGCTTTCACTGATGTGCAAGGCACTGGTTATAGAATAGGCACGCCCTCAGTCAGTGGCACAGGTAATTCGAAGTTCTTAAGGGATGGTCTTAATGGGAGTATTTTTGCATCCTCTACTTTAGCTACTGACTTGCAGCAGGCAGAGGTGGTACCTGCAGCGAATGGCCCTGGTTCTCATCCTGATTTAATGTCATGGTCTCTGATTTCCATGTGCGAAGCTTCCCTGTAAGTTTAATCCAACTACGGAAGTTGTTTGATATACGTTGTCAATATGTTTTGTTATGTCAAGTTTCCTTTTGTTTAGGCCGCATGCAATCCACAAATAATCGCACCTTAGCTTCATTTTCACCTTTATTTTATATCTTGGTTAATAATCCCTTGTCTGTGACGATGTGCTGTCTTTCAATACTGTGATGCGATTCGCGTGCACCATGAGATATTAAATCAGAATACAACAGTTTGGTGAGCAAGGACTGTCTTGTACAGGAAAGGTACAGATGGGGAGGAAGACCTGATGACAACAATTTTCGGTAGATGCGGTAAATTTTCGTCTTTTGTCAATCAGTCTATTTTCATCTTGCACAAGCTATCTGGATTAATTGCATTTCAGCCTGCAATTACATCACAGAAGTATAAGATTCACAGTCATTCTTATTTCACTTGTTTTGTAGAAGTAGCGTCTGGAGTATTAATTCTGCAAATCGTAGGCAGTAATTTGATTTGGTCGATTTTTTTGTTTTTGGTAGATGATGTACAGCAGGGAGAACCTGCTATATTCCGTCAGCCACCGAATTCTGTGGCTGCTTCATATTCATTTCTCCCGTTGGAGAGACTTACTGAATACAAGCATGAGGCTTTGAAAGAGTCTTCTCCTAAAATTACAAGTGACGCACCATTTTGTAAAGAATCAGAAGATGTAAAGTGTCAGGAGAAGGTTCCAGCTGCTGCGACAAAACCAGGGAATGGCTCTAAAGACGTTTCTTTGCAGAAAGAAGTCAGTGTAGAGAGACCTAAAGTCACCTCTAAACCATCTTCTGTACACATGGAGCATTCCAACGGTAAAGGCTGTGCTGAAACAGAGTATTCAGGATCCACCGGAGCAGGTCCACGGCTACAATCTGAAAGTGAGGACCCAGATTTTGGATCTTCTGCAATGCCTACATCCTTCTCTGGTCTTTTTCAATCAATACTTGCATCAGAAATCCCTTCATCCCAACTGGTGGATATAGCCAGCCAGCCAAATGGGCTAACAGCCACCTCGTCTACTGTTCCCATATTCAATAATCAAGCTGTTACAGATATTGTGAATACTACCACAAGGTTGATGCTTGATTGTTTAAACCAGCCGCCTATTAGGCTTGAGCCACCTGGCTTTTTACAAGTGGAGAATGCACCAAAGTCAAGAAATAGGATGAACCCAAACACGGCATTAGAAGCCCGGCCAGCATCTCTGCCGATTGATTCCTATCGAGAAGCACGAGTTGCGTCTGCAGCAACTACAGTCTCAGCAGCTGCTTCGGCAGCTAAAAATGCTGTGCAAGCAGCGGAGGCATCAATTGAGGCATTGGCGAACCTTGGTATTAACAATGGCAGCCTATATCAAGGGAGAAACAGTTTTGTGAATCCACGGCCTTTAAAGGTACTACTATTATCTCTGGAGCAAACGCAGATAATATTACGCAAAGAGTAATCGAGGTGATAGGATTTGTCAAATGCAGAACGGGACTATCATTCTGTTACTTATTGCTGTATTGAAATCTTTCCTGTATGCTGGTGTAACTGAATAAATGGTGTAGTCATGAGTTTAAAGGAAAGTTAGTTTATCTGTCTATTTTGGATTAGATCATTGATACCCTGCTTGAATATCATAGAGAACTCTTTGAAGTCGGATATCTTCGAAGCTTTGCAGAATATCTCATGGCATATCCAAAAGAGTCCGTACCCTTGTTGTTCTGGTATTTCACGGTTCTCAGTGAAATGAATGAATTAGAGTCATAATGAGGAATAGTGGACCTCAAACGGGTATTTAGAATGAACCGCTGTCCAAGGTTTCACCGTAGAAAGATGCCATAGCCATACGGTATATATCCAGCGTCACGGTTGGATCCATAATGTATATCTTGGATTTCCTGGAGCGCCACTTTATGTAGGTTTGAGATGTAAGTTTTAATACGAGGTCAGGGAACTAAATCCAGGACTAACAATATCAGTCATTTTCTGTGCAGGTGGCATGTGGTAGCAGACCTGTGGCTGCAGGTGTCAAAAGAACCTTTGAAGGTAATTTATCTTGATCAGGGGATGAAATGTTTGAGCAATGAAAGGTTTATTTTATTGCAAAGGGGAAATCGGGATTGCGCTAATAATATGGTAAATTGTGATATTATGGACTCATGAAATCTAAAATTCTGTCCAAAAATTAGGGAGATCTTGTGTCATCATGTAGAACTTGAGAAATCAGAACAAGGCTATGGAATAGAAAATACGGAATTGTGATGAAAGAATAACTTCGCTCTAGTATGAGCAAACTGCAGTTGATTGGTATATTTGATATCGTGCGAAGAAGAGATTATTTGTGAAGAAATGCTGTGATCAACTTCTCAATTTGTGTTTATGCTACTTGATTCATCGATTTCTGCAGATCATAGGCCTCCGATTGTTGAGCAAACTGGAGGCAAGAATATGACAGGCACATTGGATTTGATCAAAGTCGGTTGTGCTGTTGAGGTTAGGATTATTGCTTTCAGTGAGTTACATTTATCTATGGAATAATTGCTAGCTAAAATAATTATTTAAACATTAGGTTTGATTGAAAATAAAAATCATTATCACCTGCCAAACTTGCAGCATTTAATCTGTTGAGTAGGTAAATTGAGGTAATTGTAGGCCAGCAACTTTGTGTAGGTAAATTGAGGCAGATAAATTTAACTTGCAATATATTTTGTTTTGAGGTTGTAGGTCATGCCTGAAGAAGATGGCTTGCAAGGCGGGTGGTTTATTGCAAAAGTTCTTTCAATGACATCCAAAGAAGTACTGGTGGTGTACGATGACTTGATGACAGAAGATGGTCTGTAATCTGAACTTTTCTCCATATACTCGAACCCAACTCATTAGGTTGTATTACTTTTCCTGTTGCATGAGACAAGACTACAGGAGATGCACCTGCTATTTTGGCAAGACGTACTGTGTTAAATTCCTTGCTTATGTTGATCCTAAATTATTTTCCCTTTATCTTTCCTCATTGCATGAGATCTGAAATTACAACTGCAATGACAATTGATGGTACATTTTAACAATTTGAAAGGGGTCACTAGGCAAATATCTTGCACGTCATTTGTTTCATCCCTTTGCTTAGCTTTGGAAATGAAAATTTTGAAGACATCGTAGTCTTTTCATAGATCATTTGATCTTTGTGCAGGCTGCTCTCAGCTAGAGGAATCTTTTCCTCTTCATTGCTCAAGAGAAGAGGACTCTTTTGGGACCACAGTGAGAGCTACTCAGGGGTGGATACGTCCAGTGCACCCGTTCTCAAGTTCTCAGAAGCGTGGTCATTTTATGACAGTTTGTGAAAACTGGGTGGTTGGTGATCGTGTGGATGCATTTGTTGAGGATGCGTAATTGTCTGGACCAACTCCTAGTTATTTTAGAACCTTTTGTCTTCATCAACGATCTGATTCAAATGAAAGATTTACAGTTCTAGTGTTGCATTTGCAAATTTACATGTGCGTTTACCTTTGACTATTGTTTGAAAATCTGAAAACTTTTGTACAGGTGGTGGGAAGCAATCATCGAAGACCTAAATGAAGCTGAAGAAACAAAGATCACTGTCTATTTTCCAGGTTGGCAGGCCTCATCTTCTTACCCTATTGCTTACATGCATTTTTTGGCAATTCAATGGTACAACTGGTGGCTATGGGGGTTTATAGCTTATCCAAGTTCAATGGTTTAGCTGAAAATCCTAGTATTGTAGCTCTCTTTTGGATAGCTCAAGAAGGCAGAACTCTCATCTTTTGTGAATCGCAGGATTATAGAGCTTGGTATATGTACCTTCATGTTCAGTTCGCGATAGAGATGATGCTAAAGATCCTACTAGTTCACCAAGTTCAACAAATTAACTCTCCACGAATAATATATCCAGTTTTTAACTTATGAATATCAAGGGGTAATAAACGTCCCACCACAGATAACACTGATCAAAGCTTAAATTGTTATTCTTCTTCTGAGTTTTGCTGGAAATGACGTTAAAACATGACAATAGAAACTTGAACTATAATCATATGTGATATATTCAGAACTCGGTTATTTGCCCTCAAAAACCATTTCGATTGGCCTGAACAGGGGATGGCTCTACAACCGTTGTGAAAGCTTGGGATGTAAGGCCGACCTTGGTTTGGAAGAAGGGTGAATGGAGGCCATGCAGAGGAGATTCAGTGGAGCAGGTATACTCTATGGAACTTGCCTGTCTGTCTCTTTTCAAAGACAATCTTAGAGCCAAGTTCCGCAGGTTTGAGAAGTTGCCCATGGAAGTAGGTAAGAGGAGGGGAAAAGTGGAACTTGAGTTTGTCTCAAACCCGGTCATGAAGTTGTGCACATTCGGTGGACTTGCATATGTGATGTTTTTGATTGGTTAGGGTGAAACATGAGCAAATTTGATTGGATAGGTAGAAGTTGCCATGAAGTCTTGGGCTTGAGAACCCTCCATACTTCATGACAACTTCTCCACCACTTTTTTTCTCAAAAGCTCACTTGAAATGTGGAACTTGGTCCCCCGAAGTCCCTAAAAACTTGTCCTTTAGTGAGATACTTCACCCATGGAACTTGGCCCTTATAACTGGTGCAATAAAGTCACCTTTAGGGATCGATGATAACTGTGGGTTTTGTGACAGGCTCCTCCTCCAAAGGGGCAGAAAACAGGGAGTAAAGTGGAGAGGGAGCAGACTAAGACTAAGGTGGCTGCTGCTGCTGGAAATCCTGTGCTGGCGCTTAAAAGGACTCCTGAACCACTTGCAATATCACAAACAAGACGATCAGGAGCAAGCAGAAATGGCGATAAGGGCATGGTCATATATTCCAAAAAGAAGGATGCAGGACAATCTTTAGTTACCCCTACGAGGGAGCTGAGAAGTGCCACTCGATCTAATGCAAACGTAGCTCAGGTACAGGTGCCTTTGAACAGCAGTGTTACGCCTGCTTCAAAGACGCGAATTGCTTCCAGAACCACACTGAAAGGTAGCTCTCAGCAGATGGAAGTGGCTGTGACCCCAGAACTGACATGGGACGTACGACGCCAGTCTACAAGATTTCAGCAGGAGTTGTCACAGAGTCCTCAAGATTCAGGAAGAGGAAAGACTCCCTCTTCAAGATCATCCAAGAAAGAAGTGGCCACTCTTCGAAAAAAGACTCTCTCCAGAAGATCACAGCATAAAGAAGTGATGGAGACTCCAGGAGGAAATGCTTTAGCCATAGTACCAGTGCCCGGAACGCGTTCACGGACTCGTTCGCAGACTACCAAGGTACTCATCTCTAATCTATGATCAAACCGCAAATATTTGCTTAAAATTTCTCGAATTGATCAGTTTCTGCTTGTGAAGAGATGTTTCACTGGTAACTAAAAGCAGTACTTTTGCACATAATGAATAATCCTTAAGTTTGGATTGAATCTAGCTTATGAAATTTGAATCATGTGGATCTGGATTGTGCAGAGATGACCGACAGAAAGGTGCCATCTTTTCTGCTAGTAGGTCTTTTTTGGGAAATGCTGAACTTCGATCCTATGATACGCTGAAGGTATGGCAAGGAAACGATACGCACCTTCTGGGAAAATGGTATTTATTGGTAATCACAGATCAAGTCACTAGTTACAGTATGAACTAGCCTCATTGTGGATAATCTAGCTCTTAGATCTGTTGCTGCAATTGAGAATGACGGCTATGGCCGGTCAACTGAACAATTGATTGTAAATGATGTATAACATACAATATTCAGAAATACATACCAGGTTTTTGAATTGAATTGCCGAGGATCACCTTGGACAAGACAAGTGCTCTTCTTTGACTTTGGGAGAGACTCTTGGATCGATTTTCGAAAATTTCATTACTCCAGAATACCCAGTAAATCCACTTACAAAATTTTCACAGCTTTCGAAACATATTTGACATTCATAAATATACGGGATGATTTCTTCTTTCTATTGGTTCATTTTTTTATCTTCCTTGAAGCTTCCTAAATGATTTATTTGAACCCCTATAAATATAGAATTATTTATTTTTGATCATTTTGGCACTTAACCCATAAACGTCCCAGGGTGTCCCCAAAATTGACAGTTTGAGAAAAATCATTATAAATTACTATTTAGAACAATATTTCAGAATTGTTATACAAATGAAAGTTGTAGATATTGAATTTTAAATTCCATCCGTACGGTTAGATTCACCAATGTCATCACTGATATTTTATTATGAAATTTCAAAGTTATAATTTAAAATTCCTTCTAAATTTGATTACAAACAAAATATTGATATTTTTTGAGTAAAATTTGTTGGAATGGATTTAAAATGAGATACTCTTGAAATGGTGATTTTTTGAAATTTTTGTGTTACTTCAATTTATGGTCTCATTTTAGCAAGCCCACTTTTGAACTAAAGTCAATGCAATTTTGGCTTGGTCAACTGCTTGACATACTTCCACATTTGTAATCTAAAAAACATATGTACCCTAGTAACACCAAATCCAACAATTAGATAGGACAACAACTTCATAAAGTATTTTTTAAAAATTGAATGAATTTCATCCATGAAGTAATGTGAGTGTAGTGTGATCTGGAATCCGTTCGTCGTCCAGAAATTGGACGCTGGGACGTTTAGGGGTTAAAAGATTGTAGTGCCAAATAATCAAAACAATTGACAAAGTCGAGTTATCCTTGATTTTGAAGAATTTACCATGAATTTTGCTTTAATACACTCTTATTTGTTCACTTCAAATAGTTAAAAGGTATGGAAGAGCTTGGTGGTCTATCATTCTTAGGTTTGTAAGAGCTTGGTAATCTTCAAACTCATATGAAATCTTTTTGGACACCAAGAAAGGAGCTCAAAAAGTTTTCATATGAATTTGAAGATCACCAAGCTCTTACACACCTAAAGGTGACTTTAACGATAACTCTAATATGAAGCAAGTAATGTATTAGCAAATTTACACGTGGTGCTCTGTTGGGGGCCATTTGAATAATAGAAAAAGATTGTCTTATAGAATAGTAATCCTATAAATAGTAATCAAGTGGTATTGAAACTGAGGTTTAGAGCCAAAATGTTGGGTGCAGATGAGAGAGCTTCTACAGTGAATGGCCCATAAACCAACACTTTAAGCTTTTCATGCAAATCTAATACTAACATAGAATTAAAAGCTTTCAAAGAACACTTGTTGAAGATACTGTTGGTTTTTAGTACACGTTGGTTATTGGGTTATTCTCCTTAAAGGCTCAAAATTCCTTTTGTAAGGTTGTAAGACATCTCTAAGCGTACATTATTTAGTTCAGTGTTACTCTCTCTAGGACTTCAATTGAAGTATTTCCCTATGGCAAAATTTAAAGGACGCAATTCTTGTATAGTTGCATATGGATGATTTGACTTAGAGCATGAATGTGTTTTGTAGTTATGTTACAAATATTTGCAAGAAAATAAGCAATGAAAAAAATGAGCAATGTAGCACTTAATGTTGGTGGCAGACTCAACAGAGAGATGGAGAGCTGAGGCACAGGTGCTAGTGCTGTGACGGATTAGTGTATTGCAGATCTGCAAGCTTGAGTAGGGTGTGAGAGCAGTGAGGGTGATCCCTAGCTCTCCAATCATTGTAGAATCAAGAGTGTACTGAACTTGTTACAAGCATAGAAGTTTAGATCTGGATCTGTGTAATAGCAGTAAAAGTGTTGGGTAGTGTGTGCGCCAGATCTGGAGCGAGCTTGGCGTGCAAACCAGATCTACTCCTCTAGTTTTTTGAAGGAACAGGCACAAGTATTCTACAACGACGATCAAGCTTCCAGATCTGCATACACCACCAGATCGGCCTAGCCTCTTGTGAGTTTCAACTTCAACGTGCAAGTAGCAACACCAGCATCATCGTCAGCAAAGCGCAGTTTGATCATCAAAATCACAACGAGCATCACCGTCCCCGCACAGTTCAGGAGCGCCCCATAGCTCGTGAGCACTTCACAGTCGGAATCCAAGACCGACAGGGTGTTTCGACACCAACAGCGTTAATCGTCAGCATCGAAATACCAGATCGGCAGTTTATCAGCATCAGAATCCAAGACCAACAGCATCATCGGCATCTGATTCGTAGATCAGCAGTTCGAGACCAATAGTTCGAGATCGGCACTTCGGCAGTTTGAATTCACTCAGTTCGAGGTCCACAGTTCGAGATCGGCAGTTCGAGACACCGCTAGATCTGCCTTTTTCGTCAACACCAACATCGCAACCATTACAGATTCAACAATACCGCAGCTAGCATCATCGTCACCTCATCTGCGCAGCAAGCATCACCGTCACCGGCAGTTCGAGATCGGCAGCTCGTAAGTCGGCAGTTCGAGACCGTAAGTTTGAGATCAGCACTTCGGCAGTTTGTGATCGCATAGTTCGAGATCGGCAGTCGAGATTGTCACTCTCAGTTCGTGATCAGCAAATCGCGTTAGTCACCAGTTCGAGATCGTCACAGCAAAGTTCGTCAATCGCCACGCGCAGTTTGAGGCCCGTGTCCGACAGGATAGAGATCGGCTTTTGCAGATTTAGTCGAGTTGCATAGAGTTGTGTTACCAGTTCTTGACCATTCGAGATCGTTCTTGAGCAACCTGGGATCGTTCGAGATCGTTCGTGTCCCGTTCGGCATAGTTCGTCAGCAGGTTCTAGATCGGCAGGTTGTAGCCTTTTAGATCCATACCGCAGTCAATAGTTCGTCCTAGTTTGAGATCCGTACCGCAGTCATTAGTCAATTTCAGTCCAAGATCAGCAGGTTCTTCCAAGCTCGTTCAAAGTGCCGAACAAGCTAGCTTGCAGTCAAGGTCGGCAGTTTGACTAGTTCCAAGATCGCCAAGTTTGTTGGCAGCCAAGGGCGGCAGTCAAGGTCGTCAATCAAGATCAACAAGAGCAACTGTAGCTCCGGCAGTAGCAGCTGCAACGAGGCAGTCACATCGGAGGAAGCCCAGCAGAGTGCCCAGGCGCCAACGCCAGCAGTAGCAAGGCAGGCAGCAAGCCAGAGAAAAGGTAAGCTTGCATAGCCAGCTTCATCCACAGAAGTCCAACCGTATCCAGTAAGGGTCGCCTTCACCAACATTGCAGAACAATAGGCAAAGGTAACCTTCGTCCACTCCAGCAAACTTCTTGCCCAACAAGGTACGTTATCCCCTCTTTCATAATTTTCTGTTTTTTGTTCTCAGTAGATAGGAATGGTTCAAATTATACATATGACATTCCTTTAATTAATCACCTAATTCACAAACTCCTCTACTACAAAGCCCCACTACACGCGTCAGTGGAAAGTAGAGGATCAACACCAAAGCAACACAACAATAACACTAACTCAAACCAATTGGCTATCTCATATATCTCTGCTATACTAACCAATTCTAACCTAATTAATTTAATCTGTGCCATATTTTATAGATACAGGATGATAGAACAAAGAGGAGGAAAGGGCGCTGCCAGAGATCTCACAGACGACCCGGATTATGTGATGATGGACACAAAATCTCCACCCCAAGGACAGAAGAGGAATGGAGGCAGCAGAGCATCATCAGCGGAGAAAAGGAGCAAAGCATCGTCAGCTGAGAAGAGAAGCAAAGCACCATCAGCAGAAAAGAGTGGCAAGTCAGCATCTAAGGAAAAGACTTCACCATCTCAATGTTTTTGGCTTGGATTTGAGGCGATAGAGAAGCTAGCCATTGATGAAAAACACCGGAGAGCTTCGAACCAGTCCCACTCCAGACCCTTGTGAAGAAAAGCCTCTCAGAAAAAGAAGCAGCAGAGCTCCTTATATCGGTATTTTCCTACCCTCATGTCAGTCAAACTCTTTTTCCAATGGCCCGCTCAGATGGCATAGAAGGACAGCATTTCAATATCACTCAGCTCCCATTTGAGGTTGAAACAGACCCAGACACTGACCTCTCATATGACTATCATGTAGCCATTTATTTCCAAAACCAACTCGGCAATACACTCATGAGGAGATCCTAGCATTAATGCAAGCGCGTTTGAAAGACATGAAAATTTTACTAGGGGCTAAGATAGCAGAGCCCATTGCAGTTCTCTGTAAGAATGGCTCTGCAAGGCATTGGTCTGGCACGATCAGGTTGCATTTGAAGCATCCCGGGGTGGATGGCATAAATCTACTTAGTGGCGTTAGGCCTTTTATCCTCACCTTGGATACCATTATGACAGTTGGGAAAGTCTGTAAAAGTTACAATACCATAGCTAGAAACAATATGCTCTCTGTGAAGATCAATAGTCTCTCTCTTGGGAATGTCACGGGTCACAGTCTTTTCAAAGAAGTAGTTGTAGAAAGCTTCAAAAGGGAGCAAGAATTAGAGATTACGAGTGTACAGAAAACACTACTGAGACATGGGCATGGCTGGTGGCACTAACTCCTTCTCAAGCAGAGAAAATTGTGCAGTTCAAGGCTACTTTTCGCAATGAAATTATAGCACCCACCATCAAAATTGGGGAGAGACTCTCTACAACTCAACTGGTCAAGAAGAATTGTTTGATGTTGGTCTTGCAAGGATTGAAGCTCACAAAAACTATAGAAGAGACACTTTACGAGATTAAGGAGATTATGGGGCCCAAGAATGTGTCCTCTAGTTTCTTTCCAAAACAATGCGACAACCTGCACAGTGGATCAGTCAACATCGAATGCCTCAACCCTACTGTTTATCGTCAGTTTGTCAACAAGACACACAAGATTCACAACTCCCACGTGACTTTCACTCCACACCCAAAGAGCTTAGAAAGAACACTGCCACCATCAGAAGAACAACAGAAGCAATTTGGATTTTGTGACATCAGCACCGCCATCGTGAACACCATAGAAGCGTTGCAGAATGCACCAAGCGGCCAAAGGAAGAAACCACGAGCAGAGAAAGAAGTCATCATCGAATTCAAAGAAGAATTGAAGATAGAGTTGAAGAAGGAGTTGAAAGCAGAGCTCACGATAGAGTTCAAGGAAGAATTGGCAACACAGAAAGCAGACATCATCACTACTACCAACACTTATGCCCAAAGACTCAACTCCAACTTGCACGAGATAATGAGAAGGCAAATGGCAGAATTTTCCAAGGAGGTCTCAATAGCAATCATGGGTAAAGAAGGAGGATCCGAGCTATTAGCACTTCCGCCTCTACCAAGCAACCAGCCAAACATGTGAAGAAAAACAACCCTATAGCTACACCAGAGTTTTTTTACTCTAAAGTTCTTCTACCTCATAGCATTACTCAATGCTAATATATTAACCCAACAAAAACAAAAAAACAAAAAAACATTACCAAAACACCAAAAAAATACAAAAAAAAGCTCAAAAAACTCTAAACAAACAAAAACAACTAAAAACTTAAATAATAATAAAGAGGAAGCATTTTTTAATGCTTTCAAACAAACAAAACAAAAAACAAAAAACAAAATATATAGCCCAAAAAACAAAACAAAACACAAAACGAGGTTCCAAAAAAACTCTAAACAAACAAAAACACCTAAAAACATAAATAACAATAAAAAAGCATTTCTTAATGCCTTTATCCAAATAAAACAAAATACAAACAAAACAAAACACACAAAATCAAGCAAAAACATCAAAAACCACCCTACAAACCTCAAAAAACACCTCTTCAAAAATAACACTTTCTCTCCCCACCTTTTATTGCTACTTAGTGGAGATATTGAAACTAACCCGGGGCCCAAAAACATAGACAAAAACCACCTAAAACACAACATAAACCATAACATAATATCATCCATAACTACCATAGTAGATCCATCAACTCAAGAACAACAAAAATGGACTCGGCCTACCGACCTCGTCCAAAGAAATAATAATAACAACACTCAAAATAATAAAAATACACGCAAAAAAAAGCCCTTCTCAAAAAGAAAAAGAAAATACACACAAATGCTATTTCTCATATTACTACTATTACTACTCCTTGGAGACATTGACCCCAAGTTTAAACTTGGAAAATTTAGAAACCCCAAGTTCGAACTATGGCTACTTGTGACCCCCAAGCTCGAACTTGGGCTACGTGGGAACCCCAAGTTTAAACTTGGGCTACCTAGGAACCCCAAGTTCAAACCCGGGACAAAAACAAACACAACACAAACAAATCACCAACTTAATAAAAACTCTAAAGTAAACAAAACAAAATCCAATATTAATAGCACAAAGTACAAAGTAAAAACTCACCTTTTTTAAAATAAAACATTTCCCTTACATCGTTTACTTTTATTGAGTAGAAATATAGAAACCAACCCGGGACCGGTGCCCAATATTCTACAACATACAAAATACGTAATACACAAAACAAAAAGAAAAATAAAAAACCCCAAAAATAAATACCCCAACAAAAATAAAAAAACCAACAAACAAAATAAACGGACTTGGCCTGACGGCCTTGTTCAAAAAGAACACCATCAACAACAATGGACTCGGCCTACCGGCCTCGTCCAAAATAAACAAAGAAAAAAAAGAAAAAAGAAATGGCCCAAAAATCTCTTCTAAAAAGAAACTTTTTTCACCAAATATTAATATTATGCGGGGAGATAGAAACCAACCCCGGGCCTATGCCCGACTTACTAAAAACAGACCCACCCACACATAAAAGGAGATCCAAAACATACTTTATACCAAGTACGATTAAATTACAACCAGAATACCAACATTTAGCAAAACAATTCTCACCTATTCTAAATATAACACATCCAAATCATGCGGAAACCATTAACGACTATCCACATTTATCAAATTATATTTATCAAAATCAACATCATCCATCACCTAGAATGCTATACGCTCTTATCATTACAATTAGTCCATCAAAAGAAACATGTGGCCAACTCCTAATACAAATTCCAAACCTTGACTAGACAACTCTACTATTAGAAAAAATGTCCTTACTTCAAAACCCACCTGAAAGACACATCTCAACTAAACACCCATACACAGAATTCACAGAAAATAACCAAAACCTAATAAACCCACCAAATACCATTCACAAAGAAATTTACGATTTTATTCATCAACACAATGATTCTATAACCCTCCAAAACATGATTGATAAATTCTCATTTCTCCCTATTAACTTCTTAGAAGAAACCTTAAAAATATATGAACCACTACATGAATATAATCATCCCCCACCACTTCCAAATATACCCACAATACAACCACAAGAAACACAAACAACAAATTATAATACAAGATTTATTACATGGAATGCCTCATCACTAAATACGGCCCTTCCAAATTTACATGAACTAATCACCAACACACCCGATGAACCCGCCATCATCACAATACAAGAAACTAAAATAACCGCTACAAAATCTACCAAATACATACAAAACCTATTTCCAAAATACAAACTAATTTTTAACAACACACAGGCCCTAACAAGATGCATGCAACAAAGACTACCATATATACCTGCAAGAGGAGGTCTCCTCACACTAATACATCAAAAATATGCATACCCCGGCAATGTCACAAAAATCCCAACCCCTAGAGAAATATCACCTTATTTACAAATAATAAAAATAGACAACAAACCATTACAAACGTGGCTAATTATCCACATGTATATGCCGTCACATGCAGAGGACATACAATATATACCAATCATCCAACAAAATATAACACAACAAGTCAATGCACATCCGAATACCACACACATACTATGTGGTGATTTTAACAGAGACATAGCACTCATCGGACGACAAAATGGAACCGACACAACTCCACCACAAACGGAAGACATAGAATGGAGAATATTTACAAATAATCTCCAATTAGAATACATCCCAACAAACTGCCCATACTCAAGACAAGGGGGACAAAACTATAACCAAACCAGCTTAATAGATGAATACTACATCAAAACACCAGATAATACTTTATACATATCAACTACAGACAATGACCACAACCTCAACTCTGACCACTCACCAGTAACATTATACATACCAATAAACACCTTACTAGCAAGACCCATACCAATCACAAACAAAACAACGAGAATACTAAACCCCATACCACAAGAAAACATTGAAAAATTCAAAATAGAATATTTTGAAGAAAATGCGCTGCAAATAAATGAACTCATCACAATACTATCAAATGACCAATTAACAGACGACCAATGGCAAACATCATGTTCAAAACTAGATCACATGATACAAAAAATTTCAGATAAAATTCAAGAAACTTGTAGTGCACCACCACTCCCGACACTAACAAATCGTACTTCCCAACAATGAGGCTTCTTACCAAGAAAACTACAAAAAGCATGGAAAAAACACCTATCTACCTACCATCTAATTAGAAAAACAATTTACATAACAAAAAATACACAAAATTGGCAAACGCATTCAATAATCGAAGAATTAAAAACTCATACAAATGTAACCATCCCACCACTCCCAAACCAAGAACATGATCAACAAGAATGGATCCAATCACTAGTAGAAATAGCCAAGACAGTAAAAATACAAGCTCGTAAAATCACCACAAAATATACCCAAAGTTGTATAAAAAAGGCAATACTAAAATACAGACAACTATACGACAAAAGCCCAAAGAAAATAAACAAGAAAGTTTTCAAAAATCAAGAGACACCACCATTAGATTGCATACTGGACAGAAACAACAACATACTAACCAGCCCAGAAGACATAGCAAACGAAATCCACATACAACAATCAATTAGCAATAGACCTACAGTACCTACATGCTACTATCAACCCGAACACCCATCACAATGTACTTGCGGAGTTAGACAATACCCATGGCACGACCTTGATGGATTCGTAATAGAAAAAAGAGGAAACCCACAAATCCCACTACATAAACACTTTGACAAAGAAATATTTGAAATGTGTCTCAAACATCTATCTAACAACAAAACACCAGGCCCAGACAAAATTCCCAACTCTATACTAAAAAATATGCCTGAAAGTTTCCACAAACTACTCTTCTTATTTTTTACTCACTGCTACAAACAAAAACAACTCCCAGCCTCATGGAAAATAAGTCTAACCATACTACTTTATAAAAAAAGAAATCCCGCACAACTGTCAAACCACAGACCAATAGCACTTGCAAACACAATATACAAATTCTTCACTAGTACACTAACATACATATTATCAGCATACGGTGAAGAATACCAAATCCTACATGATAGTCAAAAAGGATTCGGAGCAGAAAGAAGTACAGCAAGACAACTACAACTACTCATAGCAGCACTAGAAGATGCAAAATTTACAAATCAAGACATATATCTACTATATATAGACTTCAAAAACGCATTTGACTCATTAGATCACGCAAGACTCCTAACTATAATGAAAGACCTTGGATACTCGGCAGATGCAATAATGCTAGTCGGAAACATCTACTCCCACTCAAACACTATATTTACTGGAGAATACTTTGGAAAAACAAAACCAATACCGATTCAAAGAGGAACCATACAAGGAGACACACTTAGCCCATATCTCTTTTTAATTTTTCTGGAACCACTCCTGAGGTGGTTACAAAGAGGAGAAAATGGATATACATTTGGTACATCAAAAATTAAAATCAGCTCCGCAGCATACGCAGACGATCTAGCAGCTATATTAAATAATACAAAATCACTACAAATACAATTAAACAAAATTGACAAATTCTGTGAATGGGCAGGCATGGACTTGGGAGTCACAAAATGTGCCGTCACCGATTGCCCAAATAAATCCAAAATGCCACCAAACAAATTCAAAACCCACATGATAAACCAAAAAATCAGTTACAGAGACCAAACACTACCAGTACTCCATCAAAATGAACCTTATGTCTACTTGGGCATACAATTAGTTCCATCACTAAAATGGAAACTCCAAACACATATCACCACTACTAAAATAATAGACCAATGTAAACAACTATCAACATGCCCTGCCACTATCAAACAAAGAATCAGTATGGTGGACACAGTAATTAGAGCAGGCATAGCCTACAACTTCTTTGCAGTTCCATATTCACTACCAACTATTAAAAAACTTGATAAGAAAATTATTGCAATCCAAAAAACAATATGCGGACTACCTAAAAGCACTACAAACATAATAACACAACTACCCCATGATTTATTTGGACTAGAAGCCTTCTCTCTAAAAAATGCCTACCTTAGATGCATTGGTGAATAACTTCGAAATGCACTTAACGACAAAGGGAGACTAGGAATAATATATAAAGGATTAATACAACACATACTTGTTAAAGCCGGCGGTGCCGAAGACATCCCACGAATTAAACACCAAGATTGCATTACATCACCTACAACACATACATTAATCCTTCTGAAAACAGCAGGTGGTATACATCTAAAAAGCACAGAAGAAAACTTCCAACTCCACATGACCGAACTAGAAAAAGAATGGCGATCTACAGTCATAAATGAACTGCCACACTTAGACCCAAAACTCTCCATAAAATTATTATATAAATTAATGGCACACAAAATCTACAATATAAAACAGATTATCCTTCCCAACGGCACAAAACTAATGTCACCAGAAGAATTTAAAATACACTATCAAAACCCAACTAAACTAGACAAAAGTGCACTAAACTTAGCAGAACAACTCTTCTGTGAACCAAAATGTACCCAAGATTGCCCAAATACATGCCAAATACACTTACCACTCCGTACACTAAAAGAAAAATAAAAAATATATAACCACGAAATAACACTAAGAACACCAATAAACCCCGTACAACTCCCTCAACCTCCACAACCACAACAACCAGCCCCACCACAAAACATAAAAAACGATCCCATAAGATTCCCCATTCGCACAATATTAAACCACAAAACAATTACATCAAAAGACAAATATAAAATATCTAAAAAATACAACACCTATCTATGTCAATGGATAGACTCAAATCACATAACATACAATAAATGGTTACAACAGCGCGAACTATTTCCACTAAATCTACCAACAGCAATACGCCATAATCTAAACCTTCTTACAAAATACTACACAGATTATAAAAACAAACAATATCAAAATATCATAAATACACAATTTACACCCGAACAAAATCGCGACACAAGATACATCCCACCTCCAACAATAATCCCCTACAATAAAACATCCACAATTGAATTTAACCCAGAAAGAGACATAGACACAAACAAGTGCACCATTCAAACACAAAATGATAAAACCCACATATATAACGACACCGGTAAATATATCACCACTATTCCGACTACAAGAATAAAATGGTTATGGCAACAATATAATAACAACAAATACAACATCCACAGACTAATACCTGCTATACAAACATTTGAAACAGAAGTAGTCTAGTTATACCAAAGATATGAACACAAAAACCACAAAAAGAATACAATAAAAACACCACACCATACCATTCCATCCAACATTCTAGACACACTAATAACAACATTTAATATAACACACTCATACTTTTCCTCACCAATTACATGTTCCATGAAATCTACCCAATTCTACTCAACATTCGCCAGAGACAAGATTTTTGGCTCACTAGGGACAGCCTTTCAATACAAATGGAAAGGTATTGGATATGCACACCCAAATGACGCCGAAACAACACAACAAGCAATACATTGGGCAAGACTAGCAGCAAAACAAGACCCTGAAACTGTCACCATTTTAACAATCCCAGACACCAACTGGTACCAAAATCTATCACCATACAACGGTCCCTTTCCGGATACGCACGCCATTATACATTTTGCCGCGGACACCATTACATATGACGAACCAACAATACCACTAGAACCCAACAAAACCCGAAACGAACCACTTGCAATGCACATATGGTGTATTCACCATCAAAACAAAAACATTGGCACAATAAACCAAATAGACACCATAAACACAACAATTGAAAATCTACAAATTTCGCAATATCACACACAAACAACACCACCCACACCACCAAACACAAAAGTTAACAAAAGCACAAAATGGAACAAACTCATATACCCGCCCTATAACAATCTACAAAACATGTGGGTAAATCCCCTTCCAAATTTTGAAATAAACACTACACTAAAATTTCTATCACAATACAGCTATTACACAGATGGATCCTTTTTACCACCTAAAGAAGCTGATGACGGCCATTGGAAAAAAGAAAAAGCAGAATATGGAATCTACAACTCATCTAAACCAGATGTACAAATATCAAAAAGATTGCCTGGACTACAAACATGCTTCAGAGCAGAACTAATGGCCATACATGAAACACTTTCATTAATCACCACTAAATACATAAACGAACCTGCACATATTTTTACTGATTGTCTCAATTGTATACATGTTCTAAACACACAACTAAAACACCCAGCCCAACAAAACAACCACGCCGATAAAACCATATTAGAAGAAATGGTAAAAATGTTAAAAAAGCGTACACAACCAACCACAATATACAAAGTTAAAGCACACGCTAAAATTAAAGGAAATGAACACGCAGACCAACTTGCAAAAGAAGGAACCATGAAAAGAGGTTATCAATTTGCAGCAAATCCACACGAATTTGCACATACCACACCATACTACTTCCAAAAAGACACATGGCCCGGTCGTATCAAACGACCAGACAAAGGACCAGTTAGATGTTTGGAAGAATACATAAAGAAACATGACCGAGAAAATAACCTAGAAATACTGGCAGAAGACTTTCCCAACATCAACAAATGGACAACAAACTCCATCATAGATAACGTAATGTCCAATGACTTTTGGAATAATCCAGAAATAACAGACTCACAAAAAACAAGCATACTAAAATTTAGAACCGGTCAATACATGGGTAATGCCAGAAAGCAATTAATTTTCGGCATACAAAGATTCCCCTCAAAAACATGTCCCATCTGTAATTCACAAGATGCAGATACATGGCTACATGTACTTTTACTATGCAAACAACACCATATACACGCACTAAGAACCAAAAGACACAATAAAGCGGTATGGGAATTAAGAAAATTAATACTATCCTAAAATAAATCAAGATGCTACACTCTCATGAATGCGGGCACATTCAACAATAACCCACAAGAAAACACAGTTCCCCCATGGATATTACCATGTACTTGTAATCAACAAAGATGTCAATGTAATGCCAGATTCAAACCAGACATATTATGCATTAAAGGCCTCCCATATCAAAGTCCACCACCTCTAAACCCCGACGATAACCTAACCATACAATTCATAGAATTCACATACACAAACGACAGATTTTCACCAGAAACAATTGGCAGATTTTTTTTAAAATACCAACCTCTAATTAATAACATCATACAACAAGGTTGGAAAGTAGATCCTATCATAGTCATTACAGCTAGAGCTAGAGGAACCACACACGTCCCCTCAATGAAACAACTAGAAACAAAATTCAACATTTGCGAAACCTCCGTAAAACACACATTCAAAGCAATAAATACCATTGCCATACAATATGCCGGATCTATCATTTTACATAAAAGACGTATAGAGAATAATCAAACAATACCAACAGACGTAATACATTAAAAGAGGGGGGTAGTGGTGAAAACCACTGCTAGCCACTCTTCTCAAACAACTAGCTCATCTTGTCTCAGGGATAGGTAGGGCCGGTTGGTTGGTACAACTTTCCTGCCATGACAACTCACTAGCAGCATCAAGCCATGTGTATCACACCACTGCTCAAACGAGCCCAATAGGTTTCGAACCCGGACCACATAAATGTGATACAACGCCCTTCACCAACCAACTAAAGAACTCATGACTTGGTGATAATAATCAACCCAAAACATACCTTTATGCTATCTCGCACCCAACCACCATTAATTTGATATTTTTGTTAGTGTTAGTGTTACTTTGTTTTGGTTACTATAGTGCCCATCCTCGAAAGGGGAGAGTAGTATTGTTCCAATGTCCCTTTGTCCAGTGGGTATCGGGTCATTGACATTACGAACGGACACTTTATTCATGCCGGCCCTTTTATAGGGTCGGTGTTTCTATCTATCTGGTGGCAGACTATCAAAGTTAACTCTGTTATAAAAAATGAAATATGTACAAAAGCATTAGTAGGCTTTGAGGGTGCAATACAAACTGAACAACATGAACAACATGTGCATAGAGATCCAAGTTCTTGTGAATGCAAGTATAGGTAGGACCAAAGTTGGGTGTGTATCTAAGAAAAATAAACGAACGTCGATCTGGAAGTACAGTACATTGTAGAACATTGTTTAGGTTGTGTTCATTTCATGTAGAAGATGCCATACACGCCCACCACTGGTTAGGACTTTGCATGTTACAAGGTTTCATTAAACATGTGAAATCAAAATTAAACACCTGACACATTCAAGCTTGATTGGAGCTCTATTATCTTCTTTGATAAGACAAAGGTAAACCGCTTTTGCTCAAATGGTCACAATTGCTACTAGATTAGCAATGCACAACCCTTGCATTTTAGAGAAGTTCAACAAACAATAAAATTTAGTAATGTCTCGGTGATTGTATGACGTCCCTAGGGCCTAAGATGTTTTGCAAAATTGAGAGAAGAATGGATCAATATTATTACCTGAATATCTTGTCGAGAGCTTTGTTGCATACGACTGAGATATATGATTTGTGATTTTCTAACATGACTGATATCAAACATGCAGCCAAAATTGTTCAAACATGGTTTAGAATGTTTGGGTTTGATGCTCTGAACAATTTTCTAAATTGAATTCCATTAAATATTTTTTAGCGAGGGATCAAATAGTGTCGCATTCAACATGATTCTGGAATGATAGTGGATTGAGGAATATTGAGCTTATGTAACACTAAAAGAGTGTAGAAGGTTGTACAAAAGTACACCTAAACGAATTTACACTCTTTTAGCTTCTAAAGACAAGTGAACAAATAATTACTCCCTTTGTTCCGACATTAGACGCTCATGTAGATATGTTTTTTGTTCCAAATTTAAAATAAATAAAAAAAAAACCGTATTGTGTGCATATGACACGCATGGCATCAACTGTCAGTCACGCATGGCATGAAGTGTCACTTAATGCTTGTTTTGCACGCTTCAGGACTTCTACTCATCTGCCAACTGTACTCCCTAGGAAATCTTTGAGTACCTAAGACCTCTGCTCATATGTCAAGTTTGGTCCTTAAGAAATCTCTCAATACCTAGGACCTTTGTTCATCTACCAACTCTGCTCTTTGTTCCTAGGAAATCTCTGAGAGAGTTTGATCACTGCACTGCTTTTACGATATTTCTCAAAGTCACTAAAGTGTCTATTCTCGGCACAGGAGAGTAGTTTTGTTCCAATGGCCCTTTGTCCGGTGGGCACTGGGTCATTAACATTACGAACAGACACTTTATTCACGCCGGCCTTAAAAGAGGCCAGAGTTTCTATCTATCTATCTATCTATTTCTCAAAAAGGGGCTTAATATCGGAGCAGATTGAGGAAATAAATTGTAGTTTGGAAGCACGTCCAAAACAAAGTTTGAGAATAAAGTTTTGGTTGAGCGTAATTTCCTTGTACATATTAATGTACAAATGATGTATCTTTTCACACTGAACTATGGCCCATCTAAGCTACTATTATAGGTAATTTACGGTTTGTAAAAAGCTAATACCAATTTTCTACATTGTTGTTTGAATTCTTCCATTCCCTTTGCTCTTCAAGCACGGAGTCGTCGTCCTCCTCCTTCCTCATGAAACAACAGCACAGTCACGCGACGTGAGAATCAGCGACGTTGCAGGCAACAGATTCAGCTGACAAAACCTTGCCGGATTGAAAAGGCTTTCAGTTGCAAAAGGGGGATTTGGAGTCAGGGGAGCAAACCAGAGTGAGTGATCTGTGCAGAAACATTCAAGCCCGCGATCCCTCCACGAACTGCACAGATGCAAGCGATGGTCTCTCCGTGCTCTACATACACAACCTGCACCATCTTGCTTACAGTTATGGGATTATCAAGTGCCATTGCTTCAGTCTGCTCTTCTTCGTTCTCACACTTGACTTTTCACATTTGGTGGATTCATTTTTGCTATTTATGGTCGTCTGATTTGTGTCCACGAAGCAACTTCCAGTATTGGTGTGGGTGGTCATGAGCTTAGTTTTGATTGTTTCCCCTGCATTTGTTTCAATATGAGTACATGACATTTCGAGTGTGACTCACATCCCCAACAGTCACGGTACGTATTGGGCGGGTACTGTTTTATGTGGATAGATCCATAAGTGTATCAATGTGTTTTAGCGAGGTTGAATGTTTCTTGCAATTGACGTTGATTTCGTGAGAGGCTCAATCTTGGAGAGTCGTTGTTAGGGTTAAGGTGAAGCATGCAGTGGGAATTTCTTAGGGTTGAGGTCGCGTTCTCCGAATTTCAAAAGTCTGTGGTGTCAGGCGAGGGGCTTAATTTGGAATGTAAAGATGGCAGACAACGATCAACGTGATTTGTATGGTTTGGCTTGATATTGTACACGACGTTATGGTGAGAAAATATTTTACACGGATTCATTTCTCAAGGATATTACACGCCCTTGTTGTCATTGAATTATGAGTCGCTATCGGGAGAACTCAATGTCTTTGAATAATGTCGGCAATTGTCGACATTTGATGGTGCGTTCTCCGAATTTCAAAAGTCTTTGGTGCCAGGCGAGGGGTTTAATTTGGAATGTGAAGATGGCAGAGAGCGATCATGAGGATTCAACGTGATTTGTATGGTTTGGCTTGATATTGTACACGACGTTATGGTGAGAGTTTTACACGGATTATTCATTTCTGAAGGATATGCGCCCTTGTTGTCATTGAATTATGGGTCGCAATCGGCAGAACTCAATGTTTTTGAATAATGTCGGCAATGTGTCCGTGATGGTGCCGCATATCGATCTCACAAGAAAGTAAAGCGTACACGTGTGCGATGAGGGAATTTCTGCCTACGGTCGCACCACAACGATTAGAATTTCAAGGCACAAGTCATGCGGGTGAGTCACCATCATCGCGAAATCAAGAGCAAAGAACTACTGTGAAGCTGTCGATGCTGCCGCTGGTTGCCCTAATTTTTTATGAGGTTTCGGGCGGTCCATTCGGCCTGGAGGATTCGGTGCGAGCCGGCGGACCTCTTCTTGCGCTTCTGGGATTCATCGTCGTGCCGATCGTGTGGTGCATTCCCGAGGCTTTGGTGACAGCCGAATTGGCGACCGCGTTTCCCAAGAACGGGGGCTACGTGGTGTGGACATCCGCGGCGTTTGGCCCGTTTTGGGGTTTCCAACAAGGATGGTTGAAGTGGACGAGCGGCGTCACAGACAACGCGCTCTACCCCGTCCTCTTCTTAGATTACCTCAAACGCGCGCTGCCCGTTTTTGCAGAAGGAGGTCCTCGCATCGCCACTCTCATTGCAACCACAATTGGCTTGACCTATCTCAACTACAGGGGCTTAACGATTGTTGGCATCACGGCAGTGGCATTGGCGGTGTTCACGATGCTGCCGGTTCTCGTGTTCAGCCTCCTTGCCATCCCGAGAATTCAAATGCAACGATGGTTCGTGATGGACTTACAAAGCATGAACTGGCGCGTGTACTTGAACACTCTGTTTTGGAACTTGAATTACTGGGATAATGTGAGTACACTGGCAGGGGAAGTGGAAAACCCATCACAGACACTGCCGAAAGCGCTCTTGTGGGCTGTTGTTATGGTAACATGTACGTACATTTTTCCGCTTCTGGCTGGAACAGGGGCTGTGAAGCTTGACAGAACGAAATGGGAAGATGGATATCTGGCAGACTTGGCGCTTGCCATTGGAGGCTCAAAGCTGAAATGGTGGATCGAAGCTGCGGCTGCGCTGTCCAACATGGGCTTGTTTGAGGCCGAGATGAGCAGCAACTCGTTCCAGTTGTTAGGGATGGGCGAGAATGGAATGTTGCCTCAAGTGTTTGAGCACCGGTCGAAATATGGCACACCCACGCTGGGCATCCTCTGCTCTGCTGCAGGTGTGATTGTCCTCTCCTGGATGTCGTTCCAAGAGATCATCGAATTCCTCAACTTCCTCTACTGTTTTGGCATGTTGCTGGAATTTGCGGCTTTCGTATGGCTGAGGATTCAGCAACCGAATCTCCTCCGGCCTTTTTGTATCCCTCTCAACACTGTGGGCGTGTCTCTCTTGCTGCTGCCTGCGTCCATCTTCCTCGTTGTCATCATCCTCTTGGCCTCTCTCAAGACCACTCTCCTCGGCGTTTTCATTTCCATGCTGGGCTTTGTGGTGTACCCAGGGTTGGAAGTTGCTCGCCAGAGGAGATGGTTCAAGTTCGCTGGGAGCTCTCATTCCAAGCATGTGGAAATGGTTGGTGCTGATGATGCTCGTGAGGAAGGCACTGGCCTCTTGACCTATTCCTCTTGAAAGACGATCCTTGTTTTCATATTATCATTGCCTGTTGCAGAGCTGTTGGGACAATTAGCCAGGGTCAGGCTTCTGAAATGTTGCCATTGATCATGATCTGGTTCTACTAGCTATCGTGCGTCCATATCCTCCCCGTGCACATCACAGCTGGTCTCTGTGCGCTAAGAGTGACGACTTGATACAATCCTTGACTCACGAGCACATGGATGGTATAACCATGTGAGCATTAGCAGACCTGAGAATGTTGAGGATGATGACGATGACCGTTGTTCAGACAGTCTCCATGGAATGAGTTGGGGAGCTCTGGATGATGAAGCAATCGGCTGGGGTAAGTGCTTTACAGGATTTTATTATGAAACACTTTGTCTTTAAAAAGACTCCGAACTATTCATTGAAGTATTACCAGCATAACTTGCCGATTCATCAAATGGTTGTCGTTATGGTCGTTTGAACGAGTGGTTTGTCGTTATGTTGTAGTACGAGTGTCCTCTCAGCTTGCGCACGAGGTCACCTGTATCATTCACTGTTGGTGGAACCGTGACATATGTGCTGGATGGACTTGAGAACTGACAAACAAACTGATAACTGAGCGAGTCTCGTGGTCATAAGTAGAAACACGCAACAACACGACACTGACTTTGTTATGAATTAAGAATGTTCTTATCAGACAATCAAGTTGTGGTCTAAATCGAGCTCTTCATCTTTTTTTCGTTGCTGAAGCTAATAGTCAACTCAGGAGTGGAGTAATTGAATGGACCTCACTCGTTCTGAAGGAATCGTGTCCAAACAGGGCTTTGACCAATCAATCATTGAAGTTCTTTACGCTTCAGAACACAGAAAAGGAGTAGCTGGGCCATCAAAGTTGTCTTGCCCTTTCTTTGACGATAGAGGGCAAGCTCCTATACCAAACATGACACTCCGAATATAATCATACACTGGTGGTGTCATGTAGGAAACTACTTGAAATTTAGCAATGCCATATATGGATGTCCATTTCCTTTTTTGGAAGAAATGGAGAGTGAGGACGCGAACAGCTGCAACCAGGAATGTAATAATTGCACGGAAACCAGCTTCATTCGGAAGCTCGACTGGTGTACTGGGATCATGATGTGCAATTCACGTGGTTGACGCCCACTTAGTGAATGGCGTCATCGTCTACTGGTTCCCATGAGACCCTTGCATGATCATCGGTAGATGATGAGTTTGTCTCTTCTGAAGGCTGTTGGAGTGGACCTGCTACGACTGACTGATTTGATTCATGTGAAGGAAGCTTCCACTTTGCAGGAAGCTGTGTGATCACCATTGGGTACTGGTCTCGTGTTAGGTGCGCTACGGCCAATATGGCCAGATTGAGCCGCATGTTCTGCACACGAAAAGCCACCTGAAGCCTGTTCAGGAAAGAGCACTTCTGCCTACTACGATTGGGCCGGTGGGACGTGCGTGTACTATTACTTTTACAGCAAAATGACCTCAGCTTACAATCTACAGATTACCGATGAATGAATGTTTTGTACCATTTACTTCCGCATTGTCGACATCAATGAGTTAAGCTCTCTACTTGATTAATTTGTCAGCTGTTTGCAGAGTTTCAGAATATCGACTCCAATATCAATGTCCTTGACTGAATTACCATTCATTACTTCAACCAGCTTCATCCCTGAGACACTGAGACACTGACCATGCTTGGCGCAAGGGAAGGAGTTGCAGGCTGATGATATCAATCAGCAAGGACACACAGTAAGGTAATCCACCTTATTTTGCTACTAATAGTGTACATATCCAAATTTTAAATGTAAGACACTGATACATAGTGACTACAAAGTGGCACAAATAGTCACATGGCACAAATAGGGTGGTTTACCTTAAGTGTGATGATTATAACTCGAGTGTTTCACGAGTATCTACTTTCGGCTCAAATCAGTACTTGCCGATTCAATGGCCTGTACATCGTCGAGTATATCTTGGCCCATGATGAACTCTCGATTGTGGCAGCCATTTTCCAGGTCATGGGCATTTCCTGTGCTTGACCAGTCACATCCACACCAAAGCTTTGTGGAACGTAAGGATTGGAGTGGGTGCCATTGCCAGGGCTGGTTGGTTGCACATGACGTCCAGTGATTCTTCAATGAGCTTGTTGGTGTCCCAACCTGTCCTTTCTGTCACGAGATCCCATTCTCTGGTAACGTCTAGAGAAGTGCTTTCTATCAGGACTATCTCGAACTTGCAATTGTACAATTTAACGTATGGCGAACATAATGCTTTCAAATGCTCCTATAGATCGTTATACAATCGTTATCTAGTACCAGTTCCTTCACAACTTAGGAGGGTGTAAATGCGGGTTTAATTTTCACTCGAGAAGTTGTGGAGAAAACCGGAGAAGGTTAATTCATTATCATGTTTCAGGAGTGGAGCTGAGTTTGTCATAATTGAGGCCGTGTGACGACGACTGATATAGACTGCAGGCGCAGATGACCGTACCGTCACAGGTGCGAAGTGCACTCAGTCAGAACTCCGGACAATGGGAGGATCAATGGACGGTAAGGGTTGTCGTGTTGTTCATGTAGAACAGAGCTGCAATGTTCCAGAGTTTCTCACACTCGGAATTGATATATGTTACATTGTCAAGTCTGGTGACATCAAATTCTCAGTCTCTTGACTTCAGTTCTTGCTCATTCATTCCCGTTTTGCCTTGCAGGTGTTTTAGATGGAGAATGATCGTCGCACATAAATCCATACTCATGCATGACTTCACAATCTGGACTTGGATATATGCTTAGTAGTTCAGTGTCAGTTGTGACGAATATCCAAGTCGACGTCGTTAACCTTGGCCAATGCGGTCCGACAATCAATTCTTCCAGTGAGTAGACCTCGTAAGCGACTAAATAATACTCCTGTCTTGCATCATTGTACTGATCATACTCCACGTCGGCAATATCATATGGCTGCGTAGTATCTATATAGAAATGTCAGTGTACAATAACTGCTTAATTCAATAAAATTTCGTAACAATATGCACTTCCATTGTAGCAGATTGACAACCAGCATTGTAGCCCCTCGTTCTGGAAATGCGAAGCTACATTGTCACCCTCCGAGCCACTGCTATGCAATAATTGCGTAAGCATCCAGTACTGTATGGTTGCTTGATAGCATCATGCTGTATTGAGAATGCTGTTTGGATGAAAAGGAGCCCATCAGCACATTCTACCCACGGCAGGTGAGGCTTACGTTCAGAAGTTTTCCAAGTTGTGCACTTGAAGCTCATCCCAATGACAGAAAACGGTGCCAAAGCAGAAGCGGGAGAGACGAAGATAACGGATTCAGATGAAGAAGACTTTGCATCGCCGATTGAAGAGGTACAAATGACGGTGGGCACAACAGATGACCCAAGCCTTCCATGCCTGACGTTCAGAACGATTGTACTGGGGATCACGGCCAACATACTCATCACAATGATCAATACATTCTTTGGCTACCGCACGGAACCGCTCCACGTTTCAGCAATTGCCATTCAGATTGCAGCTCTTCCGTTGGGCCGCTTGATGGCCCGCGTGCTACCCAAGGAACCCATCGGCTTTCCCTTGATTCCATGGCGGTTCTCCCTCAATCCGGGGCCCTTCAATGTCAAAGAGCACGTACTAATCACCATCTTTGCCAACACGGGATCTGGTGCGATGGGTGCCATGTTGGTCAACGTTGTGAAAGCGTTTTACAAGCGAAAGTTGGACTTTGTTCCAAGTCTCCTCTTTGTGTTGGCAGCTCAGGTGAGAAAATGGAAACCTTTGTCTTTGCACGAGCTAGCTCCAGAGGTGCATTGGTTTGCTTATGCAATTATTGAAGGAATTGAAATGGACTTGGGTACCAGATTATGGGGTATGGATCTGCAGGGCTGTACCGCAAGCTGTTGGTGGAGCCAGCGCAGATGTGGTGGCCACACACCTTGGTGAATGTGACCCTCTTCCGGACTCTCCATGAGGTCGAAGAGAAAAGGAGATTCTCTCGTGTCCAGTTTTTCGCCATCTCCCTCACTTGTGATTTTCCTCAACTGGTTGTTTTTGACATGTCTTGTGATGTCTTCTTTTAAAAATATCGATTTTTCAGAATTAACAGTTTCATTGGCTTACATTCAACATTTCTCAAAGTATTTCAAATGATCAAGTGAACTCTTTCATTTGTTTTTTTGTTGGATCTCTCTCTTTTTGCTTATTCTGCATCCTAGCGATTGTTATCTAGAGAACACTTCGTGTTTATAGTGATCTTTTTGACGTTTTCAAATTGCTGGATTTTTGAATGTGTGATGGGCAAAAAATTCGTGTAAAATCACCCTTGACCTGCCTTGCAGGCAGCTTCGCATACTACATCCTCCCCGGGTACTTCTTCAACAGCTTGACCACCATGTCAGTGGCGTGCCTCTTGTGGCCCAGGTCAGTGACTGCGCAGCAAATAGGCTCGGGGCTCAGGGGTCTGGGCATAGGCTCGTTCTCTCTGGACTGGG
The DNA here is from genome assembly GCA_022496805.1 of Pohlia nutans. NCBI lineage: Eukaryota > Viridiplantae > Streptophyta > Bryopsida > Bryales > Mniaceae > Pohlia > Pohlia nutans. The sequence continues at coordinate 27,485,104 of CM040085.1, read as the reverse complement.
CAACAATCTCAGCGTTTCGAGGGAGCCCACTGGGGGTTCCCTTTTTCGCTCTCGCCAACGCTGCAGTGGGCTTCGTCTTGTACCTGTATGTCATCATTCCCATCGCATACTGGGGTGTGAATTTATACGACGCCAGAAATTTTCCAATCTTCTCCAGCCGGTCATTTGCGGATTCTGGCGCTCCATTCGACATCCACCGAGTTCTCACCTCCGACTTGACCCTGAACTTGGGAGCGTATGAAGATTACAGCAAGCTGCATCTGAGCATTCTCTATGCCATGACCAATGCTATGAGCTTTGCTGTCCTTGGAGCAGCGCTTACGCACGTCATTCTCTTCCATGGCAAGTGAGTATACCATGCACCTCTTTCCAATTCCAGACCACAAGGACCAAGAAGCCCAAATGGGGCCTCATGTTTTTATACCAGTTTTGAATAGGTCCTATGTAGACTTCCTTTTGTTTGAACTTATTTGTCTTTTGATCGACACATGCAACGTTCTTCGCTGATTCCGGTGATATAAACTCCGGTCCTATCTGAATTATATTTTTCACAATATGATCGATTGAATTTGTCATTTTAAAATTATGAATCATTGGTCCTTTACCTTTAAGGGTTAATGACGTCCATCAGCCTTGATGGAGCTCCTCAAGTATATCAACATCCTTGGAACGGTTCGTGAAAAAGAATCTGGACACAATCTTGAACTCGTGAAAGTCCTTGCAAAGCCATTTTCTCAATTGTTTAGAATTTTCCTTTTAGCTCCATGTGATAGTTCTCTACGTATTTTTTCAATTCAAGTGATCTCAACTGCTCTAGATGTTATGGCAGAATGGTAACTTGGCTAGCTCGTCTTAAATTTAACCAAATGTTTTTGCTTGTGGCAGGGATATTCTGCAACAGACAAGGTCAGCCATCAAGGACGGGACGCAGGACATTCACACGCGGCTTATGGAGCGCTACAAGCCTGTTCCACATTGGTGGTTTTTCACGCTGCTGATAGTTGCCTTGGTTCTGTCCACAGTCGGTGCGGAGGTGTTCAAAGACCAGTTGCAGCTGCCCTGGTGGGGCGTATTGATGGGGTTCGCCATAGCGACCTTTTTTGCACTTCCGTTTGGTGTTCTTGTGGCCACTGCGAATCAGGTAACACGTTGCTCCTGCATTACAGCATCAATTGCCTGGAATTCTTACCATTTTTTTCGTTGAGCCAAATTCTTGGATGCTTTCTGCACAGGCACCAGGGATCAGCGTGCTCTCCGAAATGATGATGGGATACATTCTGCCTGGAAAACCAGTGGCTAACATCTGCTTCCGGGTTTACGGCAGCAGCAACTTGATGCACACGATCCAATTCTTGAGTGATTTCAAGCTGGGCCATTACATGAAGATCCCGCCACGCACCATGTTCATTGTGCAGGTCCAGTGATTTTTTCGTTGTTGTGATTTTTTCTAATTTTAGCCAAATTGCTGCATGAAATTTGGGCTGGCTAATTGACACAAAGGATTTTTGAAAAAAAAATAAGAATAATAGCCAGATTTCCTACATGGAGTCAAGATGTGTAGCCTCTTTAAATCTGCCAGGTATTGCCCAAGTAGCACCACATGTGTATTACCCTGATATTAATATGAAAAGAGCCTGGATGATTGCTCTTCAAGTCATGGAAAAGTAGCAAGAATACTAAACTGTCTCCTGACAAAAAACATTCACTGTGCAGGTCTGGGGCTCCACGATTTCGGCAGTAGTTTGCTTGGCGACAACATGGTTCCTTCTAGAGTCCATTCCCAATATCTGCAATCCAGCGCTTCTGCCACCAGGAAGCCCGTGGACATGCCCCAACGATAGCGTCCACTTCACAGCTTCCGTGATCTGGGGACTCATAGGTCCAGCAAGGACATTCGGCCCTAAGGGCGTTTACAGCAAGCTCAATTGGTTTTTCTTACTCGGGATCTTCGCCCCGGTGCCAGCCTACATTGCAACCAAAGTGTTTCCCAAAGCCGCTTGGCTCAGGTGGGCAGTGATTTTTTGTTGCTAATCTTACCCAAATTGCTACATTAAATTTGGTCTGGCTAATTGATACAAAGGATTTTTGAAAAAAAACAAACAGGAATAACAGCCAGATTTCCTACATGGAATAGCACATGTGTATTACCCTGATATTACCTATCTATTTTAGTATGAAAAGAGCATCCAAGGAGCCTGGATTGCTCTTCAAGCCATGGAAAAGTAGCAAAAATGCTAAACTGTCTCCTGAAAAAATGCAGGTGGGTCAGCATGCCAGTCATTCTCATTGGAGGCCTCACCATGCCTCCTGCCGCTCCTGTGAACAACATCATGTGGCTGTCGGTGGGCATGTTCTTCAATGGCTTCATTTTCAGGCGGAAGAAAACATGGTGGAAACGTTACAACTACCTTCTGTCGGCAGCTCTAGATGCGGGAACTGCGTTCATGGGAATCCTGTTGTGGCTTATCTTTTCTCAAGGTACGGGTGTGCTCCAATGGTGGGGAAATCAAGGTGATCACTGCCCTCTTGCGCACTGCCCCACTGCTGCTGGCATCTCCGTCAAAGGATGCCCTGTTTTTTGAGCATTGACAGTGCGAATTCCTAGAGATCATTCTGGTATTTCAAATGGGAATTTTGTATTATAGAAAATGGGGTTGTATACGATCGAAGGAAACACTTTCTAGAAACCAACACCTCTGTTGTCACAAGTTGGAGAAGAAAGACTTTGATATGATCAATTTCAAATATGATTATTATTATTTTCCATGCTTGTTCATTATCAAATTTTAGGTAACAAAGGTAAATCAATGACTTTTGTGTTGTATCCTGGAAATTACTTTCAATGGCTCATGAGGTCACATGCTTTCAAATCTATCATAAATGCTCCCCGTAAGGTTTGTTTGTGATTTCAAGTTAATTATCATTTTTTGAAGCACATAATCATTACTTCTTAATGAAGTCAATGGAAATAGACTTTAAGATGGTATGTACCCTCTTGTTTTGGCTAGTACCTAATAATTCTATTTTGGGCTAGCTTGTATCATAATATATTTAGAACCATTTTCTCACTGAAAGACAAGGTTTTGGAGACTTCAGGGACCAAGTTCCACATTCAACTAAACTTTTGAGAAAAAAACTGGAGAAGTTGTCATGAAAAGTACCAAATACTTCATCTAAAATCTAAATGAAAGTGCTACGATGTTTGTTTCATTGCTGCCACCTGTTTGAAAAATTAAAAATTGCAGAAAATCCCTACTCTACATCACCGAGCAGCCTAGAATCATCAACATAAATCTATCCCCAACTTGCAATCAATGATACACTAAATCACCTGGCCAATCAAACTGTCACACAAAAAGCTTAAAAACCCTACTACAGTTTCCAAAACATGCAGTTTGTAAAGCAAGCTTCAACATGCACATTTAGCTGCAGATTTGGAGATATAGATGTCCCACTTGTAGACGTACAGGGGAGGAGCAAAGGCCTCAGGCACGGGAACGCCCAAGGCATAGCCATGGTATCCTCGGAAACCGGCAGTGCCGCCCGTGACAATGCACTCCCAGCCGGTGGCAGGGAATCCGAAGGTGCCGGTCAAGGTGTAGCTGGAGCCGTAGTAAGGCGTTTTCTCATTGAAGATGTGTTGCGCGGATAATTGCAGGCCTCCGGTGGGCAAGCCGCCCATGGTGGTCACCGCTCCGTATCCCGTGATCTTCCCCAGCAGCTTGCTGTCCACGCTCGATCCTCCTTTCAGTGGATGCTCGAACACGTAGATGCTCCCCCATCCCGAAGCTGAGAAGTTGCCTTGCCCCGTCCCTGCTGCTGGCAATAGCGTGACGTTCGGAGGCTGTGGATACCCTCGCACCTCGTGCACGTAGTACGAGAGGTGCAAATCTGTACGCTCATGACTTCCTGCAGTCACCAATCTCGATGTCAATGACTCACTGCTAGATAGCTCCCAAACAGTGAATTTTTTTTAATCAGGAGACAGTTTTAGCATTTTTGCTACTTTTTCATGGCTTGAAGAGCAATTTAGGCTCCTTGGATGCTCTTTTCATATTAAAATAGATAGGTAATATCAGGGTAATACACATGTGCTACCTAGGTGCCACTTAGGCAATACCTGGGTGTTTAAAGAGGTTTGATATCAAAGAAAGATTTCAGAGTGTTAGCCCCGAGGCTAATGGGCTAATTGGGGCTAATCCCCCGATAATGGGGGTTAATCCCTCAAACTTTAACCGAGGCTAATGTACTTTAGCCAGGGCAAGCAAACCGTTCATTTTTGGGCTACTGTCTTCATTAAAAAAAAGTTCCTGAGTTAAGAAATCCAATGCTACTACATGGAGCTCATATGGTTCCCCTGTGTTGATTCCCAGTGAGTGTCACTTTTCCCTGTGATTTCAAGTTTTGATATGTGTACAAAATCACCTGCTTAAGCTTAGTCACCTACTTGTAGAAGGAAAGTTTTAACACGTGTCGTGTTCTGAAGCCCACAAGGGAAAGTGACACTCATGGGAATCAACACAGGGAAACCATATGAGACCCCTGTGTACGGGGCTAAAAGGGGATATCGCATGAAGCGTTAGCCCGGCTAAGTCCTCCAAATCTTCTTGCATGATCGAGAAACTGTTGCATATTCTGAGAGTACATTGATGATTCGAGATCAAGAGACCAACTTCTAGGTTTAATTAACTGACACATATATTGATCGAGAACTTGCATACTCTGATAGTACAGTGATGATTCGAGATCAAGAGACCAACTCCTAGCTAGTTTTTACTGATACATGCATGTATTGATCGAGAAGATGCATACTTTAATCTAGCACAACTTCTAGGATTGACTGATACATGATATATATATCGAGAAGTTGCGTACTTTGATAGCACAGAGATGATTCGAGGTCAAGAAAGCAACTTCTAGGATTGACTGACACATATATCGATCGAGAAGTTGCATACTTTGATAGCGCAGGAGGTGATGTTTCTCGAGAGGTCAAAGACCAACTTATACATCTCTGTATCTGACCTTGATATTACAGAGATGATTCGAGGTCAAGAGACCAACTTCTCTAGCTTTTACTGATATGTTTCGATCATAACAAAAAAGAAACACTTGTACAGGCCATGGTGGAGGTGAATTTGACCATCTAGTGATTACATATAACAGTTTACAAAGGTGAGCTAGATGTTGCGTTATAGAATCACAGAATCCAATGATCTAGTGACTGCAAGCTGCAAAGGAAATTGAGACGTGCTAGCTTACCTAGAACCACTGTGTGCAGGCTGCCAATGCAGATAAGGATGCACAGGGTGTAACGGAAAGCCAGTACTGAAGAAGACGCCATGGTTAGCTAGCTTTTCACCTGATCAAAGCTGAAGACATTGCACCCATGAAAGCATTAGTGTTGAGGCTGAAGTTAGAGAGTTTCAGAGCTCTCACAAGTGGCAGTATTTGTAACCAAAGTAAGGTCCTACTCGGACTACTCATTTAAAATTCACTGCTTGCAAGAACTAACTCACCATGTCCAAAGAAAATTCTAACGCTCTACCTTCCAACAAGCGCAATGAAAGATCTATCACACAACTTTAAGCTGAAATGGTTCTGCTACTACCGGTATGCAAGGCTCTATCTCTTTTTCAACGGCCAATGGATGCTGAAAGGGTCAATGTACGACTCCATGAAATCTGAAGATACATGTGTCTGTCGTCGACCATGCAGCCATTTATTGACATGATATTCACGTTCCGGTTCATGATACAGTCATCCATTATTTAACCATTTAACCCCTAAACGTCAGAGCGTCCAGAAAGCGGACGACTAACAGATTCAAACCCTTCTCACATTCTCATCAATTCTTGGATGAAAGTCATCCAATTTTTGGAGAGTCTTCACCAAGTTGTTGTCCTATCTAACGGTTGGATTTAGTCATACTTGATAACATATTTTTCTAAAATTACAAATGTAGAAGTATGTCAAGTCGTTGACCAAGCCAAATTTGCGTTGATTGTAGTTCAAAAGTGGCCTTGCAAAAATGAGGTCATAGATTTAAGAAACACAAAAATTTCAAAGAATCACCATGTTTAAGAGTATCTCATTTCAAATTCATTCCAACAAATTTTACTCAAAAAATATTAAGATTTTGTTTGTAATAGAATTTAGAATGATATTTAATTTTAACTTTCAAATTTTATAATTAAATATTGGTGATAGTATTAGTGAATCAAAATGTACGGATGGGATCTAAAATTCAAAATCTAGAACTTTCATTTCTATATCAATTCCAAAATATTCTTCTAAATAGTAGTTTATGATGTTTTTTCTCAAATTGTCAATTCCAAGGACACCCTGGTACGTTTAGGGGTTAACGTCCAGATCCACCACCGATTTCAAAGATCTGTTATAAAATGTTTGATGAATCACAAAAGTGGAGTTGATATGTAAAGAAAAGTCGTAGATCTCAATGTATAAATCGCATGTGTACGGTTGGATTTATTATATTTTTATGATCAGTTCTTAACCCTTTAGTGCCCAGGATACTATAGCGGGGAGCTCTGGATTTCAGTGCGTTTTTCCATTGTGATTGAGACTACCTGAAATAGAATGCATTAAATTAGAAAGTAACCGTACAATTCTATTCTCAACTGGAGAGCACACATTTTATTAAAATTTGAGAATCATCCAATGGTGGGATTGGAAGATTATAGTATGTATTTGAACTGTATAATGCATGCTCAAAAATGAGATTTTGGGGGGTGTGTGACTTCAAAGTTCAATAGAATTTGGGTTAAATTTTCAAAAATGAAAGTAAAGAAGTTCAACTATGCCCTATGTCAACACCTCTCCGTTGCAATCTTTCATATCAAGAATTGACTCACACATAATTATTGTGAATTTTATAAGTGAAAGTGACTTATTCATATACGGTTAGGACAAAATTTTATACGTTGAAAATTGACAGGGGTGGGTACATTAGTCAAGATCAGATTACACACACTAATGGAAGATGAAGAAGAGAACACAATCCAAAAAAATACAATAAAATAACAAACTTCCAAACACAAGAAATACTGCATAATACATGTGTTGTATTTGTAAGTATTTACTGTATTTTCAAGTATTTGCAGTATTTTCGTGTTTTGTTGATAGGTATTTTGATAGTTGTACAATTCCAAATCGAATTTTTTTTTTTCTGCAAGGTGCGTAATGTATGTGGCAAAATCTGAACTTCAAAACTGAAGTTCTAATTCTTCACGGATTCTCTGCTATTTGCATTTTGAACGTTGCAGTGACCATAATGTGGTCAGCTGGGCACTAAAGGGTTAATTAATTTTGCAAGGTTTTCTTCTGAAATTCATTTTAAAATCTCAAATTAACAACTTTTTATTTAAAAAATTTATAACAAATTTGGAATGATATGCACTATGAGATTGTATAATTTCCATTATTTGATTCTACTTATTTTGGAAAATCATTGTTTAGGTTGCACTTTTTGGACTAAGAATGAAACTTGAATTCCACTTTAATTTCAAATTTTATTTTAAAATTAAAAAATTAATTAATTTTTTTTAAAAAGCTTAAATATTACTTGAATCCTATTAAAAAAACTTGAATTTATTATTATTAAAAATATATAAAATTTTAATATCCAGTCTAATACGGCCAAAACTTGACCACGCTAGCCCTTATCCCCTAAATGACAAAGGGGTAACGGAAAAACCTAGATGCGTTATAAAATGTTACTTCTACAACTTAGATGAAGTTAGGTCCAAAAGAGAAAATGAGAAACACAATGTTTATTGATTATCCATATAGTCAAACTTCCAAAAATAGTTTTAGATACTCATTTAATGAATTTAGAAGCATTTACCATTTAAAATTCTTCAAAAATACCAATTTTATTTTTAGAATTTGAAATTTAGTATAATTGGTTAAAACTAGACATTCTATTCTAAAATTTAAAAAGAAAAATCTTCAAATGAGAGATCATCGTTATTTTCCGAAACGGTAAGTTTTATACATCAGGAATTTAGGACCCCACGGATTTTAAACTATTTCCGTGCGACATTTGATATTTCATGGGTTCATACATTTTTCGCACAGATTTTGCACGGATTTCACGCCAATTCTTCACGGATTCCGCACTTTGTTGATAACAAAAAGAGTGAATGTAGAAGCCGTGCAGATTCAGTGCAGAATTAGCGCAAAATCCATGTAGAAGCCGTGCGAAAAATGTACAAACCCATGAAATATTAGATGTCACACGAAAATCGTTAAAAATCAATGAGGTCCTACATTCTTGATGTAACACTAGGTCAATATTGAGGTCTTTGTCTTTGAAAAATTCCTTAGTGAACCTCAATATTGCAAATGGAATGTATCAAACAATACTAGAACATGGTCTCTACTCCCAATTTTGACAAAAAATCTGGACTTAAAAAATATCATTTTCTTACCATGGGTACTCATTGTTGTTTGGGGTGCAACCAGAAAATGGTTGATTGGTCACTTAGAGGTTATATGGACGCATCTCCATTAAAGGGTTAAATGAACCTCAAATAACCTAGCCTCTAGATTTCCATTAGTTTTCGTTTTTTGCAATGGCCTTAGAGTTATCCGTAAAGTCAAGCAAAAAATATCCACAAGAGGAATGAGAAAGAAAAACTCATTTTTAGCTTGAAAAGCAATGAAATTGAGTTTTGGCCCTTTTTTTTTTTCGACCAATCACAACGCACTACGTTGTGAGAGAGATTTGAATCTTAAACCTCCCCAATGCAGGAGAAGCTCTCCCATACCACACTAACGTTCCCATGGTGAAATCTCTAAGTGAACCCATACCAACCTTATGCTCTCCCAACCAAGCGGTTGGACTCCTTTTGATAGTCTATAATAAAGATTTCTATTTGAAGATGAAAATCACAAGGTAGGAGATAGGCTACCCGGTGTTGCCATTGCGGATAACTCACTTGTGCCACAGTGGAATTGAAGATTCACGTACAAGAAAAAGCAAACACGAGATAAACAATAGTCATCTAAGGTACACTGTTTCATGACTTTGTGGCTTTTGTTCCATATAGAAAACTATATATATGCTAAGTTGTACGTCAGCCTTTATCAAGGTGTTATCCAAACTGATGTCATGAAGTTGACAGTAGGCTTTCTATACCCTATTCAGTAGCATGCAGGTGACTGAGGTGAGTATGATCCTTGGGCACATTAACTTACTTTACAGACATGCTTTACACATGGGAGCACTCATATCATGGAGATTGATTGTATTGTGAGTTATTACTTGAAGCAAACTAAATTCAGCTCTGCAGGTCCACTGTAAGGGCCGGTTTACACTACGGTGGAGAAGGCATCCGGTCGGTCAAGAATGCTTGGCCAAGACATGGTTATATAAGGCAAATGGTGGATGTGCCGGAGAAGAATTAAAGGCTATAAAATATTTCTATTGAGTTGGGCTTCTCCGGAGAAGCCCAACTCCAAAAAGTGCCGCCACGTAAGGCGGCCATGTCATTTTATCATCCATGAGAAAAGTTCACCACCATTGTTTTCTTCACCTAGTGTAAACACCCACCGGTCAAGAGTTGCATTTTCGACCAATCACAATTGAGAAACGCCCTTTTTTTCATGACCGGTGGACTTCTCCACCGTAGTGTAAACCGGCCCTAAGTAGATGTCACACATCAATCAGGAGACTGAGGGCCTCTTTACACTAGAGGCGAGAAGCCGTGAAGAAAGAAATTTCAGCCAATGGGAGGCCAAAAAAATAGAAGACCAAAGAATGTCACTTTACACCCGAAATTTTCAGTCTAAGGGACAGAAGGAGGAGAAAATGACATGGACAACACTTTTGTCCTTTGTGGCAACAAAAGTACACATTTTTCAAGGCCCCCGGATTTTGCGTCAAGCCCACCTCAAGAGGTGGGTCTAACGCAAAATCCGGGGGGCCGTTTGGCCAAAATTTTCACAACCAATCATTTTTTATTTTTTAAGAAATATGTAAGAACTTTATTTTTAAAAATCAGCACTTTATTTTGTGGTCCCTTCTCACTTTACATTATATCCAAAGGCCGTCAAGTTCAAAGGTTGGCTTCTCAAGGATGAGCCATGGCCCTTGTGAGGTTTTCTCCACGGCTTCTCGCCTGTAGTGTAAAGAGGGCCTGAGGGTCTCCTTAAGGGCAGGCTTCCATGTGGGGATTGGTTGGGTGAAAGGCACTAGAAGACAAGAAATGAGGTCTCAAGAACCACCCATATTCGACCCATTTTGGTACAAATGAAATATATACTCTTGAGTTCTCCTGGTTTCACCCATGTCGGTAGAGCTTCCTCCTTTTGGGGACTGCCCACCCATACATGGAAGCCTGGCTTAAAGGCCGCTTTACACTACAATGGAGAAGTCCACATGTTATGAATTCTAAGGGAATCTTGAAATATGATTGGCCGAGAGTGACACTCTTATCCGGTGGTGGTTTACACTATGGCCAAGAGTCCTCCGATCGAGAACTTTGTACATGGATGAAAAAATGACATGGCGTGGCGACACGTTTTTGAAGGGGAGTTCTCCGGAGGTCAAGTTTCTTGGGCAACCTCAAAGCCTTGGAGAAGAAACTTGGCCTCTGGAGAACTCCAACTTGAAGGCATTCTTTTATTGTCTTTTCATTTTCTCCGACATACCATACCTAGCCTCAAATAACCACGTCTTGGACTAAAATTCTTGACTGACCTGTGCACTTCTCCACCGTAGTATAAAGCGGCCCTACATCTCCGCTTGACGTTAATGCAAGTACTATTCACCTATGGCCCCATCATGTGAAAATTCTATTTTAGACACTCTAAGGTCTTTTTTTGGAAATTGTTATTGCAAATTTGTTGCCTACAGCCCCATTTTAATCTTGGAGGACCCCTCTGGAATTTTAAATCCTTAGAAGAGGGTTTTTTTTTATTAAAGTGGGCCCCTACATGCACAAAATAGTGGGCAGTTTTTGTCCTCTTGGATTAACGTCGAGGGCGATTTAGAGCCGGGGTCTCCTTCCTTGATGGGCAACCAATCCTCAGGAATCCCTCTTATATAGTCATTTCATTCTTGTCTTGTATGCAATTTCAACCAACCCGGTCTCGGGCCCGGTCTACATGTAAGGAGGCTTTGATTGTATTGTCAGTTAGCTGAAATCGATGAAAAAGAGTTGTGGGCCCTTTTAAATAGCTCCCAAGGGCACTGACACCTTTCCGTGTCCGGCCCAAGGCCTAGTCAATCTAGTTTTAGACAACTTTATTCTACGTTCTACTTGTGATTGGTCGATTAGGTATTTGTGAAACATATTGTTTGTGTCGCAGTAACCCTGGGCTCTTTATATATATGAACGGAATTTGAACACAGGTCTAGAACCTATCACAAGTACAATCTATATTACCCTCCATACCGGTAATATGACCAAAGAGTATGACACTCCATAATATGACAATATTATTGTTTCAAGCAATACACATGTGACAAGTCATTTTTGTGACGAATCCATACTTGCCACCTTGAAGTTAGGGCTTCCCAAACATATCATAATACATAGGGACAACTATAATTCAAGCAGTCTAGCTCTTCTACTTGCATTAGAAAAAAAATTAAGGTCTAGAAGAGACCCCCATTCCTTCAGCAATCAGACTGGCAAATTAAATTTTTTTTAAATAAAAAAATTGTTGTCCAATGTGGATAGGCGTCGGACAACAATTTATTTTTTAATTTTATTTTCAGGCTTTTTCCATACTGCTGAAGGAGTAGGGGCCTCTTCTAGACCTCAAATAATTTTCTAATGTGATTGGCATCCGTTGAACGGAGCTAGACTGCTTTGAGTTGTAAGTAATGCACTCTAAAACTTGTTATTATTACACCAGGCTCCAATATCACACTCTAGTATCTGTATGCATGTGATTGCACACTTTCCCATTCCAAATTCTGAACTCAAAAGCTGTGATATAAAAGAGTTCTGAGTGTACAACTTGGTGCACAGACCAATTTTCAGCCATTGACTTGATTGTGGCTTCTGCATTGATCTTCAAAATTGCAAGATCATTGTAACATGTTACAGTGCTGACGTCACTGGCATGTCATCAATGAAGCTAAGGACAGTGACTCCACAAACTGAAGAACTCCAGTAATTTTGCAGTTAACTCAACTTATATCACTACACTAAATAGTGTATTTAGTGTGAGGTGATGAATAATGTGATTACCCCTACTACTTGTCTAACATTAATTGCCAATTTGTGGATAAATAGTGTTGGTGGCTGCATGCGTCGCCACCTCTCTTCACAGCTGCCATTTGCACTTGAATCTGGTTGAACACCTTTCGCCCTAGCCGCCAATTGCACATATGACCTCCTTCTAGCCGCTTTGTACACACTCGTTCTCATCTGCCAATTCGCAGTCGCCAATTCGCCCGTCGCCAATTCGCAGTCGCTGTGGCGCAGTCCCTGTGGCGACCGTCGTCGAGGGCAATTGTTGCTGACCGTGTTGTTGCTGATCGTGTTGCTGATCGCGTTGCTGATTGACATCGCCACAACCCTGGTATCGCCAATCCGCTGTCGCTGTCCGTGTTGTTGCTGATCGCGTTGATGATCGTGATGTTGTTGTTCTTCTGTTGATCGCTGTTGTTGTCCTGTTGATCGCCGCCGCCGCACTTCACCTGCCTTGCTCGAATCTCTGTCTTGGTTGTTGTGATCGTTGCTGCAGTCGGACTGGCGCTGATTCAGATTCAGATTGTTGTTCGATTCAACGACAGGAATCCAGATTGTTCTGATCCTGGAATCAGCAACAATCGCCCTCGACTCCGTGTTGTTGCTGATTCCTGATTTCTGTTGTTGCTGATTCCTATCGTTGGCGATTCCTATCGTTGTCGATTCCTAGATCGTCGTCGCGCCGTGGGGGGCATATACCATGCCTAGCTGCTGCCTATCACCAAAGGGTATGGGGTATATAGCCACGCGGATGGATGGATGGATTCTGTCTGTCTTCCAAAAGTCTAGTAGGCCGAGTGGATGCAATATCAATTTTTCCGTCCATGCTAAAAATTTCATCCTATTTGTTGTAGATGGATCCCCAAGACCGCTCTACTCGACCCCTACAGCAAGTGTCGACTCTCACAACTCGCCGAACCATAATCACTTGGATGGTGCAAGACGAATCGCTCCATGGATTTCCAGGCCTTTACATGCGCACTGTTGCCGCATTTCCAGATCATTTTCGAGCGACGCGCCATGCAAACCTTGTACGTGTTGGCCGTTGGTGGAATATGCGAGCTCAATTCTGTCCAGAAGGCGAGGAACCCGTTGATTCATTGCATTATGTATGCACCAGAAGTCGTCTCGACACACGGAAAATGCTGCGAACAAAGGCAGTTTCCGGACGCGGCCCCAAACGGTCCGCATTGGTAGAGTGGGTTTACCCTGAACTTCTTCTTACTTTTGAACATTATCAAAAGGCTGGTGTCAAATTTTCCGCAAGATTATTGGTTGAGTTAGTAGAAACGATTTTGTTTGATCCTACCTCACCCTATACTATCCACTCTAGAGACCCAAAAGACAATATACTTCTCTCTAAAAAAATAACCCCTAGTTGGGCGCAGCAATTCATGCATACTTATAATTTAGTCCTACTTACCCAACGTGGTCGATTAATTTGTAGTCCCAAAAAGGAACTTCAGATTGAGAGACAAACAACACACCATTTGGGTATGCTGCATAGAGGATTTCGAGATGGACTTTTTGACGAGAATTTGATGGAAAATGTTGACGAAACTCATTTTGTGGTTAATATGGACAATGGCCGAACTTTGGGATTCAGAGGAGATACGACAGTCAAGTACGCTGAAGTGGTTTCTGGAGGAAACTCCATGACCATGGTCGTTTGTCTTTCTGGAGGGCGGTGATCTATGATCGGGACACCCATGCTCATATTTACGAATCCAGGAGGTAATTACCCCATTCGCGGTCTCGATGACAATGTCCCAGGTGTTTGCTACAGGACAAGTCCGAAAGGCTGGATGGACCAATCCATCTTTCCTGTATTTTTTGCCGACCCTAAGTTCTTTCAGCCTAATATACATGGACGAGAAAATTTGATCTGGGTTGACAATTGTAGCGGCCACAACATAACTCCGGCATTGACAGCTGTTTTGACAACTAAACGAGCAGTTCTGAAGTACCTTCCGCCTTGTTCTACCCATCTTTGTCAACCAGCAGACACCTTCATTATTTCGAAAATCAAGGATGCTTGGACCAAACGATGGGAGGCCAAAAAAACCAAGCTTATTGCTACAAATGCTTGGCAGAATCAAGCTCGAGCTGATGGTCAGTGGTCCGGTAAGCTTACAAATCCTAGTAAGCATTTTTTTTTTTACAATTGGCAGCAGATAGCGTGGAAGATGTTAACAGGGAGCTTGATTCCGACAATATGTCGTATGCAAGAAAGGCCATGATTCGTTCGGGAATGTCACTTGGACTTGATGGAACTTGGAATGTAAACCAATTATTTCCACATCTTCGACTTCTTGTAGCAAAGCATGAACCGTATTTTCAAGGGCACATTATAGCAATCTAATTTTCAAGGGCAGATTGCAACAATCTCATTTTGTTATTCAAAGTTCACTTTGTTATAAATTCGATTTTGTTTCCTCATTCTCTATGTCCCATTATCTTTCATTTGCATTTTCAATATGTCTCAAAATCATTTGCATCTATTCTACATTGTTTTCCATTTCCCTTCTCATTTACAATTTTGCTCCATTTTGTTATTCTTTCTTCCAAAAAAATTTGCTCCATTTTGAAATACTTGTTCCTTGCTTAACTTTCTATGATTTCAGTTATCATCCGGGGACATTCCTGAGAGCATTGCGAGGATGAGCTCGCTCGTGTTTTTGAATGTTTCGATGAATCAGTTGCGGGGGCGGGTTCCGGATGTGGGGTTTTTCAGTAATCTGCTGCCAAACTCGTTTCTAGGCAATCCTGGTTTGTGTGGGCGGATGGTGGGCAGGTTGTGTCCTGGGGAAGTCGTCACGGCCCGAGGTTGGTTACCATTATCGGCGCTGCAGCTGAAGGCTGTGTGCTCGTGTTGTTCGCCGCGCTCCTGATTCGGTACTTGGTGCATCGCAGAAGGCCCGCGTTGGAGAAGAATGTGCCCGCGTTCAGTTATCATCCAATTTGATTCATTCCATTTCTAAAATTTCAGTTTTTCCATCTAAACTTTCATCTCAAGTTTCATTCCTTACTCACACTAAATATCCATATCTCAAAAGATCACAATGTCAAAACGTTACTATTCTTCATAAATAGTATGAGAATTCACATTTAGTGTTTTTACAAAAGTTGGTTTTTTGATATTTAGAGTGATGTTCGCAATTACAGTGCCTCACACTAAATACACTATTTAGTGTAGTAGAAAAGGTGGCGCTCTCTGGAAAAATTACTGTGCATGCGTGGAATTGGCACCACATGCCTACGCAATTCCCTCTGCAATGCCACCTTTTCTGCTACCGTATTTATCTACCACAGCAGGAATTGTGTCCCATGAGTAAAGCATGTCTATAATATGCAACATCATTATTAAAGGACCACTGTTTTTTTTTGCCATTTTTCCTCCATTCGAGAACTGAAATGTGCCCCTTCTCTACTGTTGGATATCTGAGTGTGGCATAAGTTAACCCCTAAATAAAGGACTAAGAAGCCCAAATTTGGGCCTTGTGCTTTTTTACAGCCCAAATTGCCTGGGCCTCACATAACATTCTATAGCAAGTCTGAGGTATGCCTTTCCATCCATCCATGATTTGGAGTCATGAATTTGCAACTCATGGGCTTTCGACCTCCCTCCTTGTTGCTACCATGCACAGATGCCAGTCACTAAGTTTCCACGTGTTTAGAAAAATGAATAAGGGGCAGTTTACACTATGGACCAAGAGCCATGACCAAGAAAATTAAATCATTTTCATGGTCACGGCTCTTGGCCAAGAGCCGTGACCATGAAAAATCAAAAATGGATTTTTGAGTGGCTTGGTCACTCTTGTAGTGTAAAGTGGATTTGGACCGGGACAACTTTGGGCTGATTTTTTTAATATAAATTTAAAAATGGCAGATTTAGGGGATTACCCTCTCATTTACCTTCCCAGCTTCTCTCTCTTCCACCTCACCTCTCTTCCACCTCTCTCCTTCTCTCTTCTTCTCCTTCTTCTTCTCCTTCTTCTTCTCCTTCTTCTTCTCCTTCTTCTTCTCTTCTAAAAATTTCAGCAATTAGGGTTACAATGGAGGGGAGGAGGAGGAACCTTATATTGATGTTAGGCTTGTATATGTGCTTGCACATGCTTATCTCACACATTGTGAGCATGCAAGCCTTGATTTTGCATGGAGAGTGGGAGAAAGTGGCAATTTTCAGCATCTTCTTGGAGAGCATGGGAAGAAGAGTGACACGAACTTTGTGGAGCATTGAAAGACAATGTGGATTCACGGACTGTTTGTTGCTGGGATCATACACCGAAGGTCAATTCAAGGAAAGAACACGAGTTAAGTTTGCTACTTTTAAATTTCTTTGTGAGAAATTAGGGCCGTTTTTGCATAAAAAAGATACACCTATAAGAAATGCAATTTTTGTGGAAACAAGAATTGCAATTTCATTGTCTAGGTTAGGAACCGGCAATGGACAATTGCTCATAGGTGATCTTTATGGGGTTGCTGAATCTACGGTTTCGATGATTGTGAGGGAATTTTGCAAGGCCGTGAGGCAACATTTGCAACGAATTCTTGTGCAAATGCCTAGTGAATCGCAGTTTAGGGTTTTAGCAAAGGAGTTTGAAGCTCTTCATGGAATTCCGTATGTAGTGAGTGCAATCGATGGATCGCACATTCCTGTTTTAGCACCTGTAGATGGGGGAGAAGATTACTACTGTCGGAAATCCTTCCATTCAGCAATTCTTCAAGGAATTGTTGATGTGCATTACAAATTCTAGGATTACGAATTCGGTTGGGCCGGTAGTCTCCATGATTGGACTGTTTTTCAAGTTACAAAAATTGGAAGAGCATGTATGGAGGGTAGATAACATCCGTACAAATTAATAGGAGATGCAGCATATCCCGTAAGACCATGGATGTATTGTCCATTCAAAGGAGGGAAAACAGAATTATCACAAATCCAAGCAAATTGGAATTTTGTCCAATCTTCCACACGGATGTGTGTTGAGAGGGCTTTTGGAATTCTGAAGGGGAGATGGAGGATCATAATGAAGAGATGTGACGTGCCATTGAGAAGTGTGCCGGATCTTGTTGCAACATGCATTGTTTTGCACAATTTGTGCATTACAATGAAGGACGGTTTCAATGAGGACTGGATTTCGGAAGCGGAGGAACAATTACAAAGAAGAATCGAGATTGGTGCTTTGAAGGAAGGGCAAGAACTACGCTGCGAGAGGGCATCAATTCTCGAGGTAAAAAATAGAATCTCGAATAGAGAAAATTCAGATTTTACAAATGATATAAATGATGGAGAGGTAGAAGCATTCCTAGTGAAGGAAAATGAGAAGGCCGTAGACCTACTTCGTGAAGCTACAAGAATGCATGAAATTCTGGCGAAGAGTTTATGGCACTCTAAACTTCAGAATCAATCAACTCTAGAGTTTTCCGATAGTAGTTCTGATTCTATGGAAGATGAACTAGAACTTTTCTAGAAGGGCTGCAAAGTTCCTATCCATATTCTTCAGCAATTCTGTGGATTGCTGAAAGGTAGAAATAAGAATGGTAGAATTTCCTACCACTTGCTGAAGAAGACCTTCAATCTTCTCTTGAGTCTTCTTTTTCTTCTCTTGTGTGGATGGTGTTGTAGATGGACTAGATTGAAGAATTTCTGGAGTTGTAGGTGGTGTAGCACATGTCTCCTCTCCTTCTTGGGGACTTGCTGGAATTTGGTTGTGCACACTTGCACGTTTGCTATTCCATGTATGCATTTCATCAAACCATCTACACTCTTGTTTGCGGTCCGAACCCGAAATTTCATTTGCACGCTTGTCATTTCTGTACTCCGCTAAAATAGTCTTGTATTTCTTCTTGCAAGATAACCACGAGCGGTTAAATCCTCGAATTCCAGCCACCATTCGGAGTTGTAATTTTACCCACATGTTCATACCTACAATACATGACAAGAAATGATAAGACAATGGTCAAAAACAAGCTCAAAATGGGTCAAAATGCAACTTGTCAAAAATTCCAGCATAGGAAGGAAGTTTGTTTCTATTACAAAGATCATTCCAAAGAGTGGTTGCACTCAAGAAAAGTCTTGGTGTAATGGTTGGAGGTGGGTGGTAAAGCTTTGCATCTTGCCCACATGGGTTCAAACCCCCTTGCACGTGAGGCGTGGCGTGGCCAAAAACCCGAAGCCCCCGCGGCAGCGGCCGCTCGCGTTTTGGGGGGAGGGGGGGGCAAGGGCATGCGGCAAAGGCCAAGGCCTTCTACGGCCCACATACAACAACATTCAAACCACATTCAAGCCACATTCAATTTCTTTTTGCATAATTTTACAACGTCATGGGAAAATAAAATTACCTTGTTTGTTTGCTGCTCTTGCAAACTCCTCGTCCATCTCTCCCCTTAAGGCAATCAAAGTTTCCACTTCAAAATCCCTCCACTTTATTTTCGTATCCTCCTCATCCTCCATACCTTCAAGATCAATTATTCTGGTTTTTGCTTTCTTGGTTAGAGTTTTCCCCTTCGGAGGACGACCTTTTCTCTTTGGAGCAGATTTGGGTGCTTTTCCTTCTTCTTTTTTCACCTCCAAAATCTCCTTTCCTCTTGAGAATTCACTACACGGGATTTGGGTTCCAATCTCCTCTAGCTCTCTCTCACTATGAGGAAGTCTTTGAAAAGGAGGTGAAGAGAGTGATAGAGATATCTACTAGAATCAGAAGAAAACAGATTTGGAGCATGCTAAAATCGCAATTGAGGAATTTCTGCTGGTACATGATTTGGAGGCAAGGAAATTGGGTTTGAAAATCTCATCCACTCGGAATTTTGGGACCACATCTGTCCTTTGGAATCCCTAATTTCTCCATCTGCACTATACCCCTCCATTGATGAAAAAAATGTGAAAAAAAAATTAGCAAAAAACAGCAAAAAAACAGCAAAAACAGTGCATGCACAAAAATTGAGAGAGAAAGCAAAGAGGAACACATGGTTTTTATTCCTTCCTAAACCCTCAACCCAACGGTCTTCAAAAACTATATAAAAACATTTCTATCCCAACGATCTACAGTAACGTCAAAAAAATCGGGAAAAACAAATATTAAAAAAAAAAATTCGGCCAATGGCTGATTTTCAGCCTTACGGCTCCGTTGATTTCCGTTTAGTCGAGGGTTTTGCCTCGACTCAATGGAAAACCCGTTGGACCATGGCACATTATCCAAATGGCAGATTTTAGTAGTTTTAGGGGACCTCAAAGTTAGTGGTCATTCTCCTTTTTCCAAGGTAGTGTAAAGCCAAATGGGACCAGGAGCTCTTTTTGGGCCAATCACAGATTTTAGAGTTGCATGGGACGAGTTCTTGGTCCGTAGTGTAAACCGCCCCTAACTACTAATAGAACATGGATGATAATGATGAGGAATATGCTATACATTCACCTTGGAGGCAAAGGTAGCACTAGCTAGAGAATGTTATGCATGTTTTTTGTTTTTTTTTTAAAGCAGTTTTGAGTAGGTCCTATGAGGACTTTTTTTTATAAAAAATTATTTATTGACCAACACATGTAATGTTCTTCATTGATTTTAGTGATATAAAATTTGGTCTCAGTCATCTACATTATATTTTTCACACTGTGATCAATTGAATTTGACATTTTAAAACGATGAATCTTTGGTTCTTTAGAAGTTAATGCCCTAGGATCTCACAAAGTACATGTGTTAAATTATGTGCCACTGTAGCAGCTGCATGTGGCATGCCATTGATAGGAAATTCAAATGAAGGCCCATGGATGAAATTTGTGCTTGTTTATGGCCCTAACTCGGATGAGTGCACGTGTGGCCCATGCAGATCTCGGATCTCATCCATCCAAATGATACACAAAAAATGCACAAATTTCTATTTTTGGATTTGCACATCAAAGCATTTTTGAGTTCCTTTGGTGTGCTCCCATTACTATAGAGCTATTGTCGATGCATCATTCATCAACAATAGAAATGATGTCTCTATAATAGCATTATAAAATGTTATGAGGTTTCATTGCAAAAAGAAAAATACAAATCACTTCTCATCTAAAGAGACCCTGAAAGCACAAAAGAATCAATTCTAGATTGAAAACTTTAGATTGAAATTTGAATTTGATATTAGAGCTATTTTTTCGGCAATTTCACACAAACCGGGACACAAACATGCAAAAAATGACCTTGTCTCATTATATAATAGTCAAGCTTGACATGTGCTAGGTAGTGATCTAGAAGTTTTTTAAATGCTTTTATCTTAGATGTGGAAAATCTTCTAAATAAATTACAAATATTCTTTAATTGTATGTCTTACCTTCACTAGTAGGATTTTGGTCCTTTATAACTAGTCCTTTGTGACTTACATGGTCCTTTGTGACTCAATACTTTAGAAAAGAAGTCGTTTTGGACCATTTAAGTCACAAAAGACCAGTTATAAAGGACCAAAATCCTACTAGTGTTTAAAAAACTCTCAAGACTATCACTAGTAGAAAATTTTACGACCAAAACAATAGAAAATTGTTGTCTTGGTCAGGTAGCTTTGGACAAATTCAACTGAAATTTGTTGATTTTTTTGTTGTTTTGGACAAATTCGGAAAAAAATAAAATATTTTTTTCTTTTTTGTTGTCCAGAATTACGAGCAACCACATAAACAGCCTATGGTTGCCTACCAGATTCGAACTCGAGACTTCATGCCAAAGAGCACTAGTCTCTAACCACCTAACTACCATTAAATTTTAATTTACAATACAATAAATTTTTCTTAATTATGTATTTGCAAGGCGATGTTATTTAAACCCAACAAACTTTAGCTGCCATTTTAGCATAGTAGATTAACTTTTTTCAAAAAAAAATTGAACTACAAAAAGTTGATAAATGAAGTTCACTTTCACCTACAAAATCCGTTAGATATTTTGAATTTCCAATCAAAAGTTACAGACAAAATTCAAAGAGGATGTTTGAGAATATCAAAGTAAATGTCTCTTCCAACCCCTCTCTGAACTTTATCCATAACTTTTGACAGGAGACTTAAAATTTCAAACGGATTTTTGAAGGTAAGAGTTAGCTTCATTTCCCAACTTTATGTATTTCAAAGATTTTTGAAAAAAGATACTCTACTATGCTAAATTAGCTGCCAAAGTCTGCTTAGTTTAACCCCTAAAGAACCAAGGCTATTTTATTTTTTGTCAAAAACCATTCAAAATTGTCATTTCTATTGCGTTCACTCAGAGAATTAGAAAAATATTTTTTGGGGAATCTAATCATAAGATTTTATACTTCACTTTTCTAAGATCATGTGGTAAAAATTTCATCAAATTTGACCATACGGATTGGAAAATAACCCGGGGGTTGCACTGTACTAAACAACACTACTAGAAAATCCAACTATTCTGTTCATTCGATCGCATTGATCAGGGACACTTTTCTGTTGATTTGGGACACTTTTCTGTTGATTTGGTCGCGTTTTTGTCCGAATTAACAGATTGCTGTCCGAATCAACAGATTGCTGTCCAAATCAACGGAAAGGTGTCCCTGATCAACGCGACCGAATCAACAGAATAGTTGGATTTTCTAGTAGTGCACTGGTGCAAGTACGAGTATACGTGAGTGCACAGAAGGGGTATTAATTTGGACATTGTCGTATTATGTATACATACAATAAACACATTTGGAACTGAAAATATTCATGTATACTTACATTAAACATATATTTAAAACAAAATATATCTATATACAAAGGTATTTAGACATATAACCTCTCGCATACAAGGGGGTTTTTAGAAGGGGTCATGAACGCACATGATTTTCAAACATAATGTAGAGTGCACCCCCCATAGAAGATAATAGCATCCAAAGTTAGATAGAAAGTGTTATTTCAAGAAGATGCTTAGATTGTCTATAAATTTCTCATCACTAATCTAAATTGAATGAATCAAAGCTTCACATGTAGACAAAAATATGGTCTATAAGTATATATGTATATTAATGTTTTTGAGGATTTCTTTTTCTGTCTGAGAATGTGAAAATTATGTTTAAGATGGCATATTTTTCGTTCCCTGGCATAATATTCCAAAATATTATGAATGTGCTAAATAGACTCAAAAGATTTTAGAATATTCCAAAAATATCCCACAAGATTCCAAAACATTCCAAAACATTTCAAATTATTCCAAAAAGAATCCAAAACCGATTTTGCATTTGATTGAATTCTGTTGATTTGGTCATTGCACTATTCAAACCAACAGAAAAAAAGATTGTCGCTTTGTTGTTTTTTACAAAAAGGTCAAAATTAGTTAAAACGGACATTGTAGTGTCTTAAACAACAGAAATCAATTGATTTTCTGTTGATTTGGTCATGGCTTTCTATTAGTATATGTTTTCGATCAAGTTATCTACACACACACCCTTTAACTATAGGCATCAGAAAAAATTCATGACTATACGAGATTACCAGACATAGATTACTAAAGAATCACTACAAGGAAATGGGTGTTGAAATGACTAGAAGTTGACAGTGAAATGTCCAAATTGACAAGTGTTGCTGCATGCATCTCCATTCTGTCATTTTGAATTTTTTTGGGGGTTTCTGTCAGCTTTTTGTCAACTTCTGCATTACTTTACAGAGTGGACTCAGAAAGTTGGCTGTAAGTGAGTTTTTTTTTAACTTTTCACACTGCTTTACAAACGTGGACCTTGATATTTACAAGTTATTTATGTCTTGCTATAGTGAACATATGCAATGAGAAATGACACATGTCAACATTGTACAGCGTACATATCTATACACAATGACAGCCACTGATTTCGACTTAGATCAAGCGGTTTCAAATAAGTTTTATAGAGTAGAAAGTAAATATTATGAGGATAATGATTATGCTGGCGAGCTTGGCAATGATCTCGATGGTGGCGGTTTGCACCGAGGTGAAGAGCGAGTTATTTGAAGGCTCCGCAAGTTATTTGAAGGCTCCGTTGTGAAGAGCAAGTTATTTGAAGGCTCCACGAACAACCGTCCAAGCAGTTGAAGACGAGCAGGTGTAGCCACGAACAAGCGCCTCGACGAAGGAGTCATGTCAGGGGATTGTTGGTGTCGTGAGGCGGTTTGAATCGTGTGGGGGTAGGGTCGGTTAGGATCCATCGAGCACCACTCTTCACAGCAACAACAAAAGATTGAAAGAACTGAAACGGTGAGGTTGCGATGACCCGCTCTTGATTCTCATTTTATCACGTCTTGAAGCTCTAAAACTCAAGAGTACATTTAGGTGTACGTGTGGAGCAGTGTTTTGTAAAGGGTGGAGATCGAGGAGAATGCGGTTTGCTGCAGTACGAGTGAGGCAAATGCGACGCGTCCTGTGAATGTTGGTTCAAATCGTGTGGAGGTAGGGCGCAGCCTCAACTTTCTAGAAGTTGGAAAATTTGGACATAGGTTGTCGAAGGCGATCAAGGTTTGCTGCACCCCTGTCTCCCTCCCCGCGTGATATTAGGGAGGGAAGATAGGGTGATATTACGGAGGGATCTCGTAAAAGAAAAATTCACAACTCAAAAAGAAAAATTCACATAATTAGGTGTAAATGTTGACATGGCAAAGTAGATCCAGGATGGCACTGAGGAACGGCGCCCGTGTATCCGACGTGTATTTTTGTCCCAAATGACAACGTAATCGACAAAAAACTGTCAATTAAGTGACCGAATCAGGGTCTCCTAATTGACGAGACAGTTGACAAAATTCAGTCAAGTTTTTGTCAATTAAGACACCCAGCTCCTTGTAGTGAATGCCTTTCATCTCCCCCGAGCTTGATCTTATAGCAAAAATGACTATTAGTTTAGTTTAAGACTTTACTACTACTTTTGGGGTTCTATCTTTGATTACATCTAGAGCCCATCCCTAAAGTAGTAGTACTAGTCACTCTAAGCCTTTGTACTCATCATTTTGAGATTGGTATCTATCTTTATCTCAAAGATCACCCACTTGAAGTTTTTTTTCTATCTCAAGTGCAATCATCATGATCTTGGGTTGTCTCACTCCCATGCATTTATCATGTACATGGAGATCTCTAACTTCACTGCACAATTCCTTAAGGCTTGGAGTTCTTCAAGGCATCCTTCCAATTGAAGCTCTTCAACCCCCAAGCATAACTCATCCACTTTGAGTTGTCTACCTTGACTCCATTTCTGCTTACATACTAACCATCCTCACATATAGTTAATACATTCATCCGCTTGGGATTCATTCCTCCAACGTACCATCAGACCTACCCCTCATGGTACAATCAATATTTAACCCTCGTAGTATCAACTATATCCTTCAGGATATCAACTCCATCCCTCATGGTATCAACTATATCCTTAGAAATATCAACTCTACCCTTAAGGGTATCAACTATATTCCTCAAAAATATCAACTCAGATACCCCTCAAGATATAAACTTTATCCCTCAAAGTATCAAGTATATCCCTTAGTTTATCAACTCCACTATACCCCTCAAAGTATCAACTATACTCCACATGGTATCAAATGTAATGTCAATGTTATATGACAGTGTTTCCAATAATTTTTATTATTAACTTAATTAATGTCATTTTATTTTTGTTTTATTAATGTCATCGTGATATCACGTTGATGTCAATGTTATATATATTAACCAATGTAATTGGGGGCAATTTTATACAAATCTTCCTCGAATACAAAATATGTAAACAAGTTTGATGACAACATGGTCATCAAAGTATTTGAATTTTTTGAGACCTTTGAGTCTTTGGCCAAATTCAAGATAGAGAATGATGTCTTCATTCATTTGGGAAACCTTGGTGATATTTTAGTGCCACAAGTGTGTGATTATGGAACATCTTGTGGGCACTTCTTGGGCTTTATTGTCATAGAAGCCTAAAGCCCCGTATAGAAACTCAAGGCCAATCACTTCAAGAAGCAAGATTCATTGATGTTGAGGTTTGGTATTCTCTATGAAAGAAAAGTATATCATGGAAATCTCAACGTGTAAAACATCATTTTTGCTCCATATTGTCAAATCGATAGTCCGTCTTTGAAATTCACCTCATATTTATACAATAGACTAAAATTAGCTTAATTTTGTTCAAATCATATCATTTGTATGTTACACTTCATACCTACTTCAAATTTTGTACATTTTCTAATGAGGTAGTTTGAAAAATCAATAATTTTATTCAAACCATTATAAAATACTCTATAGAGGAGTATTTTTAAATTTACATAAAATAAAAAGTTATAGATCTTGATAAAATTCCATTTCACGTTTTTTGCCAAGGCAAGAGAACTAGGCTTTCTAGAACACTAAAAGAATATCAAAATGACCGAAGGATTTACGTCTAAGTTCCTACATTCTACTCATGAGTATGCAAGCCTGGGGCAATGGTTTGTTAAATGATGCACAAGACTAAATGTAATATGTTAAATGCTAGCCATTTTCCTTTTATCATTAGACTACAAAGACGGTTTTTCTCAAAATTCATGTTTAATTAATTTAAATGTTTTTATGGATTTTTCTTACAACTCATGTTATCACAATGAATATTTTAATTACTTTATTGATTGGTTCACATAAAATTTCACTACATTGAATGGCGTATTTAGTGTCCGAAGATAATTGATGTCTTTTACCACAATTTGTTCAAAGGTGAAAAGAATTAATGTCCCTTGACACTACATATAGGAGATTGCCACTTGTCATTCCCGATTTCATTGAGAGTGCCATGTTCTTTCTAAGTAATGAGAGTGACATGAGGTAGCATGCCATATTTATTATAAAGTTGCCATATGGTATTAGAACACTACATTCATTTTTTTCTTACGAGGACACTATATCTCCCTAATTTGAGATAGTGTCCGGATTTGAGAAATAATGCCCCGAACACTAAATACGCCATTTAGTGTAGTGAAAATCTTATTCAACGAGACATGTTTTTAATGACTAAATGTCTGTTGTGACATGTCTTTAAAGACTCAAAATCAATTTTAAGCCATCAAGACATGTCACAACGGACATTTAGTCATTAAGGCATGTCCTGTTAAACAAGATTTCTAACAGTGTTTGTTTTTACTTTTGAGTTGGAATAATTTGTTTATTTTTAACATGACCAGTTTTTCTTAGACTTTTATTTTAATCAGTAGACTATCTAGACATTATTTTCTTGGAATTCATGTTTTTTTTAATTAATTTTAATGTGTTAATTAGATTAACTATTTTCATGATTTCATTTAAATAATTTAAATGTTTTTGTGGTTTCGGTTTCTTACAACTCATGTTATGAAACTTAATGTTTAGAATATTTTATTGATCAATGGAGAAAAATTCACATGGAATTTTTTTTCACTTTTGAGTTGGTTTGGATTGAGTATTTATAACCAAACTCTATCTAATCATGGGCCACGTAAAGAGTTGGGTTGGATTGGCATTGGGTTTAGTTGAACAGTGGGGGGAAGTATTGTTCAAACCAATAGTGTAATTGTCAACCACTCTCTCCTTGTGCGACCCAAGGTTGAAACTATTTTCAACCCAAAAGCAACTATTTTTAAAAAATTCAACCATGTGTGGCTCCCCATAGTTGACACTCGGTTGAAAAAACAAATTGTAGTTGAAAAGATGGATTGAGTAATTGAAAGGACACAACATTTAAAATGACAGACATAGGCTTCTACGATTGAAAGAACGGTCAATCGTTGAAAAAATAGACTCCAAGAAGTGGAGAAGGTAGAGCGCGGTAATCCAATAAGTGTAGTACTGGTAACCATTGTAACATCATAGATTCTCTAGAAGCACATGTAAATAGACTTTGACCCCTAGGGGAATAGATAGAGTGTGTGGTCCCGGATATAAAAAATAGCCCCATAACCTATTCAATTACCTTCATGTCCTTCATGTTGCGAGAAAAGTGAATGGACTTGGCTTGACATGAGCTACTAGGGCATGGTCCACAAAATAATGGACATAGTATGCCACATGATGGGTTGACTTCTTCTCCATTTATGTCGTTTGACATTTTAAAGCATTTGGGGGTGAAGTTGGTTTGGACTAGCTGCGTAGGGGAGGACATATAGAAGGTGAATTGAAGAGGCTTTGGTATTTTTCTTGATTTTGTGGAGTCTGTGCAACCTGAAATAATAGAATATGTCACTAGTAAAAATCTTGTTCAACATGACATGTCCTTAATGACTAAATGTTCATTGTAACATGTCTTTAATGACTCAAAATAGATTTGAGTCACTAAAGACATGTCACAATGGACATTTAGTCATTAAATACATGTCCTATTGGATAAGATTTCTACTAGTAGTAGGTGAGTATTCTCTTTGTGTTTTGGGGCTTAATATTGAGATTTGGCATTTACAATGTAGAAGAATGCACATGAATAGTCAACTTGGGTCATAAGAAGTTTACCAATAATACATAAATAGTTTGTACGTGGAGTTTTGAATTATTATTTTTGATTGAGTGAGCTTCATATGTATACCAAAGTTGACCACATTGAAATTCAGTATCCGAAGTTGCAACGTAATGGAGGTGAGAGTTAATCCTACTTGGACATGAAAAGATTAATTTGTTCCTCAATATTCCATTCATTTTTTTTTAGTTATTCTACAAAAGTGTTGAAATGTTTTCAAAGAACTTTACTTCTCATCATGAATTGGATGAAAGCATGGTAAACTGAACCACTTGTGATCCTTGTGAAGAAGCAACAATGCAGGGTCCAAAAATCCATTTTATTTTATTTTTTTGTGAATTTTTTTTGTGGATAAAATAAAAGATACAAGGTTTAACAAAGTCTAACCAATTTTCTTGAAAATAAAATGTTCAATAAGTATTTATATGTGTTATAGTATGGTTAAAGCGGTTAAAATTGGAAAAGTAGTTCTGACCAAATTGAAAAGTAGATACAAAACATGTTGAAATTGCATTAAATATTTATTTTTTCAATAATTTTTTTCTTTGGAGCCCTTGAATGCACAATGAACTTATAGAATATATAATTTACATTCATATTGAACATGATTCAATTCATGAAATTCAACTCCCAAAATTTGTTTTAGACATCTATTTTCAAGCTTTACGTTTAGTAACCCTTTTTTATATTATAATTTGAAAATTTGGATTGAAGTACCTAATAGAACTGTGGAGGGCTCTACCAAATTAGAACTTAAATATATTAAATTTTAATCATAATTTATGGCCTTTGACTAAGAAAATTGTAATTTCAGCACTAAGGATGACTTTAATGGTTCAATTTACCGTGCTTTCACCCAATTGCGGTACTTCATTACTTTCTTGGATTATTGCTTCTTTAAAATATTTTTACTATTGAAACAATATTAATGAATTTCTCAATGAAAAGTTGTTAAAACCTTTCATCAATCAACAAAAAGACAATTGCAACATGGTATGCATAAGAAAAAAAAGACAACCAAGTTTGAGAAAGATATTAAAATACAAATACCTTCTTTAATGCATCGGACACTAAATGAAAGATTTTTTTTAAACCTATGGGTGTTTTCATGGTAGGGCGTCCAAAATGTGTACTGTGACATCGCATAACAAGCAAAATGTGGCGGTAAACATTTTCTATTGGTCATTGAAATTAGTTTTTTGGCAAAAAAATAACTACAGTGAAAAGGTATTCTAGGACTGTATGTATGTTAATAAATTTAAAAACAGTATGTATTTGAAAATAGTATGTAGACCAAAATGTATTATATTGCATTTGGTGACGTTGTAAAACATAAACGCTATTGCTTTAATTGATACGTTTCATTAAAGATATAGAGATGGCAATAATTTTCCTCAATTCCTATAACATAAAAGTATCGTATTCAAAAAAGACTCCAAAAGATTATGTGAGCAAGGTGGATATTAGAGGATTATGGCACCAGTTTTTGTTCTTTTACATTAAATGCCCCTTAACCCCTAACTCCCAAACGTTCATTTTTTGGACGATGTACAATTTTCATTCAATTTTTCTCATTCATCATGCACTTTTTGTAGTGTGGACTTTAACCTGTAGATTTTATGAGATGTTAGCTTCATGCATGTGTGATCCAATTAGAAAGGGGATGATTTGTGAAATTTGTATGCCTCATTTCATGTTGCATTGATTCACCAAAACTTTATAAAATCTTACTCCAAAATAGTTCAAAAGTGCTTTTGAAAAAATCTACTCATAGAATTAAGAAACCAAAGAATCTCCAAAAATCACAACACTTAGAGTACTACATTTCAACCCATCATAACAAATTTCATTTACAAATTGTCAATATCTTATTCATAATTGAATTACAGAATAATTTTGAATTTTAAGTTTCAAAATTTATAGAAATAATTGGTGATAGCAATCATTGATCTAACCGCATGGATAGAATCTAAAATTCATAATGTACAAAACTTATTCATACATTGAGTTCAAAATATCCCTCTTAGTTGCATTTACATAGGGTTGTGGGCATGTAGGGGTTAAAATGGCAAGTTCCCAAAAAATTCTTGCAAGCTTGGTTGGCTAATTAAAACAAAGCCTATAGTGTGGCTAGAATATTCATTCGACGTGGTTTGCAAGCAGATTAAATGACATGAATAGGAATATTCCAAAAGATTCCAAAATCATTAAAATACACTAAAAATATTCCATTTTACATTATTAAAATGTGTTTGGAATTTTCCTTATATATTTTATTACGTCATTAATGCAAATGCATTACAACATTAAAAACTTTTTTTGTTGAGAACTATGACACCCTAGTGCAAAACACCCCATAGTTTCTGGATTCACTCACCATCATTTGATTACTGAATCAAATGACGCTTACACTTAGAAACAACGATAGCAATGTAGTAACATTAACAATTGGAAATGGTGTTTTTTTTTTTTTTAATTTGGAATTGATTCTCTCTAAAATCTACTTCATCCCTCAAAACCTTTCCCTACCTAACTTGTTCTTCAATCTTTCATTCGCTCACCTCTAACCCGCAAGTCCTTCTTCAAACTTCAATCCTCCTCTTTTTCAAGAAAAATTTGAAAATGTTTCAAACAACTTTAGGTTTCAGAAATTTATACATTGGTAGAACTCTTGTCAAATCTGACTTGTTTTTGATGACTAATTTTGTTGTGACTTGTTCATAGCAACTGAGATTGTGATTTTGAGTCACTGTAAACAAATCACAATGGACATTTAGTCGTTAACCTCTAAGAGTCCCTAGCTTTTTTGGGCTTAAAATCATCATCACTTTTGATGTGTTATAGGTCTAAATGTAAGTGAGGTGTAGAAATCTCAACCGTACATTCTTGTAACATACATGTTATAGATCTTGTAACATACATGTTATAGATCTTGTAACATAAATGTTGTAGACCAT
The DNA here is from genome assembly GCA_022496805.1 of Pohlia nutans. NCBI lineage: Eukaryota > Viridiplantae > Streptophyta > Bryopsida > Bryales > Mniaceae > Pohlia > Pohlia nutans. The sequence goes on along the minus strand of CM040085.1, from coordinate 27,454,512 downwards.
GTGGATCAATTTTGGCCATATAGTTTGCAAGATCATAGTGTTTTAGTGCTAAAAAAGGATGCTGAAATTTTCCTAGCAACACAGTTAGAGGTGAAATTCGTTTTCAAAATTACTCGAATGAAAAAACTTTCAACTATAAAGTAGTTCAAAATCATCATATAAACACATTGGTACCAAAAAAGCCTCATGAAAAAATTTAATGTGCCCTAAAATGGCCTTACAATGTCAAAAAGTAGCCCGAAAAGTGACCCATTTGAACCAGAAATAAAAAAGTGTCCAAACTAGACCCGTGCACTAAAATGACTCCCAAACATTCGTAACAACATGGATTGACCTGAAAATTTTACCATGATAACTAGACTTCAAGGGAAATTCAACCCAACAAGTTTTTTGAAAAGGGACTTGGGATGAAGGAGATACAAGCCCCCAAAGTTGCTGCCATCAAAACTCACAACATTGTCCAAAAAAAAGATACCTACTTTCAAATGATCACCAAAAATTCAATTCATCTTGGATTGCTCTGAAATTTTTACCACATTCCATACATTATGCGGGGAGTTTTTGCAAAATTGAATTCTTTTTGGACACATTTTGCAAAAGTTACAGTTGTTCAAAGATGAATGTCCCCCAAAAACGTCCAGAATATGGACGTCGGGACGGTTAGGGGTTCAAGACAAGTCACATTTGACAAGATTTCTACTAGTGATAGTTCATCACCTTGTTGAGTTGTTGTTTTTTATCCAACACTACACAAAAGCTACAAAGTCCCTCACAACAAATGTCGGTTGGGGACAACGACATGGAGAAGTCTTTAGCTTGAGCATTTGAGATGCTAGACATCATCATCATGCCAAACAATGGTCTTGATATATATATTTTTAAACTTGTGAATGGATTAAATGTTTGTTGATATTATAAATTATAGAATTTCCATATATAAAATAGAAAGTAATTTGCATTCATTTTTGTTTTAATTCAATAAATATTTTCAAATTGGAACATATATTTAAAATTGGATACAAATAATTGGATTTTTTTAAAAGACTTTACTTTAAATCAAGTTAAGTCGTGATTTACATTAGAGGAGGTCTTTTTTTGGAGTATGAATGTATCCGTGTCATCAACAACATGAGCACGCAATTTTCTCCTTACGCACTTAGTTATATAATCATGCACTTGGCCCCTATGTGCATTAGAAAATTTATTTATTTATTGTCTTTCTAAAATCCTTTATATTGTAAACAAACAATTCATTTATTTATTTTTTCTCCTTATCTTTATCTTTACTTTTATCTTTTTCTTTATTTTTAAAATTTTTTTCCTTTCTTGTCTTCCTTTTGGCTTCCTTCTTGTCATTCTTTTTGTCTTCCTTCTTGACTTCTGCCTTGTCTTTTTTTCTTTTCTTCTATTTAAAAAAAAAAAAAAAAAAAAAATTAATGATTTTTTTTGAAAAAATATCCGTTTTCGCTCTTTTTGTGCAGCCGCAGATCCCACATGTGCACCACGTGTTTTATTTATTTATTTATATTTTTCTTTTTTTGTTTGGATTTAGCTTGCCATTTGTGGCACTAAACCCTACAAATAATAATAAGTTTAAAATTAAAATTCAGGATGGGTATAGTCGTTGGCTGAACCCTATACGACGGCGAAGAAAATAAAAATAAAAAATAAAATCCTTGCATCTGTAGAGTGCGTAGCCGCGCACCCTATCCCTAACCTCTCCCTTTCATTCCCCTTTCCTCGTATAAGAAATAAAAACAAAACAAGAAGAAACAACAATCAAATAGAAAAAAATAAACATTTAAAGTGGGTACAACCGTCAATTGGATCCTAAACAACGGCGGAATAAACTTTTTAATAATAATAATAATAATAATAATAATAATAATAATAATTTAAAAATGGCCATAGGATGCGCGGCCGTGCACCCTATTCCTTCCCTCTCCCTCTCCATTTCCTCTCCTCCTCCCATCCCCCTCATCGTATATATAGGTGAGGAAGAGTCTCCTCACATATATAAGGGAGTGGGCAAGGAGAGTCTCCTCACTTATATGGGAAAGAAGGGAGAGGGGAGAGAGAGTCTCCTCACTTATATAGGAGAGAAGGGAAGGAGAGGGACAAGAAGAGGGAAGGGAGAGTCTTCTCACTTATATAGGAGAGACGGGAAGGAGAGGAAGACGGGAGGGAGAAGGAGAGGCAAAAAATTAAAATTAATTATTATTTTGTGTTTTTTTTTGTGTCGTTGTTTAAAGTTCAGTTGTATCCACTTTGAATGTTCTTTTTTCTTCTTCTTTGTTTTTTATTCTTCATTTGTTTCTTTTTTCTTATATAAGGAGAGAGGAAAGAGAGGGAGAGGAGAGAGGGGAAGAAGAGGGAAAGGATAGGATGCGCGGTCGCACATCCGACAACTGGATTTTTATTTTTTATTATTTTATTTTTTAATGATTATTTTATTATTATTTTGTTTTCCGTAGCCATTTAGGGTTCACTTAACGACTATACTCACCCTGATATTCTCTGTTTTTTACTTTTTTTACTTTTTCTCTTTTAAGAAAAAATTGTTGTAGGGTTTTGCATCACAAATGGCAAGCTAAACCCTAACAAAGAAGGGGAAAAAAAACGTTGGTGCAAGTGTGGAATCCTTAGCAACACAAGAAGAGCCAAAAATGGAGAGAAAAGAATGAAGAAAAAAATAACAACAAGAAAATAAACAAGAAGGAAGGAAGGCAAGAAAGAAAATAAGATAAAGGAAAAGATAACGATAAGGATAAAAATTAAATAAATGAATTGTTTGTTTACAATGCAAGTGATTGTAGAAAGACAAAATTTGTTGTTTTTTAAAGAAATTTTTAGTCATTTTTTTTAAGCCAAGTTTATTCATGAAATGAGCGCACTTGGCCAAGTGCATAAATACACTACTAGAGAGTGCGTCAAAACCAAGACAAAACCAAGACACATCTGTCGGAACCAACACAGAATGGGTTTAACGTAGCAAAGCCGAATTCATTGCACAGAACCAACAAGTTTTCTCTTGGAACCAACAAGTTTTCTCGTTGTTTAGCGTGCATGGTCATTTCAACATAAACACTTGTTTCATTAAAAGTGCACTTAGCCATGTGCACTTTTATTTTTGAGTTAATTGTACCATTGGCTCCATATGAAGTCAAAAAAAGAGCCTATATTGTATATTTGCATATGCTAATTTATTTTTAAATTATGCATCAAATATAAGGGAATCCAATGCAAACATGCATACATATTGAAGTAGTTGGCAAATTTAATGAAGGGGGTGGACATGTGCCCACCCCTTCTAAAACTTAGAGGTGAAATAAATTGATAGAAGGGGTGGGCACATGTCCATCCGCTTTTATTCCTAGAGAAAAACAAAATAAGAATGAAAATTTGTACTAGGGGGTGGGCACATTCCCATCCCTTCTAACTCCTTGGAAACAAAAAAAACACAAATTGATGGAGGCGGTGGGCACATTCCCAACCCCTATAACTCCTTGAAAAGAAATTAGAAATTGATGGAGGGGATGGGCACATTTCCACCCCCTCTAACTCCTTGAAAAGAAAACATAAATTGATGGAGGGGGTGGGCACATTCCCACCCCCTCTTACTCTTTCAAAAAAAGAATTAAAACGAAAATATGGTACTAGGGGGTGGGCACATTCCCACCCCCGCTTACTCTTTGAGAAAAACAATTAAAACAAAATAGTTGTACTAGGGGGTGGGAACATTTCCACCCCCTCTAACTCAAATAAGAACAGAAATTGATGGAGGAGGTGGGCACATTCCCACCCCCGCTTATTGTTTGAGAAAAATAAATTAAAATGAAAGTATTGAAGTAGGGGCTGGACACATTCCCACCCCCTCTTACTCTTTGAGAAAATAAAATAAAAACGAAGATGGAAGGCTAAGAGGAAAAATAATTGGTGAAGAGTGTGGGCACATAAAATAATTGTTGGAAGCAAATTGTTGAAAGTGCTTGTCACAATTTGGTGAAGAGGGGTGGACTTTTGCCCACGTTCTCATAATGTGGGTAAATATATTGAGGGAGGCTGGATAATTTTCACATGTATCTATTAATGAATTTGTTCTACATGATCAATTGCACATTACAAAGACTCAATAGGGTCTTTTGTCATTTTTGTGATTTGATAGAAAGTTAGTAATATAAATGTCAAACCTTGGTTTATCTTACTATCTTGGAAACAGTAATGTGTCTTTAATGTCCAACGTGACGAGCGGAAGATAAAATTGAATAATCCAAGAAAATATGAAGTACAATTTGTCAGTCTTCAAAATGAATAAACTTGGATGATTTGATGTGCTAACAGGTGAAATGGCCTTCTAATTTAATAAGCTCAAGAACACCAAGTACCCTGGAAAAGAGTCGTTGTCAACCAATAAACCTTGTCGATATGATATGCTGCCCAAGATGAAAGGCTCTACCAATGCATAAGCCTGGAGTGGTGCAATGAAAGGACCTCAACACATAAAGAAATATAACTTTTATGGATGTTCCTAACTTCAATTTTTTGCTAAAAAGTTAAAATATGTCCTTGAACTATGTACGGGATGCAACTTGTGATGCACGCACCGCATTTGCAGAACCGCTGCCTTATTTGGGGTTCCAGTAGGAGGCAGAGGGTTTGAGATACAAGTGAGAAATCTGAAACAGTTGTCTAGCAATACAACCAAACCCTACATAGTAACAAGTTCATTCCTCAGTAACCCCTAAATGATTCATTAAATCCAATCGATCACATTGTGGGAAAATAGAATTCAGATGGGACCAAATCCCACATCACGGGAATTAGTGAAGAACAATGCATGTGTTGGATCAAAAAGAGAGAAATTAGAACAAAAGGAAGTCCACATTAGACCCACTGAAAACTATGAAAAATCATGAGGGCCAATTCGGGCTTCTTAGTCCTTTAGGGGTAACAACCCATACAATTGAAGTACAATGTTAAACGTCTCACGGTGCCAACTCTATAACCGTCTTCTTACAACACAATAGCAATCGAATGCCTTATGAGCCAGTAAACCCTAACTTGAAACATAGTCAGAACATACTTACGGTTTGATTTTGAGATTGTCAACCTGTTTTTTGAATACCTCTGTCCAAAAATCCTTGCAAATGAATTTGATGCTTTCTAGATGGTTGCTAAACCGTGGTGGTTTTCTTGTGTACCTTCACAAAACAAACTCTCAAGTTCTAGAGACAACTACATAATTGCAATAAATTTCCCACTAAAATTCAGACTAAACTTTAGAACTAACTTGATCTCCTCATCCCGTCTCCTATAATGACCCATGTTACTCACATGTAGTTGGAATTCTTAGCAAGTGGTGCAAGCTAAATATCAATGACCATCGATCATCAAAAGCAAAAGAAATCTGTCACTTACAACCTCACATTCTATTGCATAAGAAATTCATGCATAGTGACCAAAACTTAATCTCTTACATGAGTCCGTTTCAGAACCAACCCCACATACTTGAATGCAATTCTTCACTCCATCCTACAATCAAGCCCATCGCCATCCCCGGTTGCTACTCCTGCTGCTGATTCCATACCATTGTTGTCAGCAATCAACCTCATCTGTTACTTAGATCCTACATCTACACTCGACGTAGAGATTCCACCACGGAAAAACACGTATCATCAAAGCCAAGACAAACTGTAACTGTAATTGTACAAAGGACAATGGTATACTGAAGCAAAGTCCAACACTACACAACATGCTTATTCCCTTACACAAATCAGTAATACCTACTCAAAGGTGGAGATGAAGAAGAATGTGACCAGACTCAAACCCAAGATCCAAAGTTAGGGTTTCAAAGATTCACACCTTCATACTCCAACAGCGGCCCTCACCGTGATTCCTGATTGACCGAAGTGTACAGATGCATCGACTACGGTCTTGTATGCAGCAACATGACAGAAAAGAGAAGAAGAAAACTTCCGCCAGCTCTCTCGCTGGCCTTCACCAGCAGCGAGAGCTCCCCATCCACCTCGCCATGAGTTCAAAGCTTGCGCGTCGCAGCCTCCCTCCGAAGCCCGGGTAGCAGCACGCCTTTGCCACAGCACACCTCCGCAGCAGCACGCATCCGCCGCAGCACGCCTCCGCTTCGACGAAACAACTACCACAAAGCTGGAAGAGAGAACCAGAAGAGCGAACTCGTACTAGAATGAGCGAGAAGAGAGAATAATGGTGTTTCTGAGCCAGGCATGGCGGGAATTAATGCGGGCTCGACGATGCGACCACGCCCTCGCAGCACGCCTCCGCAGCCCACCGCTTCGCTCAAGTTTCGCTGGTTGTTTATTTTCAATGCTTATTTTCAAATATTAGGGTTTAGAGTAACCTAATGGAGTGGCGGCTACCAACGAAAAGGAAGCCATCCAAGCTCGACAGAATTGCTCTACAAATTCTCAAATAAAGGTAAGCCCTCAATCCTCTCCTTCCTCTTTTCTATTGTGGAGTGGCGTTTTTGACAACGATGTAGCAAGCTTGGAGATACTACATTAAAGTGTGAAACAACTCACACAAACACCGCAAAAGACATTCAAAGGTCAGTCGTACATTCAATCTCCATATTTTCATATATTTATCTTCCTCTATCTCTCTAAAAAAATTTAGAGATGGTGGAAACATACCCACCCTCCTCTAAAATCTAGACTAAATATTTAACAAGTTTGGGGAGGGGAGGATGGGAAAATGCCCACCCCTTCTAAAATCTCTTAATTTAAAAGGGGCCGGGGAGTGTGGGGGTGGAGTATTGGGTGAAATTTGCACTAAATTTCTCTTATTTTAGAAAGGGGGGGGGGGGGTGGGAACATCCCCACCCCCCTCTAGAATTTTCCCTAAATTTTTTCATACTTTTGTTGGGGGAGGGGTGGGAACATGCCCACCCCCTTCTAAAATTTGCACTAAATTTCTTTTATTTTAGAAGGGGGGGTGGGAACATCTCCACCCCCCTCTAGAATTTGTAATTTAACTTTTACCAATTTTCCAATGAAGTTGTGTGTTTTTTGTTTCATTGAATGCTTGCCAATTGGAGTGTATGTAAATGAATGTGAAATTGAATGGTTTGTTTGATTATGGACATGCATATATTAAAAACATTGATCATATGTTTGTAAAATTTATGTACATTCAATTTTGGCACTTCATAGGTAAAATATGACTATACTTAATTCAAACGTACAAAATTTTAGCATGTGCACTATTTATATGGCACGTGCACTTTTAATGAAACAAGTGTTTATAGTGGCTTCGATTACATAATAACTATATGTTGCGTTATGTGCTACTACCAAAAATCAAACTGCATTTTCTGTTCATTGTGATCCGGAATCAACTATTCCTAACCCGCATAGAACCAACAGAATTTCTGTTGATTTTCTCTTACACTGGAACCCCATTTCTCTAGTAGTGATAGCAAATTGTATGTTCAAAACGGTTCCACATGGGATTTAGTTTATCTTTAATCTTTTATAAAAAAAAATTTAATGAGTAAAATGTCTTTTCACAATAACATGATATATAAATAAAATACCATTAAAGTTTTATATAGAATTTATGTTTATTCTTGATCTTTTACTTATATAAAAAAATCATCTTACTTTTAGAAGAAATTAATGGAGAATGCACTATTCAAGTACTGTAAGTATAGACAAGCATTCACAAAAGGGGTATTATTTAGAAGAAGCATGTATAAAATGTACGTATAGGAGACATATTACAATTGAGTGGGAAGTAGATATACATAGGGTATGGAGATAAATGTCTTATTTTTAGCCCTTGTGTACATGTAGAAATATATTTTGAGACTGTGAAACTTGTACAGTGGGGTGACACCGAAATTGGCACTTTGTGCAATTCCAGGGATAGTGCCCACGCTGCTGCCAACTTTGACACCCTCCCGAGGGTTGGAAGATTGTTATTTTAACATAAAATTTTAGAAACAAAATCATTATTATGTTGAAAACATGTGTACCAAATTTCAAGGCCATAAGATTGATACAAAAAAAGATATTCAAGATTTACTAACAAGGGGTAGCTGTAAGAAATGTTTCACCACTGCCAACTTTGACACCCTCCCAAGGATTGAAGAATTTTTTTTTTCCCACGGGATTTTTGGAGTAGGAATTTCTTTATGTTGTTTACACTTTTGAAAAGATTCAAGTCCAAAAGACCCACAAAAAAATGATATTCCAAATCTACCAACAGGTGTAGTTGTGAGAAACAAAGTGGAAAATTGTCTCACAACTTTGACTACCTCTCTAGGGTTGGAAGTTTGTTATTTTAAAATGGAATTTTTGGCACAAAATCACTTTTTAGTTGATAACACGTGCAAAAACTTTCACATTGAAATAACAAATACTCAACTCTAGGGAGGCTGTCAAAGTTGTGAGACGATTTTCCTCTTTGTTTCTCACAACTACACCTGTTGGTAGATTTGGAATATCATTTTTTTTGTGGGTCTTTTGGACTTGAATCTTTTCAAAAGTGTAAACAACATAAAGATATTCCTACTCCAAAAATCCCGTGGGAAAAAAAAAATTCTTCAATCCTTGGGAGGGTGTCAAAGTTGGCAGTGGTGAAACATTTCTTACAGCTACCCCTTGTTAGTAAATCTTGAATATCTTTTTTTGTATCAATCTTATGGCCTTGAAATTTGGTACACATGTTTTCAACATAATAGTGATTTTGTTTCTAAAACTTCATGTTAAAAATAACAATTTTACAGCCCTCGGGAGGGTGTCAAAGTTGGCAGCAGTGTGGGCACTATCCCTGGAATTGCACAAGGTGCCAATTTCGGTGTCACCCCACTGTACATATATTTTTTGATTTTAGCACAAAAATGTATACATGGATGTTTTAATAAGGGGAATGCACGCACATGATTCTTGGTTTTAATGAATAGTGTACTCCTTGAGAGAATATATAAAAATAAACGACATTTCACTCTTATATTTTATATTTTTATCTTTATTACTGCAGGACAATTTTGCATGAAATATTTTGTTTGTTTTTAACTTTATCATTTTCCTTTTAGCCAATTTCTTTTATCATTAGACTACCAAGACGATTTTTCTAGGAATTCATAATTATTTTTATTAGATTAACTAATTTAAAAATATAATTTAAATGATTTAAATGTTTTTTGTGGAATTTTTTTACAACTAATGTTATCAAAATTGATTTTTTTAATACTTCATCGATTAATAAACAACGGGATGGAGAAAGGTTGAGTGATGCACAGATTATTGGGTGAAAGCACAGTAAACCAAACCAAAAAAATCATTCTTAATGCTGAAATTACAATTTTTTGGGTCAAAGGCTATAAGTTACCAATATATATTTAAGTTCCAATTTGGTTGCGCCCTCCATTGTCCTATTAGGTGCTTCAATCCAAAGTTTCAAATTAAAATATTAAAAAAAGGATACTAAAAGTAAAGCTTGAAAAAAAATGTCTAAATCAAATTTCGGGAGCAAATATGGTGAATTGAATCATATTCAATATGAATATAAACTACCGGTATACATTCTTTGAGTTCACTGTGCATTTGAAGGCTCCAAAGGAAATAAATCTTGCAAAAATAAATATTTAACCCCTAATCGTTCAACCATCCATTTTCTAGATGATTAACAGAATCAACCTCTGTTTTCTCATCCGACATGCACTTTTTGAGGTATGGATTTCTTACTATAGATTTTATGAGAAGTTAGCATAATGCATGTGTGAACCGATTAGAAAGGAGATGATTTGTGAAAATTTTATGCCTCATTTCATGTTGCAATGATTCACCAAAAATTTCTAAGATATAAGTGTAAAAGTGCTCAGGAAAAAGTCAACTCATAGAGTTAAGTAACCAAAAATCTAAAAAAATCACTACACTTAAAGTATTACAATTCAATTCATCAGAGCAATTTCATGCACATATTAGAGTTAACCTAAATCAGAACATGAGTTCTGACCCCAGAAATTCGTGGAAATGAAAAATCAAGCTGTTTCAGAGTGTAACCGAAATCAAAATCCATGTTCAAAACTCATGGTTTCCATGGAGTTCGGGTTGTAAGAATCTTGAAATATCATGAAATAGGAAGGATTGCGGTTTGTGAGGAGGGACAGTCGGATGAGACAAGCTGGCAAAGAGACAGGTGTATTTCTTGGATCCTATCATGGTTGATCAGCCATCCCACGAGCTACCCACTCCACATGCGTTTGGCTCCACCTGAATACCCGGTTTAGGGTGGGTAAGAACCCGGCCCACATGAATATCCGGCCCGACCTCATACCCGGCCCGGCCTCATACGCAGCCCCCACATCATACCCGGCCCGGCATGGTATGTATTTGTTCGATTTTTTATTTTTATTTTTTTGAAATGGGTTCGTTATACCTTAACCCCTTAACACTCAAATGATTGTTTTTTGGTCGCTACCTATATTTAATGGTACAAAAGAATATTTTTTTGAATTTCTTTTTTACCTTAATTTTTAAATACTAAATCAAGCCTATTTTCCAACACAATTTGAATTATGTCAATCGGAGTTTAACTTCACCCAAGAGAATTTTTCAAAGTGTATCACCTCAACTTTGTCATAGTGTTGTAAAATTTGCGGTTTGGGAAAGTAATGATGTTCCCTCCGTCATTTCTTTTATTTTTTTGAAGTTTACAACAAATGAACCAACTTTAACCAATCATTCTAAAATTTAAACTCTAAAAGCGAAAATTTTATTTTATAAAAAAAATCAAGGTTAATGCGTTTAAATTCATTAAAGAAACATCTAAAGTTATTTTAGGAAGTTAAACCATATGGATAATTTGTAGCAATGATGCCCTACATTTTGACTAGTGAACCAAACTTCATCAAACATATGGAAAGCACACATTATAACACATCTATGTTTTGTCCAATACCCCTCATGCGAACTCGTTTTGCCATTTTTAAATTTACATCTTTATTGACTACACATTGTGAAATTTTTCATCCATCCAAAGATTCTTTGGCTTTTGTGCGAGTTCACTACCATTTGTATCGTATGGATCTTCAAAATAAGATATTGTGATTTAAGAATATAAACAAGGGTGGTTTTAGTCAAGTCTCATTCTTAGCTCAAATAATCAAATCAATACAATGATTTTCTAAAATAAGTAGAATCTAATAGTGAGAATTATACTATTGCACACTATTTATTATTCCACATTTAGTTAATTTTTTGTAATGAAACACTAATAACCCCTAAAGGTCACAAGTTGTCCATGGAATTGACAATTTGAGAAAAAACAATAAAAAATATTGTTTGAAAGAATATTGTAGAATTGATATACGATAAAAGATCTACGTTTCTAATTATAGAGGCAATTTCATGTATCTTTAGCATCAATTTTTCCTCTTTCTATTCATGTTTTTGTAAAACATTTTATTGTACTTGTAAAATTTGCAACTTGTATAATTTTTTTGTATGGTGCCCATTCTTCCCAAATTCTTCTCTTGAAAGATATAACTTCTACTTACGATATTATAATAAAATAAAATGTCCAAAGCCAATTTTTGTGCCACATTTTTCAGCCTATCGTGTCAAAGTTTAGGTTTTTAGGGTGAATTTTGTGACATGCTATTATATTAAATTATAGAGAATTATTCCAATATATTCTCTTAAATAATTCATCGTCAAATATTACAACTTTCATTTTTGTAGGTATAAACTATACATTTCTTAGTGACTTTTTGGAGCATGCAATTATTATTATATGTTTTCTGGGAAATTACCTTCATGCATGTGTCATTTAAAAAAAAAGTGTGATGAGGTAGGCTTGAGGTGTTCCTCAAACCTACCTCAACATACTTCTATTTTTTAGTTTTTTTCTGAATTGTATTCCTAAAAAGTAAAAGTGTGTTGAGGTAGGCTTGAGGTGCACCTCAAACCTACCTCAACACACTTTTACCTTTTAAATTTTATCTAAATTGTATTTGTAACGACAATTGGTCAAACATAATTGTGATTTCTTGGATTGACAATAACGCGTATGTGCATATGGCATAGAAAAATTGAGCTTTGATTCACATCCAAATATATAAACCTAATACATATTAGATAAACAATACATTTTTTTCATACTCTTTAAACTATATAATACTATTTTTAAAGTATCATTTTATATAGTATTATAATAATCTCCTTCCCACCCGTGCTCTTCGACATCAATGTTTGGTGTTCCAACCAATTCATAACTGCAATCCATTCGTCGTCGATGAATGAAGTTTGTCATCAAACATGCCGATATGAAAAAACCGTCGTACTTCGACATCGTCGCATCATACCGCTTCATAAATTTTCGTCATTTCTGCTTTAAACTACCAATGCGCCATACCACTCGCACACGATAGCCAGCATGCATTTTGTTGTATGCTTTTACCAAACCTTCATCTGCATCATCTGGTAATTCCTAGTTGTCGAGCCTCCCTCATCATGAACTGTTCTTCACCTTGGTAACTGGAATCACCAAGAAGGTACTCGTGGTAGCCATCCACTTAAGTGAACCTTTCGTAATATTCATCATAGACGTTGAAATACTTTAGAATAGTCACGTCATGAAATGATCCCGGATAATCACCGTCGACGTGAATGAATAGTCTATCGTGATCAATGATCACTGTGTTATTCATAGAATACATCTTCTTGTGCCCGTTGAACCATCTTGCATGATTTGACTTTTTCAATGGCCGTCGAATCCCCACCAATGTTCCGTCTATGAAACCGAAGCATCCGGATATTGCGGCAACGTTTGACTCGCTTTGCAACTTTTTTCAACATCCGGCCATTGAATCTTGTCCCCGATCCCCTTGCAAACGCAAGATGCAACAAAATTGCATCATCACAGATACAACTTTGTGATCAATTCCAGTAGAATGAGTCGTACGTTGTGACATTATCACACTTCATGAACCATATGAAGTTTAGAAGCTTTGCTCAGGACTCAATATTGGCCGTCGTCCTTGTTGAACTAGAGGACCACCAATGGACTTCGCATTGCTTGTAATAACAAGACTTACCAATCTACAAAGTTCATTAAACTCCTGCAATGTAAAATTAGTAATGGTCTTGAACATGCTCCGCATTTCTCGTAACCAACCAAGCAAGTCTCGAACACCTCGATGTGGATTAACTGACTAGGCTCCACCTTCTAGCCACTCATTCGCATTAAATAGGTGGTACGAATTTGTCGCCGCGACAACGTATTGAAAAATCATTCGAACCTCCTCGTCCATCTCCCTCAAGTCGTCGTCACTATCATCCGAACCCCACAAATCCACGTCCGATAAACCGCTATCCGACATCGTATTCAAAAGCTCAATTTCCGTCCGAACAAGTTGAGAACGCGTGAAATCATCGACTACTGTAGACAGTATAATACTTGCGTTCGTAAGGAGACATCGATCACCTTGTTGTATTACTCCCAAATTTTTGAAGAGAACCATTACACATTGCCCATTGTAGAAGGCTTCAACGATGTGGATGTATTATTTGTTGAAATGGTGACTCAAAGCGACTACATCATTGTCGTTCTCAGTTTCCCCATCTGCAATAAGTAATTGCTCATATTTACCATACCTCCCCCTAATACCAATTACGCAAGCGGCAATGATTGCTGTCACCCATTACTCATGAGAACGTTTTTTAAATTCGTTGATACTATCACAGTGATAGATCTTAAGAATGAATTCGTTGTCTACAACTTCAATAACATGTATAGAAATTGTGGACTGAACCTTTATAACAACATGCATGGGGTGATGGTAACTGTCACCACCACCCAAAAAAATGGGGAAATGGCATGTGAGTGGTGGTGACTGTCATCACCACTACTTCGAAAAAATTGAACACGTGGTGGCTATTGCCACCGGTTTGGAGGGGTGGTGGTGCTTGCCACCACTTCTAATACTTCGGACAAGTGGTGACAAACACCACTGGCGGAGCCTGTCACCACTTTAAATGTATTTGGACACGGGATGGCGGGCACCAACGGGGTTATGAGTGGAGGTGCCCGCCACCACTTTAAATATTTGTTGATAATTAGTAGCAAGCACCAACGAGGTTAGAAGTGGTGGTACCCGCCACCACTTTAACTGTTTGTTGGCAATTGGTGGTGGGCACCAACGGGGCAAGGAGTGGTAGTGTCCGCCACCAATTCAATTAATTTAAACACGAGGTGGCGGACACCACTATGATTAAACGGTGGTGATATTCATGACCACTTCTAATCCTTTGAACACGTGGTGGCGGGGACCACCATGGCAAATGTGGTAGTGATTGTGATAGATCATTGTTGACGACAATTTGTCATGATGATTGTGAATTCTTTGGGAAATTTGAGAATTTAATATTATTTATTTGAAACTCACTTTATCGTGTGTTGGAAGTGCAAATATAACAAAATTGTCTTATAGACCATAAGAGGACGGTTGAGATGAAATTGATCTCGAACAAAGGTATTGGCAAAATGGACGATGTGGGAGATGTTTTCGAGGTTCTCAACCTCGATGATCTTCTTTCCGATAATGACATTGAGATCGATTTACCACCGCTGCTAGAAAGTGATGAAAATGAAGAAGTTGGGAACATGTGGATAGGGTTCAAGAGGAAAACTTAAATCCTTCTATGTTTTTGCATACCACATACTACTCTGTAAACGGGAATTGGGAAATTATTTCATAAATTGATGTGTGCATGGGATAGTGCCCTCGGCGGATACTATTAGCACGTTAGATCTAATTTTTTTTGTCAGGAAGGAAATTCATTAGATGCATGGCACACAGGGATTTTGAAAAAGTGGGAACGGTATAGGAGGTAATTTGGAATTGGAAAAATTGCAAATAGGGAAGAGCATTTTTTTTCAATAAGAAGCATCCTCATCTTATTGTCCCTTAAATTGATGAATGATCATCAATTATTTTAAAAGCGCATTGCGGGGGAGCAAGACATGAAGCATACAAAGATACTGCTTCTAGAATTAGGGAGGAAATGTGGTTAGTGGGTACACAAATGAATGGCATCTCTAAACCTTTCATTGAAAAGGTGAATAGCTCATGTTCCGGCTGTCACTTGAGGCACCCATCACATGAAAGAATGGTTTGTACATTCCGACAATACACATCAAAGTACATAATGCCATTGACAGAGGAGGAAGCGTTTTTGAATAACATAAGAGTTCAACATATGGTACGCTTACAATCAAATGAAATGACAATCAAGTGAGGCCTTATTCAACAAAGGTGAAAAAATATGTGTATCACCGAGGACGGAAGTTCCAAAGTAAATCACATATTGATGACGGATTGAATGATAGAGAGAAGCAATACTGTACTGCTAAATATGTGCGATGCAAGTTTGCAGTGAAAGTCATATGTCCAAATGAAGTAGGCCGAGATATTGAGATTCATGTGAATGAGGAACATACATGACATGAACCAAGGTCACGATCGGATTGTTATTTTTTACCCGTTCACCAATGTACGATAAACAATTGTGCTGAGATGTTGAGAAACTTGAATACCATCCAATTAGTACTAGCATATTCAAAGAGATGCGAAGACATCTTGCGCGACAGCGTCCTTTTGCACGAACAAAAAACGTATTGTTTCTTTTTGCATCCAAAAGATGCCTTAGACATGTCGTATCATCTTCAAATGTGAGAAAGATGTACTAAAGATGATTACGAAGTAGTAAAACAGACGGTTCCCAAATGGATTGAAAAAAAAAAAGTAATTTTGCATCAATCCTATGACACTCTAAATCCGGATCCAAGTAAGCGCCCATTTGTGATAGTCATGCAGACCGAAGAGATGCTTACGCAGGGAATGACTATAACTCCAAATTCGGCATGGGTGATTGATTCCACATTTAAAATAAATTAATAGGGCATGTCATTATTTGCTAGAATGTATCCCAATGCAAACGGATTGGGTATGCTCATATTTCTAATGCTTTGTAATAACGATAATAAAAGTAGACAAGTAGGAACGACATCGTGGCTTACTAAAAAAGTTGTGTTTCAAAACAGGGCTGCAATTCGTCTGAACGCAATTGTGACATGACAAAAATCGCTATAAAGAGGGCAATTGATAAAGACGTTTGGTGTTGGGAAAATCAAGAAATTAGTGGAATCCAAACAAAGTGTCAATCGCTACTCTGTTGGATTCATGCAAAAAAGGTATAGGTAGATTATTTGTTGCCTAAGTTGCCTGAAATATTTTGCAATGATTTGTATAAAGAAATGTGCGTTATTTTAAAGGCGGACATCGAGGACAGTTTCAATAGAGCATATCAAAGGGTGAAGAGGAAATATGTCAATAATGCAAGTGTATTAAAGTATATTGAACAAGGTTGGGTAGGGGACAACAGTCCTTGGAAACCTATGTGGCCTAGATGGGCTAGGATGTTTAGGTATGAACATGCAAACACAACAAACCTTGTTGAATGCATGTGACAATATGTAAAGTATACTTTGCTGAATGGAAAAGGCAATCGAAGACTTGATGAACTTATTTTTGCACTAATTGGTAATCAAGACACTGATCGACAATTTGAAGGATTAACCGTGGATGAATATTACAATAATGTTCATTAGTTGAGTGAATCGTGCATGTATTCGATTAGAGGAGGAAACAAGAGTCGAACAACGAGGTTACAAAAGGCTAAGAAATTAGTCCAACGATATGAAGAAGATCGATCAACAAATCTAGAAATCATTGATTCATGTCATCTGGAGTTTGCGTTCCGAAGTTAGACGGTATCAAACAAATGGTATATAGTTAGTTTATCTCGTGAATGGTGCGAGTGTAATAACTATGGTCCAATATGCAAACATATACTGGCTGTAAAGCAAATTGTTGACGTTGAATTTCAACATTTGCGTGATTTTTTACCAGGCATGCATGAATCTCATGGTTTTATTCATGACTTGGAAGATTTCAATGAAGATGCTTGTGAGTTGTTAAGTGACAGTCCAAATGGGGGCCCAAGTGAGGATCTAAATGAACATCCAAGTGGGCTTCCAAATGAAAGTCAAGGTGGAGATGCAAACAACGGACCTTGCCTAAATCCAAATAGTGAAATTAAACTTATGAAAGAGATGTTTTTAAACCTCTCGAACATGTATGAGCACTTTGACCGGTTACCCGATCAAAACAACAAATAGCCGGCCGAGGGTGGGTGTGATATTCTCCAAGCAGTGGACTCCTATTAACCTAGGCAAACGCGAAGCAATTTACTAAGCTCAAAATGATAAAAAACGATGAAAATTGACCAAAACGGGTGTGTTCTTAAAAATTACAGCACACACAAGGGAATGAAATGGGCAATCAACGAACACTAAGCCACCCCTAAACACTTCACTTATCCCCCTAGGCATCACGTGCCATAATTGGGTTCAATTTAGTGATTAAACATCTCTAATTAGGGTTTTTGCACCTAAGTCTAAAAATTACAGCACATACAAATTATTAAAAAATGAGCTAAAAAGGGTGTGAGGTGCTCCAAATTGCCCCGCTTCCCCTACACCTCTTGGCATTCAAGAATTGAGGTTAAATTGGGCAAATTATGCACTTAAGTACCCTAAAATCATCCTAACCCTAAAATTACAGCACAAATACATAAAATCACAAGGGTATCAAGATCCCATAATTGGGCATTTCCCTAATTCCCAAATTCTACAAGACACAACCCTAGCAAATTAAACAAGACAGCTACGAACTAATTAAGGATTTTGGGAAATTTGGGCAGCGTTCCGCGTCGTGCCCAAAACCCTAATTTTTATCCCTAAATTATACACAAACACCTAATTGGCCCGGTGAAAATTGGGTAGCGCTTCCGCGCTATAACCCTCACCGGACCAATTTACACCCTACAACACAACAATACAACAACCAAGTCCAAAACATTACAATGGACAACAATTGGAAGAAAATCATGGAACAACATACAAAGATTGTGGCAATTACAATCACCAATTTTAAGGTATTACAAAGTGTTTCAACTCTCATAATCATCCATGCATACTAACACTCAATAATCATCATCAAATTGGGAAGGAGAAGGGAGAATAGGTCTCCCTCTGTAATATCACCATGTCCTCCCTCCGAATTATCACGCGGAAAGGAATAAAGGGGTTGATCTCCTTTGTTGGAATTCGGTCATGGCGTCGGGGCTCTCAAAATCATCGCCATAGCCTTGGCCATACAACACCACTGAGCGAACGATTATGTCCGCCACCGTAATCCTGTCATTACTGGAAGTGCTTTGCACATGTCCTACACTGTCCACCATCAACGATTCCAAGTTGCCCACCCATTCCCACATTCCTCCTTAGGGAGGACAGTGCGGAAGGTGTAAGCAGGGCCGGTACTCAAAGCGCCACGGTGAGGTCGCCGAACTCATGAATGCTCCAGCCGTGAGCACCAGGAGCTAGGCCATCGATCACAACTTCGATGGTGCACTCCTGTTGTCCATCGCTCGCTTGCGCGAATCGCACCACTCCGTGCACCTCAGGCCCTGATTCCGTGGTCGTCTTCGTTTCTTGGTTTGTCGATGTTGCCGCCGGTCCCTGGTCCCCGCCGCTGCGACTCCCGAAATCTGCAGTCGACGCAGCCCTCACACTCACCAACGCTGCAGCCCTCATGAGCGTTGGTACTCCTCCACGTCGGTTCCGCCTCGCCCTGGTGCGCCCTCCTCTTGCAATTCGCCTGAGGTTCCGTGATCTTCTTGCTGCGCCTTGTCTTGTGTTTCCGCCACTAGAATCCGTCCTCTAAGTTTGATCTCGCCCTGCTTCATGTGTTGCCTGTCGTTCCGGAGCTGCTGCAACCTCGTTTCTGCAGGTCTAAAGCCTAACCCAAGAATCCCCAGTCTCCCAATTCCAAACACTTAAACTAATCTCTACAGTTAATCTCCCCAAGTCCCTACACTAATATTTTATGATTTTTTCCAAAAACTCTTTTCAAAAAATCCCAAGTATTAAAAGCTAGATCTAGATCTGAGCAGCGTCTCTCTCCAAACACTAACGGCACACCACTAACTAACTGGCTCTCAAGCGATAGGGGTGGGATTCAAAATCCCACCCCAAAGCTACATCTATCCAAAACCCTTGCTCATCCAAGCGGATTTCATCCACTTGGCCTAATCTCCATCTTATCTTCACAAAACTCCCACTTTGCTCATAGCAAACCAGGAGTTCTAATTTTTCCCCCACTTGTCTACCAAGAAAATAATAAACCCAATTAGCCTGATAGATCAAACCAATAAACTAAACTAATCAACTAAAATAATAAACCCAAAAGAATAGACTAGCGAATAGGCTAAAAGGATAGAATAAATAATAGGCTAGAAAGATAGAATAAATAATAGGCTAGGAAGATAGAATAAATAATAGGCTAGGAAGATAGAATAAATAATAGACTAAAATAATAGGCGAATAATAGACCAAAATAATAACCCAAAGAATAGACTAAAATAAACTAATGGAATGGACTAATAAATTAGACTAAAAGAATGAACTAGAATAATAGGCCAAAATAATAGATCAATACAATAGGCCAAATGGTCCAAACACCAAAAATCCCACAGTTAAATGGTTAGAAATCCATAAACAACTAAAACTACTTAGACAAAAAGGATAAAATAGAAAAGGCCGGTAAAAAACCAAACCAAACAACACTCAAAGCGGGAAATTGTCTAATCGGCTAAAATGTCGTGTTTAGACAAATAAATAATGCAAAATAAATCAAAACCTTTGCGGTAAAGGTTTACTGCTAAAGTGGACCGTCTCGATGATTCACAACATGACAGCCTCACACAACATTCCATGTGAAAACTCTGCGAGTTTAACGACGGAGAAACAAAATGCTTTGAAGAGAGCCGGAGAAATGTTTATTGCGGTTTTTCAAGAGTTTATGAAATTGAAATTGAGGCCAAGTCTCATTTTGATGCCGAAAGAAGGTAAAAGTATCATCCCCCTACAAGAGAATGTTACAAACACAAGACTTGGACATGGAAGTCAAAGGAAAAAACGAAGATTGGATTACAAAGATTTGAGTGGCCAAGAAGAATGTGTACAACAATCTCCAAGACCAAATAGTGGTATCAAGTTACTACGATAAAGAGAACTTGTGCAAAAAAAACGCACAAGGGTAAAATTGCCTAAGCTTTGTAGGGAAGAGTGTCTTAATTGTGAAGGGTTAAATATAATTTTTAATGGAGTTACTATCATTGAGTGCCAAAATTGTCAACAAACAATTGTAAAAGGTAGTTGTAGTATTGTGCCAAATACTCAAGAATGTGAAGGTGAACAAGACGTGGAGTTGTTTTTTTAAGGAGTTGAATATATATTAGGTTTGGTAGTGTTTATTTAATAAAGATTCATGTGATAGTAGTTTTAACCGCTAATCTATTATAGTTATTGTATTTGCACATATTATTTGATAATTTTGTGTCGTGTATTTATTGATCAATGTAGTAAATATATATGCATCATGTACCGTAGTAGGAAGGCAGGGTCGGCACTTTGGTGTCGAATAATTAATAAAAGTTCAAAAAGTAGGGGTCGGTACTTTCAAAAATAATTATTAAAAATTCGGCTATTAATAACTAACATTAAATTTTACTAGCAGCTAAACATTTTCCTTTGTTTTTTGTCTACAAATTTTGTTGACTTTATTTTTGATGATTTCGACAAAACACTTGATAAATTTATTTATTTTTCCGGCATTTTTTTGGGGAATTATTTTCTGCCGACCCTGCCTTCCTACTACGGTATATGTGATAAGTTATATTATGTACGTGTAAATGAGGAATCCAATGTATTTTCATGAATATTATTTGAATATTTTGTGTTCAAATAATGGATTGTAAAAACTTTTAGCTCGTATGTGACCAATGTGACTAACCCTCAAAAGTAGAGGTTGATCACATTAGTCACTTGTAAATTAAAAATTTGGAGAATCCTAATCTTATTAATACACTTAAAGCAAAATCATTCCTTCAGTTTTGACTTTTGATTAGGAATTTGACAGTAAGTATAAAATGTAGTCAACACCTCCAAACATTTTTAAATCCTATCAGTTTATAGTTCCCATCTACAAATTGTCAATATATTATTTGTGATTGAATTACAACAGAGTTTTGAATTTTAAGTTTCAAATTTCATATGGAAATATTGGTGATAGCAATCATAGATCTAACCGTATGAATAGAGTCTAAATTCATAATACATAACTTTGCACTAAATGCAAAATGCAACCATAACTCCGGGAATTCATTTTTTCCATTTAAATATTGTTTGCATTTTTCACAAAAGAATTTTTTGACTATGTTCAATCACAATAACTACAGACAACCAAAATGCATTATGATGTGAAAGAATTCAAATTCAACTCTTAGTGCAAATTTAAAGTGTTTTTAACTGATAAATTACTTGAATAATATCTAAACACTTTGAAACTTAAGGATATATCAATGCACTTTACTTTAAAATAAAAATCATGTGTGACTACTGTCACTAACTCCAAAAATAATAGTTGGTAACATTAATCACACTTGATATTGAAAGTGAAACCAAGTGTGACTAATGTCACTAACCTCTAGTGTTCGAGTTAGTGACAACAGTCACACGTGATTTTTACTTTATTCAATCATTCATTTTCTTTATTTTTTTATACAGATCCTTATATATGAATTGTATATTTATGTTATTATCTTCTACCAATTTATGTGCATGATAAAATTTGTAAATGTCTAAAATATCTTTTAATCATTTTGATTTTTTTGTCAAATAGTTCAACTCAAAATGAGGCTAAACAAATCCATTCCCAAAATAATTCACTCATATTACGGTATGCTCAATTTGTTCCAAGTTTTATAATATTTTTTATATGCTTTCAAAGCTCACAAAATGAAGATGAAATTACTGATTGTTTGAAGGAAAATTAATATTTTATTGAGGAAATATTGAAATTTAAAACTTTAAAACGAATTTTACAAATTTTCTGATTAAAAGTTATAATAGAATAAATTAATTTGAAATCAAAATTTTGATTGAAAGATACTAAGATTAGGACTTCTCTTCCTTGATTAGCAAAAAAATGTTTATTCTAGTGAATAAAAATGGACAAAATGTGCAAAAGAGTGTTAAC
This sequence comes from Pohlia nutans, assembly GCA_022496805.1. Lineage (NCBI taxonomy): Eukaryota > Viridiplantae > Streptophyta > Bryopsida > Bryales > Mniaceae > Pohlia > Pohlia nutans. The sequence goes on along the minus strand of CM040085.1, from coordinate 27,432,305 downwards.
CCCTAAAGGGTCTCATTTGTTTTGTAAATGTCAAAGCTTTACAATTTGCATACTTGAAATATCATGTGGTATGATTTATGATTTTTTATAGATAGTCATCAACATTATGAGGTATGACAAATATTCAACATGATTGGAATATTTACATATTGTATCATGTAAAAAATAAATAAACAATCAAAATAAATATATTTTTTGACAAATTTAATATGAAAAATTGTATTTAAGGTAGATAAAAGTTATGTTTACAAGTAGTTAAAAAATGAAAGTGAAGAAATTAATAGAGGCATGTGATTGGAACATCCTTGAAAAACCCTTTGTATTTTGGACACTCAAATTTCAAATTTCTTTATGGTGTAAAATCTTCAAACAAAGTGTATTCTCAAATTTCAATGGTCAAACGATGTATCATAACTCAAGTTAAACATCTAATTAAAACACCAACTCCAATAAAGTTAAAACACCCCGACTTTTTGGTGAATTTAAAATGATAAATGCTTCTAAATTCATTAGATGAGTATCTAAAACTATTTTTGGTTGTTTGACCGTACGAATAATTACTAAACATCATTCTTCTCATTTTCTCTTTTGGATCAAACTTCTCTTTTAATCAAAGTTGTAGAAGTAACATTTTATACCACATCTAGGTTTTATCCTTACCCCCTCTGTCATTTAGGGGTTAAGCCTTAAACTTTGTAACTCTATTAAAGTTTCTAACTTTGTATCTCTATTCTTTTTGTTGCTCTTGGATGCTTTTTGTTTTCACATCTTAAGTTTGTCTTACTTGCTTGACTCCTACTCAATTCTCTCATAGAATTGAGTAGGAAGTGTCATTTCTCACTTTAGATTTTAGGTAAGCTACTACATCAGTAATATTCAAACCAAGCTGTAGGCGGTGCAGCACCCTATTTTTATAAAATTTATTGTAAAACTCTAGAACTTATGAAATTTTTAATTCAATGTGAAGAAAATATCAAAATATATAAAATAAAATAAAATAGCATAACGAAAGATCCAAACCCTTAACCCCTAAACGTACCAATCCTTTGAACAGAAGTAGATTCTAGCCTCAAAAGTAAATATTAGCACGGCTTAGAGGTACATGAGAAGACCATTGCAAGCATAAAATCTACCCAACAAATTTGACATACTTGTAGTTGGAGGGCTCTCCAATATTATCAACAACCCCTTCACAAGAGATTTATTGTAATTGGTAAAGAATTTAATAGGCTTTCAAAGGTGAATTGGATGAAAATCATTCGAGATTGTATGAGAAAATTACAAGGCTTCAAATGTGTTCGTGATCCAGTTTCTGGACGCTGGGACGTTTAGGGGTTAAGTGGGACAATGCTAGATCAAATGGGACAGTGGAGTTGGGCTTCCTCATGCCCATGGCCGCATGCCCATGCATGCACGCCCCACATGCCTCCCAGAGCGTGCCAAAGTCTGGCCTGCACGCCTCCCAATAGAGTTAACCGAAAAGTCAGCTCAAAGAGGAAAGTTTTAGCAAATTCCTCTTGAACTCCTCTTGAACTCATATTGAAATATAAATAGACCGAAAACTAGTTCAAGGTGATTTGAGAGACAATATAAAACAAGCCACTGTCATTATTCTCCACACCTCGCAATGACTTCCACACCTCCATCCAAAGCTTCAAGCCCATGGCCCACAAGGAGACAAGTTATGACACGACACTATTCAACCCAAACATAGCTCAAGGGAGCTCAAAAGAGCGCTTGAAAGAAGGTTGAAAAGGCATGTTCCATGGCCTTCTTTTCGGTTAACTCTAATTTCTCAAAATAACTTGGCCTCAATTAATGGCCGCAATTAAAACCATAATTAAAAATTGGGATGTTGCGACCGTCAAACCTGCCCCGCTTGCAAATACAGCCCGTGGTTGTGATCTAATGATCTTGGCCGTCTATGGAAATCTACGGCCCTCAGCCCTTGAGCCCACAGTGAAACTCAGCATTGGCCCGTCGCTAGGGGGTCGGGGAGAGAGGGCCAGAGGTCGGGGGAGAGAGAGCCGACGACGTTGAAAGCGCCTTGCGAGCGGCATCCAATGAAAACCGGCTCCCGAATCCCTTCTTTGCGGGCTAGCAGAGTTCTGACATCTAAACTCGCTTTAGTCTCAGTTTTGCCGTCTTTGAGACGGCAAAACTAGTTCAAGCTCCTTTCTATGTTTGGATTCTTTGGAAACTATGTCAGTTTGCTTGGTTGCTTTAGATACAGGTAAGACTCACCCCACATAACATGTATCCTCTCTTCTTTTCGGTTAACTCAAATGTCAATATCTTATTTGTAATCAAATTACAAAAGAATTTTGAATTTCAAGTTTCAAATTTTATACAAAGATATTGATCATTGTAGTCGTAGATCTAACTTTATGAATAGAATCTAAAATTCATTATAATGTACAACTTTTATTCATACATCAAGTTCAAATTATCCCCCTTAGTTGCATTTTATAAGACATCTTTGTAATTCTCCAAATCTGGAGAGGGGTAAGGATGTTTAGGAGTTAACCCCTAAAGGACCATAAGGCCCCCATGCGGCTTCTAGAACTAGAAAGTGAGGAAATTCGGGTTCTTGGGCTTCGGATTGTAGGATGAGCAATAAAGAGACCTTGGCTCTTTTTGAGAGCTAAATCTGTAGGTACTTCTTGATCGGAAATTCGTGAAGTGAGCGATTTTTGGTGATTTTTAAGAGTTGCAAGGAGGGAATCTAGGCATCACTTTAGACCCTCATATCTTCCTCCTCACACCTCCAAATTACGTGAAATTTTTATCACATGTTTAAAATGATGATCTCTACACACAATTAAAATTTCAGAATTTTTGGAGCACTTTTGAACAATCCGATTTTAGCATGTGTACAAAATACCTTGAACGAGTTCCATCAATCTTCTCAATCTTTTTTTCATACAAAAGCTACATAAGTCTTCTTTAATTTCAACGGTGTTGATCATCAAAATTACCCCACACCAATGAGGAATTGAGCTTGCGACAAGTGCTAGTCAAAAAAACAAGAGCTAAGTTCAACACCCCCCGGTCCTTTAGGGGTTAATGCAATTTCAACTTATTTTATATCTACTTTTCAATTTGGTCAAAACTACTTTTTCAATTTTAACCACTTTAACCTTATTATGACACACATAAAGCTTATTGAAGATGAATTGTGCAATTTTTTAATAATACATTGTTAAACATTGTATTTCCTATTTTGTCAAAAAATATAATTCCCAAAAAATATAATTTTAATGGATTTTTGGACCTTGCATTGTTGCTTCCTCACATGGATCGCGAGTGTCTGAGTTTACCATGCTTTGATCCTATTGCACTACGCTCATAACTTGAAGATTTGTACATATTTAATGTTTGAGCTTAGAGATCATATCAAAATGCTTTCCAAATGTAGGCAAAATCTTACAAACTTTGTATTCTATATGCAATAGTATAATGGTCTACTCAACAAATAAATAATTTTATTGTGACGAAAATGTTGGCTACAGTGACCAAATTGGTGAACAAAAAGTAAGTGTACGAGGGGGGCATTTGTAGTAATGCAAATTGGTGAGTTGTTGAATGGTTGTCTACCTTTTGTGGGCGTCCTTCTACTCTGTCGTGGTGATGCCCCGGTTGATGTTGCCCGGTGAATAATCATGCGGTTTGCTAGTTGTAAAGATTCTCAAAGCTCTATCGTGTAAATGTGCGAGCCTTCAGATAGTTGCTAAGTAGAAACCAGACTTCTTTGCGGTATAAAAATAATCTTCATCAAGGTTCTATAATTGCTCGTCCAACTGATCTATTTCTTAAGTGAGTAATTCTTCTACTTTACAATTTTGTTATATTAAATGTAATGTATGTCTTGCACGTCATTTTATTGTCTTTATGTGTGAATCAATCTTACTCTAATGCACTTCACCCTCTTTATCGATATGTGTAACCTTCTTGTGATTTTGTATTAAAGAATATCCAAAGTCTCCACCAAAATTCTAGAAATGCGTTAATTTTAGATATATTCTTAATAATAAAAATGATTGAAAACCTAATTGAGCAGATGAATGAGAAGATCTAGAATCTATTAGTGGAAGTCTTCTAATCCTAAGTAGTACAAATTCTCACAAATGCGAACAAATAGCAAGCTCCCACAAACATGGAGAAAAGTTATGTTTGATAATGAAAGTGTAAATGAATGAAAGAAATCTTAACCAAGAGTTGCCAAGTTTGGCATATACTTTTGAATATATTAGTTTGAACAAATAGTTGCAATGTATAAATCTCAGGCGCTTCTTATATTATATTGGCTATGTTTAGATTATAGATGAGTTAGCTTCTTATCTCAACTAAATTTAACCCCTGTACAATCTTTCAAAAAAATATAAATGAAAAAACTCCAAACCTGTAAATCACAACCCAAAAAACATGTGCATCATTTAGGAAGTGGATGATGGAGCTCTAATAGAATTACTTTGCCTTATATAAATTAATTTTGGATTTTTTATGATAAATTTAGTATATTTTGGTACTTCTTAACCCTTAACCCCTAAACGTTCTTACCCTATTCAAGTTTGGCAGTTTTTCAAAGATGCATCAAAAAATGCAACTAAGAGGGATATTTTCAACTTGATGAATGAATAAAAGTTGTACATTAGGAATTTTAGATTCTATACGTACGGTTAGATTTGCGATTGCTATCACCAATATTTGTGTATAAATTTTCAAACTTAAAAATTAGAGCTCTTTTGTAATATGATTACGAATAAGATATTGACAATCTAATAATGGGTTGAAATGTAATACTCTAAGTGTAGTGATTTTTGGAGATTTTTTGGTTGCTTAATTTTAGTACTTGACTTTTTGAAGAGCACTTTTAGACTAAAATCTTCGAAATTTTGGGTGGAACACCACAACATGAAATGAGGCACAAAAATTTCACAAATCATCTCCTTTCTAATTGGATCACGCACGCACAAAGCTAACTTCCCATAAAAGTTTCAGTAAAAAATCCACACTGCAAAAAGTGCATGATAGATGAGAAATCGGAGTTCAAATCCGTACACCATGCAAAATATGCATGGTTGGTGGTTAGGGGTTAAGCGTTGACACTACAATTACTCGGTCAAACCTCATCAATTCCTCACATTTTAAAATATATTACATTTTTCTACTATTTTTCTCTAATAATAAATCGTTAAATCAATGTACCCTGAAGTTTTTATAATTATTAAAATTTAAATTATAATATTTTAAAAGTTTTTTAATTGTAAAAATCTTAGGAATTACAAAAATGCTCAAGATAGAATGAAATAATTAGGAAAAATGCAAATAATAGTGATGAACAACAAGGTGTAGGTGGCATGCTTCTTGAGCTTACATAAAAAACAATTCAATAGAAAACCTTTTTCTGCAATGTATATTGGAATTTTAGGGTTTTGATTAAAGTGTTGTAAAATACCCTATTTTAACAATTTTGAAGAATGGTAAATTGGACTCGAAAGTGGAAGATAGCCTCCACGCTTTCTTAGTTGAGACCATTTTCATTTGAAATTAGAAATTAGGTGAAAATCAACGTTTGACTGAAAATTGACCAATGATGGCCCCACCGAGCTCCTTGCATGCTTAGGGGTTAAGAAATGTAGCATCTTTAATTGCTTTTCATTGTATGTGTGGTACAAGATTCATAAGCTCAAATGTTTAATCCATTCAGTTTGAAAGATGAGTTTGGAGCTTATAAAATTTTCTTATGTAGTATCATCTTTGCCATATATTCATCCGATAACACCAAATGATAAATGATACCATTTAGTTTAATATACAATTACAAACAAAAGCTAAGTATCTAGTAGATTAAATGGCAATAATAAAGGTCCTCTGAGATTTGAGCCATAATATTTACATATATGGACTAGGTAGAAGGGTCTGTTCAAGAGCTAGGCAATTTTAATTCCTTCTACTTTTTTGTGTGTTGTAGTTTTTCGAGTAAAAATGAATATAATAATTACACCTAATTCAAATAAGGTTTTTCTATGGACACTATTAACAATCTTTTATAACAAGTACATATTGAATTTGAAAATATATAAGATATTAATATTGTAGCTTATGTCCATTTTAAGTCATTTACTAAAAAAATTGGACCTCATATATAATGTTTAAATACGACATCCTTAATTGCTTTACAGTCTTTTTATACTTGCTGAGAAGAATTAAAAAAGAATTGGCATCTATACATTAAAGAAGGTACTTTGTTTTGTTTTGTATGTCACGTTGAGATCTCTTAGACCGTGAGGCCACTGGGCGTGTTATTGGTATTGTCTAAAAGTTCTCGAAGAAGACGAGTGCACCGAAGTCCTTTTGTCGCTTTTGGACCTACACTGTGGACGTGATAGATTTTAAATTCAATTTTGTCACCATGGGTAAATTAATTTAAAAATAAAAGATAGTATAATCATGGCTAAATCAACACATGGTCACAAATCAAATTAAATTCTAAAATAAGTTAAATGCAAATGTGTGGCTAAATCATGGAAAACACCTTAGACTAACAATATTTCTATTACCATAAATATAACAAAAATAAAAATTTAAAAATAAATTTAGAAGTAAAAACATTGCTAAATCATTGAGAGCACCTTGGGCCAATGGCATTTTTGTCATAATAAATCAATTAAATCATATTATATTTTATAAATAAATGGGAAAGAAAAAACATTGCTAAATCATGGGGAACATCTTGGACCAACGGCATCTTTGTCACCATAAATTAAATCAAATCAACTTAAACAAGAACGGTGCAACCGTGAGGCTCTGTCCCACATGTATTGCACACATACATAGAATACAAATATTTAAATAGTAAATTAAAATACCATAATTTAATAATAGATTTGGTATAACATATTCTGAAAATAGTTGCCTAAAATGTAGTAAACTTAAATTTCCATATGCATTTTTTTAGTTTTTAGATTACTTGCAGGGAATAATTTCCCATCCATAACCTTTTTCAAAAAGAAAATTTGTAAAGGAAAAAAACGGATTTTATAGAATATTTGATTTTGTTTAAATCAATTTTTAAAAATAATTAAATCTTAGGTAGTTGGTTGTCAAAACTTGCTAGTACACTATGGTATATTAAATACATACAAATTATAAAGTTATATACTCATTATATATTTAACCATTTAACGTCCCTATTCAACATTGTTTTCAAAAACTCGTTATAAAATGTTTAATGAAAACCAAAAATGGAATTGATGTACAAAACAAAGTTGTAAATGTCAATGTGAGGATCACGTCTGTACGGTTGGATTTATCATATATTTCTTTAATTTATTTTGATTAATTTTGCAAGGTATTCTTTTGAAAATCAATTAAAAATCATAAATTAACAAATTTAAAAAAAATATTGTAATGAAATTGGAATGTCATGCACTACAAGATGGTATACTTTCCATTATTTAATTCTACTCATTTTGAAAAATCATTTTTAAAGTCTTACTTTTTGAACTAAGAATGAAACTAAACATAAACCATTTGTGTTGTTTTTCCAAAAATCATAATAACCTATTTTGAAGATTCAAAGTGTACAATAGATAGTCAACTTGGACAAGATCCATGAGAAATTTTGGTGGATGAAAACTGTCCAATTTGGATGGAATTTGAACAATTTGAATTTGTTCAGCATCTACTATGTGGACGCAGGCGCTTTAAAGTATTCAGTACTTCTATTTTATGTTGAAGATTAATATATATTTCAATAAATCTATTATTTAAGAATTAATTTCTCTCTAATTTGATTACAGCTATGTGTTGGGCACCGATGGAGTTATTTGCTAATTATTTCATTAGATCATTTATTTGATGAATTAATGACGCATACTATTGATATTTTAATGGATATTATTTTGAATGTATTCAATACATTATAACTTCATCTAGGGACATAACCGATCATTAAACATATAGGATCTAATTAACAAAAAAAAAAATTCAATTGAATTCTCTCCATTATTACTATCTTTTATTAAAAAAGAATGTGTATGAAGTTGATGAGGAAAATCACTATAATGGATTGTTTGCTTGGACGAGAGAATTTAAGCATTATGTCACTACGTGCTTGAAAATAAGTTATTGAATTGATTAAATCTTAAAACACCTTTTATATTGTGGCATGTTTTTGAAAAAAGGTCTACCAACATTTTGTCTCTTGGACTATGCTCATTAGCCAATTAAAGCTTTGAAATAACATCATGTGAAAATAAATTCGTATACAATTGCAAAATGACATTCCTTTATATGTTTTTTATAGTCTTCTTTGCAATATTGCCCACAAAGTTTATGTTGTGTTTTAGGGTCAAGTGTTTGTGCAAATAGTAATTTGATTCTAATTTGGCATTTGGCAAAACATAAATTATAATCTCAATCCCATCAAAATGATTGAATAACAGTAAGCAATTGTGTAAGGCAAAATCAACCTTGAACTAAGTTCTACAAGATGATTGACACATATTAAAGTAAAACTGATTTTGCTATCGTGTTTTAGAACATTATTACATATTCCCTCCTAATCCGCATTATTTACAATCAATATTGGTCGCTAATTTCTTTATTGCTACAAGGCATTTGAATTAAAAAAAAGATCATAATTTTAAGAATAATAATGTCATAAATGTCTTATGTCTTATGTCTTATAAAATACTTACTTGTTATGGTATTCGATGAATTTATTACAAGATTTAAAAACAAATTAAGAAGTAGTTAATGACATTTGAGATTTAAGATTTATATAACAACACAATATTAAATATCCTATAATTTCATGATAAGCGTGAAATTCAATATTCTTTATATTAATGACAATAATATTTGTAACATTTTAATGCATTTTATTTAATGGTATATATAACATTTATGACATAAATTTTTTTATAATAAATTTGCTAAATTTTCTTTATTTATAAAAAACTATGTAAAATAATATGAATTAAATTGTCTTGTATACCTTGGTAGTGTATTAGGTAATTTAAACGCACAATATATAGGTTTGTGATAATCTGGCCAGTATGCATCGGTAACTCCATACTTGGTATCAGTTCCAGGTATGTTTGACCAAATATGATTTGGGTCGTAGGTGTTGAAATTACGGTAGTGTCGAGGCGCTGCTCATAAGCCCGTGCAAGCCACCCTGTCTGGTTCGTTTGCGTTCCGGTTATCAGGTAATAACTGTCCGGGTATAGGGGTATTGGTATAAAACCTGCGGATTCCGGGTTTCGGCGGGCGAGTCTCGGCGGGCGGGTCTCTCGTCGCGGGCAGAAAGAAGGCAGGGGTTTAAGGAGTTAGGGTTTAAGCTATCAGTGTTTTGAGGGCTGAAGCGTTTGTTGCGAGGATGTAAGTCAGCCATGGCGTCCAAGCAGCAGCGCCCGCTCAAGAGTCTGAACAAGGGCCCCGGAGCAAAGCGTTTTGTCTTCAAAAATTTCGCTACTCGAGTAGAAGAAGTCGACGTTGATGTGTTCCGCAGTCTCGCCCCCGTGAAGTTCCAGCCTACTGTGGGCTCTTCTTTCTTCCACGAGAATCTCGTACAATGGAGGGTAAGTAGTCAGTTTCCAAATTGCTCCCGTGCTGTAATCAATCATGCCAATTCGGGACACATTCCTCAAATTTCCGGGAAATCGAGCCTAAGCTAACGTTGGAGCTTGGAAACCTTTGCAGGAATTAAACAGTGCTGCAGATTTCAACGATGTGTATCAGCAGCTGCTGCCGGTGGTGCAGACGCTACCGCAGCTTTTACTTCACAAAGAGACGGTGATGAATTGCTTGTTTTCTCGCGTCCATATGAGTTCCGCTCTTTCGCTGGAACCGATATTGAGGTGGGTTGAATCATGGACAACGTCCTTGCAGGTCCGGGTTGTGTCTCTAGACTGTTAGGCGTTACATACATAACATTTCATAATAGTACGGTTCCAAACCCCCTACTGCTTGGATCGAATTTTACAGATACAGTAACTTTTATTGGAACTATGGTGAGAGAGGACAATTGGCATTGTATGAGGGAATTTAGTAAGAATCAAACAAGGAAAACATACTCAAGATGTGAAGAAAAGAGCATCCAAGAGCATCGGAGAGAATCCTGGAAGCTTTAGTAGGGTAGAAAGTCTAGGGCTTCATAATCTAATGTAGTGCTAAATCTGCGGGAACAGAAAACAGATGAAAAGACAATTGCCGGAACCTTTAATTCAGACTAATTTGGATGTGTTTGTTTATGCAGCTTAATTGCGCTTTTGTCTCGCGATTTAAGGGAAGACTTTATACCGTAAGTGCCTTCTGAACACTTCAAGCATTTGGGCAGGGTTTCTGGTTTATATGTGTGTGATTAACGTCCTGCAAAATGGAGCGATCCACGCCTTCGCACGTTCTTTTGGTCTCGTGTTGCTCGAGGCATAAGTTTTAAAAGCTTTTAGTTGCATTTCTGTGATGGAGGATGGGATGTGACAAAATTGAATTTTGCAGTTTTATTCCACGCTTTTTGGATGCATGCGTGGGCGTATTGAAAGAAGGGGCAGATCGCGATCCAGAACTCATTGAGCAGGTGTGTGTTTCAGCATTATTATATTTTTAGGGTTTGAAGAAGGAGGAGCTTAAATGGAAGATTTTATAATCTGGAAATCCATTATCCTTGTTCTCAAAGGTTGAAGATAGAGATATGTTTTGTCGCGAATGTATAAAACGTCTCCTGATAGGTTCTGATGATCCTTTAACGAACCATTCTATTTGTTTACCTGCTGTTATTTTCATATCTGAGTTCTAGAAGAGTCGATGTGTTTGTTCAACATATACGTTAAGTTCATTTCTGGGGTTGTTTGTTGTTAAACAGGTATTTACGTCAATTTCCTATGTCATCAAGTATCTAAGCAAGCTTCTCACAAACGACATCCCATTTTCCTTGAAGTGAGTGCATTATCTTGGCTCAATGTGCTCTTAGTTGTTTCTTCGACCACATATTTTATGAAAATTTTCGAGGATTTCTTACCGTAAAGTATCAGAAAGTTGTATTCAAAACTTCCAGCAGGAAGTAATATATTTTTCATCTTTGATTCTGGAGAGAAGTTCTGGGTTTTCTGGCTTTAACTCGGGTTTGTATCTCTGGTGGTGACAGAGTGACCAAAAGGCTACGTTATTATCCAAAAGCCTACGTGCAGGAATTTGCAGCAGAGGCCATCTCATTTTTGCTGCGAAATGCTTCTTCGAAACAATTGATCAAAGGTATCGCGTCAAGGACATACCTAATTTGAAAAATCGTTTAAAGATTGGTTGCTTGCGTCAATGACAAGTCATTCTGGTCAATATCCAAAGAAGATAATAGCCATTCCTAGTCTGCGGTCAAGTTGGTGGTGAACCATATGTGGATTCGTCTACTTCGGGAAAAGCTACACTAGCTAATTCTGGAGCTTGCTAATTTTTCTTTTTCACGAACTGCAGGAGTCCGTAAGATTGTTGCGGAAGCTGAAGCAGATCCTCGTGAGGAAAAGATAACGGGATGTGCTGCTCTTTTCTGTTACACACTCAGAGGTCCTTCTTCGGGCCTGCACTCTCGTGCAGAGCCCCTCTTGAAACTGTTGCTCGATCGCTCTGTACTCTCTGGAGTGACCAACAAAACTTCAGGTGTGTGATTTATTAGAAGCTAGTGTCGTGTCTTTTAAAAGTAACAAACAGCTTTTGCGTGCACGAGGTTCTGAGAGTTTGCTGAGCATCAGGAAAAGCTCGTCATATATGGGCTTTGTGTTTACTGACATTTGTGTTCAGGACTTCAACCCAATGTAGAACGGCCTAGCTTTGGGCTCTTCAATTTCAGTCATGTTCTGCGCCTAATTGAATCATGGTATACTTTATCATAAGATAACGGCCTCTTGTTTTCGGTTTCAGAGGGGAGGTCTATTGCTCTCAAAGTGGTGACGGAAACTTTGAGCCGGATAATTGAAGACGTACAGCGGGAAAAGCTAGACCTTCTCTGGACCTGCCTTCGTGAGGAAATAGTGCAAGAATTAGACAAGCTGTCTTTGATCAATCAGAGCAATCAAAATGCTCTCCCGACAGCTTCTTCCGATCTAGTGAATGGAAATGCTAATGATACTGATATAGCATCTTCTGAAGGTGGGAAATCTAGTGCCAATGGTGCTCACGAAACTTCTCATGAGTCGCCAGACACTAGTATACATTCCAAGGAAGATGTGATGTTTCACCTGGCTGCGTGTCTCTCCCTGCTTAATGGCGTTCTTGAGTATCGCAAAGGAACTCGCGTTAACGGTGAGTGCTCCTTTGGGAGGACTTCTATTTGCTGATTGCATTGTCTAGAAGTTATACATTATATGCTGTGTATGAGATATTTCTGAACGAATGCGTGGCTTAAAAGACCGCTTTGAGTTGCGTTTGTCATTTGCGCATGGGCGTGTGCAAACTGTTCAAGAGCCGTGTGTTCTGGCATCTAGGAAGAATGCTCATTTGACGTCTTTGATTATCTTTTCTAGCTAGATATTATTGTATTGAAAGTTATCAGATGCAAGAGGTACTTAGCAATTTGTGTTGCTGATTGGCACGAGTACGATTCTTATTGCTCTGAATACATCAGATTTAATGGATATTATTGCATTCTGTCCAAGTGCAGATTACAAGCCACTTTTTGGTATTGCCACAAGTTTTTTGCAACCACAATACCTTTTAGTGAACACGGAAGCAACCTTAGAATCTGCAAAAACAGTGGGAGGCTCTGCAACAACACTCTGTTCTGAGGTTCTGCGACTACTGCTGGCTTTAGTTAAGAGTCATGGACGACAAGCGGGTGCAAGTTATGGTCCAGCAACTATAGCTAAGATTGCGCCAACATGGGCTGTGGCATTCACATGTCCGAAGAGTTCTAGGTATGCTTTTAAATTATTTTTATCCTTGCACGATTTATTAATGCCTGTGAAAATCATAATTAGTACAAGACTGATATGCTGCACCAAAATTACGAGAAAGTAAAATTTTAGCGATTGAAGAAGAGTAACGAGGAAGAAGCACCTCTCAACTGACGGAATCTTTATTGAACAAAGAGCTTTAGTTTAATTCTTGACCAATCAAAGTTCAATGTCTGTTAAGGATGTATTATGTCGTTATCCTCTCTTGAGTTTAATGTCAATTTTAAATTTCTGATTCATTCTGTTTGTGGGATATCCAGTCTTCTGCCCTTTTTAAGAGGCATCATTGAGCAGGACTATGACTTGGTGCGGCCTTTTGCTCCTTATTTATTGAGGTTTGATACTTCTTTCCTTATTAAGGTCCATTTCGACGTATTAAGTGTTAAACCTATTTCCGTACTTCTAAATCCGTTTTAGGGTCGTTTGAGCTTTCGAGTTTATGCTTATTTCATGAACATTCTCTGTGCTTATAGTTTTGTTTTTAAGCTCTCTTGCCTGCAAGTTCTTTGCAGGTAATTAATGTTGAATCTTCATTGTGCTTCTCATTCAGGAATAATCATAAGGTCACCATGTTTTGATTCTTAGTGTGAAGGGCGTATATTTCTTTTGTAGCTGAAATCACGAAATTCAGCTTTTAATGTTGTGAACTGCTTAACTTGTGATGTACTCGTGAGGTCATGATTCTTTTGTTTCGCTTTTCAGGGCTCTCTCCGGCTTAATAAAAGACAACACCTCTGAAGTGCTTCCTTTGGTGCTAGATTTATGCCTGAAGATGGAGCCCTCTGGAAACAATGTGTTCTTGCTAAAGCATGTCCCTGACAGCACGGAGATCATCACCTTTATTATTAAGCTTATTGAAGATTCAATAACTTCGCTGAGGGTATCTCTGTCGAAGGACAAAGACATACCTAAGTCACAGAGGTTTCTAAGGCATAAGCATGCTTTTGTGTGGATGGCACTGCATTGTTTCCCACACGTTGTGGCTTCCGGTGCCGACCACTCGGAACGAGCCTGGGAGCTTGCAGTGGCTCTTGAAGATTACATGACAGCGTATGATAAAGGTTGCTCCCTGGTTTATATTTTGAAGTTTTGCCTAATGATTAAATAATCAAGATATCTGAATGATGGCTCCTTATTTCTAATGATAGCACAAGCTTATGCAACTTGTGAGTCAACATGTACATTAGTTGTGCAGAAGCATTTGAGTTTGCTAGGAAGGTTAGACATCTACCTGTTTGTAAGAATTTTTAGGAATCAGCTTTGACTAGGATGCCGACTGTAGAAGATCGTCGATAGGAGTGTAAATAGACAAACCTATTTACTACTATGAAATGCTCTTGCAGGCGAGATAGAAGATTCCATGCGGACTGGTGAATACGTGAAGAGACTGTTAGAGACTTTACTTGGGGCAGCACTGTCTGCGCACACAAAAGTTCTGCAGAAGACACCCACTTCGACGAATATGAAAGAATGTGCAATAACTTTTCTTGGATTTGCAACCCGACATATCCAATCAGGACCTATATTGAAAGCTGTAGCCGAATATTTGGACGCTTCTTTTGGGTATCCATCTCTTGGGCCACTGACCAACTTGGATGTTATGTCGGAATTGTAGTGAATTTTTCACTCTCGAGAATGAAGTGATCGCTGAATTACTTCTATCATGGATGCGTTGTTTAAGTAACAATTCTAAATAAGTTTTTACGGTTTTCTAAATATTGGTAGCGCCGAGATATGGTTTGTTTTCTATTTTCTACAGTATGTGATTGCTCCGTATGATCCTAGTAGTTACATTATCTCAAGCTCAGAATTGAGTGTGAAGATTTGTCAGATGTTAATGATAGGAGTATGTTCATGACGGGTATTTTCTAGACCGCACTAATGCCTTGAAATTCTGTGCGTGTTTTTCAACAGAAATTTTCAAACGGAATGTCAACCTAGAGAATATCCTGCGGAGCTCAGTGCTTCTGCTGCACTGAAAGTCCTCGCACTTGCAAGTGCGAATCTGGGATCTTCTGACAAGACACTTAGACTTGCTACTCTACGGGTTCTGAGTTACTTTGAACCTCTTTCCGACTCGCATGAAGATGGTACTCAGAACGATCCTAAACGAGTAAAACGAAGTAACGGTTTGTCAAAAGAGAGAGAGATGAACCAGCCTAGTAAGGTACATTTTAAGCTCAGATTGCATATTACGATGACAATCATTCCTTCAGATTTTTTTGTATCCTTTTGGGTTTGCTCATACTGAGTCTTAAATACTCTGGTTTGTAGTTACTCTAATGTGTGACAGGATTTCTATCAGGCCATGAAGTTCAATAAATGTGTTTGTGTTTACTGTATCAATTATCCTTGGCTGTTCTTTGCGCAGTTGGTACAGCAGCTGTTATCTATAGAGGCCGCACCCTTGGTACTTGAAAGTTGCCGACAAAGTAATCTGGTAGTTACTCACATCAAAGTGGATGTTTCCGCTGGGCGAATTCCGGGAGCTTATGTAGCCCCACTTGTTCATGCGATGATTGGGGTGTTGCGTAATCGATTCTCGGTCCTGTGGGAACCGGCTATGGAATGTCTGGCTGCTTTGGTGGATACGTTGGGTGCCACTTCTTGGGATGTCGTGACTGCATACTTACAGGGTTTTCAGGAAGACTTTTTGTCGCAACCAGTTCGTAAATCACGCAAGACAGAGAGTGGTGCAGAAGACAGCGAAACTAATCCACCAGGTGATGGTTTTCTTTATATAGCACAGGCAACATTTCTTGCTTGTGTGATGTGAATGAGTCATTTACCTTGCCTGGTCCTTCCTTGCCAGGAATTGGACGACAGGAAGCTACAGCTTTAGCTAGTGTTTTGTAAGAGCAAGGGATGGTGCATTAATTCTCCCAGGAAATTGGCTATGGTGTAGTTGGATCAGTGCTTCTTTTCTTTTTCTCTTTTGAAGGCATTGAGTAGTTGTTGTCTATTTTGTTGAACTGAGGATAATCGCAAAATAAACAGATGCCGTTCGAACAAATATTCCGTGAAAGATAAATGCTGGAAGTGATCGCTATATTTCCCCTCGTCTAGACCTGTTCATAGAATTTATTATTCTTTCTGCCGTTTTCAGTAGATTCTTTTTCTGCAGCCCACGCAAGGGGAATAAGTTATGCACCGATCATAATCATCTTCAGCATTATCTAGCGACGGAAATCTTATTACATCGTTTGTTTTCTATTCTGGTGGGGTGGCGATACCATTTTTAGGTCAGATCTTTACTAAAATGGGTATTGCTATTGTGACAGATGCTCAAGGAAGGCTGAATTCTCATTTTTCTGAGAAGACTGAAAGTAGTACTGATACTGCTACTCTTTTGACTTTGCTCCTCCGAACCATTCAAAAACTTCCGAAGTTTGCAGAAGCCAAGTCGAGGCAGCTCCTTCCACTTTTTCTTGCATTTGTTGGCCATACTGATGAGGACAGGTAGTCTTACTCCTTTTTTTGGAATTATATTTAGATGTTTACGACCTGTAAACAGTGTGCGTTATTCCTTTGGTTGTTGGATCTTTGAGAAACGTTAATTCATACTTCATGTTGTTTGTTCACGTGAGCCTAATTATTCTTTCTTGGGATTCTCCATTTGGTTGCAGTGATTCCTCTGCAGTAGTTAAGGGAGGGAGTGGCAAAGATTGGAAGAAAGTCTTGAAAGAGTGGCTGACGTTGTTGAAAGAAATGAAGAATGCACGCGCATTCTATAAGGGGGCACTTGTGAAGGATATCTTATTGAACAGGTGAATATCCATTCTAGTTCCCTTGTAATAGTGTTGACATGTTCCCTCACAAAAGTTTGAAGATGATTTGTTTAATTTTATCTTTATCTCAGTGAATTATTCTTTGTCACTATGGAAGACATTTGTTTACTTCAGAATACATGAGCATAGCATCATCTGGTTCTTGTTGCAAGAAGATTCTGGTAGCGCTTATTTTGTTGTCGAAGATGACGATTTTTGCAGAATTAAGGAAGGTTCAGCTTGTACTTTCATGGCCAAATCGCCTTTATATATTTTGTTCTTTCATGGCCAAATGATAGGTTACTTTTGAGATATCATTAATGAAAGCAATCATATTGTGCAGGGTTCTCATGGACAATGATCCATCAATTCAGGCGTTGGGTCTTGATTGCTTGCAGAATTGGAAAGACAGTTATCTGACAACACATGTGGCGCATCTGCAAAATCTCATTTCATATTCCACTCTCCGAGAGGAACTTGTTACATGGGCTGTAGGAAGAGAATCTCATCAAGTGCAAGACGAACATCGGCCTGGATTGATAGCAGTGATTTTACGCATTCTGTATCCGAAGATTATGAAACGCAGTGGCAAGTTTGCTGGAAAGGTAAGGCAACAGAGTTACTGTACACTTTACTCATTGGCTACGTCCCCACTACCCGAAATTTTTTAATTACGTTTCGTTATTAGTTGTTGAAGGGATGTAATAACTGACGTTCTACATTATGTTCAGGTAGGAGCAGGCGTTCAGAGGAATTCAGTGCTCCAGTTTTTGTCACAATTGGAAACCGAGGAGCTGGCTCCGCTTTTCTCTCTTCTGCTGAAGCCACTTGAGACTTCATTCTCTGAAGTCGCGTTAGAAGTATTAGAGGGATCAACGACCAGATGGGAAGCAGCAGTCTTGAAAGGAGAGGTCACTTCCAAATTCATAGACTGGGTTGATGTTGGTGCTGTAGCTGCAATTCAGTATAAGCGGAAGATGGGGTTCTTGCACATGGTCAAGGACTCCCTTGATATTTTTGGCAGGGGAAGACTTGGGCCCTATTTGCACGCTTTACTTAGTCTAGTATTCAAGATCCTCGAAAGCACAGGGGGAACATGTGAAGAATCTTTGGCTGGAATTGAGGAATCAAAACCAGCAGACCCTACATCGGTTGATTCTGTGGATCTGGAGTCAGTGGAGAATTCAGGCGCGAAGGAACTTGGTGAAACACAACGTGGTAATGCATCCATGGAAGTTGATGTTGGCACTGATGATGCTGATATAAAGTCATCATCAATTGTAATGGAGACTGCTGAAAAAGTTGTTGATGACGATGACATAGATGTAGAGGATGGGGAAGAGGATGAGGTCGAGACGGTCAAGCTGAAAACTAGCCCAGGAGGCAGTCATGACCTGCGAACACTTTCCTTGAAGACAATTGCGACAGTATTGACCAAGTTTGAGAATTTCGACTACAACCCTGCTTATTGGGATATCTTCTTTCAGTCGATATCGCCTTCCATTCAAAATTTTGCTGCAGAGAATCATTCAAGCACTGCTCCAGGAGCTGTCTTTTCCTGCCTTCTATCAATGGGGAAGAGTGTTACTCTGGCACCACTGCTTACTCGTGACCTCACCCTTGTGCCGAATCTTGTTGCTGTATTTAGTTACAAGATAGCTACACCGGCCGTCATAGCAGCAGTTGTGAGCTTTGTGGAGGGTCTGTTGAATCTTGAAGAGGAAGATGAAGAAGATGGGAAGGAGATAGTGAAAACAGTACTATTACCTCATCTGGGGGTTTTGCTGGCCAGGGTTCACGATCTCTTGACGATCAGGCGGGAGAAAACCAAGTAAGGAATATACAGTCCTTCAATTTAGAAACTCTGCTAGAACTTCAAATTTTAATTAGATTTTTTCACAGAGCTCTTTTGACGTTAGTTTCTTTTTTCAAAAGGCACACTGATCCTGCGCTATTAGCTTATCCGTAAGCTGCTTAAATAGTTTAAGGCTAGTACCACTGCTGACTGATCCTTGTGTCACCAGGGGTAAGAAAGGTATTACTGTGAAACGCGAACTTAAAATACTGAGCCGGCTTAGTCATTATGTCAAAGACAAGAAGGAGGCAGCAAAATTGGTGGATGTGTTACTTCCTTTCTTGAGAGCAAAGAAGCGGATGGATCAAGGTCAGACTAGACGTCATGGAAATCCCTAGCTTAGTATTTCTGTTTTCTCGTCATGCTTCCGCTTCATGTTTTTCATTCCCTTTAGCCATGAAACTAGAGCCGACACTCTCTGTTCATTTTCTTCTTACCTTCCTGAAGTCCGTTTGTTGTTCCATCTGTAGTGTCCGGTTGATGTTAAGAGCTCACCGTACTGTTTGAGGGTGCAGATGTCATCATGGAGGTTCTCCATATCCTTAGGGGTCTGGCCCCAGCATTGGACGTTCAGAGTGTCGCCAAATGTCTTCCAGCACTGGCTCCTTTGCTAGCTTCAATTTCAATGCAAGGAAATCGCACTGCTATCTGCCAATTCCTTGAAGAGTTTGCACATGTTGACCCATCCATTTCAACTTTGGTATGCAATCATATTCATTTTGTCTTCGCTGGAGATCACAGTCGGAATTTTTGTTCTGAATTTCTTCATGACTGTCTGATTATTTTCCTTGCACTCATTATGTGTTAATTTTTTTTCGCTTGTGCTGTTTTTCAGAGGGTTCATTGCAACATATTTAATATGCAATGGCAAATCACATGGGTGGTTTTTGTTGGTTGAATTGATGGATTTGTTGCATTTGTGTGCTAGATTTGTTGTGTTTCTGATCAAGCTTCCACTTACATTGTTTAGTTGGACTTCAGCTCAGTTTCTTTTTACTTCTTGCAGGGGAAGTTGTTAGTGGACCTGAATGCCATGTCAACTACAACCATGGGAGAATTTGACTATGATCGGCGCCTAAAAGCTTATGAGAGGATGGATGCATCGCTTTTTGCTCAACTGAATAGAGCAACGGGTCTGCTTGTTCTTTCACAGGCAGTTTTTGACATGGGTTCAGAGGATATGTCTCTTCGACATAGTTCTTCAAACTGTTTACAGTCGTTTGTCAAGTTTGCAGCCTCTCTACTGGAGGAAGAATCCCTTGACGATGTACAAGGTGAGAAGGCAGACGAGCTGCTTGAGGATGCGGAATTGGCTCTTGATGCTGCTAATGGGGAAGTGGTTGGGGAACTGATGGAGGTTAGCTTTGATGTATCTGAGGTTCATGTCAAGGCGGAGTCAGGATCGGTGAAGTCATTGGTGCAGAGGTTTCTACTTCCACATGTTCGTAATGCGATGGGCGCTGAACTACTTGTTGTGAGAAGGGTACGTTGGACACATGCAATTAGATTGCAAATTTTACCTCCTTCATAGGAACTATGAAATGACTGTCCGGAGATCATGCATTGTTTATTTTTCAATTTTTTTGTTTTATATGCTCAGGTTCTTACAAGCACATTTTCTCATGTACCAGCATTGCGACAGCTAAGCTGATGATCCCATGTACAACGTTGTATTGGTGTTAACGATAGTTTTAGTCCTTCATCCAAGCTCCATGATCTTACACAAAGACTCAGTAGGATGAAGGTTATGTTTATATCAGTGACTCGTATGTTACTGATCAGTTCCGATTTATCGAGTATTAACCTGCTTCTTACCGTTGCAGGAGTGGGTTGCTTTACTTCGTGAAATGGCTCTAAGTTTTTCGAAGATCCCGGCCTTGAGCGAATATAAAAGTCTTGTGAACACAGACCCTGAAACTGACTTCTTTTACAATATCGTCCATCTTCAGGTTGCAATCTCGTCCATTTGGATTCTTCGTCTTCTAAATTTTTTGGAACCGTAGGCTGCTACTTGTATTGTTTGTAGTGCAGATATCCCAAGATGGAGATAGACTTTGGGATCGCTTTTGAATGAGTTTATATCGGTTCTATGAGTGCTGAGGTGTGACAATACGTGGTTGATTTGGCCCTGCAGGTTCACAGGAGAAGTAAGGCCATGGCAAAATTCAGGACTCTGTGTAGTGCTGGACATTTCACTCAGGTGAACAGTAGGGGCTGTGATAAATTGATCCATTTACTTGATTGCAGAGTCCTTCACAGATAATAGCTGTGTTAATAATTTTCTTTTATAGATCCAATTGCTGACGAGATTATTCTTGCTTTTCTCAGGGAGCTCTTTTGAGGATATTCGTACCATTGTTTATGAATTCTATATTTGAGGCCAAGGGTGACAAGGAAGGAAACCTGGTGGGAGCTGCAATCGAGACTGTTGCATGCATAGCCAGCCAACTGCAGTGGGAGCCATATTTTGGGTTACTGATGCGATCATTTAGACTCCTTAGCTCAAAAGTGGAACACCAGAAAGCTTTAGTTCGACTGGTGTGTGCGACCCTGGATGCTTTCCACTTCTTTGAATCTGAAACTGAAGAGAACATTAGTGAGAATGCAGCGAATGAGGCCGACGGCAATTGTACCCGAACATTGCCAGGTAAGATAGAGGGTCTTCTTCGTAAGCGTGTTCTGCCCGAATTCACTAAGGTGATGGTTTCGAATATGGATATCGTGAATGCGTCAGTAGCCCTTGCGCTGGTGAAAATTTTGAAGCTTATGCCAGAGGAAGTAATTGAGCTTGAGCTACCACGGATTGTGCAAAGCATTACAAATTTGCTTAAAAATCGTAACAGCCAGGCCGTGAGAGATGAGGCCCGTGCTGCACTGGTTGCAGTCTCTGCTACTCTGGGCCCTCGATATTTACATTTCATTGCAGGAGTGTTAAAGGCTTCACTTACAAAAGGCTTTGAGGTTCATGTTCTGGGCTACACCCTTCACTCTATTCTCGTTAAGCTTACAGAAAAGGTGGAAGTAGGCAAGCTTGATTATTGCCTTCCGGTTTTATTGGAAGTTCTGGAGAATGACATTATGGGTGAAGTAGCAGAAGAAAAGAATGTGGAGGCTATTGCTATCAAGATGAAAGAAACGAGGCACATGCGATCTTTTGAAAGCATTAGGCTGATTGCTCAAGTTATCACATTTCCAACTGAAGTTCCTACCATGTTGGGTCCAGTGAGGCGGAATCTACCCAAAACGTTTTCACCCAAAAACCGTGTGAAGGTGGAGACGATGTTGAAGCAAATAGCTCTTGGTATTCAATCGAACTCTTCGGTCAGTCAAAAGGATCTTTTTGTTTTGGTGCACGGGCTAATGGAGGACGGCCTCAAGGAAGAAAATGCTGTAGCCCTTGTATTGGCTGCTAAGAATCAGGCAAAGTTGGATGGGAAGGGAGCTGGAAGGTTGACTAAGACTGTTACTGGAAAATCAGCAGAATTGAATTACAGCAAAAACAGGAACGGAGACCACAAAGACGCAATAGCTACAGGAGTGGGAACGCCTAATGCACATCTGCTCACAGAATTTGCTCTACAGTTGTTCTACACTCAGTTGAAGAAAGTAAAGATAAGCTTCCAAGATCAAGTGGCCTTATCAATGCTGGACCCTATGGTGGATATCTTCTTCAGATTCTTATCTTCAAAATATGACGGTGTATTGTCAGGAGTAATGAGGTGTTTGAGTGTTCTCGTCAAGTTGCCTCTGCCCTCAGTGGATAAATTTGGAGCTAAAATGTCTAAGCTAGTGTTCAATATGGCGCAACGTTCTGGAAAGTCAGATACTCCAGTGATGCAGGCTTGTTTCCAGCTTCTCATCACCCTCATTCGATACTGCAAGACAGCGAAGATGTCAGATGATCAACTGCGGTTGCTTCTACTCTTTCCCGTTTTCAGTGACTTGGAAAGTACTACTGGAAGCACGGGCCTGTCTCTCTTGAAGGCTGTTGTAAGTCGCAAGCTTCTTGTTCCGGAGCTGTATGATATGATGACCCGTGTTTCTGGAGTGATGGTTCAAAGTCAACTACCACCTGTTCGACAAGTCTGCAGTAAAATTTTTCTGCAGTTCTTGCTTGACTACCCGCTTGGAGTTAAACGTCTACAGCAGCACCTTGATTTCCTTCTAACAAACTTAGGGTAAGCGAACATGTTTTCCAGCTTCTTGATTCCCTGGTAGTTTGCTAATTTAGTTTTCTGGTTGAGAGTTTCTCTCTTTATCTCATGTGATGTTCGTATTAGTTATTTGAATGTACCATTAGAACGCCAGAAATTCAATATCTCAGCACTCGTGACTTGAAGATTAATAGTTTCTGAAAGTATACCATGTTGTCGGTTGGGTCAGTTATTCGATTTTCATCATGATCGTTGTGACTCCAACTAATGCTGAAAATTTACTCAATAGGTATGAGCATGCAAGTGGTCGAGAAGCAGCACTGGAAATGCTTCATACAGTAATTATGAAGTTCCCTGAGACGGTGGTTGAAGAGCAAGCTGAATCACTTTTCTTACCACTAGTGGCCAGGCTAGTGAATGATAATGCAAATAATGTCCGAGCCATGGTGGGAACAGTGTTGAAGGTGCTTATGAGCAGGGTTGGTCCTCGTGCCCTTCAGCGAATGGTGGACTTTTCACTCACATGGTACAGGGGTGACAATTCTCGCCTGTGGCGACCTGCATCACAGGTGAGAAACTTGTATCTGGAGTCTTGTCTGTGTTTCAATTTTGTGTTAATCTGTTATTTGGCATAATGCAACTCATAGTTTAATGTGACACGGTCCTAGTATCTTGTCAATTGTTCAGATTTTTGTGCTGCGTTTTGTTGGCTCTTGTACTTGTTAAGTACTGACCTTCAAATTGGCGTACACTGTTGTAGGTGCTGGGATTTTTGATTGAGGTGATGAAGGATGAATTTGAGAAACACGTAGAGGAAGTAATAGAAGCAACAGTCAATATTTTGAGGAGTACTGTATCCAAAAGCGAAGAGGAAGAAGAGGACAGCCCAGACTGGCAAGAAGTTTATGCATCGTTGATCATGACTGAAAAGCTTCTGCAACAATTTCCTCAATACTGCCTCCAGTCGGAGCTTGAGGTAATTGTCTGGTTCCGGCTTTAAATTATTTAAGTGCTCCATTGTTGGATTATTTCTGTCGCGTGGTTCGTACCTACCTATAATCTCATTGCAGTTTGTCTGACCTTCTGTGTGGTTTTGTAGGCGCCCTATGTTTTGAATCTAATTGTCGTTGAGTGCGCTTGTCTTGTCCTTCTGTAGGTATTCTGGGAATTGGTATGCAGTTTGTTGTTGCACAAGCACTCCTGGATTCGATTGGCATCCGGACGGTCGCTTGGGATGTACTATGTTGCATGTGGCGAGAACAATGATGGATTCAGCAGTTCGAAGGCAAGTTTTTATAATGCATTTGATTCTAGTTTCGTGACTAGCTTTGGACTGGGAGAAACATGTTTTGAAGCAATGATATACTGGATGCTATATTGCTCATGCTGTTTGGTGTGCACCCATCTAATACTTTAACAGTTTGTACAATTGTTGCCATGTAGTTCTCATTTAGACTTTACAAAGGCAAGTAATGTTTGAATAGAACTATATGTAAGATGAGCACAGTGTCGGATCTCCAATTCAGTCACATACTAAATCTTCTTTTGTATGCCTGAACAGATACTGCTGCATCCAAGTTGGCTTCTGCTTGTTGCTGGATATCTTTGTGAACAGCTTGATGCGGACATCGTGGATTGTGCTTTGGCGGATCAAGTTGTGAAAAATCTTCTCTATGTTTCATTTGCATTACCGCCCTTGGAATCAGCTTTCCAAGTCACTGAACCTAAGAGTCAAACGAGGATCGAGGAAGCCAAAGATATTCTTGGTGCAAACAAGAGAGGTCTGAAAAAGATGACCGAGAGCTTGGATGCTGAACTTGAAAAAGAGGACGAGGATGAAGAGCTGCCTACAGTTTCTGGAAATATCGATGGCCATGCTCCATGTTGGGCTTTAACGCTTCTTTTCAGAAGACTGGAGAAAGTTGCTCTTCGTGTTCAGCCCACGCAGGTGCTTTGACCATGCCAAACACACTGTGTATTTGGTTAACTTGAATCATGTGATATTACATCTTTCCCTCCGATATTAAACTTAATGGTATATTATTGAACTGACGATTAACACACGTCATGGATTGGCAGGCGAAGGCCGTTTTGCAGTGGTTTTCAGCAATGGCTTCTCGGTTAGGAGCAGTTGGGATTCAGCCCTATCTGCGGTCCATACTTGCACCTCTTTATAAAATTACTGAAGGATCAGCAGCTAAGCAAGTGCAAGGTATGATACTGCTGTAAAATAACTGCAGAGTTTGTATTTTCATTTGATCTCTGGGATTATGCTCCAGTCTGGAACTCGTTCAACATCTGCTGAATTTCTAGTACTCCCTCTATCCAGAAATAATTGTCCTAGTTTTTGGCATTTTTTTTCCGACATAATTGTCCTATGTTTTATACTTCAAACGTGAGCCCTGTCCACTTCCAACGGGGCAACATTGGGAGTGCCACAAAAACTACATACTACTATTAACGATAGACCATTTTTTGAATACTGAGACAGCATTTTTAGGCAAAAGATGCGTCAAGTTGAAAAATGCCAAAAACTAGGACAGTTATTTTTGGACAGACGGAGTATTGAAAGAATGTCACATGCTGATGGCCATGGTCTGTGAGAGTGCAGAGGAGCTCAAGGCATACGGCGACGAAGTGCTAAACGAATTGCGAGGATTATTAGGAGTTACTGAGTTTGTACAAGTGTATAACAATGTTCGGCAACGAGTCAAGGATCTGCGTGAGAAACGCAAACGAGCACAAAAGCTGAACGTGCTTGTGGATCCAGAGCGCAATGCAAAACGCAAGATCAGATTAAATCAAAAGCGCCAAGCACAGAAGAAACGGAAAATAGTAGACTCCAAACGGCAGAGAGGTTTCTAGATGTCTACCAAAATTTTCAACCAGTAAGCTTTTTCTTTACTTCACTGCGATTCCAATTCTGAACCTCTGTCAATGAGTCCATAGTTTTCCAGTCTTGGGTCTTTTCAACCCGTATTGTGAGAGTAGACATAGCTGATGACACTATTTATTATATATCATTGTAGAACCATAGACCTAGGTTATCAGACTTCGTATGAAGTTGCAGTTTTGTAGAATATTTAGATATTGCACATCCACAAATGAAAGCATGAATTGGGATTTTCGATCTGATTTATTTTAATGGTGTTGAGTTCTAACCACTGAAGTTTCACAAGTTTGTACCATTGGTTCAGATGTTTTCAGGGTTCGTATATATCTTGATTGATCTTGCTTCTTTGTATCGGTGTCAATGAAGGCACTGTTCCAATCATTCTGAAGCAAAGGAAACTTTTTACATCTTTAGAGCGTCTCCTGCTGGGACTGTCCAGGCCCGGAGTTAGGGGGGCTATTTTCAATGTCCAACTCTCACTGCATGAGGGAAGCGGTCCAGCTGGGACCTTCAAAAAATGGCCAAGGCCCTTTTGTATACATGCACCAACCAATTTGTGATTGTGGCAAATTGGTTAATTTTTGACAAATCACATCAACTGAAGGTTAGGCGACGGAATAAACAGAAGGTGTGATGATCACCTTACCAGTTGAAGAATCAAGTCATCGGGGTTTCTGGCTCATTGCAAACTGATTTTGCTTTGGCAGAGCTCTTGCTTATCAGAAAAAGGGACTCTGATAAGTCTCTTAGAACGTACTTGGACATCTTTGCATGAAAAGCGATATTCAAAGTTCCTATAGGATAACCCTGCTTAGGGTTTAGGGTTTGGTCTTTGCAGCGATATTCAAAGATATGGCTGCTCAGGGTTTGAAGTTGAGTCTTTGAAGCGATATTCTAGCTTCGTTTGCAAAGTTTGGAGCCTGGCAACAGGGATGAAACGCATTTACTTTTACAAGATCAAAATTTGGGAGTTTGGGCAGCTCATTACGAAGTTAGTTTTAATTAGAATTTTTCACAATTTTTTTTGGTAATAGGTATTGTTGAGACGAACACGCGAATACTTTTTTTCATCTTGGGTGGATTTATGGATCAAAAATTATGCAGCAACATAGGGTCAAAATTATAATTGCGGGTAGGAGTTGGCCAAACGATCCCAATGGCCTCTTTCTTTCTAATTATGCACTAATGTAGGTCATCTCATCTGTAATCAAAGTACAATATTACTTTTCTCAATATTGAGGTCTAAATTACCGATTTCAATCATCTTAGGATTTTTTTCCTAGAGCAAAAAGACCCATATTAACCAACTTTTGATGGTATAACCTTACTAATGGCGGACTTTCAATCGTTGAATTTTAATTTACTATTCATATTCAAAGTTAGTTTGAAGATCGTACAATTTGAATGAAGTAGAAAGGCCCAAATTTTCTTTTAATTACGTATTACGTAAGGGGGTTTATTTTCACAGTTTTTCGAATTCTTCTAGACAAATAGTGAAGGTCCTTTAGGAGTCAAAATGAATGTAGATTACAGGAATTCCATGCCAGATCCTCACCATTGTTTTGCAAGTAGTGTTCATAGTTGCAACAACTAGTTTTATGATTGCAAGGCAATTGACTTCCATGGTAGGACATTAAATCCCCCCTACGAACTTTCAAGAGGATGAGTTGGTTGTGGGGTCTGCGCTGTTCGTCCCCGCACAAACTCGTTCGCCGAGGTTGACGTCAACTTGTCGTGGTCATCATCCTGTAAGACAAAAATTTCGTCCATCGCTTCATAGTCCAAGAGCGGTTTAAAAAAAATTCCTAGCTGATGACTACAAGGACATACGTAACGAAAGGAATCCAAAGATACCAATGCCATGCCATCTCCATAGTTGTTTCAACTTCAAGTGTTGTCTCAATTTCCCACTTCCAATAACTACAAACTTCATGCTGTCAGCGAAGGTAGCAAAGAGAACCAAAAGCAGCTGAGAATCAGAAACCCTAAAAAAGCTCAAACGGTGGAACTCACGAGTTTGTTGGCTGGTCGCAGGGTCTGGTGGTGGGGTTTTTCCCCCACATAACATTCAATAGCCTTCATGCTCACTGCCTTTTCTTCATGAATTTTGCTCATCACCTTGAGCCTCCGCATGTTCACTTAGCTACTGATGAAGTACAGTTGGGTGTGGAATATTCCACACCACACCATCTACTGTAGAGCCAAGGCAAGGACAGTGGCAAGGACAGTGCATGCTACTGAATGTTATGCAGAGTCTTGGCTGATGCTCATTGTTGCCACTATCATACAACACATGGTCTACCCATCCCCTCACCACGTTGACATTCTTGGTGTACGTGTTCTCGCACAATGCCCAATCAAAGCTGCAAATTAGTAATGCCAAGGTAACCTACAGCCCTTCTATGGCCCTTCTATGGCCCCGGTTATCTTCTAATGCAAGAGAAGTGTGCTAAACATCATCCTCTACAGTAGGGGCCACTAAAGATAGATCCACCCTGCTGCAGTCCTGAAATGTAGCTGAGCAATTTTGAAATGTCATATCTTCCTAAAAACTAATCCAAATCAAGAACCGTAAAGTGTGGTGGATAGGTTATTGAGTCTACTTTTCAAAAATTCAAACAATTCATCGAATTTTTTTGAATTGACAACTCATCATGTTTTTGCTTTTGCAATGTAATGGCCCTATGCGTTGACATTTGTCCACATGAAACTCATGAGGTTTTAGGCCAAAGAAACAAGGAAGAATTGGTCCAAGTCATTGAAAGAGTGTGGAATGATGTGTTCATCGAGATTTTTCACACCCTCATAGGGAGCATGCCCAACTGCATGAAGGCTGTAATTAGTGTTTGCAATGGTAGCACTCGGTGGTAGTCATTGTCCTACAACAAGAACTCTCATTGTATTATTTTACAACATCATAATAAGTGTTTGATATTTTAAAAAATTAGACTCAATCACCTATCCACCGTACTTTACGGTTCTTGATTTGGATTAATTTTGAGGAAGATATGGTATTTTGAATTTTCTGCCAAAACATTATTTGAGGACTCTGCAACAGGGTGGACCCATCTTTACTGGCCCCTACTGTACGTACATTGTCATAGCGACTGGATGTACTGGCGAGGCTCAATTCACCATATTTGACATGGAAAGTGATGTCTCCACCCCATCATAACATCAATTGTAAGCAACTGTTTTGTTGAGAATCTTTCAAATTCAAGATGTTGAACAGAAAAAATGGGCACTCCATGACGATGTCTACGAGTTCGGAAGATTAAAAGAAAAACTAAAAAAGAAAAAGAAAAAGTAATGACTTTGGTTACCTATGGCTGCAAGCTACTTAAATATCAAAGCCTAGCACTAAAACGAACGCAACTGAAGAGGAGCACATGAGTTGGACCAAAGGGAGGCCTGCTTGACCCGCTTAACCCCTAAATGCCCAACCATGCATATTTTGCATGATGTACGGATTTGAAGTCCGTTTTCTCATCCATCATGCACTTTTTGCAGTGTGGATTTTTTATTGAAACTTTTATGGGAAGTTAGCTCCGTGCATGTGTGATCCGATTAGAAAGGGGATGATTTGTGAAAATTTTATGCCTCGTTTCATGTTGTAGTGTTCCACCCAAAATTTCGAAGATTTTAGTCTAAAAGTGCTCTTGAAAAAGTAAAGTACTAAAATTAAGCAACCAAAAAATCCCCAAAAATCACTACACTTAGAGTATTACATTTCAACCCATCACAACAAATTTCATTATTAGATTGTCAATATCTTATTCGTAATCATATTACAAAAGAGTGTTAAATTTCAAGTTTGAAATTTTATACACAAATATTGGTGATAGCAATCGCAAATCTAATCGTATGGATAGAATCTGAAATGCATAATGTACAACTTTTATTCATTCATCAACTTGGAAATATCCCTCTTAGATGCATTTTATAATGCATCTTTAGAAAACCGCCAAATCTGAAAAGGGTGAGAACGTTTAGAGGTTAACCTTGATAGTGTGAATGCAAAGATTTCAAATTGATCTTTTCTGTGTTTTAGATAGGACGGGTAAAAAGGATTAGAGGGTGGTATGATCTGGCGAAGCAGAGGCATAGGCTAGCCCAAGCTCGATGGGGTCCGTCGACTATCCCGGGGGTGCACTGTATCAAACACGTACAAGTATACGTGAGTGCACAAAAGGGGTATTAATTTGAACATTGCCATATTATGTATATATACAATAAACATATTTAGAGCTGAAAATATTAATGTATATTCACATTAAACATATATTTAGGATGGAATAGATTTGTATACAAATTTTTTAAGACATATGAATCCTTGTATACAAAGGGTTTTTAGAGGGGGTCATGAACGCACGTGATTCTCAAACATAATGTAGAGTGCACCCCCGGGGCTATCTTTGTCGTCAGTGTTAGGAGTGGCGTGGCGAGGGCCATGTGTTTCCGCCCATTGTGAGAGAACGCGAGGAGTGTAGGACGACGAGTAACTAGGTTTTCCAACTTCTGAACGATCAAGGGTCTGGAGATGTGAGAATTGATAGCTCGGGTCCATATATAGAGAGAACTAAAGCGATTGGCCAAGTGGAAAGACATTTGTTGTACACCCTTTTAACCCCTAAATGACAGAGGGGGTAAGGGCAAAACCTAGATGTGTTATAAAATTTTATTTTTGCAACTTTGATGAAGTTTGGTCCAAAAGAGAAAATGAGAAGCATGATGTTTAGTAATTATCCGTATGGTCAAACCTCCAAAAGTAGTTTTAGATACTCATTTCATGAATTTAAGAGCATTTACCATTTAAAATTCATCAAAATTACAAATTTTATTTTTAGAATTTGAAATTTGGTATGATTGGTTAAAATTAAACATTCTATTCTAAAAATTTTAAAGGCAAAATTTTTAAATGAATGAACATCATTAGTTTCCCAAAATAGTAAGTTTTATAACACTAGGACAATATTGAGGTCTTTGTCTTCGAAAAATTCCTTAGTGAACCTCAATGCTGCAAATGAAATGTATCAAAAAGCAATAGAACATGATCTCGACCCCCAATTTAAACAAAAAATCGAAACTTGAAAAATGCCATTTCCTACTTATGGGCAATCACTGCTGTTTGGGTTGCGATCAGAAAATGGTCGATCGGTCATTTAGGGGTTAAGAGTGCAGAGCTATGATCATCATTTAAATTTAAAGTGAGACGAGACAACCTCGTGGACAATATAAGCACCTTCTTTTTAGTTTCTTTTTGGAAACTAGGAAACTAATGCATCCATCTTACAACCAAAAGCATGAATGCTTCCTCATTTGAGAAAATAATATTCATCTAAAAGAAAAGATATGACATCCTTGTAGGAACAACAATCGCCAAGATTTGTGAGCTTGAGGAGAAAAGGATATTGATCTGCTCTTTTTTACGCTGTATTAGTTGGAGTAAAGTGAGGGGAAGAGCTTTTGAAGTAACTTAGCTATGTTTCTATGTTCTTGCGTATTATTGAGTTAACAATAGTGGGTGTTTTCACGGCAGGGCATCCAAAATGTGTAGGGTGACATCGCATAACAAGCAAAATGTGGCGGTAAATATTTTCTATTGGTCATTAAAAATAGTTTTTTGGAAAAAGTTAACCACAATGAAAAGGTATTTTAGGATTGTATGTATGTTAAAAATTTCAAAAATAATATAAAATAGTATTTGGACCAAAATGTAATACATTGCATTCAGTGACGTTGTAGAATAAATACATTATTGATACGTTTCATTGAAGATATAGTGATGGCAATAATTTTCCTTAATTCCTATAATATAAAGGTATCGTATTCAAAAAGATTCCAAAATATTCTATGAGCAAGGTGGATATTAGAAGTTTATGGCTGCAATTTTTGTTCCGTTACATTAAACGCCCCTTAACCCCTAACCGCCCAACCATGCATATTTTGCATGATGTACGGATTTGAAGCCCGTTTTCTCATCCATCATGCACTTTTTGTAGTGTGGATTTTTTACTGAAACTTTTATGGGAAGTTAGCTTTGTGCATAAGTGATCTGATTAGAAAGGGGATGATTTGTGAAATTTTTATGCCTCATTTCATGTTGTAGTGTTTCACCCAAAATTTCAAAGATTTTAGTCTAAAAGTGCTCTTGGAAAAGTCAAGTACTAAAATTAAGCAACCAAAAAATCTCCAAAAATCACTACACTTAGAGTATTATATTTCAACCCATCACAACAAATTTCATTATTAGATTGTCAATATATTATTCGTATTCATATTACAAAAGAGTGTTAAATTTCAAGTTTGAAATTTTATACACAAATATTGGTGATAGCAATCGCAAATCTAATCGTATGGATAGAATGTGAAATTCATAATGTACAACTTTTATTCATTCATCAAGTTGAAAATATCCCTCTTAGTTGCATTTTATAATGCATCTTTGGTAAATTGCCAAATCAGAAAAGGGTGAGAACGTTTAGGGGTTAAAATGGCGAGTTTTCAAAAAAATTCTTACGAGCAAAAAACTCTTTAAAAAGTTCACCAAAAGCAAAAATATGAATGATTGATCAAAATGTTTTCTTCTTGAAGTCTTGATTGAATATTTTAGAAAAAACTAATTTAGTATTACTTTACATGCAATAGTTGAAGAGTTTTGATTAGTCATATATAGTAAGCAACAATATTTTTCTTTTCACTGGATTTATATGAAAATGTATATTTTTTGGAACTTTCGTCTAAATGGAAAGATGTTTATTTTAGATTATCTATGCATTTATCCAATTATAGGTTTAAAATCTATCAAAGATCATTTTAAAATGAATTTTTAAATTTGAACCCTAAAAACTCTTTAAAAATTCACCAAAATTCAACATTCTAATTTTGAGAAGTAAAACTTCGTATGATTGATCAAAATGTTGTATCAATTGAGTATTCTAAAAGAAGTCAATTTTATATCACTATACATGCAATTTTGTGGGTGGTGTTACAAATCTTTTTCTAGCCCTACTATAAATGAGGGTTAGATTCAGACAACTTAGTGTCAAAATTGAAATACCACATCATATTTTCAAGGGTCCACGTCACTTTAAACCAATTACAAGAAGACATCTGACACTTTTTTTGACAAATATGAATCAATTATGTCAAAGCTAGCCACAACATATACTACCTTACTGCCTAATACTTAATTAAAGTTCAAAAAGTAGGTTTGGCACCTTAAAATAGTATATTAATAGTTTTGACAATTTTCTCTTAAATTTTTTAAAATTCGGCTTGTTGTCAAGTCCAACTCTCTTTCATTGGTTTACAAGTTAGATGTGAGTAGGGAGTGTTGAATGCTCTGTGCTTTATACAAATGGAGTGGAGTTGTATCCTAACAATGCATGTGGGATTTGTGAACTTTGAGGGCACCTAATTAGTCTTCATTTTTATAACATGCAAAATTAAAAGTAATATTCTTCAAATGACATAAAATTTGTTGGAGGTGAAACATTTCTTGATTTCCAAACTTTTCTTAGTCAAACAAAATTCCAAAAAAGTTGATCTACTATGCACAAATGAGCTCCAAAAAACTATTAGGAACGCATTTTGATCTTTTGACCTTCACATGGCTTTTGCATAAAGACTTATTTTGACACAAAACTTGTTGGAGGTGGAAGAAGGTTTGATTTCTCAACTTTTGTTAGTTAATTTTTTTTTATAAACCTTTGTCTTCTATGTTCAATTGGACTTCAAAAATCTGTGTAAGACACATTTCAAAAGCCTCACCTACGGAGTCTTGCTACTTTTTAACTGATATTCTGTGAACTGATGTAAATGAACTTGATTACGAGAACAACACCTTCTCTCTGCTGAAATTCACTCATGCCTCCCAACTAAGTTAAAACCTATTGGAAAGTAATAATTTCTCACTTTTTGACAATTTTGAACTATAATTTATATGATAATCAACAAAAGATGCCAATAATTTTCCGAAATTTTAGGGCATCTATTTTTAAAATTATTTTTTGCCGAACCTGCTAGTAACTACGGTATTGTAGTAGAAAAGGTGGCACTGTCGAGGAAAGCAGTGCCACCTTTTCTACTAGTGATAGGGTATGCTCAAGAAGGCTCTTTGATTCAATTTTTGTGATGATAAATCCCAGAAAAAGGTGAAGACGTTTATCAAAATGATGGAGAAATATAGAAATCTGAGTGGAAATTGAGGCAAGTTTGCTATCACATCCTTTGACCAGCACTTCCTGTGAGTAGAATTTCTGGATTGCCTCAGCACAACCTTTTATACCATTGACGTCGTATGAAAATTGAGATTGCAGGTATCTGCCTTGGAAGCCATTGAAAAGGAAGACCTTCTCAAGTTCCATGAGCAGAAAATATCCTCCCATGGAGCAAGCTCAGCATCCAAATTTACAGTTTGCAACAATCTCTGGACTGCATGAGCCGGACTGAACATTAATGGAAGCGTCACACAACTGACTGAAGATTGATGTGTGCCCTTTACACAACCTGAAATGTAGCGGCATCAAGGATATTCAAACCTTCAAACCTTCAAACTTTCAGAGTTGGCAGCCTTTCTTGCTCCTCATAATTAGAACCATCAACACGAAATTCATGTCAGAATTAGTTGACACAAATGCCATATATGACACTCATATGATACTTGTAAGGCAACGTGATTTCGTAAATTTTATGTGCACAAATTTATTTCTCAACTTTGAGTGCACAAACAGATTGAAACCCAGGCTAAATATCCCGTTTATATCAAAATTAAAATATCTTACCCATACTGCATAGTGAGCATACCACATGCAAACACAATCAAGTAGAGTGAAATCCAGTGGCATATTTCGATCTCATTCAAATCCATATAATGTATGGGTCCTTCGATATGATACATGTTAAAGGCAAGGACTGTCACGTCACTTCATGGATGTGTACCTGTAAGTTATCTACAGATCAGCTGGTGCGGCCTTGTTGCAGCGACCCGCTCAATCCATATCATTCATATTTAGAGATCATTCAAATCCATATGATGTCAGTGACCCGGTTGGATCCAACATCTGAACTGTTAAACCACCGTCAGCTTGGAGAACGCAACATGGGCTTCATGGCGCTCAGCTCCAGGGGGTGAGTTGCAAAAGAAAAATAGGCAATGAGTATACTGATTAAAAATAGCTGGAATGCATATTTTTTTGATGAAAATCAGCTACTCTCTTCACGTCTATTTCTCATGCGAGATGCCCAGGATTCCTGTTTCCCACCTCGATCTCCTCTGCTCCGGAGTCCTTGCAGCTGTGATTCCCAGTGACCCTTCCACTCAACACTTGCATCCATGTCCGATTTTCCTGTTCTCCGACGATTGCCTGCTCTGAAACCAGCTGACAGAGTTCTCGTGTTGAGAGGGTTCTGCAGCCAAAGGTCATAATCCGCTCGTAAATGCGGGTCGGAGAGTGTGTCATACGCTTCTTGAACCTGCAAGAATCGCCTCGTGCACTCCTCCCTTTCGGTTGGCGGGCAGACATCTGGGTGGTAGCGCCGTGCCATCTGCCTGTAAGCCACTTTAATCTCCGGCAAACCTGCACAGGCAATCGACTCATTCTTCAGTCAATCGACACTACAAGCAAACCCGTCGCTTTTCACTGACTGAAATAAAGGAAACCCTTGTCCTATGTGACCAAAAGCACTCACCAACTCTGGAATGGCTCAAAATAGCAGTGAGAAGCGACCAGTTCCAGTTTCCAGTGCCCAGTGCGAACATCCTGGCTCAAAGAAGGAATTGCTACCAAGAGGTAGAGGATAGTAAATGCATGGGGACCTGATCCCGTCTCCTATACTGACCCCTGCTATCACCAGCAACTTGGTTGTAGCCAAGTCATGCTGACAGCACTTGCTAATTGAGTGGTGATATCAACTCAGTTGGTTGGTCTTCAATTAGCAAGTGCTGTAAGCATGACTTGGCCACTGATTTTTTAACAGAAATGGTTCCTTCCATGGTGGTCTCCAACCTCACACTTTAAACTTTCATAAGAAATTCAGTCATTGTGATAAGATTTTGATCTCAACAGATTTGGCTTTTGTGCCCAAAGATCTCTATACTGATCTCCCCAAAATCACTCGTACATATTGGTTAAATTGGTTAAATTGACGCAAATTGTATCCTCTACCTCATCTGCAGATACAGCATTCTAGGCTGCTCACTTGGAAAAAGAAAAAGAATTCTCTCTGCGTATTGTCCACCAACGCGTCATGATTCATTTTTCTTATGTGATCACGGACAATATCAATCCAGTATGACAGACATTCGAAGCTTGCGTGGAGTGCATACATTCCGCACCTCAAACCCTACAATGCGTCTTCAGGGTCGTGGACAGTTCTCATTTCAACTTAATAATGTATTCATAAACTATTTCTGGACAATTATGTTCGTGCAGCATTGAAGGCAGTGGCCAGAGAAATAGCTAAATGCTACCAATCTGAGGCTATGAGATAATCTACAAAATACTGTCAACTCTACAAATCCTCTATTTCTCGACCTATGTCATGGGTAACACTTAAATCGATCATGTAAGAAGACAACAATTTTGAGTGGACTTGCTCGAAGTAGCACATTGATCTGGTAACCAAGATTCTAAACAAAAAACAAAGGCTGATCCATTGAAGACGGTCAATTTTCCAAGCAGGATTAGGGAATTCAGCCATTTACAAAATACTGTCAACTCTACAAATCCTCTATTTGTCTCTGCAGCTCGACCTATGTCATGGGCAACACTTAAATCGATCAAGTAGGAAGACAACAATTTTTAGTGGACTTGCTCGAAGTAGCACATTGACCTGGTAGCCAAGATTCTAAACTAAAAACAAAAGCGGATCCATCGAAGACGGCCAATTTCCAAGCAGGATTAGGGAATTCAGCCATTTCCAATCGAATCTAGGGTAATCAAGGGTTTCCATTGATTCCGCTCATGGCTCCCGAATCGTATCAATGCCATCAAAAGATGAGGTAGAAGGGAAGATGTGAAGTATTAGACTCACCTACATGCTGCGGAATCTCAAGAAGCTCATACAGAGTGGGGAGAGGCATGCAACTGTCCCGAGACGCGTCGGCAGTGGAGCTGCATCGCACGCGGCATAGTCTTCCAGCTCGCTGCTGCTGCAGAAATTGCGCAACTGAAACTCTCGAGTGCAAGTGGATCTCTAACCTATGGCAGTTTCCTGTGCCCCCCGTGCGCGCGCAGGAATGTCTGCTAGTGCTTGATACCGGAGCTCCACGCCTGGGACAAACCTGGTGTTGATTCCGCAACACGGATTCGAAATACACCGCCACCGCCATAAGACGATGAATAACTTCCCACTCCAACAACACCTCAAATTTCGAGTCACGACGAGTATGGTAGTGCACCTCTTAGATCGGAGCCATTTCTACAGGAATTGCGTTCGCTCTTCGATAATCGTGTCTGAGACAGCGTGGAATCAACGTGCGGGAACTCAATCGCGGCAGAAGAAGAAATAGAAGAAGCGCTCCATCGGCACAAAAGCTTATCTACACTTGCAGTAATCAAAAAGCTCGTACAGAAGCTGATTTGGTTACGGAACACCACAGCTCACCTGCTCCAACCTCCCTGCATTTCATTTTGTCTCTCCCTCAACAATCTCACGGTAGGTCTCCTGTCGCCTTCGTACACACAAACAAGACGCAAGAACGCGGGGAATATTCGAAATTTTGCAGTCACTCAAAATTCAGAATAGAAAATTAATTAGCCAGAAAAAGATGTGATCCAGAAGTAAGGAGGAGCCGCGGGCAACCGTCAATGATGAGGGAGAACTTGAAAGATAAAGGACCCACTCCAGCGTCAGGTTGAAGTTTTCGAGCACCACACACATAAACTTAATCTTCTCTCTCAAGCTGTGCAAGAAGCGTCGCCTTCAAAAAGCTGTGCAATCACTCCATCAGCAATTCAGCACCCAGGCACGAAAGTTGAGATCACGCAATCGGATCGAAGTGGATAAGAAGGAAAGTGACACAGCACAGCCAGCGATGGCAGATCTGTCGGACCTTTCATTAGCAAGATCAGTTAAGTTAAAAAAAGAGTAACTAATTTTAGGAAACCAGAAAAAACGTGCACTCTATTTGCACTTCAGCAAGAAAAGAAGAAAGCGGCAACAAAAGATCAAGTGTCCACAGTAACTTAGCTACAGTAGCGGAAGACCTAATTCACTGTATCATCAAAATTTGCAAAGCAGCTCGTCCTCAATCACTCACTAGAGGTAACCGAAAAGAGTATCTCAAAGAGGAAAGAAACCTCAAACCCACCTTCGACTTGTTTTGAGTTCAAAAAGACTACAAAACAAGGCCCTGCGCCACTGTGGGGCATGGAACTCATGACCTCCCCAATATTAGAGGAAGGTTCTACAAGTTCCCTCATGCCTAAGGGTTTATTCATGAAGAAATCAAGGGATTATTCACAAACAATGGTTGTTAGAAATTGATTATATTGGCATACAAACATATCATAGAAGTTTGAAAACTCCTCTTCTGTTTTTGGATAACTCTACTATGATCCCAATTTTGAAAGGCTAGGACATAAGGTTCTTTAACCCTTGTAAGCTATATCTAAGAATAAGAATCGTCACACGAGAATCGTTGTAACAGATTCTGGAATTCTGGAATATTGGACATGCCACGTAATTCTTTACCTACATAATGATGGTGGAGAATTGGAAGTCCACACTAGCCCCGCCTCAAGAATCACATGTTTCAAATATTTTATCTTTCAAATATAAGAATCACATGAACCCATGCAAGGGCTAAAGAACCTTATGGAGCTCGTTTGTGCAGATCCGGGAGAGGAAAGAGTAAGTGAAAGCCGCAATGCCAAGTGGCGCAAATGTGAGTGAATGTGGTCCATGAAAAAAGCAATGGCGGAGGCGAGTCAACCGATTATCATACTGTTCAAAGAAGATCTTTCAGGTCACACAATTAATCTATCTGCTCACAGAAAAATAATAATATTCATGCGCTAATCAAGTGATCAGCATGACCTTTATCAATCAGATCACGAAACTCTTCAAGATGCTCAAAACAGACTCAGTCCACTGATGACGTCGAAGAAGATGCAGCGATGACTTACTTGCTGCACATGCAGCACCTGCTATTCTATCGTCTACACGCGTCACACTCCACTTGCTGGACAAGATTCTCCCTACACTAGCACAGGCCTAATAACTCGAAACCCTAACCCTAATTCTCGCCAGTCTACATTTGAGAGATGCAAAAAAGTATCTTTGCGACCATGCTGGGGATCGAACCCAGAATCTCTTGCTCCGTAGGCAAGCGCCTTATCCATTGGGCCACACGGTCAAGCTGACAAGCTTCTTCTCTGTTTTTATAATATATAAATATGTGGAAAACAGCAGAAAGGAATATATCTGGGAAGCGACTCAATGCTTCCCATCTGCACAGGTCGGATGTGATCTGGGAGACGAGTAGACGCTCGATGGCGTGAAGAGGAAAGACCGTTAGCTGTTGAGACTACCAACCGTCTGTTGTTGTTATTGTCTTTTTCGTTCCCCTCTGAACCCATCTCTTATTATTCTTAGAGAATGTGGCACTTCTCTTGCATTGTTGTGTTAAATTGGATCGTCATGGATCAATTTTTTCTGATGAAAGGGCAATTACCAAGGCATGAAAAGTTAGGACTTTGATGAGCACAAATAAGAGAAGCTTCTGTTATTGTGGAGGTTGTAGGTTGAATTGAAGAGCTCTGATTGCATTTCACCCAGATAATCTGTGTATCAAGGTTTGTGTGTTTGTAAACTTCCAATAGTGTAGGGTGTGTCAGAGCTTGCAATGCTTTCCTGGAAGATTTCACTGTTTCTTTCTCACAATCTTGTCTTCAAAATACGTGAGGATTGAACAGAATGGCCTATATTTTTGGAAACAAAAGCTGATGTGGAACCATACTTTTACAGCTGAAGACCTCGGATGATGATTGCAAGGGAGACTCGTAATGGCAGCATGGAGCGCCAAGTCTCCCATCGACATGCCAGCAGCAGTGGCAGCAGTGGAATTCATGCTCTCTCCATGAAGAACAACAACAACAAGCCTCATGCAAAAATTCTCCCGCATCCTCTTCCCAACAGTTCATGTCTCCAGGTATCTGAACTCTGACATATCTTGAAGCCCTGTTTTGAGTGGGATGAATCCATTTCCATGTGTTCATTTTTTCATTTTTTTGGCAGAAGGATCTGATTAGCATGTCGTTTCCGGAACTGCTCAAAGTGGCCAAGCAGCTCAAGCATGCTGGCGTTGTTACAACATTGCGCTTGTTCGTCTCGCTGAATGAACAGCACATTGGTAAGTAACCCCTGTCTTTTACACATTTTGTGAGTATCTTCTCAGGGTTTTTGGTCAGAGTCTTGAGTCTAAACACGCATTTTTGAATGACAGTGAATCAACGCTTCAGCTCATTGGATCCCAGGACGACAGATGCCGTCTTTGAATTCACCAGGTTTTGAGCTCTGTGTGCATATGTATTCCTTTTTTCCTGGCTTGAGTATGACATAGGGTTGGCTTCCATGCTTCAGTTGCCTGCAAAGACTGTTCTCTGTTTTGCACTGTTCTGCCCGGAGGTCTTGAAAAGCTTGCTTTGTCAATCAATCCTTGCTTTGTGAAGCTTTTGGTAGTCAGCTGTGATTACAAACTGGATACTAAGTGCTTACAAAACTTCATGGTAGGTGTTGTGAATGGCTAGGGCTTTGTCTCGTGCAATTGAAGGATGGATGCACGATGTGGAAATAGGGCTGAGCCTCTGGAATCGTGACCTCAAAATCCTGTCTGAAGCTTTTGGTACACACATGTAACTCTTATCCCTGTCAAATCATGGTGCTTTGCATATGCCACTGAGTATATACAGGGTTATTGCTCACAACTATTACACTGCCCCTATTTCACATCAAGAAAAAAATCTCAGAAAAATTTCATCACAACCTCAAAAATCAAACTTCCATTCAACAAAGTTTTACTTTTGCAAGCGAATGTAACCTAGAATTGCCTCCTTTTGCACAAGAGTCAAAAAGGGTGTTAAATTCATTGTTCCTATTATTGCTCACAATTGATTTTGGTGGGCAGTCATGAGAACATAGTTTCATTGCCGGTTCCTATTACTGCTCGTGATTGATTTTGGTGCGCAAGCATGGGAAATAGGTGTGCAGCTACTAGTGCATGAGCAGTCATAGGAACATCCACACAAATATTTGGTAGTTGAAGAGGTTGTGAAAATGTCATACTCAGTTGAGGCGAGTTTTGATCTGCTTCATGTGTTTGCATAGCATGCTTTAGCCATTGAAGCACTGCACCCTTTCTATTTTCAAATGCTGAGATACTGCGGCCTAGGCAGCTCTTATTTTATCCTGGGTAGAATATGTAACTTTATCTTGTTCATCAGCTGTCTTTAGAAAGTTTAAGGGGGTAAGGTTAGGGTTACATTCCTCGACCTTCCTCTTGTTGTATCTTTTATATAAAGAAATGGGCATCATGGATACTCAAGATTTAGGGCATCACGACCAATTGTAAAGAATGTTATGTGATATTGCCACAGGGTATTCAAAAACGCTCCGTCGACTGAGCTTTGCCAACAGTGGACTAGGAGACATCAGGCTGGATATATTGGTATGTATTGGATTCTTCCCTTGTTGTTTCTTTGCAGAACGAGAACCTTCATATGGCAACTAAAAGAAAACCACTTATAGTCCATAATGTTTATGTGTCGAATCTAACACAAAACTAACACAAACGGGTTAAAATTAACACAAATTTCTATTTTTACCCATGTGAATTTATACTAATGTAGACAGTATCCGCATTACAATGCCCAAGAAACATCTGTGCTGAGTTTTGATAGCCATGAGAAGAGTGAACTTGGTCCTTAGTTCCATTCAGTTCCCAAGTAGTTGATCATTCAAAAAGTCAAGGTTAAGAGGCTATGCCAGCAACAAGGTAAATTTGTTTGTTAAATGCTACATCTATCACCATGCAAAACCAAAGTTTTTCCAGGGGTTGTGCAATAATGAATACAGTTGTCCCTCTCTATGACAAGTCATTTCTGTGACTAATCCATGCCTGCCACCTTGAAGTTAGGGCTTCCCAAACATGTCATAATTGCTTGAAACAATAATATCGTCATATTATGGAGTGTCATATTATGGAGGGTAGAATGTACATGGAACTGAGAGTTTGGATGCCAAATGATTATGGAATTTTCTCTTGGCTTTGTTGTCCAGGCTGGAGGTCTTCGGGATTGCATGCCTCTGCAGACTCTGGACTTGTCAGGATGCGCACTCACAGATGCCTCGGTTCGCTGCATTACAGTCATTGTGAAGGTTTTTCTTTTTCTTTTTTTGAACCTCACCAAGTTGTTACCATTTGTAATTGTTTGGTAGACTAAACTTCTGCACAGCGGTGTGGAAATAGGCACATTGTGCTGGCCATCCATTGACTGTTGCCCACAGTGTACAATTGCTAGGCAGTATTAAGAGCTCTCACACGGTCTGATGGCTTGATGGTGGTCACTAGGGGCACGACTTCCGGGTGGAGCCCCAGCCACTTCATGAACCCCTAACTTCGTGGACCATTCAGCACAGAACCTCCAACTTTGGTGAACAGTGGCGACAGAACCTCATTCTCAGAGGGCTGTGGTCGCCTGTGCGTTCTCCCGAGGTTTGCACTTTCTTGAGAATGAGAGACCCGGGCAATCATGAATGAATTCATGTGATTTTCAGCACCGCATAAATTTTGATTTTGCTCAGGTCTCCGAGGTCTCCAAAATCTGTTTCTCCCTTCATCATACCTCTACCATAACATAGCCTACTCCAGGAAATCAGGACCAGTTGTGGCAGCTTCAGATTGGTTCTAAGCAGTACAGTTACAACCCGTAATGTATTTTCCTATGCACACAATCTTTGTAGTTTGTTCCAAATCTTCGTAGAGAACTCCTCCTCATCTCTTTCTATTCTCAACTTTCCATGATGTACTCCTCAAAATAAAATCTATTAATCTGTGATATGTGTCGTAGGTATGTTAGAGTAGTCCATGGGCTTGGCACGTCGTGTAGTGGGTGCATGCAACTACCACCTCGTTGCTTTGCGACTCGGAGATAGCATGCACCCGCTACATGCCATAGCAGAGCCCATGGAGTACATTCCTGAAAGAGACCTTGCAATGCTCTAACCTTGATGCATGTTCTGCCATTCTTTGTATAAAGATACAACGAGAAGGGATCATGTAAGAAAAGAATATGATGTGTACGAGAGATATTATCTTGTCAGTGCAATTTATATTTGAGGTGTGCAGTACTTCAATGGTGATGACTAACTACACAAGGTTCCTATTCATGTGCTCAATATTCCAGGGTACAAATTTCCCTGAATGGCGACGATGCGGTGTCGGTGTCAAAGCTTTTGAGAGTTGAGATACCCTTTTGTGACAAGATGATCACACAGTTTGGTTCTTGTGGACTTTTTGGGCTTCATTCAAGCTGTGGCTGTGGTGCAGAGTGCTGTCACGCGGAAGGCGGAACTGGAATGGAAAGCCAGCTTACGAGAGCCAGTGGGACGCAGACCAAGCAGCCAAGACCCTGCACAACAGATTCCCATTGGAACCATGGCCCTGGCTGCCCTTGACCTCTCCTACAATGCCTTCACCGACCTTCTTCCTCGTGAGCTTGTCGTCGCTCTTCGTATGGGCGCTCCACTCCATGGTGAGTCCCTATTATAAATCTTGTTGTTAGCTGCTTTACACATGCTGCTTGTCAATGATCTTTTTGCAAAGAACTCAAGAAACTCTTTTGGAACTTTCTCAAGTCCAACACAAATCGGAGAAAATAGGGAGGGACATTGACCTGGGACACGTCCTAGGTATTAGCTAGTTCAAAAAAAAAATTGCAAGTATTGGGAAATTTTTTTAAGCGTTGTGTCCCATTATGGATTTATGGTTACTGTCTTGGATATTTGCAAAAAAAATGAATTAGTTGGTACTTGGAACATTAACCGCAATAGAACACTTGCACCGTGGGACATGTAGTTTTTTTCTCTTGTACAATTGAACATCCCATTGTAGATTACACACGTCAAAGAAACAGCCTTAAATTTGAACCAACATCATGTGCAACTAGGGGTTAGATAACGAGATTATAATAACACAAACCTTATCACGTATTTGAGATATTAACAAGTGTCCAATCCATCTCAAAGAGGTAACTTGAAGCGTGGTTATCTCAAACTGATTTTTAGCATGCCACATAGGAGCCATGTAAGGACTCCTGTTACTTGGACTAGTGTAAAATTGACATTGGACAAAACAAGGGAAGGAATTGAACTTAGCACCCAACAAGGTGTAGGTATCTCAAGCTTGTTGCGTCGAATAAAGTGGCCCTGCAGATCTCGAAGAAAACTGATCACAAATCTAAGTACTCCAGATTCCTGACATGAAGAGATACTAGCACAGACTTGTTGCACTGTAACATTGAACGTAAGAGAATATGAACCGGATAGCCGGTCGAAGTCTTACAAAACCAGATGATCGAAAAACATTCGGGATGAAAACGTGACCGATTTCGTGACAACGGGGTCGTGACAGATCGCGTGACAATGTGCATTTAATATAATAGATTAAACGAGCTGTGAGAAGTGTGTGCA
Organism: Pohlia nutans; assembly: GCA_022496805.1. Taxonomy (NCBI): domain Eukaryota; kingdom Viridiplantae; phylum Streptophyta; class Bryopsida; order Bryales; family Mniaceae; genus Pohlia; species Pohlia nutans. The sequence continues at coordinate 27,387,987 of CM040085.1, read as the reverse complement.
GTAGAGGATGTGGTTAGATGTGGTTACAGGTGGTTGATGATGTGTGGTGCGTACCGTGCATGAATGGAATGGAAGCGTTGAACTTGCGGTTCAACCAAATGACGAGAGTGGGAGCCAAGTATCTTCTGGACGTGATGCACGAGTTCAACATCCTGCGACTGGTGGACCTGCGAGGCAACGAGGACGACAAAGTGTTGGGAGTCCTTGAAAACGGGGAGCACTATACCTCCTTCTCCACATTTCAGGTCAACCTACTGGATTTGGCTTATAACGAAACCGTGAGCTCTAAGCTTGTCTTCCTCTCTTTTCCGCTTTAGAGCTTCTTGCTAACTACAGTGTATTAGCAAGAAACAAACAAACACGGATTAAACAAAAGTAACTCTCTATCTGATCATGACCAGGCTCCATTTTGGTTGGAATTAACCTCACCCTCGGAAACGCCCCAGCAGCAGAAGAAGAAGCCTGAGTCAGGAACTCTCCACAGATCCAAGCACCCAGGTCAAGAAAACATGAAACCAATTCAAATTGGCAAATGCGCTCCGCTTAGAGGTGGCAGCACCCCTCCCACCGCGACATCACTCTCCACTGAAGGTGAGCCTCTTCTAGATTTAATAATATGACGGTGCAAAACACAAAATTATCATTTTCTTTAGGTGTTTATAAATGATTCTAAGAATATGCCTGAAAATATGTACTAGATAGAGTATTCCATGGGCTCTGCTACAGCATGTAGCGGGTGTGCTATCTCCTAGTGGGGAAACAATGAGGTGGTAGCATGCATCCACGACACAACGTGGTGAGCCCATAGAGTACTCTATCTACGACACATGTCACATATTAGTAGAGTCTTATTTTGAGGAGTACACTATCGAGAGTTGAGAATAGAAAGAGATGAGGAGGAGTTCTCTACAAAGATTTACGAAGATTGTGTGCATAGGAAAATACATTACGGGTTGTAACTGCACTGCTTAGAACCAATCTAAAGCTACCACAACTGGTCCTGATTTCCTGGAGTAGGCTATGTTATGTATAATTACTTCATAACATACTTGTGTTTGCAGGTGCTTACACAAAATCACATAGAGGGAATTCTACAGGTGCCACGCCCTTGGGAAGTGACAGTGTAAGGATCATACAGGCTCCGGTATGGGATGGTGACTGGGTTTGTAAGGGCAACACACCGCCGGGCATGATCGACCCGCCACGGGAAGCTGTGGTACCGGAGGCTCCGAAAATGTTTACGAATGAGCTCTATGAAGTGGATGAAGAGTCGACGCCCACCACGAGTACTGTGAGCTTGAGTGTGAGCTCCGTGGAGAAGAAGGATTTGAAGGAAGAAATCATGAGGAACACGCCGAGACGATCGTGTGCAGAGCGGGCTAATAACAAGAGGAAGATTCCGGACTGGCAGAGGAGAGCGAGACGAGCCAGGCAGTCGTCTCCTCCTCCCAACCAGCTGGTTGTTGCGAAGAATGTGGCGTGGAATGTTGCCCGCCACCAGAAGAAGAGTAAGAAGAGTGCCCAGCATGGCGAGGCTGAGCTCCAGTTGATGTCGTCAGATGATCTCAAGAAGGAAGTGGAATGGCACAAGTTTGTCACTGAAATGACCGAAACTCTTCTGGCCCTGCGAGGTATGCATACCATCAGTTTGCGCTCTGTTTTGTCTTCCATGTAGGATTTCAGTAGGTTTCAACCAATGGGGGAATGACACATGGCACAAGTTTGTCATTGACATGACCGAAACGCTTTTGACCCTGCGAGGTCATCAGTAAAAACAAGGGGCATCATTCTGATGTGAAAATGGTATGAAACTCAAATTCATGCACATCATCAGTAAACTTGGGGCAGATAAATGTAGTGTGGTTTTCATCTGAAAATCATACAACATCATTTTGACATGGATCTCATGCAAAGCTCATGGACTTTGTAACATGAGGTTCATGTTGCACTGACAAACACTAATTACTTTTTTTTTTTTGACACAAAGGAGTTAATCACTAATTATTTGGATGGTATGTATCATTTTAACACTAATTATTTGGATGGTATGTATCATTTTAACACAAAAATCATGCCATCGTTCCATTGTAAACTCCGGCAATCATAGATCTCGTGTGATTTCAATGTCAAGATCCATGCTAATTCTAATGGGTATGAATTTGAGTTTCATACCATTTTCACAGCAAAATGATGCCCCCTGTTTTTACTGATGATTAAAACCAGCATGGACCTTGACATTGAAATCACACAAGATCTATGGTTGCCGGAGTTTACAATGGAACGATGGCATGATTTTTGTGTTAAAATGATACATACCATCCAAATAATTAGTGATTAACTCCTTTGTGTCAAAAAAAAAAAGTAATTAGTGTTTGTCAGTGCAACATGAACCTCATGTTACAAAGTCCATGAGCTTTGCATGAGATCCATGTCAAAATGATGTATGATTTTCAGATGAAAACCACACTACATTTATCTGCCCCAAGTTTACTGTTTGCGTTTGCTAGAAGGCACTCTGTTTCCTCTTCCACTTAGGATTTCAGTAGGTCTCAACTAGTGGGGGAATGGCACATGGAAATGACTGAAACTCTTTGTGCGAATGACACATGGCAAATTCAACCAATGTGCGAATGACACATGCAACTTCAACCAATGTGAGAATTTTCCATGTGTCATTTGCACATTGGTTGACACTTGCAACTTCAACCAATGTGCAAATGGCACATGGCAAATTCTGAAGAAAAAAAAATCCTTTTTTGTTGAAATAGAGAGCCCTCTTGGTAAGTGATTAAAGATACCTTATGGTCATAGTAATCATATGGAGGTTACAAGAGCTTCTGTATAATCATTGTGATGACAAGAAGGCCTCTCCATGATCATTGTGATGACAATAAGACCTCACCATGAAGAGTCCTTTTGACGTTGTGTAAAAGTTCTTGAAACAATTTAATTTTACTAAAAACCTCGTTCGAGAAAAATAGTGCAGAAACAATGAAAAAATCTTGTGTGTTCTTTTCCAGATGGACTTGACAAATTGATCGGGCCTACAGAAGACGATGACATGTCTATTGCCCCACAAGGCGCGAATTCCAAGGTGACGGTCCCTTACCTCCATCATTTGAACCTTATTTGAGGTATGGGTAGCTCTCAAGCGATGAATATGTGCACTACTGGAGTGAGTGGGCGACAGATCATGGGGAGTGATAGCAGAAGCATACAAGTGATTGCAATCACATGGACGCTTCTCATCCCTCCCCATGATCTCTCGTACACCCATTCCAGTAGCAGTGTGAAGCGGGGTTTCAAACATGAGACCCCTTCCATTGGAATCAAACAGGTGGATGAATACCTTAACAAGAGGAACAAAAACAGATTTTCCGGGGTTACTGAAAATTTTACAGATTTGGTCCAAACACTACTTTCGTTAAAAGTGCACATGCAACGTGGAAAGTACACGTCACGGTACAAAATTATGACTATGAATTTGGACTGTGAATCTCATGAAGTTGGCAATCGCACAGTTTCTGAGAATTGAAGGGGATATGCGATCACCAACCATCTTACTCCATATTATGCAATTTTGTTTTTTAAAGTGCAAAATTGGTCTAAACATTGCATATGTAATTTTAATGGAAACAGTGTTTTCATGAGTTCCATTCATGTGTCAAAAAGTAATACACCAACCAAGATTAGAGTCTGAACCTTTGATCATGCATTACATTTTTCATTATGAAAACCCAAAATTCTCCGAGGGTTGTGCAATACTAAAGGTAGGGAACTAAGATTCTTGGGGGTGTAAATGACTGGAATTTCTTTAACCGCTAACAGTGAATTAATGGTATAGTAAACAGTGCAGCATTTGAATGGGTGCAGAGTCTGTGTGGAATGTTTGGAAACTTGGAGTGATGCTGTGAGGGCGTGGAATCCCAGGTGAAGTCGGTGCAGCAAGGACAGAAGAAGGCCGTCCCACAGTGGAAACTTGTCGGTACCGCTCATCCACAAGTGGAGGTGAGGCAACAACATCAGTCCAGAAAGAGGATCTGTAATCCTAGGATGAGGTCTTAGAAGGAGATTCCATTGATGAAACAGAGTCAACCACCCTTGATGGTCCCCATTTTCCTCTTCACAGAAGACTTACAGATACTCTATTGTTCATCACACTCCTGACTTTAAATGCCTGTGGTTCAACATGCTAACTGAGTTACCAAAACATGATTTTATAGAAACGTTTGAGCATTATCATGTACAACATCCAAGAATTTGAACACAAAGGATTCTACAATCTTTAAGGACTTGATCTAACAGCAATTTATCTACTTGATTGGATTTATTTACAAAAGGAGTAAGCATTACTTGGCTAAATGATTATAGCCACTGATCTTTGAATGAAAATGGGATTGCATAAGAAATTCATTCAGTGATAAAAACTTTGACCTCATTTACAAAGCAACTCGTCCACTTTGGCTCTGGTTTACAAACATTTTGGCCTCTCTACCTAAATCCATATCCATATCTCTATCACAAAAATCTCCCAAAAATCACTCCTATATATGTTGAAATGCTCAAAATGATGCAAATAGTAAACTCGTTAGATCAAGAAAAGCATCAGAAAAGAAGAAGCTGGGCAGCGTGATCTGAGATAATTAGAAAAAAGCTTCATTCTATAAGAATGTATGTTACAAATCTGTTTGATCCAAGCTTTTGTTTACAACTATTCATGTCATGATACTCTACTACCGGTACTTATCAATGGGTGTGAAATGTCACCCTTGCTACTTGTAAAAACCATCAGCTACAGATACGTCTAATACATCAAGCACGTGACCAGAAAGTGATTTCATGGTCTCTGCCAATCCCATGTCCAAAAGCTCCAAATGAACGGCAAAAAAACATAATCTCAACCCGGTCAAAACCAGTTGGAAAAAAAAGACAAATTCAACCCGTTCAAAAACGGCGTCCTTTTGGAAAAATGGGAGGGCAAGACCAAAAACCTGTCGAGGTACTTGAGCAAAATCCCCAAAACGAGGTTGTAAAAAGCATGCTAAAGTCAATCGATCATCTAAAGGTTATGTTATTGATACAAGATGGTGTACAGATTCGGAGCTCGGTGGACTCAACCTGGACCAAAGCCAGTAGCCAGGCAACCACCCGCACAACTGGCACCCGATGTGCACGCACCTCCGCCGCAGGCACCCGCGCCTCCGCATTCAGCTGCGGACCGGGGTGTCACGTCATAGATCTCCTGCGCCCACACTTGACTGCCCAGGCTCCACCAGCATCGATTTGCCAAGCCTGCGCCGCAGCCCCCTCTGCATTCCATCGTCACAGCCCCTGCAACATAATTATCATGTCAGTATATCAGTGCCAGTCTTGAGAAAGCTGAAATGGGAAAGCAATTTAACCCTTAAAGGATTCACAGTTTTAAAATGACACTCAACTGATTATATTGTGAAAAATATAATTCAGATGGGACCTAATTTTATATCACTAGAGCTAGTGAAGATCATTGCATGTGTTGGTAAAAAAACGAATAAATTCGAACAAGAGGGAGTCCACATAGGACCTACTCAAAACTGTTCAAAAAAACATGGTGACCATTCTGATCACCGTGGACACTTAAGAGGTTAAGGAATTGATGGCATGTAAAAAGGCTTACCCCATTCGGCTTTGTTGGGCAGCGAGACTCTCTTGGTTGCTTTCGTGGGTCTGGTGCTCATCGTGCCCAGCAAGTCGTGAACGGCTATTGCAGTCACAGTCGATAACAGCAACACAAGAATCGCATTCTCTCCCGGAGTTACCTGCACAGTTTGTAATACCCCAAATCAATGGCTATTCATACAATCAATTACTGTCACTTTTGTTGCAGACATAGTTATGAAGGACGGCATTCAAAACATTCAGTGATATAAAACGTGGTCCCATCTCAATTATATTTTGCACAATATGATTGATTGAATTTATCGTCTCAAAACCCTGAATCCTTGGTCCTTTACGGGTTAAAATGGCAGATTTCGATCACCCAACAGATCTACACTGACGCTAGTTTCTAAAGCTTTAGGCACTTGAATATCACAATTCTGACGCTCTGATTTTAACGAATATGATGATGGAGACGGAGACAGAAAATGATCAGGAAGAGAACGGCAAGTTTGGCGTGCACTGGATACCTCCATGGCGGCAGATTTCCAGTTGAAGAGCGCCGTGGCTTTGCCGGTGGGGCATTCCGGAGTGTAGCGCACCACAGTGACAAAGCCGCGTTCCTCTTCCGGTGGACTATCCCGGACTTGGTACTGCAGCCATCTTCCGGACACGAGCGCAATGGGAGAGCCGACGCTGCCTTCCAGCGTCAACACCGGGAACTCGTCCAGTTGCGGATTCCGGTTCTTCTTCACCGTGAGGATGGAGTTGGGCTCGAACAACGCCCACTGCCGTTGCAACTTCGCCTTCTCGATCTGCTCCTTTGTGTCCATCAGCTGAATCGCCGACGCCGCCAGTATTACTGCAACCAAATCGAACGTCAGAAATTTCAACCAGAAACCAACGATCCAACACATGCACAGCAGTCCTATTTTTTCAGGCTATCAAAAAGCTAAATTGCACTAGAATTTTCTCCTTGGTGACAATTCCTTACGAAATTTGGGTGTAAAAATCAATGATTGTAGCCAATACTCAATATAGAAATATTCAATGGAGCATCTCTATAAATGTTGCTTAACATTCTTCGATGCATCCTTTGCTTATCACCACATTAGTGGAATATATTGAGGATGTTGAATTTTGAATAGCATTTCAATGAGTATTGAAGGGGAAGACCAAAATCATTCAATGTTGCTTATCTAGCCCAATGTCTTGTAATTTTTGTATTAGATCTCCAACTATTAACCAAATTTTTCATGTATCGCTTAATTGCTTCTTACGATTGTCCCCATACAAATGCACTCTTTGGAAATTTCAGATAGCTAAATTATGACACAAACTTAACTAAACTCAAACCAATGTAGCCAGCTAATATAACCCAAAAAAATCACAAAGTCGCCACAACTGCCCTGATGTTTAAAGGTATTGTAGCCATGTAGGCATTATATCAAAAACCAAAACAGAAGCCCTGCTCTTACTTGGTGGATCCTCGGGCTTCGCATCTCGGTTCGGTCGATAAATGTCCACAATTCTTTCGTTCTCTGCCACTGGTACGCATCCTCGTAGTCCTGTTCCATCCGGCTTCCTACAGCCTTTCAGTTTCCTGAAAAATCAAGAACCATTTAGAAAGGATTCTGCAGCAACGTCCCAAAACATCTGGAAGAGCCAGAATTAGTAAGGAATTGAGGGTTCTTAATTACCGAATGCGCACTGTGTAGATGTCGTTGCCTCGGTGATCCAGAACCGATCTTGTCAACCAGCGTCCGATTTGCAGGTGGCGCCACCGCTCCTGCAGCTCCTTGAAGTTGTCGTCCGTGGTTTTGGCCGTGACAGCTCGAAAGAGGTACGGCGAGGCGACGGGCGGAGTGATCGAGGCGGCGATTTCCAGCGCGGGAGGTTTTCTTTGCAAGTCCCAGATCTGGTCTTCTTTGTGAAGCGACAACCAATCGAGAGCAGAAAGAGTCGGCGATGCAAGCAGCATGTTGAAAGGGACGTGCACTTCACCGAGCAGCTTGGATTTCTTCTGCAAGCCGCCTCGCAGGCGACACGGTTTCCGCATCCGAAGCTCCAGAATGATCCCTTCCACGGACGTTTCGAAATTGAACGCCCATGAACCTTGTTTCCACCGCGCCTGCTCCGAGATCTCTACCTCCCCTGTTTTCACCTCGAAATCTCCGCAGTTCTTCATGGCTCGCACGGACACGAAGATCCTCGCGCCGGGGTATTTCACGGGCACATTCTTCGCGCCCAGGATGTTCAAACTCACCTGCAGTGATTTTTTTCTCATTTTTTGAGTCCCATTGGCGATTTGAAAATTTAAACTTAAAAAAACAGAAAGCATTTTCTGACGATTTACAATCTTACTACAAACATGTCATAGCATAATATATAGACAAGTGGTGGGAGTACTCTTTTCCAAAGGGCATCCCAAAAGAATCGGCAGTTGGATTCTCTTTTCAAACTCCATGGGCATACCATGAATTGCGAGATTCATGAGAAAATGCCATACAATTTTCCTTTCTATTTTGAATTGAAGTGAGAACCACATTCAAAAGGGTTCTCTCTCTGATCTAGTATGCTATGATAACTTTTAATAGAATTGTTGATTATACATACTGGCAATGATAAGGAAAGATTATGGCGATATACTCTATTTTATTGCCCAATTTTTCTTATAGCAACATAGCAAGTTCATTTTTCAAATAGCAAGTTAGCGATCAATATAGCCACATAAAAATTCGCTGACCTGCACAGACTCGCGCCCCGTGAGATATCCGTACTGGGCCTCCTGCTCGGTCTTGTAAATGCATGACGTGAATCGTTCACGTTTGATTGGGGGTTTCGTGAGGGCAGTGGGAGGCTCCCCGCGGTACATGGCGCCCGCTTTCTCATAAGGGAGGCTGTACGTCTCCTCCCACAGTTGTTTTGTTTCGTGGAAACCGTTGCTGAGCTTCGACCCTTCGTGTCTCTCCGTGTCGGTGTCGTCGTGGTCCAGCACTTTGCCCAGAATCTGCAGTGTGTCGATTCGGTATGCGAGAGAGTCCAGCTGATGCGCGTGCCACATCAAATCAATGTCGTACGTCGGTACCAGGAATAGTTTACCCTTGGACTTCGCCGCCAAGTGCAGGAAGCCCTTGTACCGCATCTCCGCCGCGTGCAAGAACGATTCGTTCCTCACATGCAGTTGCGAAACCTGTCAAAATCCCACACCGTAACTCACATCAGTGGCCACTTCCATTGCTGGACGTTCAATAACTCTTCCAACGTTGAAACTTATTACATCTTCATGCTTTGGAGACTCGTCTTTATACTGCCAAAGGTGATGACCTATTCTGTTTCCAATTACAGATGGGTTTAGCGTCTAAAACGCCCATAATGGCCATATGCATCACTGAACTTTGCAACGGTGGCATTTTCTCATTTTACCTCGGTTTTCTGATTGCAATACATCATTTTGAAGAGCCCTCCCGTTCTATGCTACAAGATCAACAGTGTCGGTCGTGTCAAACTGAAGTCATTTTCACACAAACAGATGCTTTCCAGCAGTGGGTCCAATTTTCCAATACACAGTGGAAGCTTAGGGGTAAAGAAGGGCTCACCTGGTAGTAAAACGAGCTCTGTCGAAGAACGGCATCCGCAAGATCGTAGGTGATTCTGCATTTTCTGGAGTCGATCTCGTCGCAAGAATGATGCTGTCCGGTGTGATGGTAAGGCTCAGTCGGGAACCGTTTCTTCCATATCTGGACAGTGGTCTCCGTGGCGGCCACCATGAAGCGCGCTTCAGGAACCGGCGCTCCCAGAATCTTCCCATAGAGCGCCTTACAATCGTGAGCGTAACGAATCTGCAAACATCGACTTACCATGTCAATACAAACCCCGATTACAAACACGAAATGCTAGCTAACCAGACACGTTATGTACAGGATTCAAAGCTTCTTACAGGGTTGAGACGGTGGCAGTGCCAAACCCACGCGCAATCCAAAGGAGGGACGAGTGGGCTGGCTCCTTTCTCCTGACTTGCGAGCAACGGAAGCCAGCACCATTCGTATCTGCAAAATGCAATTCCAGCAGGTGTCAATCCATTGCACCTCACTGCGACTACGACAACGTAAGATTTGTCACTCGTTCGCGGCGTCCATACCTTCGAATTGCACGATCAAGTGCGGGCCCTGCTTGCGTAAGACCTTGATCTTGACTCACTCTGGCAAGAAAACTGAGCTCTCGCTTGGCGGCCGTGACGAGATTGGGGATGGTGAGCGAGATGGCTTGCGCAGTTCTCCATTCCTTGGCAAAGTTCCTTGTTCGATCCTTCTCCATTTCTAGAGTCCCGGTCGTATCGTTCAGATCACTAGTACCACTGTCAATCTGCTAGCTTCACTCTAGCACTCAAGGGAACTAAGCTCTATCGACCTTGTGCAACACTTTACATGGTCCAACGTGTCGGTGACAGAGCAACCCACGATCGATCATACGCAGCACATACAACAACCGCATGGATCAGCTGTGTACTTCCCCAGAAAGCTTTGATGATCTGCATTCTCTGACAAATGTTGACCGTTGAGTAATGTCACAAAGGGACGAGAATGTCAATCATGGAGATAGGGAGGAAGACTAAGATGCGCTCTGCAAAACGTGCAACATTTATCGATCCCCAGAAGGAAGTCGTCGCAGTGGAGAGATTGCTGTGCATGCATGATCGAGGATCAATAATTGCATGCTGCGCGCGAACACTGTATCCCACTCACGTACTGTCCCTGCAGACACAATCGAATCTAGCTACTAGTACGACGATGCATCACAGTGCTTGCATGATCGATCGGTCTTTGAGGTTGAGGCTTTCGATGCACCTATAATACAGTGATCGAGGATTTCTAGAAGCGAGTTCCCGCTCGATTAGTCTCTGCAACTGCAGAAGCAGCATTAATGCAGGCAGAGCTGGAAGACGATGGCAGTGGTCACAGACGTGATTTATACGTGGATCTAGACGAATCTGCGAGAATCTACGTGACTGTGCATCGATCAGAGGAGGGTCTATTGCAGCCTTGTCATTTCTGCATTGCACTGTTGGAGTGGACTTTGATGAGGACCGATGTGGACCGAAGATCATCCGGTCATGCCGAGTGGCCCGTCACGACGTCGTCTTACTGAATTAAGGTGTAACTATAACTGACTCTTTTTGTCGAACCTTTTTAAGATCGGGTAATAGGTGGCTTGTGACATTTTTGGAAATGAATAGAAAGTTTCAGTTACTCTATAAAGATGTGTTTCACCAGGACGTGCTGGACTGCTGGACGGTGTGTATTTTTTTTTATTTTTTTTTGACACAAATAAAGGGAACCCTTTACTGCAAGAAAAAAGAGAAAACCAAAATACAAGCCAACCCCGCCAGGACCGGCGAGGTCGGGGGACACCTAGACATAGTTAAGGGAGCTAAATCTAGGACCTATAAGATTCCAACGGGGATACTCGCCGTCCCATCTAGCAAGGATCCCCTTTCTGCACCAAAGAGATTTGAATTGAGAATGGTGTATATTTTTTTCAATTGGAATACACATCATTCGTTAATACAATTTTTTATGAGTAGCTAGGAAAAATCAGTCACTGTAGCTACTGATAAGCTGGAGTTTTGATTTCTACTGGAGAGCACTGAAAATTCATGTCTTCTGACCTAACCTCTTTAACCCCTAAACGTCCCAGCGTCCAGAAACTGGATCACGAACAGATTCGAAGCCTTGTAACTTTCTCATACAACCTCGGATGATTTTCATCCAAGTCACCTTCGAAAGCCTATTAAATTCTCTATCAATTACAATAAATCTCTTGTGATGGGGAGCTATTGATAATATTGGAGAGGCCTCCAACTACAAGTATGTCTAATTTGTTGGGTAGATTTTATGCTTGCAATGGTCTTCTCATGTACACCTCATGTACATATGAGCCATGCTAATATCTACTTTTGAGGCTAGAATCTACTTTTGTTCAAAGGGTTGGTACGTTTAGGGGTTAATCTTAGCAAGTCAGTTTTTTTTTAAAAGGTGACAAATGCCACTTTGTGATTGGTTCATGGTGACGTGGACATCTCAAAATCTGACGTGGAAATTCCATCTTGACACCAGCCTGCCTGAATCTGACCCTCATATATTGTACTGGGGTCCCAACGGTTTCATTATGGCATGACATAGTTTGCACTGAGACTCATGTTAATTTTAGTTTTCATCCACAGTTTTTGGTGTATTAATTTGATTGACAAAAACAGATGATTACTTATGGTACCCGCCTGGAAAGCTGCATCCTAGTGTTTTTTTATTTAAACTTGGGTACAAAACATAAAACTAAAGTATTTTGTTGACATTCTTATAAACAATGGTAGAAAAGAGCACTCTAAGCCCAGAACCTGTGGCTGTGTTGTACCCGGCCGGATGAGCAGAGAATCCCTTTTGTGCTTTTATGACGTTGGTATTTAATGCACTAAAAGTTTGTGACTTTCGTAAGTGCTTTCGTCTGAGATCCTCATTGTTTTACTGTACCAAAAAATAAATAAAAATTGCATGTCATTATGCTGTATATGCATGCAGTGCTATTTTGGAATGAATTGAACCTGAAAACAGTGCTGAGTTTTCCCAAGTTTTAACCCCTAAGAGCAAGCCCAGCAGTTGCAAAGAAAATATGTCTGTCAAGCATTAATTTGAGGTCCATTTTTAACTTAGAGGAATGTTATAAAAGAAGTACCCCAGCAACATTCATGGAGCGAACACCAAGGCAACTTATAAAACGAAAATTTTATGAAAATAACTTGATGACCTTGAAGCACGGTCCGGTGAATAGTCTTCAAGCTCGTTATTTAATTGTTGATTTAGCATCTTTGCTTGCTTGGTGTGAGAAATTTGCTTGCGCCAAAGCTTCTGTAGATGGCGGGGAAACCTCAAGTTTTGACTCCAAAAACTATATTTTAGCGTTAGTAGGTAGTTGCTGGGCCAAACTTCGAAGCAAATGGAGATAACTACACCAAATCTTGGCGTTGGTCCCTCCAAAACAAATGCTGCTGGGCATGCTCTAAAAACATCTCCACGGAGTCTCTTGAACATACTCGAAATGCACAAGTGGCGTGGCTCTCACCCTACTTGTGCCACCTCGAGGCAACACTTCCCCCAACACTCTTCATTCACAATGGTCCTTAGGGCCAGAGTTATATTCTCTCTGCTACACCGCACACCGCAGACAAAAGCATCCTTGTCACTTCAAATGTGAACCCCGTCTTGGTAGGATGTAATAGAGTTAACCGAAAAGAAGGCCATGGAACATGCCTTTTCAACCTTCTTTCAAGCGCTCTTTTGAGCTCCCTTGAGCTATGTTTGGGTTGAATAGTGTCGTGTCATAACTTGTCCCCTTGTGGGCCATGGGCTTGGAGCTTTGGTAGGAGGTGTGGAAGTCATTGCGAGGTGTGGAGAATAATGACAGTGGCTTGTTTTAGATTGTCTCCCAACTCACCTTGAACTAGTTTTCGGTCTATTTATATTTCAATATGAGTTCAAGAGGAGTTCAAGAGGAATTTGCTAAAACTTTCCTCTTCGAGCTGACTTTTCGGTTAACTCTAATGACAACAATGTCTCTTCAAACAACCTCGAATTCCAAATTATGTTCAAATCTCTTATTTGGTGACCTATTTATGTAAGATTCATTTGTTGAGTAAATATGACAAATTAGCATGACGTTAAACCTTTAGTGCCAAGGTGACCATATTCTAGTCACCAGAGTGTCAAAAATGCAAACAACAGAAAATTTGTGAAGAATTGGATTTTGAATTGCAAGGTTCAAAATTGGAGATTTATAATACACATGAAGGGGATTTTTTTTTTAAATCCCTAAACCCTAAACTTCTAAATCCTAAACCCTAAACTCCTTGGAGTGCTACTATTCACTCAAATGGAAGTGAGGCAACAAATCATCTTTGACCAACTACCCTCTATACAACTACCAAAAATCAATTTAAGAATCAATTTGAGGTTGGCTCCATTACAATCATTATGGATTATAACAAAGTCCAAAAAATATCAAGATTATTTCTCTACATTATTACTATTGTGTTTTGAGGAGGCCCTCCAAAATGCTTTAAACGTGTGTGGGAGAAAATTGGGAAAAGACCTCATATTTTAGAGTACAGAAAGTTGTTGGTGTGAAAAGAACCAATGTCACATTCGTTCCACTGAAGTCCATTGGGATGTCTTATTGCAACGCCTAGTAGCCATGCTCTTATATGTCGACTTCATTAACAATACTCTTAACACATAAGCGTCCACACTATAGTTACCTGGTCAAACCTCATCAAATCCTCACATCTTTAAATATATTATATTTTTTGTTATTTTTCTCATATAATTTACTGTTAGACCAATTTGTCGTGATTTTTCCATAATTATTTAAATAAAAATGAAATTTATAAGATTTTCAAAGTTATTTTTTGTAAAAATCATAGTAATCATTAAAAAATTAATATAGTATGAAAATTTCAGGGAGAATGTAAATATTAGTGATGAGCAACAAGGTGTGGGTGGCATGCTTTTTGAGCTTACAACATTTGTTTTGTTAAAAGTGCACATAGCCATGTGCACTATTTTTTAGTGCTATGTGCACTGCATTTTTTTTTATTAAAAAGGAGAGCGGGGTGGGAACATACCCACCCCCCTCTAAAATTTGCTCTACATTTCTTTTAATTTTAAAGGGAGGGAGGTGGGAACATACCCACCCCCCTCTCAAATTCGCACTACATTTTTTTTAATATAATGTACATTCAATTTTTGCACTTTATAGGTAAATTATGACTATACTTTCTTCAAATGTACAAAATTTCAGCATGTGCACTTTCTATATGGCACGTGCACTTTTAACGAAACAAGTGTTTTACATAAAAAGAAATTCAATAGAAAAAACAAATCTTCAGTGTGTAAATTTTAACAATTTTGAAGAATGGTAAATTGAACTAGAAAGTAGAAGTTAACCATCACAGTTTCTCAGTTGCGGCCATTTGAATTTGAAATTAGGAACTAAGTGAAAATCAACACTTGACTGAAAATGACCAAACACGGCTCTACGGGGCTCTTTGCATGCTTAGGAGTTAATATATATTTACTTCTTCATATTCTACCCAAGAAAGAGGAAAGTAATCATGCACCACTGGTCCTTTTTCCGGTGGACATCAAACCACAAATGACTGTTAGGACTGCTTTACACTAGGAGTCAAGCCCAAACTGATGTGTAAATGGGCTGAAATCTTCACTTCTCATTGGTCGAAAGCCATTATTTGGGCTCAACTCCTTTACACTAGGAGTTGAGCCCAATGCAACCAAAACAATTTTTACATTAGAGTTAACCGAAAAGAGAAGAAAACTCATGTTGAGTGAGGTGAGTTGAAGGTCAGTCAAACACAGCCGAGTTGACTGGCATGGTTTCCATTTAATCTGAAAATAGAGAACATGTTGAACTAGTTTTGCCGTCAAAAAGACTGCAAAACTAGTTTCAAGAGGAGTTGGTGTCAGACTGGAGTGAGTTGGCTTCGTGAATGTGCTTGGAAGCCGCTTTACTTTTCTTTACTTCACTTTACTGCCGCTCAGTCACTCGCTCCTTTCCTTTTCTGGGTCCGCTCCTGCGCATGCATGTGGTCCCCACGCATGGAGCTTGATCACCTCTTTATTTTTACACAAAAAGTTTGCTGGATTCCCTCCACAAATCTTTGAATCAGTGCAAGAGTCCAATTTTGGGTGGCCCCATCTCCGAAGTAAGAGGAAAACATGAGTTTTGAAGTGGTCTTTTGATTTCGGTTACTCTCTGAAACAACTTGATTTTCAATTTTCATAATTTTTGAGGGTCATAACTCATGTTTTGATTTCGGTTAACTCTATTAAAACCGACAAGCTTTTACATGGTCCTAATTCAATTCATTGGGACCAACCAAATATGGAATCCCAAACTTTGAACTTGGGCCCAAGTGCACATTTCATTAAAGCTGTAATCTTATTATATTGAGTGTTTGAAGTCGGGCCTAAGGCTAATATGAGCTAATCTTTTTGTTGCATTGGGCCCAAGAACAACGGACTTGACTCCTAAGTGTAAAGTGGCCCTTAGTTATTCACACCGGCCTCAAGAAAAGTCCGAAATTCTTACTACTACTCTACATCACCAATTTCCAAAGACCAATTTCTTACATCGTTGTGTTCAATGTGGTGCAACAAGTCCTTTTGGAATCTTTTTGGGGTAAATTTACAACTGCTCAAAATTCGAAAATTTCAACCCTCGCCGAGTTGATATTTTGGAACAAAAATAGCTTTCACAAGGCAGGGTACAGCATTACACGTGACCGAACCATTTCCAGAATTCCACGCGGCCGACTGAGCTGCAGTCGCGGAGTTATTTGGTGCTGTGTGGCTATACAGTCACGGGGCATAAAAATGGAGAAGGCCAAAGACGGAAACCACGCTGCAAACGAGGGTGCCCCATGTCAGACGTCTGACACAAACCGCACTGTTGCGTGTCTCAGCGGCGCACGGAGCTCCTTTTCAAGACGGAGCCCAAAGTAGTCGAAGGGGCCTTCCTGGACTATACACTATAAACGTCCGTCCGGAAGATATTTGAATAATAATAATAATTATTATTATTATAATGATAATGATAATAATAATAATTATTATTATTATTATACCGGTAATTAGTATATTACTTATTGTGGACACAAACAAGCTGCTAGTCTCGTCATAACATTCAATAGCAGAGAGTGGTTCTTCTTTGGGCTCTTAGCAAATCTGTAGTATATTCTGCATTTTTGGACATAGTAAATTAGTAGCTACCCATGTTTACTGGGAGTTGCAAGTATTGGGAACTTACAGTTGTATGTGAGTAGCACATGTGTCCACCATTTCATTTGCATGCATGGTAGTAAAGAATGTAGGTCCTTTTCTTGTGAAAATGTTGACGTATCTTATGTTTGCCATGAGTCTATCATCTCATTCCCTCCCCATCTCATGTTCATCCACTTTGCTTATCTTGTTGAATGAAGCTAAAAGGCATATCCAACACATGTACTAAATGTTATGGTAGACTCTGCCTTCGTATTTACACGTAATTTTACTTTTACATCTTGTTTTATTGTAGAAGTGTGTAAGTTACCCCCTAAGCATGTAAAGAGCCCCATGGGACCATGTTTGATTGATTTTCAATCAAACGTTAGTTTTCACCTAGTTCATAATTTCAAATGAAAATGATCCCAACTAAGAAAGTGTAGGAGCTATCTCCTACTTTGTAACCCAGTTTACGCTTCAAAAAAAAAAAAAAAAATTGCATTTTTTTATAGCACTTTAAAGCTCAAAACCCTAAAATTCCAATATACATTGCAAAAATAGTTTGTTAATTGAATTTCTTTTCATGTAAGCTTGAAAAACATGCCACCTATACCTTGTTTTTCATCACTATTATTTACATTTTATCTAAAATTTCATATTATTTTAGCATTTTTGTAATTACTGTAACTATTACAATAGAAAAACTTTGAAAAACCTTATAAAATTCATTTTTATTTAAATAAATATGAAAAAATAAAAGTAAATCCGTTTGAAAATAATCTATATTAGAAAAAAAACAAAAAAACAAAAAAAACATTTTAAAATGTAAAAAATTGATGAAGTTTGACCAAGTAAATGTAATGTGAACGCTTCAAAACTAACTCCTGAAAATGAAGCGTTTTCGTAGTTTCTCCCCGTGTGGGACAGAGACAATAAAGGAGAATCCTCACTTTACTGGCAAGAGAGTCAGGGATATTAAATAGAATTTCCGGGACCGGAGGGGAGAGCAGTGGGCCGGACCGAACTGGAGCGGACTGCAGTGAGTTTCATTTTGGAGTTTGTACATTACATGTCGGTTGCATGGACCCTGCTAGGTTGGAGAATCAACGTGAGGAACGAGGATTCTATAGCGAGGTCTGTGGTTTTGGTTCGTGTCCACGTTCGCCTTTGAATTCATTTGGCTTCCTGAGTGTATTCCTCCGGCCATTTTGCTAGGGACGTCATGTGCATGGCCGGCTCTCTCATCCAAGCTTTTATCGATTAACCCCTAAACGTCCCATGGGCATAGTAGATACGTTTTTGTACAATTGGCATTTGCTTCCAACAAGAAGTTCTAAATTGGGATCTTAATAACTCACTAGAACCGCATTGATCTAGATTTCAAATTCTTTGTTGAACTCAAACCCATTAAAGGTGTGGATCCATTCCAAATACAAGAAATATACACTGTATTCTACTTGCCGCAAAGGCATTTTCAAACGTTTAGGGGTTAACCCCTAAACGTCCTCACCCTTCTCCAGATTTGGAGAATTTCAAATATGTTTTTTAAAATGTAACTAAGAGGGATATTTTGAACTTGATATACAAATAAATGTTGTACATTATGAATTTTTGATTCTATCTATACGGTTAGATCTATGATCATTGTTGTCACCAATATTTTTGTATAAGATTTGAAATTTGAAATTGAAAATTCTTTTGTAATTTGATTACGAATAAGATATTGAAAATTTGTACATGAAAATTGTTGTGATTGGTTGAAATTTAATAGTCTAAGTGTAGTGATTTTTGGAGATTTTTGGTTGCTTAATTTTATGAGTTGACTTTTTTAAGAGCACTTTTACGCTGAAATCTTTGAAATTTTGGGTGAATCACTACAACATGAAATGAGGCATAAAAATTTCACAAAGCATCCCCTTTCTAATTGGATCACACATTCATGAACCTAACTTCCCATAAAATATATAGTAAAAAAAACCACATTGCAAAAAGTCAATGATGAATGAGAAAATTGTGTTTGATTTTGTACATCGTCCACTTTCTAGACGGTTGGACGTTTAGGGGGTTAACCCCTATCAAGAAGTCCAATTTACCATGAAAGGACCAAAGGATTAAAAGTTTAAAATGACACATTCAATCAATCATGTTGTAAAAAATGTAATTCAGATAGGGCTGGATTTATATCATGGGAATCAGTGAAGAAAGAAAATGTGTTGATAATTTTTTTTTTTTAAGTTTGAATAAAAGGAAGTCTACGTATATAAGACCTATTCAAAGCTACTATGAAAAAATGAGGCCTTTAACCTTTCAACGTCACAGCGTCCAATTTCTAAATGACTAACAAATTCAGACTCACCCTACTGACGTTCTCATCAATGCTTGAATGAAAATCATCCAATTAATTGGAGATACTTCATCAAGTTGTTGTCCTATCCAATGGTTAGGTTTAGTGATACTAGAGTACATATTTTTCTAAAATTACAAATGTAAAAGTATGTCAAGTTGTTGACCAAGCCAAAATTGCATTGAGGTTCAAAAGTGACTTTGCAAAAATGAGGTCATTGATTTAATTAGCAAAAAAATTCAAAGAATCACCATGTTAACCCCTAAACGCCCAAACGACCATTTTCTGGTCGCTGCCCGAATCTAACGGCCTGCTTGGAATTTTAAAAAGTATTTTTTTATTTAAAAAAAAAAAAAAAAAAAAAACTACATCAAGTCTACTTTCCAACCCAATTTGAATTATGTCAATCCGAGTTAAACTTCACCCGGGAGAATTTTTCAAAGTGAATCACTTCGACATTGTCTTAGTGTTACAGAATTTGCTATTTGGGGAAAGTAATGATGTTCCCTCCATATTTCTTTTTCTTTTTTGAAGTTTACAATAGATAAACCAAATTTAACCAATCATGCTAAATTTTAAACCCTAAAAGTGAAAATTAGAATTTATAAAAAAATTCAAAGGTTAATGCTTTTAAATTCATTAAAAACAGATCTAAAGTTATTTTTGGAAGTTTGACCATATGGATAATTTGTAGAGAAGATGCCCTACATTTTGTACCTCAACCCCTTTCGCCAGGCCCTATTTTATTATTATTATTATTATTATTCCGGGTTTTCCCTGATATTGACAACGATGTTGTTCATGTGGAATCCTATGGACTCCGTATAGGGGAGTGAATCGCTTGGCTCATTGTTCTCATGAGTTTGTTCCAAAAGGTTGGACAATCTATTTTGATAACACAATAAAGAAATGTCATGGTGGAGTTGTTATTTGGAAGGAGGAAACAACAGCTGCAACAATGGCGCTATATGATTACGTGTGGATGAAGCGAATGACTATTTCAAATGAAGCAAAGTCGCACATACTTATATATGTTGCAATGAGGATTGAAGGCATGGGTGTAAAGAGGTTGCAAAATGAACTACATGCTTGCTAGAGTAGATGAGTATATTACTATATAGTATGTGGTTTTCTAGTTTAGTTGTCAAGGTACTGATGTAAAAGTTTGTACTATTCTTATAAATTGTAAACCTGTAAAGTATTTTTATGTACTAAAAAGCATATTTAAAACATATTCATCTATTTGTGGCCTACTTCCAATTGCTTACAATATGTTTATATGGTTTTGTAAGATGTGTACTTAACATGTTCTTTGAGAACTCCAACCTCCTATATTTTTCTAACATACTATGTGTCAAGATCAATTTCAAAGGAGAGTTTTGTTGCGTATAGAATCCAATTCGAAAATATTCAAAGCACAAGTAATGGCTTTAAAAATAAAAAATAAAAGACTCAACAATTTCCAAGAATTTGCAATTTATCCTTTTTGCAACCAAATTTGTGGGAGAAAAAATTTGGCCAAAATTTTCATGCAATTTCTACCGGTCTGAATTTTTAATGCGCCCAAAAGTGCATGATTATATGGCTAAGTGCAAAAATAGGGAATTGGATGTTCCTAGTGTTATATAATTTACTATTTGGGTAAGTAATGATGTTATCTCCTTTGTGAAGATCACTTTTTTCAATTCGTTTTAACCAATCATACCAAATTTCAAATTCTAAAAATACAAATTGCTATTTTGATAAAAATAAATAAATGAAGTTAAATACTTCTAAATTCATTATGTGAAGATCTAAAACAATTTTTGGAAATTTAACTATAAGGATAATTTTAAAGCATCATACTTGTCATTTTCTTTGTTGAACCACCCTTCATTGAAAATAAAGAGGTCACTCATATAGAATGTTATATGAGTGAAGGGAAATTTATACTAGGAGAAAATGACAATGGCTAATAAAATCTAGTTGTATCCTACTTTGCAAATGACACTTTGGAAGAATTCATCATTCCTCGGCATCATCCCAATAGTTTGTATACATCAACTAATTATGATAATAGATTCATTTTGCATGATTGTCATGATTGCTTCATATGGATCTCTTACCTTTTTATTAGACAATTGCATTGGGCTTGAACATGGCTCTTTTTGTGGATTATGGCTCTTTGCCATCTTCATTCATTACTACCGTGTAGGATTCCATAAAGCTGGATTTGTCATCTATGGAGAATAGCATGGACTAGGGTCTTGATGCAAATTGAAATCGGAGTCTAACTTGCTTTCTACCAATAGATTTTTTGCAAGCTATCGTCTATTGCCTATAAAGTATGTACACCCAAAATTGCCCCTATCAAAAAATTATCAAACATAGATTCTTATTTAGAACGAAGATTTTTATTATGAAGATGTACATTATATGAACAACAAAGCTTAGGATCAATTTATATGCTACAATTATGTTCAACATTTTGAAAATTTATAATTCATTCAAATAATGTCCAATGATATTTTTTATAAGAACTATGTTTAGTTACTACACTAGTTGCTATTAGAAGCAATTTTAGGTGCATGTCAACGTTCATTAAATGGTTTTTGATCTTTACTTGTAATGGCAATGTATACTTAGGGTAAATTCATGGGCTTGCTAGAATGGCCCGGTAGAACGGTGAGGGATTATAGTTGAAATTGCTAAAATGCTAAGAAATTTCAATTGATTGCTAAAAATAGTTATAAAACCTACAATAATTTAAATAAAATATCTACAAGTTTCAAATTTGACGATAATTCTTGATTCATACTCATTATTGTAGAAGACGCCCTACACTATCCATTAAATTAAGAGATGTGAAATTGGATTAGAATCAATTGAAAATTTGATCTAATTTCATTTGTCATTTGAGTCAACTAAAAGCAAGTAGGACTATGTGTTGAGTTCATGTGAAGTCAACAAGCTTATATTATCAATTTGACACAAATTGTATATGAATAGTCCCTTAGGCTTGGGGAAACTTGTGGGAACTCTCCCCTAGCATTGGATAGGTCACGAGTTCCACTCCCATCGGCAGTGCATGGGCTTGCTTTAGATTATCCTTCAACTCACTATAAACTAGTTTTGCCGTCTTTTTGAATTGAAAACAAGTTTAAAGTGAGTATGAGGTGACTTTCCACTTTGAGACACTCTTTTTGATTTATGGTCGCTACCCTTTTTTACGGGCTGTCTAGGATGAAAAAATATCTTTATAAAAAATAAAAAATATTTTCAAATAGAAAATCAAGTCTACTTTCCAACCCAATTTGAATCATGTCAATCCAAGTTAAACTCCACTAACGAGAAATTTTCAAAGACAAAGACCTCAATATTGTCCTAGTGTTATAAATTTTACTATTTGGGGAAACTAATGATGTTCTCTCCATTGAAAAAAGTTATTTAATTTTTTTAGAATATAATGTATATTTTAAACCAATCATACCGCATTTCAAATTCTAAAAGTAAACATTGTAATTTTGGTGAATATTAAGTGGTAAATGTTTTTAAATTCATTAAATGAGTATCTAAAACAATTTTTGAAAGTTTGACCGTATAGATAATCACTCAACATCATGCTTCTCATTTTTTGTTTTGGGCCAAACTTAATCAAAGTTGCACAAGTAACATTTTATAACACATCTAGGTTTTTCCCTTACCCCTTCTGTCATTTAGGGATTAACCGTATTTGTAGTTGTACAACATTTGGGTAGAAACACTGGTGCACATACTTTATGCCAGTTATATACAACTGACAATTCGGAAGAATGGGCGGTTGTCGTTGGTTCTTTCCAGAATTGGGCTTTCATATAGTTGGAAGTTTTTAGAATGGCAAGATGAACCAGTTGTTAGTCACAAGACAATTTCCATTGAAAATGCAAATTTTTAAGTTTGTTTTATCACCTCCCACTCTTTATTCCGCACTTTAATCTTCATGTGAAGGTCAAGTTTTTCTTTTTCTTGATGTTGGTCTTTATCGTTTTCACATGAATTTCCAAAACATGCCCATGTCAATGGCAGTTGTTTGAAGAAGAAATATCTACGTAGCATGGATCCAAAGTGGCCTGAATGTAGGATATATTCAACTAAACTTATATTTGAAGTACCGTTTCTTAACACAGTAAGATTGAGATGTTGAAGGCTATTTGAAAGGGCATCCAAACAATTTTCATCCAATTTAACCATGTGTCAGACCCTCTTTGGTACTATTATCTGAACGTTTGCAATTTCATTTGCATGACATATACTAAGCACAATCATCACTATATTGGTCACTATAACTATTGAATTACTAGAATGATAAGAATATGGCTTCAGGAATGATGTTTGCAAACACCAAGAAATGGAGTAATACATGATAAGACTCTTGAGAGATTTTATCACATAACACCAGGTGCTCACATCTACGGAGATGAAGGGATCAGAAAAAGCTTCAAATCAGTGCTCCTTGATTGAGCATTTTATATGCCATGGCTGTCAAACATACCGTATACCCTCAAAGTAAAGCATACGTTATCACAAATCAGTCGGTGTCCAAAGTGCTGATCACGTTCTTTATTTCCAAGCTCTAAACCTTATGATCAAGAGAAACAAAATTTCTTTATACATCAAATTAAATGCTGCACAGAAAGCTTTTAGCAGTGACAATCACTCATGTATCATTTGTTTTAGCAGTTACTGAAGGTCGAATCCTCACATTGTCACTCAAATGGTTGATAGATATCACTACAAGGAGAAGGCGTCGCTTTTCACTTGGTAGGTGAGTCAAACGGCGCCACTTCGCACTCACTGCCCAAGCGCTCAAGACTTGGTGAGTGCGATTCGTCACGTAGGACAAGTGTATACAGTGAACTTTGACACTGAGTGAGAAGCGACACCTTTGCTAGTAGTGTATGTCGGATACAAAGTAAGTTGACTTTTATACATCAACTAGGTTTTGGAAGTCAACGAGGTGTAGACATCAATCGATGGCTGCAAGAGATCAAGTGTGCAATTATATACGACGGCCTGAATCCTCACCTGAATCATTTTTTGCACACCTCATATATGCTCTTCTCCTGCATGCTATCGTCCTCAGGTGATTTTGTGTGCTGCAGACAAGATGGGGTGGCACGTTGCAAGAGCATCACCCTCTGGCAGTTTCTTGGTTTCTTATGTACTCTATAATCAAGCTCTTCTGCCATGGATATCGCAAAGCCCTAAGTGCATCAACAAATATCAACATCATTCAATTAGACTCTGAAAATAATACGTTGTAATAAGTAAGCCACTCACAAGTCACCAAGGCATGAATTGTGCAATCATGATGTGCAATTAAGAAGAGAAAATACACTAGCTGCTTGAGTCGTTTTGAGAAAATACCCTCAACTCAACTGGGTTACACTATTAGTGGCTCCCTCCAAAAAAATTGTTGACCAACCCATGCACATCCATTTTTTCAGAGCCAAAGAGCTATCCATAGTATTGGTGAAGATGCTTTAACCCAACTCATGGCCCTTACAGCATGATGTCAACAGTCTGCAAATTACTGATGCGTAGTCGGCACGGTTGACCGAGCCGACAGTTTCCAGACATTCTTGCCGACTAGCTGGAGCAGCTCTTTCGTAAGACTATCTAGCGTCTAGAGAGTTCTAACCGCACAAATGAGTTCAAGCCGCACCCAATTACTCTGCGCTTTGCTTCTGATCGAATCGAGGTGAGTGAACCCTGTTTTGAGCGAGTGTCAGCCTGGTGCACGAGTGGATGTAGCCTGTGTTGAGTTTGCTAATGAATTCGATTGCTTCAAGCGTTGTGACATGATGTTTTCCGAACCTCTCCCTCTGAAGAATTATGTGAATCGAGAGTCTGTTGATAGACTGCTTCAGTTTCGAGATCAGTGTCGGTGAATGACAAGGCTTGGATTTTATTGATATTCTGAGGTCGATGATGAGTACTAGTTGCACCAATTTCTAAGCTTATTGTGAACAATTGATGCGCCGGTTTGAACTGCAATGGATCATATATACGGTTGTCTTTTAATCCAGGACACTGAAATGGACAATTGCGTGAGCGGCAACTAGCCTTAACGGTCTCCAATTCTGCCTTCTGAATTAGGGTACTTTGGAACTTAAAGTCTATGCATGTCTTTACAATCAATGATTCATATTGATCTGGAATCTGCAGAGGATTGAGGTCAGTACATGATATCGTAGCAACTCTGAAAAAAACTGCTAATGATGTATGTAATAGTAGTGTTGAATTGTGATTTTGAAAGTCCTTCACGATGGAAAACGCATAGAGATTGAGGCAACCTAAGTAGAGAATGAGCCGTGAAAAGTTTCACACTGGTAACGCATGCAATGGTTATTCTGAAACGAAATGTGCAGGCCAGATCGAGCAGGACGTAGCTGTGAAGATCGAAGCCATGTCCGAGTGCCAGGCTTGGACAGTCCCCAACGAGACTTACAGTGTAATCGTGCGATTCCCGAAACCATTGAGGACACGAATCGCGGAAACATGGAACAATAACAAATCCTGTTGCATGTGCACGTTCCTCACCTTCCTCTTCCTATCCCCTTCCTTCATCGTCTACGGTTTGGTATGGGTGCTGATTTACTGCCACCAGGAACCGGGCATGGGGCTGGAATCCCTGAGCATTCGCGACATGGCCGTGTACCAGAACACCACAAGCACGGCATGGCAGGTGGACAGCGCCTTCGACGTCACGCTCTCGACGTGGAACCCTAACACGGTGGCGGGATGCTTCACGACGTACCGGCGCGTGATGGTGCGCGTGGAGTACAAGAGCCAGACGATCCTGCAACAGGAGGTTCCATTAGGGTTCGGGTTAAAGCCGCGGCGGAGTCAGCCTGTGACCATGGAGCTTCAAGGGCAGGAGGTCCAGCTGAAGAAACCCGACCGCGGTCCCGTCCTGGAGGCGGAGCTGCGAGGAGGCAACGTCACTCTGGATGTTTACTTTGACGCTCGCTACTTGCGGAATGACAGGAAAGCAGGGTGGGTCAGTTTTGGCTGCTTGTTAGTGGCCACAACACCCTCCAATTCTTCCGCTAGTTCTTTGCTCAACAAGCTTTGTTATTCCACTTGACGGATTGCGCAACACTTACAAGGCACCCTACCACTAAGGCTGTCGAAGTGCTAGCTTTTGCGTGCGCTTTAGCAACGAGCTTTATTGTGGCCCTTGTCTCATTGAAGAGCGGTAGCAGAAAAACCCTGCAATTTCATTTTGTAAGTAGAAGGCACTTGATTTGGTGGAAGTCTCGCCATTGTGAGCCTGGATTATGGGATGCACCACATAGGAACCATGTTGTAGAGTCTTGTGATTGTGGGCGTGGATTACAAGATGCACCACGTAGGAACTGTGTCAAAGAGTCTTGCCTCACACTTTGACACTCCCTATTGAAGAGTTTTGCTTTCTAGGATATGCTAGTTTGTTGAACTAGTTGGCAATTGTTGATAGAATGTCTTTGCCTTAGTAGCCATCTCGTGTAAACAACTCTTTCAAACTTGTACCATACTCATGGTGATGTTCATAACATTACCCTAACTTCTTTAATATCATATCTTAGGCATTCAAAATGCATAAGTTCAGAATTCATTATATTGACTTCCCCAACATTGTGGAGGAACTATAATACGAATTGTGTTCATTAACCCCTAAACGTACCAGGGTGTCCCTGGAATTGACAATTTGAGAAAATCATCATAAAGTACTATTTAGAAGAATATTTTGGAATTGATATACAAATGAAAGTTTTAGATTTTGAATTTAAGATTCCATCCGTACAGTTCAATTCACTAATACTATCATCAATATTTAATTATCAATTTTGAAAGTTAAAATTAAAAATTCCTTCTAAATTTGATTACAAACAAAATTTTAATATTTTTTGAGTAAAATTTGTTGGAATGAGTTTGAAATGAGATACTCTTAAACGTGGTGATTCTTTGAATTTTTTTTGTTCCTTAAAACTATGACCTCATTTTTACAAGGCCACTTTTGAACTACAGTCAATGCAATTTTGGCTTGGTCAACGACTTGACATACTTCTACATTTGTAATTTTAGAAAAATATGTACTAAAGTATGACTGAATCCAACCATAAGATAGGACAACAACTTGGTGAAGTATCTCCAAAAAATTGAATGACTTTCATCCAAGCATTGATGAGAACGTAGGGTGGATTTGAATCTGTTGGTCGTCCAGAAACTGGACGTTGTGACGTTCAGGGGTTAAATAATTTTGATTTGCGATGATTCATATTATATTGAGTCTATATGGTGTCCACAATCTATACGGAATTCATAAGTATGGGGTTTAGAATGAGGCCATATGAAAATGGGGAGAAGGACATCCTATGAGTATGAAAATATTAGTTGTCAGAGAAATCAAGGGAAATTTTTTTAACCGAATATCGAAAATCAATTTTCATGAATGCAAGTTGTACAAAATAGTCAGCTTTTGTAATTCATAGGGTGTGAATGACATGGTCGGCAATTAGTCAGCAGCTACCAGCGTCTATATATGTTTAATCTAATGCATGCATGATCAACCCGCAAAACTAAGCATAAAGGATTATTATCATCTTCGTGAAGATTTGACATGCAAATTTCAAACCTACCAGGCTCATGAAATATTGGACATATGTGTGAAAATTCCTCTTTAGATTGAGGGTGAATGGATGAGATGAAATAGCATAACAAGGATGCCATACCTATGAATATTTCAATGTAGGATTGCTAATATAGGCAAGAACATACTACAATGATAGGCCCTTTGTACATTAGAAGAATACTATATGAGACCCAATACATTAGGAGAGATATGGGGCCTCAAGAAGGCCCCCACTTTCGATCAGCTGAATTCAGTTGAACAAATTAAAATTATTCTTTTTATTCTTTTTTTACAAAAAAATTAAAAATTAAAAAAAAAAATTAAAAAAAATCTCAGTTTGAATTGGACAACCGTTCGTCACGTCAGATTGCGATTTTTTATTTTTATTTTTTATAAATTATTATTATTATTATCTTTATTATTATTTTTTGATTAGTTGTTGTTAGTTTACTACTAATCAGCAATTTGACAAAGGGTAGGGGCCTTTTGAAGGCCCGAATTCTCTCATAATGAAGTGAAAGTATGGCATTTGCCAATTAGAGCAAGTGACTATCACAATAGAAGAACGACAAGAATCGAGTAAAAAAAGT
The DNA here is from genome assembly GCA_022496805.1 of Pohlia nutans. Classification (NCBI taxonomy): domain Eukaryota; kingdom Viridiplantae; phylum Streptophyta; class Bryopsida; order Bryales; family Mniaceae; genus Pohlia; species Pohlia nutans. Next base: position 27,359,952 of record CM040085.1, on the reverse strand, counting down.
AGTAGCTACAACCATGAGATGCGAGTCTCGTTTTCAAATCGTTTCCTCTTGTGAGATAAAAATCACAAACTCTGACAATTTGTATTAGGAATGTTTATAGTGGGTCTTTCAAACCATTGGAAGCCCACTTCATGCCTCTATCCAGTGGCTTGTAATTTAAAATTTAGGATTAAAAAGGAAAATAATTCCCTCTATGGAGTATGAGTACTTTGACCGGTTGCCCGGTCAATGCACCATATAGTTGGACCAAGGGGTGGGGTAGCACAACACCAAGCAATGGACTCCTTTAGCTAGGGATGGATGAAATAAGTCAACAAAACATCATAGTGATAAAAGTAATGGGAATGGACAATGTAGATGTGTGTGAAAAATGGCAACATACAATGTGGCGCCAAATCGGGTTCCAAAAGCACCATACACCGTAGAACTCTACTAAAAACCTCATACAATCACAATACTACTAATTGGAGTCTAATAGAGCACAAATGTGGCAAATGGGGTGGAAATGCACCCCTAAATTACAATGGCAGCACAAAAGCACAAGCAAAAATTGCCTCAAAAAACACCACAATAATCTCAAATTCACACCAATTGCTCGTGGGTACCAAGTACTCAAAGGTGAGGTCAATTTTGGTGATAAAAATGAGTAAATAAAGGGGAATTGCACCTCTATCCGAAATGACAGCACAAACACTTGTCTAGAAATTGCTCTAAAATGGGCCAAGATTGCCTTAATTCTCATTAATTTTTCATGGGCACTAAGTATTCCAAAATGGGGTTAAATTTGAGAATAAAATTAGGCAAGTGAAGGGAAATTGCACCTTCACTTAAATGGCAGCACACACAATTATCTAGAAATGAACCTAAAAAGTGCTAAATTGTCTCAAATTCATTCCAATTTCCCTTGGGTACTATGTACTCCAAAATGAGATTAATTTTGGCAATAGAATTGAATAAGTGAAGGGAAATTGCACCTTCACTTAAATGGCAGCACACAATTTTACCTAAGAATTGACCTCAAAGCATTAAAATTACCCCAATTCACCTCAATTTCCCATAGGTACCACGGTACTCAAAAATGGGCTTGAATTGGGCAATTAACACCTCCAAGGGTCAAAAACCCACCCTTGTCCAAAAATTACAGCATATTACTATGACTCAAAACGAGCACCAAAAATTCCATAACTTGGATTTATCATGAGCAAAAAGTCCTACAACACCACAATTCACAATTGTAGCACAAAGATCATAGAATGTAAGGGAAATTTCAGGATTTTTGGGCAGCGCTTCCGCGTCGTGCCCAATAAACCCCAATTTGCAATCCTATTTTCTACCCAACTTCAACCACAATGGTATTTCTACTAAAATTGACGATTGGTGTAAATATGGCAGCGCTTCTGCGTCGTGCCTTACACACCAGTACTTTTAACTACCACACACACTCCTACAATTGGAAAGCAAAAACCAAGCAATCCACAACAACTCCAACCAACGAGATAAATCACGAGAACAAAATTATTATTGCAATACATGGCATAGCAATTACAATTGCAATTTTAACACTACAAGTCCTAAAAGTTTCCCTAAGCCTAAGGATTCAAATTCACGTGAAGATTGTGCAAAATTGGAGAGGGGGAGGTGATGAAATCCTCCCTCCGTATTGTCACACTGCCCCTCTGTATTGTCACCAAGAGGAACAAGGGAGCTCCGATTTGCGGCACCCTAAGCTTCGTCACCCCGGTCGTCGTTCTGCCGCTGCTCCACGGCCCTCGCAATCTCCTTGTTCGGTCGCGATCTCTGGTTCTCCCTGCCGCAGCTCTTCCGAAGTCTTGTTCGTCACACACTCCTCTCGTGACCACCATCGTCCCGTCCCTCGTGGTGCGCTGACCTTCCCCGTTGCACTTGCCTTTGCTGTTGTGTCTCCACGGGATACTCACGTCGCGGATCCGTCATCCTACTGGTCGTGCTCACCACGCCGTTGTGGCTCTGCTAAGTTCGTCGCCGCCACTCTACTACTGCGATTATGAGTACCGCACCTCGAGCTCGAACTCGCCCTGCTCCACCGCCGTGTTGCCCTCGTCTTCTAGAGTCGTCGCTACGCGCTGGCTGCTAGAGTCAAATTCGACCGTGGCGCTCGTAGTACCCTCGCGCCCCTCTTGAAACTGGCTGCACTGGCTTGACGTGGTCCCCCCTCGTACTCCGGCGTGACCTAATCCAAACCTTGCTCGCGCCACCGTCGCCGATGCCACTCGTACTGTTGCGTTGCTCCCTTGCACTGCCGCTGATGCCCACTCGCACTATCGCGTTGCTCCACTAATCTCGTCGCCGAGGTGCCGGACCCTCGTTTTGGTCCTCTCCGTGATCTGTGGTCTCCCCGTATCTCGTTTCTGGACTCCCACGCTTGCTACCCAAATCCTACACTAATCACGATGGTTGCTAGTTGCTAGCCAAACTATTTGTAAAAAAAATCTCCCTTCTCAGTCCAACAGGGCTCCGCCCCTCCCCTCCAAACTTCTAACGGCCAAAAAAACTACTACTGTCTCTCCCTCACGACAGGTGTGAACCGTCAAACCGGTCCACAAATCGGGGAAAAGCTTTACCGTGAGGTTTGATACTTTTTTCTCCCATTTCTGTGTTTAATTGCAGCATTTTAGCTGATTAGATTTATTGGTGTTTTGGAAGTACTTTCCATGTGGTGTTAATTGCCCTTTTTCATTACTCCTAATTTTCTGGGTAATTTTAGCTGAGTAGCGTTTTTTGACCTTTTAATTGTGGGCTTTTGAGTGTTTGTACTATTTTGCCTATTATATTAGAAGAGTATTTTTTAGAACTCCTTTGTGGAACATTAGAGAAAAAAGGAGCCATGAAGAGGGCCTTCACAATTTGACAGTGAGACTATACAATGTAGTGTAGGAGAGCTAGTGATGGTACACAATTTCTGACATGAAAATGTGATCACCTCATGTGATTTTCCCATGGTAAGTGAGTTTTAGCTCATGGTGAATGTGCCTTTTCATGCTTATATCAATGGCCTTGAGACACACTTCTGACGGGATGTAGCATTAATTTAATTCAAACTCTCAATTTTTAAGTCTTTCAAGTTGTAAGGTACAATTGTACTAGGAACAGTGCATATATGAACAGTTACAGGAACAAAGAGGCCATGCACAGTTACAGGAACAAAGAGCGCATCTGTTTTCAGATTTCACATACACATCCATCAGTTTTCACATACCAAGATGAGTACCAGGGTTTGATCTTGGTGATCAGGGTACCAGAGTAACAACGTAGGAGGTCTTGGTCTGTGATCAGTACTAAGGTTGATCTGACCACCTCAAAACCTTGGTACTGATCTTGGTCATTGACCATTTCAAAACGCGATTGAGGCTGCTGGGATGCAGGCTACAAACTTCTCTGTGCCGTTAAGGTTGATTGTCCTAAAATCACCAACTTAAGCAATCTCGTCTATTTTTGTACATACTATTTTGTACATACTAAAGAATTATATTTCTATTCAAAATATAATTTAAAAAGAAGTATATTATGTTATTTCTTGACTTTAAAAAGCATTTATTTCAAGTACAAGAAAAAAATTCTACCAATGGGAACCGCCTTCCCGGTCCTACCCTCATAAATGTCCGCCTTTACTTACCTGAGCAAGTATAGGGGATTCTTCATTCCCCTAGCACATTTAAGTGTAATTGAAGGTCCCATTCGTAACTTCTGAAGGGGCCTTCTACAGGGCTCCTATTTTCTCTAAAGTTTGGACACTACTCTATGAGTAAAGTCCAAGTTCTATTTTTTGGGGTAAAAATTACCCTTAGTAAACTAGGAGTAAAGTAGGAGTTTAATTAGTGTAGAGTTGGGGTAGGATAGATGGATGTTTTCTCTTGGATGAGTAGCATTGGATGAATGAAGCTTGGGGTGGGAAATTCAAACCCACCCATGTCAAGAGGGAGTAGTCTATTCTTTTGGCCGTTAGAGTTGGGGAGCAATGGCAAAGCCCTGCCGGTAGGAAAATCGAGAGATGGTAGATCAAGCTGGGATCAAGAGGAAGAGCGAGAAATGCGTGAGTAGCTAGTTGTGCCCTGGTGGTGTGTTTTTTGAGGAACTTGCTGGAGGGGAATGGGCAAAGCCTTGTTATTTTTTGGTTCTGGACCACGAAACTAGATCAAGGAGGACAACTTGTATTAGGAAGAGGAGGATCGGAGATTGTGGCTGGGCGGATCAGGGCCACAACAGAGACGGCGAGGGAGACCACCTACGACAGGAGACTGGATCACGAAGTGAGGGCAACACACGCGGTGATTATTCAGGCAGTGCGCAGGAGTTCGAGATCGTCGAGGCACCTGTAGCGTGAAGGCGTGGACTTGCGGCGGCCAGCATTGGAAGCGCGATCAGAGGAGACGGCGGCGGCGAGACGATCACTAGGCCAGGGCGCAGCGCATGAGGGAGCGGACGTCCAAGACGAAGGTGATAGCAGTACCAGAGAAGGTGCCGAGCCACTGCGCAAGGAGAAACGCAAGGCGGCAGGGGAATTCACGGTGGACCTGTGGCCGAGGAGCAAGGCGGTGACGGAGAACTCTAGGAGCGGCGCCAACAATAAAGGCGGAGTTGAAGGTTCAGGGAGTGGCAGCGTATCCATCATCGAGGGCGAGATTGCAGCTCGCCGAAGCGACAAGACCAACGAGATCGGATCGCAGCGCACAAGAGAACGGAGCTAAGGCAGTCGGCACGACGCAACACACATCCCCCTCGGTGACAATTCCACTCCACAGTCACATATCTTCTTGGTGATAATACAGAGGACAGCGTGATATTAGGGAGGGAGTAACTCCCTAACTTCCCCCTACCCAATTTTTTTAGCTTTGATAGACTATCTATACTCAATGATGATTAGGATTTTTGAAGAGGGATTGTAACAGCGTGAATTAGTGATTCTAGTTGCCCTAATTAGTGTGTTTGCCCATTGAATTTTTCCCTAAATAATTGTAGTACTTGTGGTTGAGAATTGCTTCTTTGGAATGTTGTAGAGTGTTGTTGGAATTTTGGCTCGGTGTGTGGTATATCGCGGAAGCGCTGCCCAATTTCCATCGGGCCAAATTCACAATTGAAAGAAGAAAGTAGGATTGCAAATTAGGATTAGTGGCACGACGCGGAAGTGCTGCCCAAAAAAACCTAAATTTTCCATTGCATTCTATGATCTAGTGTTACAATTGTGAATTGTGGTATTGTGGAACTCGTTGCTCAAGGTAATGCCAATTTGTGTAAGTGTTGATGCTCATTTTGGGTCATGTTAGTGTGCTGTAATTTTTGGACAAGTGTGGGATTTTGGCATTTGGATGTGTCAATTGTCCAATTCAAGCTCAATTTTGAGTATTAAGGTACTTAGGAAGGATTGAAGTGAATCGGGATAATTTTCATACTTTTAGGCCAATTTTTAGGTAATTTTGTGTGCTGCCATTTGAGTGAAGGAGCAAATTCCCTCCACTTAGTCAATTTTATTGCCCAATTTAACCCCATTTTGGAGTACATAGTACCCATGGGTAATGGGCATAGATTTGATGCACTTTAGCTTTTTTTATGTTCACTTCTAGATGATTGTTTGTACTGCCATTTTAGGAGAAGGAGCAATTTCCCTTCACTTGGCTAATCCTACTCTCAAATTCGACCCCATTTGGTGTACTTAGTACCCATGGGAAACTAATGAGAATTGAGACAATTTTGGCCTTTTTAGAGCAATTTCTAGACTCATATTTGTGCTATCATTTTGGATAGAGGTGCAAATTCCCTCTATTTAACCATTTCTACCACCAAAATTGATCCATTTTGAGTACTTGGTACCCATGAGCAATTGGTGTGACTTGGGACTATTGTGGCGACTTTGGACTATTGTGGTGACTTTTTGGGCATTTTTACTTGGGCTTTTGTACTGCCATTGTGATTTAGGAGTGCATTTTCACCCATTTGCCCCCATTAATGCTCTATCAAGCTCCCATCAGTAGTATTATGATTGTATGAGGTTTTTAGTATTGTTCTACGGTGTATGGTACTTTTAAGACCCCGATTTGGCGTCCCCTTGTGTGCTACCATTTTTTGCACGTATCCATATTGTCTATTCATGCATTATTTCTTCACTATGATGTCTAGTTGACTCACCTCATCCATCCCTACCTAGAGGAGTCCATTGCTTGGTGTTGTCTTACCCCACCCCTCGGTCCGACTATATGGTGTGTTGACCGGGCAACCGGTCAAAGTACTCATAACAAGGGTAGGTTTGAATTTCCCACCCCAAAGCTTCATCCATCTAAACTACCTTCATCCAAGAGAAAACATCCATCTTGTCTAAACTCTCCACTAACTTCTACTAAACTCTAGACTATCTCTCACTGAACTCCTAGTTAACCGGGAACTAATTTTCCCCAAAAAACAGAACTTGGGCTTTTCTCATAGCGGAGAGTCCAAATTCTACAAAGGTGCCTTAAAGATACTCTTTTTAAAATAATAGGCAAAATAATACAAATACTCAAAAGCCCACAATTAAAAGGTCAAAAAATGCTACTCAGCTAAAATTACTCATAAAATTAGGGACAATGGAAAAGGGCAAATAACACCACATGGAAAGTACTTTCAAAACACCAATAAGTCTAATCAGCTAAAATGCTGCAATTAAACACGGAAATGGGAGAAAAAAATACCAAACCTCATGGTAAAGGTTTATCGCGATTTGTGAACCGGTTTGACGGTTCACATGGAGCCTCCATTTTCAAGCGTCAAAGTGAAGTGGTACAAAAGGAGGGGCTCTTATATTTAAGACTCTTAAGATTTGTCATGAAGGTAACTTAGAGTATCTCCACCATAACACGAGCAATTGGCCGTTCCTACATCCAAAACAAAGGCCTTCAAAGTTGTATCCCCCACTCACACACGGTCTTCACAAGATGATGAACCACTCACAAGTAACCACATGTGGAGTAGGAGTTATATATACATATATGTATATACACACTAGCACATACCTGTTGCACTGCATCATCGAACGTAGGAGAATATGAACCGGGTAGCCGGTCGAAGTCTTACACGGAACCAAATGAAAAAACATTAAGGATGACAGATGAAACATTTGGAATGAAAATGTGACTGTTTTTGTGGCAACGGTTCGTGATAGATCACGTGACAGTGTGTATTTAATATATTATATATATAAATATATATTTATATTTATATTTTGACATTATTATCCAAATTAAACAAAGCTTCATGCAAACTTTGTTTTTCCCAGCAAAGTTGAGACTCTCTATGTTTTCCATTTTGCACATGCCATCTTCAAGTACATTCCAAAAGAAGCCAAAAAATACATGCTTTTCATACCTTTTCCCATGTATCAAAGCCTTGCTAGTGTTCCGGTGGAGAAGCTCTTACTTTCATAACGCGCTTCAAGTAATTTAAAGATAGGAACCCCTCCTCTTGTACCACCTCACTTTGAGGCTTGAAAATGGAGGACCTGTGGAGGATCCATTTTCATTTTATTTCTCACATTTTTCATGCAGGCAACAAGTGGAAGGCAACAAGTGAAGCAACCAATGGCACTTTGAATACTTGTGTGAATACTCCTATCCCACGTACGAGTTAGTTTCGCAAATAATTAAGAATTTTTTTGAAGCATGTCCAACTTTTGATAAACTTGTAGACCAATATCATAAAAAGAAAGAAAAAATTATTTGAATGTCTCGGGGAATGTTTTCAATTCTTTGTGAAATCCAAAATTCCATGATTATTAAATTTTCCAAAATTTGAAAATTAAGTAATAACATTTCTAAAGTCTAAAATTAAACTATTTCAACACACCACACTGAAATCACCATATACTGTGGGTGGATAATTGTTGTGGGTACATCCATCCATTTGAACATAATTTCATCCATTGAAACACATTTTCATCCAATTTGAACAAAATTTCATCTAAATTGGATGAAACTTACCACAATATTTTGAAAGAATAATTATTAGTAAAGCCTCTCGAAGATACCGTGGAGCACAGTATATGGTGATTTCAGTGTAGTGTTGAAACTGACATAAGGTACGGTGATTGTCACAACTGAAGGCGGACAGGAAAGAGAAAACTGCCGGGCAGCTGCGGGCAGGGACACGAAACGGAGAACGGGGGTCCCATTGAAACTGCCCCTCGATCAGCCATGAATGACAACCCAGTCCCCAGCCACAAAAAAAGATCTGCCCAAGCGAAGTCCAGTCACGTGCATGAACGTCCAGACCGCCCAATTTCAAACCCCTCCACAATCCGACGTGGCCGTCCACATGGCCGTCCCGTGGACGCCCGTGTCTTCCCCTCCGGATAAGTCCTCCATTCTCTGCCACTCCCGTCACCATCTCCTTGCAGCCCCCCAATTCCGTCCATCCCGCCCCTCTCACGTTGACCATCAATTGCAATTGCAATCGCACCAATTCTCCCTGCTCGATTTTGCCATTTCCCCATCGCTCAATTTTCAGTGTAGCATTTTCAATTCCCATTCAACTAGCCATGGAGCTGGTAGCAGGCCTGGCGATGCCTGCTTCCACTTCCAAGCTCATGATCTGTCGCTGCAATGTTGTGACGCCAGTGCGAGGGTTTCAGTTGCGGCGATGGCAGGTCGGGAAGCAGCAGCTGCAACGGCGAGGCGTAGTGGTGATGCAGGCGAAGGAGCCCACCACGCCCGGGGGGGATGAGTCGGATCTGGACGAGAAGATTTTGCCTTACTGTGACATCAGCAAGAAAGGGAAGAAGACGTTGGGCGAGATGGAGCAGGATTTTCTTGAGGCTCTGCAGAGCTTCTACTTCGATTCCACGCCGATTATGTCGAATGAGGAGTTTGATAATTTGAAGGAGGAGTTGACGTGGGAGGGCAGTAGCGTGGTGATTCTGTCTTCCGATGAGCAGCGGTTTCTGGAAGCTTCGTTGTCGTACGCGGTTGGTAAGCCCATTTTGAATGACCAGGAATTTGATCAACTCAAGCTGAAGCTGAAGCAGAAAGGGAGTAAAGTGGCTATTGCCGGGCCTCGCTGTAGTCTCCGCAGCAGGAAGGTGGTGAGCGATGCGACCGTGGATTACCTCAAGATGACATTGCTCAACTTACCCGCTGCGCTTATCGCCCTCGGCTTGGTGTTCTTCTTGGACGACATCACAGGGTTTGAGATTACGTATTTGCTGGAGCTCCCGGAGCCGTATAGTTTCTTCTTCACGTGGTTCATCGTGTTGCCGGTTACTTTTCTGATCGCCCAGTCGCTTACCAACCTCGTTATCAAGGACGCTCTCATCTTGAATGGCCCTTGCCCGAATTGTGGCGTTCCTTCCAACTCTTTCTTTGGTAGCATATTGACCGTTCCTAGCGAAGGGCAGGCGAATTATGTGAAATGCGAAGCTTGCGGTTCCAGCATGAAATTCGATAAAGAATCTCGTCTTATCACTCTTGATGACAAGCCTCCGGAGGAAAAGAAGCCGAAGAAGCCAGCAGCCAAGCCTGCCTCGGAGAAGGTCTCTACCTCAGCGTAATGAGATTGCTGCATTTTCAGATTAGGTTGACAGTATTAGTCGAAAATTTTCAGTGCCGCACTGCAATGTTTATGGCATGAACTCTTACGTATGGTTATATCAGAGGCCGCTCTATTTGTAATTAAATGTTTTGTGAATAGAGTGAATAGTGGATTTACACTCAGTGAATAGTGTGTCCAGCTACACATGCCGAGACTGTCAATCGAGCAGTTGTAAAATAGTGGAGCGAGTGGAAGCGTGAAGAGGAGGCTCCTCTTCGTTTTGTGGCACCAGGAAAAGAAAAACAAACAGTTTCTACATCATGCAATTGCATACTTAAACATAGGGTTTTTTATTAATTTGTAATCGACTGTCCTTTCTCTAGTCACCAAAACCCTATGCTAGGGTTGCCACGATTCTCTCATTTCTGGGAATGTGGGAATGGCTACTGTGATTCGGTTTCCTACACAGATGACGAGGCGATTGTGAGGAGACCAAGACACTGACTGCTGGTGAACAACAAGCACAGGTATTGTCATGTGGTTTGAATTCCAATTCATTTCACTTTGAATTCAAGATTTGCATGACTACGACCTAATGTTGCAAAGTCATGAATGGTGCAGAATACTTAGAAAGGTGATGGTGTTGTTTCATAATCTACATTCAATGTGAGACTTTCACATACAGTAGACTGATTGGATTCGTGACGTGCATTGCATATTCATAAATGTCAACAATGCATTCAAACTTCTTAATCTTACCACCTGGGGTCCCAACTTTGACATAGTTTGAATTTGTGCAGAATTTTCTGGAATGTCATTTTAGAGGAGGTTTTAGTAAGAGTACTAAGATATGCAGATAACATTATGCGCAATTTGGAAATCCGTGGTTGGGGACTGCGCTACCTAAATGCCAGAACGGTCGCTCTTTTCCATCCTCCTCGACATGATTACCCGGTCAACTCACAACCAGGAGGTTCTACTTACCAAATTTTCTCGTAGACAAACTACAGTATATCTCAAAACCAGTTAAAGCTTTGAAAATGTTCCATTGCCGTCCGTAGATTTTTTTTATCCATTTAGAGACGTAATTCAATTTTATCAGGATGGCACATGGTGTTGTACCCTTGCAATCTGATCATCGGATAGGTAATGCAGCTGTCCAAGTTGCTCACATGCCGTGGGGTGGCCACCATGGAGCTTGATTTGAACACAGCTTGATCCCTGTGAGTGATTTTTTTGTCTTTTTGTTTTTGGAAAGCAAATGAAGATCCCTGCGTCTGTTTTGATTATTGTTGAAGACTCACAGACGGAGTGGGATCTGAAGAGAGAGTGATGTCCCATAGTGTTTGGTGACTGGGGGGTTGAACCAAACAGTTTAAGTACTCCGTCCTGCGACGCTCTCTTCACTTACCTGGGCGGGGTCAATCCATGATCCGGAAGGTGGATGGCCTAGAGCTTGCCTGCCCCATTGCACTTCGGGCCGGGTGACTTTAGTATCTCTCTACGGAGGGCATACATGTCATAATTTGTGGCAGCGGGGGCTCGCGTTCGCGCGGCCCTCACCCAACCCAAACCTGAAGGTTGAATCTCATACAAGTAGTTATAAACGAAACTGACGCTCTCCCAACCCAAACTCTAAGGTGGAATCTCACAAAGTACTGTTACAAATTTGACGCACTTCGATTCAATATTTCATACTATGAGCATGGATGGGCAAAATCTGAATGTATCAAAATGAAAGTTATAGTGTATAAGGTGCTACACAATGCTATAAAATTTTAACGGAGTTGAATTGTGGTTTGAAAAATAATCAATTTCAAATTGAGATATGTCATTTTTGTTTCAACTTTCTATAAGGCATTCAAAAATACAGAAGATTTGGAATGAAGCCAATCTTCCTATGTGATACCTTTGTGCTAGTATAAAATATCATCTTAAGCTTGCATGTGACTCTTATCAATAGCAATTGGCATTTCGTATGCTTCAAATGAAATTCAAATTGTCAAAAATTAATGATTCATAATAAAGTGACATTTGATAATCATCTATAGATATGATGACATGGGGTTTCATTGCCCTGTCTCTATATCCCCCGGTGGTCTTAAATGCGTTGTCCCGGAATAGTTTTGGCAGCGCGAGACGAGCCCCACGGGGTCCCACGCTGCGCCCACCTCCTTTTTTCCTTCCGAGCCTGATCTTTTTCCTGCCGTTTCCGGTTTTTTTCCTTTCCTTTCTGCCCCTCTCGCGCGTGGATCCCGCTGCCACGTTGGTAGTCTCGCTAGCCCCTCCCGGAGCATCTCGCGGTTTTGCCACGTTGGCAGTCTCGTGCCAGCTCGTCCTGCCCCCCCCATCCAAATCAGTCTCGCGCGAGGTCCATGCCATTCCATCCATTCTAGCGGGGGTATGGTTATGGTGACTGTTGCCGGCGGTTTTAGGAATTAGGGTTTAGGGTATATCGAGACGAGAGTCGCTTGCAACAATTTTGCTTTGTGGTCTAGGTTGCAAGATCCCCGAGACTGAATTCGCTAGCCCCTCCCGGAGCATCTCGCGGTTTTGCCACGTTGGCAGTCTCGTGCCAGCTCGCCCTGCCCCTCCCCCCCCCCCATCCATGTCAGTCTCGCGCGAGGCCTATGCCATTCCATCCATTCTTGGAGGGGTATGGTTATGGTGACTGTTGCCGGCAGTTTTAGGGTTTAGGGTATGTCGAGACGAGAGTCGCTTGCAACAATTTTGCTTTGTGGTCTAGGTTGCAAGATCCCCGAGACTGAATTCGCAGTATTGACATGGATTCCGTGGTTGTACCCGTTGGCAAAGAAACCGACGAGCTTGATACGTCTTAGATTGGTTTATACGAACGACAATTCATCTTGCGGAATCGTATCCCACTTCAACTCATTCGAGACCAGGTGCAGAAATGTCCCGATGGTCCTTTCACACACAAGGATCTGAAGTGGGAATTTAGGGGGGTTAAGGGCGGCGCCGACGTAGCCTACATCCCGTGGCACAGATACGAGGATTTCATCTTGGGCGAGTCCTCGAAGCGGTCGGATGTGCAGACAAAGTTCAACACGCGCGAGACTGAGCGCTACTAAGGATCCCACCCGCGACTTGACACTCCACTAGTTTCTATCAGGTGTGCAAACCCTTCCCCAACGGTTTATTCCCACACAGCTATGTTTGTTTAGGGTCTCGCTCATCTCTCTTGTTGTATTTGTTTCCAAGTAGACTGGAGTGCAAGTTTGGACCTCAGGACAAGTCTGGGGAAGTTCTGGAAGTCATTGAAGACATGATGACGCAACCACAGAAGTACACGAAGAAAGGAAAAAACGTCCCAAATGGGCGCGGTCGCAGCAAATCGAGACTGACAGCGGCTATGAAGGGGGGGTCTCGGAAACGGGGCTGCAGGTGTGCTATTTATGTCAAGCAGTTGTATTACCTCCGAGATGTTGCACAAATTGTCCTTCAACATCTGCGGCACACAAATGCCGAAGGATTAATTGTTCACGACATCGTGAAGGAGGGCGAGAGGTCTCGGTTCACATCCCAATTGTCTCCTGAAACTAGGGCATTCATTGAAGAGAATCTTCATTTCGGCGTTCCAATCTCCAAGATTAAGAGCATACACATAGAACTCGTCCTGAGGCTAAGGGCTCAAGGCGCACCTGCGTCTCGGGATCATTTCATGAAGGACTGGGACATCCGCAACGTAGCTGTGAAGGTCAGCCAAGTTGTTTACCAAAAACACGAGAATGATGTTGAATCCGTTCGCATGTGGGTTCAAGCTAATTGAAACATAGTATTCTATTGCCAGGAACTCAACTCCGGTACAGTCTCGGGATCTCTAAGCGGAGATAACATGCCCTTTGTTATAGGTATCCAAACAGACTTCATGTTCCGAATGATGATCGAGCACGGTCACAAGAGTGCTGTCTCGATTGATGCCACATTCGGAACAAACGATAAAAAGGTATTGTACACAATGTCAGTCTCGGACGTCAATTCTACATCCTATATGAATGGGTAATCGAGACTGTAGAAAAAGCCATACACAATTGTTGTATTATGGACTATAACAGGTCGTATTGATCTGGACATCTATTCTGAACATTTCCCGAGATACTGAGATGCTGACATTTGGAATGTTGCAATTTCCCCTTTACACTATGATGATCTTCGACAAATGGCAAAATGGATGTCCCAGAGCTTACGTGGTGACGTCTCGTAGTAAGCAGTTGGATCTAGGTCCGTGGATGTTAGCGTTGAAGACTAAAATGATTGCAACTCTTCCTGAGTGGCGTCCAAATGCTTTCATTGTTGATGATGCCCAAGCCGAGTTAAATGCGCTCCGGTACGATTTTCTATCCTCTTCCTTTGGTGTCTCGGTTTAGCACTTATATGTTTGAGGTTTTCAGGGTCTCACTCGCGGGCTTTCCAAGATGCAGGGAGATCTAGCCGAACTGTCTCGTGTTCCTTTGCCTATGGCACGTCCGCAGGGCATAGCAAAAGAACGCATGCTCCAAGATCAAAGGGATGGTTACGTGTGCATGGGCACTTCGAGAGTTGGGGAACATCATGTACCTCTCGAAATCACCAAGAAGAGATCTTACATTGTTAGAATGGGCGAGACAGAGATTCACCATGATCGGAACCAAGGTTACAGGAGCCACTGCATTTTGGGACTATGTGGACAAGACATGGATGAAGAAACTCGATATGTGGGTGACGGGCAATCGAAACATCCCACATGCCGGCTAGGACACTAACGCGGCTATCAAATCCTACCACAGTAACATGAAAGCCGTCCTCAAAGCGTCTCGGGGAAGGCTTGTGGGAAGACGCGTGGACTGGCTAATTCACGAGCTAACCAATGTTGTGTGCGGAACTCTGTATGGGACGTCTCGCGAAGGTATCTCGCAACTTGTACAGTTCTCGGAGCTCCCCGAGTGTATGGAACTACCATGTGAGAGCGACCGAGATAGAGCCCCCGGTACTCTCCGCCCCGATACCGAGACTGAAGAAGATGCTCCACCATCATCTGAGGCCGTGGACGATGACACGCGTCTCACTGAGAGCATTGACCGTCTAGCGGCTTCCATCTGTGACAGGGCTTTGAAGCAACGTATCGTCAAGAAGCACTTGGAGGCAGAGCTCCGCGCTATGGATGCGAGACATGCTGCTATGGAACTACAAATTTTGTCTGGAGTACTACATCCCTCGCTTAGAGAGGCGACGCCCTTCGTCGGTAACGATGTAAATGGTAGTAATACTCTTCGTCGGCACCGAGACTTCCTGAATAGTTGCTTCAGGTCGTCCATGAATACGAGACAGAAGATGTAGGGTGTGTTATGTTCATCGCCCCAGATAGAGGACTCTGAGACTGTGTATGGTATAGTGTATTTGGGTAATTCCTTCAGAGATGTACTGGATTCGAAGTCTTCTAATTCGGAAATGAATCCGGAATATTTATGTTGGAACTGACGTTGTTCAAATGAGAACTAGAAGGATGGGAAGTCTCAGTTTAGGTAAGGCTGTATTTTGCACATTAAGTAAAGTTCAGTCATATACATATTAGTGGGACAATGCACATATTGTATGGGAAATTGATGTTTGAAAGATTAACTTCTTTATTATACAATGAAGAGTATTACAGTCTCGGACTTCAATTCACAAGGCTATATCAATAGGAAGTTTGTATTTGTAATGGAGATTATCTCGGAACATAACGTATTATGTACACATTTTACAGTGGAAATTGTACATCTATAAAAAAAAAACCGTGTATTCTTCGAGCCACACCTTATCATCCATGTCGAACCGCTCATATATTTTCCCGCCACGCAGGCAAATTCTCGGGACCAATAAATCTTCTTGGGTGAGTGCTTGACGCGTAATTGAAACCGCCCAGTTGGTACTCCCTATACCGAGACATGCAGGTCATTAGTATCATTACAAGAAATTTGAGCCCTCTAAGAGGCCTTGAGTTTTTATTTTTATTTTAACTTTTTGAATTTTTTTAAAAATATTTAATTAATATAAAAATATTTAAAAAATGAAATTTGATGTGGCATGAGTTCGACATTTCAGATTGGATATTAAATATTAAAAGTTTTTTTTTTTAATTTTTTTTAATTTTTTAATATATTTTTTAATATATTTTTAATATTAAAAATTGTTCAAATAATCTTTGAACATTTTTTAAACATTTTCTAAAAAAATTAAATAATATTTTTTATATTATTTTATTAACATTTTATTTTTAAAAGTATTTTCATTTAAAAAATAATTCCAATAAAAAATTAGATTTTGGCCCGAAAATCGAAAAAGCCTCTTGGAGGGCTCATTTCTCTTCTAATGATAAATCCAACTGCACAAGACCCTAAAGTACACGAGACTGAAGCAATGTCACTACATTGCGCATTGTCAAAAGGGCATGTGGTAATCCCTACTCCGAGACAGACATGGTTTTGCTAACCACATCAACACCCTAAACATCACGCAATGCCAATGGACCCCTAAACTCTGAACTCTAACAATGTTTTTTAGGAAATTATGCATTTGCCCTAAACAATGCACACGAAGGATATCGAAAGTGAGCCACCATGAACTCTAAAACCGCCAGACTGAACATATGGCACTGGAAACAAGGCATGTGGTAAACCCAACCCCGAGACAGACAAGGTTTTGCTAACCAAATCAACAATGAGAGCATCACGCAATGCAAAGGGATATGTAACCCCGAACTATAACGATGAAATAAACATGATACCCTACATCCTAAACCATACCCTAAACCCTAAACCTCGAGACAGGACATTCAGAATGTACTTGAATCATGTAAATATCCCGACAGAAGCTCGAGCTCCAACATCCAAACCGAACCCCAGATTAAACTAACCTAAACCTTTAAACACCATCATTTATGCAAACATGCGAAATATTAGAAAAGCATCAAACTTTGGTTGAATAAACTCACAATATCTTCGTAAACAAGCTGTGATGCTCTCCACTCGATGAAGATCTCGATTTATACAAGCGCCACGCTTAAATGTGTACCCTAAATCGACTGCTGTTGGATTCAACCGAGACGGAACCCTATACTCTCAACAACAGCAAGGCGCAAACGGCAAAGTGCAAACAGCATGCAAAAACAGCAAGGCACAAACAGCAAACAGCAGAATGAGGAAACAAGAGACCTTGAGGAACCACAAACCAAGAAGAAGGCCACCATCATCATCAGCCGTCTCGCCAACATCATATCATGATTTGAAAATAATCCCCGGTATGATTATCAGTAATAATAGAAGGACGCCGCCAAAAGGACAAGACTGGATGGGACGCCACTTGGTAGATTGATGTCTGACAGCATGGGTGAAATGGATGAAATCTGTCAATCGGATGAGACCCTCACCCATGGCATGGAATGGCACGGAATGCATGGAATGGCATGGCATGGATGGAATGGCATGGGCCTCGCGCGAGACTGACATGGATGGGGGGGGGGGGGGAGGGGGGGTATGGCGAGCTGGCACGAGATTGCCAACGTGGCAAAACCGTGAGATGTTCCGGGAGGGGCTAGCGAGATTGCCGACGTGGCAGCGGGACCCACGCGAGAGAGGGGCAGGAAGGAAAAGAAAAAAACTGGAAACGGTAGGAAAAAGATCAGGTTCGGAAAGAAAAGAAGAGGCGGGCGCAGCGTGGGACCCCGTGGGGCCCGTCTCGCGCATCTCGCGTTGCCAAAACTATTCTGGGACAGCGCATTTAAGACTACCGGGGGATATAGAGACGGGGGTTTCATTGGACATTATAAAGAAACCCACGTGTATCAATATAGGCTATTGTTGCACCCGTTTCACAAAAAAATTGAAAATTTTAATAAAAATCTTTTGTAAATCCAGCTTGTATACTAGAACGTTATAATATTATTTTTTTCCAACTTTATTTATGATGTAGATCCATGTAGGCTTTCTACCAACTTTGTTGGTTTCACTTGTTTGTATTTACATAAAGCATTTTCATAGATGTCCATGTTTCAGCCTTTTTTTTTGCTTATTGCTTTTCTAAAACACTATAAATAGAAATAATTATGATGCTAATTGTGGAGGCGGATGAGGTCAGTGTCTGCTACAGAGGGATGTGGATGCTTTAAGTTGTCCCAGTGGAATACTCTACGGTTAGAAATGTCATGCAGTTTTGCTACGGGATTGGAGCTTTGGACTTCTAGCTTTGAGCATCTACAGTACAAAGCTAATCTTTTCTTGTGGGATTGCGTGCATCATGTTTTGATATTTCTTTGAATTCCTTGTTTGACAAGCTCAGGATCATCTCATGGTTTACACTGTGCAATTCTGTCTTATGCTCCATTCATTAAGATCGAGCTCATAAATCTGCCATCACAGGCCTGTCGACAATTACATCGAAGTGTAGCGCTCAGTGGAAGAAGAAGTCGTTTTGATGATTTGCCCACAGTGCTCCATGGAGCACTTCACACAAGCCTCACGGCGTTCACATCACAGCGCAGACCCAACAAGAATGTCACAAGATGTGGTCCCCGCTTATTACAGACCAAGCTGAAGAGCTCCGAAAAGCTTGCAGGGCCTGTGAAGCAGTGACATATCCACAGCGCTTTCGCGTTGTGAGCCCATCCGTTTGTGAAGAGTAACTAACGAGGAAGAGAAATAACATCCCAGCCTCTACTCTTTATCTTCACATGACTCACCTAAAGCGATAAGAAAGTAATTTGTTGTGGTATGTTTGCTCAGATCAGCGGGTTAACTATCATATGAGATGCGAAACTAAGTTTCTGTCCCCGTATCAAGTCTGTTGAGCTTGACATAATTTACGTGTCATCACTGCAAACATACCCATCTCTTTGAAACAAGAGCTCAGTCTTCTACCAGTTTATCATTCACAGATTTCAGAAGCAGAACTGGCATTATACTGGTGTATGGAATCATCACGGCTCCAGAGAACGTCGTCCCTGACAAATGCACTAAACCCTAAACCTCAAATAGCTTAGATCAGTTTTCCTGGCTTGGCTCTTTCGAGCGTATTAGCACACTTGGAATCAGTTTCGATCATCCGGGGAAAGTGTCCTCATCTCTGAGCCGCTCATTTCAGAGAGAAACCATCAAGCCGCCTAAACTATAAAAACCCTAAAAAAGAAATCACATGAACCCTAGATGTGAACTCTTGAATAGTAGAGCAAGCGCACGAAGCAGCACAAGCACCGTGGAAGGAGTTCTACGGTTGTCTGGCCGCTGCCACAGCACGACGAATCGTGCTGTGACGGTTACTCTCAGCACCGCGTCGTCCGGAACATCTTACCATCAAGATACCCCAAAAATAAAAGACACGGTGCTACATCGCAGAACCAAAAGCAAGACGCATCAAAAACAACGCACTCAAAACTGAACTCCTCTAGGTTGAAGAGCGCCTCGTGAAGACCGAAACAAATCTGGTTCTCAAGGTGGAGGAAAAGTATATATGTAGGGTTCGCAATGCGCCTTCCGACGACACTACTTATGGTATTTAGACTCACTGGTAAACCCTAAAATACATGACTCTTCGTGAAAACACGTACCCAACTTCTAGTATGAACTGAATGATGTGCAGATTTGTGTTACAATTGAGTTAACCCTTTAGTGCTCAAGCGACCACATTGTGGTCTCTGATGTGTCAAAAACGTGAATAACGGAAAATGTGTGAAGAATTGGACTTTGAATTGTGAAGTTCATATTATGAGCGTTATAATATACATCTTCAAGAAAAAGAAAATTTCAATTTGGAGTTGTGCAACTACCAAAATACCTACAAACAAAATGCGAAAATATTCCAAATATTTGAAAATACAATAAATACTTACAAATACAACACATGTACTATGCGGTATTTCTTGTGTTTGGAAGTTTACTATCTTGTTTTATTTTTTTGGATTGAGTTCTCTTGTTCATGTTCCATTAGTGTATGTATTTCGATCTTGATCCATGTACCAACTCCTTTCATATTTTGACGTATAAATTTTGTCCTAAACCGTACATGGATAAGTCACTCTCACTTATAAAATTCACAATAATTATGTGTGAGTCCGTTCTTAACATGAAAGATTGCAACTTAGAGGTGTTGACATAGGTCATTGCTGAACATCTTCACTTTCATTTTAGAAAATTCAACCCAAATTCTATTTAACTTTGAAGTCACACACCCTCTAAAATCTCATTTTTGAGTGTGCATTATACGGTTCAAAGACATACTATGATCTTCCAATCCCACCATTGGATGATTCTTTAATTTTGACAAAATGTCTCCACTCCAGTTGAGAATAGAATTGTACAGTTACTTTCTAATTTAATCCATTCTATTTCTGATAGTATCAGTCATAGTGGAAAAACGCAGTGAAATCCAGTGAACTTTGCTACAGTACCCAAAGCGTTAAAGGGTTAATCAAAATCAAAACCTCAGTTTTGACTCCTAAAATTCTAAGGAATGGAAGTCTATGCTCTCCATGAGTGTAGCCGAAATGAAAACTCATATTGAAAACTCCACTTTTCCTTGGACTTGGGGGCTGCTATAATCCTATAATAGGCAAAATTATGTAGCTGGCGGAAAAGATAGATGGCCATGAAAGAAGCTTGCAAGCCGCATTAGTCAAACAACGCATGCATTTGACACCAAACTCCTCTTAGAACTAGTTTTACAGTTTTTTTAACGGCAAAACTAGTTCATCATGTATTCTATCTTGGGATTTGTGGCAGCCGTGCCACACCTTACATAACATGAGCTGTCTATTCTCGGAAGGGGAGAGTAGTCTTGTACCAATGTCCCTTTGCCCGATGGGCATTGGCTCATTGTCAAGACAAACAAACACTTTATTCACGCCGGCCTCAAAAGAGGTCCGGAGTTTCTATCTATCTATCTAACATGAGCTTGTCCTTCTTTTTGGTTAACTCTAATAGTAAAAGTACAAGAGAAATGCAACATGAGATGGCAGGAAAGTAAACTATATTCAAATCTGTAACCTGCAAAATCCTAATCTTATCACTGTGAATGACCAGATGCATCCCCTCGCAAATCACCAAAAAGTGAACTAGAAAAACTGTTCAAAAACTTAACATGCCTCCACGTGGGATTCTGCGTGATGTACAAGTATGCTCCCGCTTTCTCATCCCAAAAATTTGCACTCACCCAACATTTTTTCATTGCTTAAGAAGACGACATTCATCCAACTGTGTATGATTGTGTCCGTGCTTTCTGCATGAAGTGTAGCCACCGTCATGGTCACCTTCATCTTTCGCATCTCTGTCTACCCAATTCTTCTGGTCCCCAGCGTTCTGAAGAGCTCACTTTGGTAAGTTGATGTTGGCTTTTCTTTGATTGGAAATGTGAACATGACGCCAATCATTAATTGATTTGAAGCGGTCATTTGTTATTTCTTTGGCTTTGTAAACATGGAGATGGCGCTGTTGTAACTGTTGTGGGAAATTCAATCTTGCACTTGGATTTGAAGAGAAACGAAATTGTGGTTATATGTGTCTCTGTTGCTTGTTCACCATGAATTGTTGAGGATAGTTTTTTCTGTTGATGATTTTTGTAACACGATTTTGTTGCTTGTTCTCAGGATACAATAATTCCTCGATTTGTCAAGAAGGTCCATAATGGCAGCCAGGTAGAGCTTGTATTTTCATGACGAAAGCTTCACCGTTTTGATCAATCATTTAGTTTTATGATTCGTCTGCAATTACAAATTTTCCGATGATTTTCAAGGCAACCTGGGTGGTGGATTTGCAGCTTTGAGAAACGGTCCGGCGTTCTGGATTCGAACTCCCCAAGCCCTTCAGTCTTTGACGGCACAACCAGGTGTGCATTTTCTACACTTACTACTCTTTCAGTGTCACCTTCTGGAATTGCTCTATTACATGGAATGAAGTGAATTCAGTAAAATTAGGTTGTTTCAGGAACTTTTAGACATCAGATAGAGAATTTTTCCCATGATTCATGGGGAGATTTCCATAGAGATTCAATGATTGTACATACGAACACCTTTGTATGTATAATGGGAGGCCTCTGGATATTCCTTGTGATCATAGAGATGCCTTTTTATGAAGATTCTCTTTATGATGTCTGAAAATATCCAATTTTTCTGAAAACCCTATTATTTACGGAGTCGTAGACTTAATGTTACATTCCAGTAGGTATGGGAGTTAACATGATATTTTACATTTGTACTTACTCAAAGTGATGGAGCAATTTGGAGATGATTTGCTCTGTTTGTTTAATAGTTAAATGCTGTGGCCGGGGGTGGGTTTTTGAATGAAGGCTGTACTTTAGCTCCAGGTGTCCTTACGCCCAGCGAGTCTGGGCTGCTGTGAAATACAAGGTAATTATTGACCTCGTCTCTGTTGAAATATTGTTATGCATATTCTTTCATTCTTGAAAGCCCCGTAACTCAAAAACCCTAACTTTCCAGCTTATCAGCTTTTGAGGTGATATTGCAACAATTGACATGGACTCAAGATTTCAAGGCTTCAAGTGTCTTTTTTACCATTCAAAGGGATATTATGTACACAATACATCATTGAGCTGTAAAACTGACTTTCCCAGTAAGTCTTGACATTTTCATTTTATATGCTATGAATGAGTGCAGGGACTGGATGAAATAGAATGCTTGGAGATTAGTCTTTCTGATAAGCCCACATGGTACAAAGAAAAGGTGTACCCTGCTGGAAAAGTAAGGATCGCATCCCAACTTTCTCATCAAATTTATGATTATTCAGTAACCTCGAGTTGCTTATATTCATTTCGGGTTTTTCTGATATATTGAGAGTTTTTAGGTTCCAGCTCTGGAGCACAATGGTAAAGTGACTGGGGAGAGCCTGGATTTGCTTCATTACTTGGATGAACACTTTGAAGGACCGAAACTTGCACCCACTGTAAGCAATCCTATGACCTCACCTAATCTGGCTTCTTTAGTTCTTTTACTTGGTGCGGTTTAAATGGTTTGTGTTTAATTTTCATGAGTTGCAAAAACTTGAATGTGAGCAGGAGGAAAGCAAGAAACAGGCAGCTGATGAGATTATAGGATATGCCGACACTTTCAATAAATTAGGCTTCACAGGATTGAGCATGAAGAATTCAACCCCTGACGAAATTGCTGCCGTTGTAGGTACGGTGCCTGCACCTTTTTTTATTTTTTCATCTTCTGTTTTTTGAAGAGGTGAGGATTTCATTTGAAAAAAATCATACTTTATTTCATTATGATCTTTGTTTTGGCAGCTCCTGCATTCGATTACTTGGAGAAGGCTCTGGGAAAATACTCGAGCGAGGGACCGTTCTTTTTGGGCAGTTTGGGACTTGTGAGTTGGACCATCTTTCATTAGATTTCTTGCCAAAGAAAAGTGAAATATATTTGGGATTGGATTTCATTCGCTGTACTTTTGACAGGTGGATTTTGCATATGCCCCTTTCATCGAGCGATTTGAAATTGCATTCAGTGGAATCAGAAACTACGACATCAAAGGAGGTCGACCAAAATTGACACAATGGATTGAGGTAATGCTTCATTCAAAGATGAAGCGCAGTAGTCTAGTTAGTCTACCAATCTCAACTTTCCATTTCTATATTAACCCCTAATGGGCCAAGGATTCATCGTTTTAAAATATTGTGAAAAATATGATTCAGATGGGACCAAACTTTATATCACCGGAACATGGCATATATTGATCAAAAACTAAATAAATTGAAACAAGATGAAGTCCATTTAGAATCTACTCAAAAGTTCTAAAAAAACCTATGCGGTACAATTTGGGCTTCTTGGTCCTTTAGGAGTTATACCTGCTATAATAGAAATAGTCTGTTTCTCAACATTGTTGGAGATTGTTCTACACTTATAACTCTTTTATATCACAACCAATGTGCATCTGTTCAGAACATGACATGTAGAGATTCTCCAGTTACATGTGTACACAACATCCAACATTCCATGCAGATACCAGAATGTGACACATGCAAGAGAGTGATAAAAATGGAGCTCAGAATGTACAATTAAATATAACGATGACTGTTACTTTGAGCAGGCTATGGACAACGTGGAGGCATATTCCAGCACCAAGGTTGAGCGTAGCACTTTACTCGAATTGTACAAAACGATGCTGGTAAGATCCCAATTCAAGATGAATATGAGGTTGACGTAGGGTTATTGTCATTGAGACTCTACTCCTATGAGTTTCTATAATTCACGAGTGATATAGTGAATTTGAAAGAATGCAGGACACGGCACAGTTACCAATCACTACAAAACAAAGCTGCTGTCTGATTTTTGGTCCGGAATTTGCTTGCAGGACAATGACTACTTCAAAAAAGTTGGTGTTGTTCCATCAAAGTAATGCCGGTGGCTCACGAGTAGCTGTCAACTGAGGGCGACTTGAGTTTCTGTTCCTGACGCTACCAGTCTGATAGCGTCTATTGGGCTTCATGTTTTTAGGAGTAGTAGTAGTTTTGAGTAGGTTCTATGTGGACTTGGTTTTGCAAACTCTAGTTGATGGAGATGTATTATCTTCTCCACGTCTTGGTATTCCTGTTTCATGTAGTTCAGTTTTTAGTATACAGTACTGTACAGAGTGTGCATTACATGAGTCGTGGATTAAGGCGTGTTGAACTTCAATGTGTGTCATGCACAAGGTGTTTTGTAAGTTCTGTCAAAGGAAGCAATTTATGCGAACA
This sequence comes from Pohlia nutans, assembly GCA_022496805.1. NCBI lineage: Eukaryota > Viridiplantae > Streptophyta > Bryopsida > Bryales > Mniaceae > Pohlia > Pohlia nutans. The sequence continues at coordinate 27,335,709 of CM040085.1, read as the reverse complement.
CGGAAGCATTAGTTCAAGCTTCTGGATGCGCTGTCAGAACTCTCTGATATCACCCCTTTTGTAACCAAGGGACCGATGAGTTCAGAACTTGCCATGTGGAAAGGGGCCAATCACATGCGTGCACTATATCAATATCATACAGAGTGTGATAATAACGAGTTTAAAGCGTACACTCAAGCTTGATGTTGACATTGCTTTTGGCAAACAAAGAGACTTCTAGATGTGTTCACAACTTGACATGTGGAAGTTGTGACTATTCATTTGTGTACGGTATGTGTAACTGTAATAGCAACTGAGCATCATTATTATTAGTTTAGTTTTTATTGGAATTTATTTGTTGAGGCATTCGTACATTTCAAATATTGATGTGAAATTTCTTCCTCAATTCTACCATGATATACTTCTCTATGTATTTTAACATTGGAATCATCATTTCAAGAATTTTTTATTTAAGCACCAATTTTCAAATGAACTCCATCTTTAACCCTTTTACGTCCCGATTCAACATTGTTTTCAAAGATTCATTAAAATGTTGGATGAAAAATAAAAAAAGGAGTTGACATTAAAAAAAAATTAGGTCTCGAAAAGGCTCCCAACTCAGCCAAATTGCCTTGCTAAAATAATAATATAATAATATTTGAAAATTTCAAAAATTCGCAATTTAAAAAAATAAAAATCCAATCTAGTACGTCACACCAGATTTTTTTTAAACTTTGTGATTTTTTTTATTATTTATTATTTATTATTTTTAATATGATTATATTTAATATTTTTGAATGGCAAACTGGTTGAGTTAGCAGCCTTTTGGAGGCCTCATTTTTTTTGTAACGTGTACAAAGCAAAATTGTAAATGTTAATGTGAAGATCACATTTGTATGGTTGGATTCATCATATTTTTTATTAATATTTTTTAATTAATTTTGCAAGGTTTTCTCTTGAAATTCGATTAGAATCTTGAATTAACACAAAAAAAAAAATGTAAAATATTGTAATGAAATTGTAATAACATGCACTACGAGATGGTATGGTTTCCATTATTTGATTCTACTTATTTTGGAAAATCATGTTTAAGGTCTCACTTTTTGAACTAAGAATGAAACTTCATATAAATCAATTGTGTTCTTTTTCAAAAATCACAATAACTTATTTTGAAGATCCATATGATAGTCAACTAGCACAAGAACCAAGAGAAATTTGGATGGATGAAAAATTGTACAAGACGTAATCAAGAGAAAGGTTGCAATATATTCATCGTCCATTATATGGACACAAGCACGTCAAAGAGTTAACTCCAATGTGGTTTATAAAGAGATGTGCTCAAAAAGATCCATTCCCAATAAAACGCATTGTATGTTAAGCAACTTCACTTCAAATTTGATATAAATTACACGTTTAGAAAATTAACAAATGGGGGATTTAAGCTACATTATTTTTACTAAAAGAAATGCTTCCAACATGCAAATATTTACATTTGAAAGTAATAAGCAACTCAAATTTTGTATATTTTTTTATCGTTTTTAACACTCCTTTGCACATTTTGTCCATTCTTATTCACTCTAACTAATATTTCTTTCTTCAATCAAAGAAAAGAATTCATAATCTTAGTATCATCAATCCAACCTTTGATTTGAATATATATATATATATATATATATATATATATATATATATATATAAAATAACTTTTGATTCAGAACATTGTAAAATTGGTTTTAAATTTTTAAATGTTGATATTTTTTTAGTAAAAGTTTATTTTTCCATCAAACAATGAATAGATTCAATTTCGTTTTTTGAGCTTTCCAAGCATATAAAAAGATTATAGAATTTGGAACAAAATGAGCATAATACGAGTCAATTCTTTTGGGAATAGATCTTTTTGAACTGAACTATAATCATATAAAATGTGTGAACTTTAATTTAGAGGACCCTCTCGTAATAGTTTTCTATAACTCGAACACAAGTGTTTCATTCAGCTAATGTTTGTAAGTTTACCCATCATATTCAAATCCCTTTTGACTTACTTCAAGATGCACACTTTTGTGGCATGGGAAGATAGCAAAAAATTCCCGCAATAGTTTATAATTTAATGAAAATTTCCCTCTGCAAAAAGAGAAATATCCTTTATGAGATACATGGAGTAAACTAAAGTTAAAGTATCATTTTGTTATTGGTTATGAAGCTTTTGAATTCCTGCAACAATCAATTGATTTATGGCAAGAAAACGACCTTTTTATACTAGGTATAGAATGCTATAATTGAATTCTATGGTCCATGGTAGTGTTGTAGATAGAATGTTCTTACTATCTATAGTTCCATTAAAGGATCCTTAAATGTGTTACTAAAACTCGTTGTTGTTCAATGGGGAACACTTAATCCTAGAGAGAAGGTTGGAGTAGTCCTCATACTATTTTGGTGATTTTGCATTAACCGCGATGATGTATTGGAAACATTGGAAGTTCCCAAAGGTCAACTTTGATTCTACAAGGGACGAGAACCGGGTACACCAAAACTTTTGGAGGGGATGGAAAAAGGTGCTAGAGAAATAAAAAGGGCATCGTAGAATGGTGCACCATAGTCACCATTGATCATTGAAGTAAACCGAGACTGACGGAAGACGCGCCAACTGATTCTCAAAGGATCAGTAAATTGAATATAACCGTACAAGCAATTGGCCTCGAACAACTGCAATAAGCGGGTCAATGTAGTTTACTTGCAACGACGCCAATGATTTCAGATAATTTGTATTCTTTTAAAACCTTAAATACTGGACCTAAGTGGCAGCGAAAATAGTTCCAAAAATAGTCCTATATAATGAAAATAGTCCCAACTAAAACGAATATGGCCTTTCTATCTATAGTGCCATTAATGGATCCTTAAATGTATTACTACAAAAATTAAACGTTAGAATAACGACCTCTAAATCTTAAACTTAGAGAACTTCACACCTCACCAATAGCCGGAGTAAACTACTAAGGTAACTATATCTAAAAGCGACCCTTTCCTTATAGTGTCCCTAGCTCAATTTTCCATAATAAGTAGATTCTGACACCCTACTATTGATGAGAATGTGCACAATCTGAACATCAGAGTTTAGGGTCGCTTTAAGGTCAACCTATAGTCAACACTTTGGAAATTCATAACTTATTCATACGGTGCCCAAAAAATACATGCTAAAGTGCGTTGGAATCCTCTTGAACTTGCCATTAAGACCCATTGAAAATATTTTTTGTTTTATGTGTGTAAATAGGCCCAGTTGGTAAGGTGGACGCTTTAAGGTATAGGTACCTTATCCACCTTTTATTATAACACTAGCGCAAAACCCGTGCTGTTGGCATCGAAAAATAATTGGCCATTGGCATCAACCAATGAGAAGGCTTCTTTATCTCTTTCATAAATCCTGGAGCTTTCTTATTATATAGATTCTAAACGCGTTACAAAAGCTCCTTTTGAGAATTCGTCGGCACATAGAGTTATCCATAAAGTCAAGGAGGGGTAGCCCCTCTGCAACATTGAGTTTTCAAACCTCAATTAGAAATCGCAGAGATTATCAGTCACAAGGAGCCAAACGCTTGCTTTGGGCAAGCATGTGGATTGGTGTGGAGGCACGTGTAGATTCCATGGTGGGAACTGGAGAGTACATTGGGGGAGCTTCTCTAGGTTTGGGAAGGTGCCATGTTCGAATCTCCCTGACAACGCAGTGTGTTTTGATTGGTCGAAAAGAAAAGGAGTCAAAAGTTGTTTTCGCCGCCTATCAAACTAAAATATCAATTTTGCCTTGTCTTTCCTCTTGTGGATTTTTTTTTGCTTGACTTTACGGATAACTCTATTAACTCATGTGAAATATTCCTCCCAGAAATGCACTTACTTGTTTGTCTGGCTCTCCTATATTCTAGCATTTTCTCCTATTTTCTTATTCTAAAAGCTGGACCACTCCACCATCCGTAGATAATATTACAAGGACAAGAAATCCTTGGTGATGACACACGTGGCGCTATCTTTGTTTTTTCTAGCTTTCTTTTCCACATTTGCAGGAGTCACAAAAGCTTAAAAATTCCCCATTTTTGAGACGGTCCATTATCATAGAAAAAACCATTGTAGAAGGTTCAAGAATGTAACGCCTTTCTCAAATTCAAGTGTGAACGAGTGCGAGCCTACAAAAGATTCACGCATTATTCTTTTTCAAATAGAAAAAGATTGGATTCATGCATTTTAAAGGTGTACAATAAACACCGACTGGGAAACTTGGAGCCTTTCGTTTCGCTGGACGGTTGATCCCAGTCCAGAATGGAATATTCTCAATAGAACATAAACGTCCACTGGTGGGTGGGGTCACTTTGCGGTGGGGAATTCATGGCTACTCAATGCGCAGAGGACAATTTTCTTTTCCATTTTTACTGCAACTTTCTGTGTCCAGCCAGTTCCTTTCGTTTCCGGCAAAACATAAAAAGGAAATGAAGTCCTTGTTTGCTTTTTGAGGTGATGATGATCCATGAAAAGAAAGAGCCATTTTGGCACATGTGATCCATGCAACCTTGCAGTCCAAGAAAGTAAAAAATGTGCTGGCCGGCACCGTTTACCCTGCCCGAGTTCCGGGGAACAGGACGTTGACAATCTCATCCACGGGTTTCAAATTTAGATCAGATCGCCTGCAATGAGGCTCTTATGCTCATTTCTGGACGCTGGAAATGCCGCATTTGTATCATCCCTAACAGGAAAGAGGTGCAGCACTGTTTGTTTTGTAGTTTTTCTTTCCTTTTCTAACACAGTAAGAGACTTCTGTGTTGTCGGGTGAGCTTGATATCCACGCAGTAAAATCGGTAAGATTAGAAGATGAACACACTCTACTGTAGCGGAAAAGGATAGTTTTTGCCTTTTTGGGTACCACGGAATAGTGTCAACTGTCAAAACGTGGTGCCCAAGGCCCATATTGATACTACACTACTTATTGATAATAGAGTTAACCGAAAAGAGTGTCTCAAAGTGGAAACTCACCTCTTCCTCACCTTCAACTCGTTTTCAGTTCAAAAAGATGGCTAAACTAGTCTATGGTGAGTTGAAGAATAATCTAAAGACCTTGCACCACCTATGGGAGTAGAACTTGTGACCTCCCCAATGCTAAAGGAGAGTTCCCTCAAGTTCCCCCAACCCTATGGCTCTATTTATGAAGGGACCAAGGGACTATTCATGTGCAAATTGTGTTAGAAATCGCTTATGTAAGATTGTTGATTTCGCATAGACTCTGTACAAAACCCTCCTTGTTTTCGATTAACTCAAATAGTGCGTGTGGGTTTATAGTGAGGCGGGAGGGTAATTAATGAAGGTGACCCTAAAATGTAAAATCAATATGATATGAAGATTTCAGGCACTCAGTAAAAAATTTAGCCCTCACTAATTTCATGATTTTGCAAAATAGAGTGTATATTTGGAATTAGTACCACACACACTATTAGCAATAAGTAGCTAGTATAGCATATTGTATGCATGTGTCAAGTGAAATTTGACTTGTATAACATTCAATAGCCATCACTTTTCCTATTGTAAGCAAAAAAGGATGAATGTCATGCAAACATGAGAGTTACTTGGCGGGTTTTCGTGATGGTCCATGTAGCTACTCATTATCTTGGAACTTGGCGGGTTTTCGTGATGGTCCATGTAGCTACTCATTATCTTGGAACTCCACGTGTTCTTTTAGCTACTGATGAAGGTCATGTGGGGTGACGAATATGTTGTACATTCTCTTGTGGGACCAGGCAGAGACACAACAAGCTACCAAATGTTATGTGATTGATTGAAATTGCATAAGAATACAATACCAGTTGTGCATCTCAAAAATTAAGTAACGTGTAGGAACATAAATACATTTCTAAGTTTGAATGAAACACAGAAAATTCATAACTTTATCGAACCCTAGTTGTAACATACCACATGTACTCTAATAACTAATAGTAGCCCACAAAGAGGAGAGTAGTTTTGTTCCAATGGCCCTTTGTTCAGTGAGAACTGGGTCATTGACATTACAAATAGACACTTTATTCACGCCTTGAAAGAGGACCGGAGTTTCTATCTATCTCTTGTATCTATCTAGCCCACAATGTCACCGTGCTCCAACCACAATTTTCCACAGCGTCAGTCTACAAGCCTAACTTACCCTCTTTTTCTTTCTTTTCCCTCCTTGTTTTACCTTTTATTTTATTTTTATTTGACAGAAAAGAATTTATTTCATTGCATTCTCATGTGGTTTTGACTTTCATTTCTGTGCAAACTGTGATGATAACTAACTGGACTAAAATAAAATAGTTTTTTTTTTTTATGATTTCATTGCACTAGAAGCCTACGTTTGAGGCATTCATTCAAGTGGTGACAGGCAGGGTCTAAATTAGCCAAATCACCCCACCTGCAAGGCTCTGAACTGGCACGCCGCAAACCCGGGAGCTTCCTCGCTTTGAGCATTTACGTCGCGAAGCGTGTACTCAGGCTGTATCTGCCCCCCTTGAATCAGATCTCTCTCACGTCCCACTGACCCATCTCTCACACCGGATTACTCAGACCCACGCAACAACAATCCGAGCTCGACTGCTAGTTCGCACGATTCTCGAGGGCTCCGCAATTGCGCTTTCGTCGGCTTTGGACCTGCCAGTTTTGTTATGACTTACGATTTTCGCACGAGGTCGATCGATGGTGACTACGCGAACGGAGCAGTGCGTGATGCGCCGGAGATGGAGACTGATTCAAACTCATGATGGAGCCAGGAATTCTAGGTCGAGAGAATAATTGTATTATTACTGGAGGTGCCGATTCAGGGGTTTCGAAGCTAGCGATGATGCATGTGATTTTGTGGAGGACGACTGTCTAGCCAAATAATAGTCGAGATAATAGTATTACTGGAGGTGCAGATTGTTCAGAAGAATACAGGGGTTTCGAAGCGATGATGCACGTGATTATTGTGTGGAGGACGAAGACTGTCTAGCTAGTAGGCGTTGGTTAATTATTATCAATTGCAGTCTGTGCGTGAGAATCAATGGCAGCGGATTTAAGGGTGCTGACCCATCCGTCGCCGGGGCTGTTGCAAGAGGAGCAGGAGCAGGAGAAGAATTTCGTGGAGGAGCAGCGCGCGGCGCAGCGCATTACGTTGAGCGTGGACCTCGTTTTGGCCGCCAAGCGTCACTTGGGCCTCCTGCGCACCATCGACTCCTTGCCTTGCCTTCACCGCGGCCCCGCCGTCACGCGCGCCATTCAAAGGTACCCTCGCTACTAGCGAAGGCGTCGCTTCTCACTCAAAACTCAAAACAGTGTCAGAGTTCACAGAGTTCACTCTACACACTTGTCCTACTTGACGAATCGCACTCACTAAGTCTTGAGCGCCTGGGCAGTGAGTGCGAAGTGGCGCAGTTTGACTCACCTATTGAGTGAAAAATGACACCTTCTCCTTGTAGTGCCTGCCAATGCTAGTAAGCATAGTTTTCATTTTGGAGCCTGGAATAATCATGGTCTTCTTAAAGTTTCTTGGGTGTTTTCGACTCAAAACTGCCATATAATACCCATTGTTGTAGCAAACTAATGTTTTTTGATATATTACAACGTTTTAAAATGAATCCAACTATAGCTAACTTAATGAAGGATTTTTTACCAAAAAATTAGAGTGAATTAACGAGAACCGATTGGACTGTGGTCGCAGGTATGAGCGATACTGGCTGCCGTTGGTAGCCGACGCGTTGAAATTCGACGCGCTGTTGAACTCGAATTCCAAGGGATCGAAGAGCCTGTTGCCGCCCGTGGACGTGCAGTGGATCTGGCTCTGTCACTGTCTGAATCCGGTGAGTGATTGATCAACGGTCATTGGTTTGGTCAGTCACCCCGGCCATCATCACCATTAGTGACATAGCAGATGCAACAAAGATATCTTGGGCTGAAGAAAATTGGCCCTTTCATTGTATCAGTGAGATGATTTATGGCCCCGGCTTCCTCGTCAATTAGCCATTTGATAAACTTTGAATTATTTTTGTGGTCCCATAAGGCTACATGAAAAAAACGCCTGACGTCCGGGATGATTTTTGGGTGTGCAGGTAGAGTATAGGACGTATTGTACGCGGAAGTATGGACGAGTGCTGGACTACCCCGTATTGAATGACGTCGCCAGCGAGACGTCGGCGCAGGAGCGGTGCAAGAAGCTGTGGGCCATTTTGTACGCGAAGGAGCCGTTCGACGTTCTGGCCACGCTCTGCAAGCTTCCGGGCGCCTTCGGAAAGCTGGCTAATCAACCCTTCCCGTCCAAAGAAAACGTCGATGGCAGCGAGCTTGTCCGTGAGCTTGTGCCTGTCATCGACCGCCAATCCAGCTTCTATTACCAGGTCCTTCCCAATCCCAACTCATAAATCGTTTCAAACCATGTTAGCACCTGGGGCGACAAATTTATTGTATAAGCACCTGGAGATTGACAGAAATGCACTTTTTTACACGTGTACTCGCTACGTGCCTTCACCGTTGACTGTGAGGGCAAGTTTACATCATTGTGGAGCCTCGAAAGTACAGACGTAAAACTGCTGTCCGTCTGGAGCTTGAAAAATGGATTAGGGCTATAGTTGAAGCAATGGTTTGAAATGAAAATGGGTTTGGGTTTGGAGATTGAGTGAGCTGGTTGTGCGAGGGGTTATGATTTCAGCCAATTTTGTACGAACATTTTTTTTCGCTTTCTTCTTTTCGGTTCAGGTATCGCATGCTTACAAGGTTTGAAATGAAAATGGGTATGGATTCCGAAAAAGTGACTCTCCGGACGTCCCAATAGATGCATATACAAACACAGTCCGAGGCTGATCTGTGAGTTTGGAGATTGAGTGAGCTGGTTGTGCGAGAGGGTGTGATTTCAGCCAATTTGGTGTGAACGTTTCTTTGTTTTTTGTTTTTTGGGTTCAGGTGTCGCATGCTTACTTTTGGGAGGACGCGTTTCTGCACGCGGCGCGAGAGAGATACAAATGCTTTCTGCATTTGCTACGCAAGTCACAGGGGAAGATTCTGTGCGTTCCAACGTTTGACATTGATTTGCTGTGGCACGCGCACCAGCAAGTGCCGGTGGCGTACGCGCGCGATACGGAAGCCATCATCGGATGCGTGGTGGAGCATCACGACAACATGGAGCGCGGGCCAGGAACCAAGCTGGGGAATGGATTCGAAGACACGGCGCGCCTCTGGGAGAGCACGTACGGGCACCCTTACGAGAAGGCCGGCACTCTGTACCGCGCCTCCAAGCCCGTGAACCTCCCCGCGCCGCCCGCGTCCGAAGTCACGGGCACCACACACTTCCTGGAGCGCGTGCCCGTCATCCTTCCGTGGGATTTCGTCCGCGTCGACGAGAATGTCAAGAATTACCCCGTGCTGTCACCCCGCCACGTCTCCCAGGTGTGCTGACTGACTGGTTTTCTTCCCAGATTTACATTTCATGTGGTCATGTCAGTTATTCCAACGCGATCACCGTCAGTTTGCCACAAGATTGGGGAGATTTTCCCAAATCAATGCAGCATCAGCTCCCCTTCCATTTTCATCTTTGTTTCCTAACATTTTCTTCTGAAGCATCAAAACATGCATTAAATTGCAGATTTGGTCTCTGAGTTTCATCACCACCTATGTGTCGAAGAGTTAGAAAAATCATTCACTTCAGACTGAGCTTGAAAAACCATGCACTTAAAAGATATTTTGGTCATGTAGAGTACATTTATCACCATGTTCTCCACGTAATTAAGAGACTTGAAAATCAAATGACTGGGATTTCTTCTAAAGGGTGCCTGTCAGAGTGTAAGCTTCCGGTTTCATAACTAATGATTTGTTTTGAGTCTTGAAAACTCGCCAGTCTTTTGGAGACAAAATGTTTGAGCTCAGAATCACAAAATCTGGATTAAGATGTCAGTTTGCCACAAGATTGATGTGTAAAATGCACGCTGCAGGTGTGCGTGACGATCAAGGGCACTTCAATGATGGGTCGGGACTCGATCAGGGCGGGTCTGTTCGTGCGCTTGAAGGTACTGGACTCGTACAAGCTGCTGAAGCTCGACGCGCCCGTGACGAGCGAGCCGCAGTGGCAGAAGCTGTGGATCCTGCAATGCGAGGCGAGGACCAAGGGCGTGACGCTGGAGCTTCGATCCCACTTCGACGGGTGTTTTCGGAACTCGAAGCGGATGGGCGGGACGCGCATCACGTGGCTTGAGCTTCAGAAGACGCCCATGCTGTCGCAGGAGGCCACCTTGACAGTGAAGAAGCGACATCGGTACCCGTTGCAGCTCCGCCTGGGAATCTCCATGACGCCGCCCGTGCAGGGCTCGTATCTGTTGAAGTCGGTCCCGGACCGGGTGACGGACGACAAGGGCCAAATGCTGTCGTCCACGATCGTGCGCATGCGGCGCAACCAGCCGCAACGCGGCCGCTGGGTGTCCCGCACGGTGCTCAACCACCAAGGGAAGGAGAGCTTCGTCATCCGCATCCGTGCAGCCAAGGGCATCTGGCAGAAGAGCGGCGACCGGCCTGTGGGCGTGGATTGGAACGAGCGCGTGATCAACGTGCACGAAGGCGGGTGGAATTACATCGCGCACCGTGTCGGGATCGCGCCGGAGAAAATCGTTGGGAGTGCGACGCCGCTGGCGCATGAGCTCGAAGAGTACAAACTCAGCTGGGCGCTCTCCACGGGCGACACGCTCATCATCTCGCGCCAGATGGGCGACCAAGACTGGGAGCGTCACCTGGAGTTCACGCTTAACACATCGAGGGCGGGATTGGCGCGCCTTGTGAACGGACGCAAGCTCCAGTACGAGGTGCCCGGCACGACGTCGGAGGAGGAAGATGGATTCGTCACGCTGATACGATACTCGCCGCAGAGTCCGCATGGTCGAGCGACGGCGTTGTTCAATTTCAAAATGTCTGCGATGGAGATCGTTCCGCAGGAGGATGTGCTCTTGGTGCTGTTGCTTTGTACGGCGACGCTGCGCTCCATAGCTGATTTTGGGGGGTTGACGGCGGGGAATGTGTACACGAGGCGACGCGCAAGGGAGAGCAGGCCGGGGCTGAAGGACTGGGGCGCCGTGGTGCTGGAGAACGGCAGCAAGCTCTCGCACCTCGCGTCGTGGCACATGAAGGCGGGGGAGTATAGTGAGGAGGAGGACGGCGAGGACGGCGAGAACCTGCCGGGCCGCGTTGCGGCGGACTGGGGCGGGGAGGATGGGTCCGTGACGGGCAGCCTGCGGATGGGGTACCTGCCACCCGCGGCCGCGGCTGCGCACGAAGTGGCGACGCGAGCCATGACTGGAATCTGGGGTCGCAGAACGGGAAGCGGCGTGCAGGTCGATCTTGCACATATCAGATGACAATAATAGCACTCTGCGCATCTCACATCCTGATCATCTTTGCTCGATATCTCGTGATGGAATGGACTGATGATGGATCCCATCTTGAATGGTTCGAGCTCTGTCACTGCATTGATCACTGTGAGGCCAGAGATATGGAGTGGATTATTTTGTACAGGAAATCTGATTGTTGTTGTAATTCTAGAACTAGGCTGCCATTCGATACCTCTTATAGAGGCCATTTTTTCACAATCAGCGTACACGAAGTAATAAAATCAGCACCAACGACAATGAGTCGCAATTTATGCTGGAATTTTCTGCAAGTACGGTGTCTGGGTTTTGCTGTTTGTATGTCGCATGTGTCGGTAATGTTGAATGTAAAGTAGTTTTGCACATTCTCTTCTTTTGAGGTCGGTGTTGTGAGACTTGGAATAACTACGATTACATTGCGTAATTTGGACGTGTACAGTGAATGGACACCAAGGCAGAGGCACCCATTTCCAACCTGGCACCGCAAACCAATATTGTGAAACCTAATACAGAGTTTGTTTGCTCATGAACATGGACATTGTAACATTCAGTAGCCTTCATGCCCACTGTCTTTTATGCACTCTGCTCATGGCCTTGAGCCTCCACCTGTCCACTTAGCAACTGATGAAGTACTATTGGGTGTGGAATATTCCACACCATCTACTGTAGACTGTAGAGCCAAGCCAATGACAATGCATGCTACTGAATGTTATGATACAACAATAGTTTGAGATACATCCTGAAATTGGACTTCATTGTTAAATCATCCAAACTCAAAAAATTATGATTTAAAAAAATTAAAGAAATCATGGTTCTGATTTGCCAATCCTTTTCAAACAATCCCATTACTATAGTGATTGGGACCTCGATTGTGGGACCTCGATTGTAGTGATTTTGTCCCTCGATTATGGCAAGTAATTTGAGGATAGCAGTCACTGGTGGGAATGCTTTCAAGAGTTAAACATTTCAATGTCAACATGTTCATTCATCGTGTGAAAGCCACAAAGCCTGGAAACCCACGTTTGTGTTTTGTACGCACAACATTAGGTACTGCATTGTACTGTACCTGTGGAGTAAAATTCACAAACAATGTCTTGAAATTGATGCCGTTACTTTAGATTCAGACATGGTAGGTGGAAAAGAGCATTAGTGACGTGGTACGGAAATCAAGTCAACAGCATATAAGAGTAAAAAATCTCCTGGACGGTCCTACCGTCCTACTCAGTTTTGCGACGGTGTTTTCTTTCTCTTTGCTGTGGAATTAAGTGCCATTTGTCTCAAAAATGAAATAAAATCTCCTGGACTTTCACGACAAGAAGCAACTATGTGACAAACCTCTTCTTGCACGTAAGCAGGGAATGCGAAATATTTATTTAATCAAATACTCCATTTGAGTATAATAAGGACCTGTATTTACACAATATAATAAGAACAATGCCTAATTGATACAAAATATATCAACTGTCATCAGGATGCTGAGAGAAAGCACTTCAGTAATTGAAACTCTCAAGTTTCCTAACGATGTGCTGCAAACTGTCGACAAGAAAAAAAATTCTCAGACTATCCATGAGATTGTGTGCGTAAGGGTCTAAATAGTATTCTACTTATAAGAAACCTAGCAGGGTAATACTGTACAAATAATCACTTGATCTTAAGACCGAGCATTCACCATGGCAACCACAATCCAGAGACACACGAGGGCCAATATAATAACCCGAAGGGTTCGTAAGTGAGGTTGCTGGAAGAAAGTAACAGTGTCACATACCGTGCCCTCCAAAACTGAGCCACAAACTGCTGGATTGGCACGAGAATCCATCACGGATACCGGGTTTGTAGTCGCCTTTGCTTCCACTGTAACGCAGACAGTACATGAGCAACTGCCTCCCAACACTGCCGGCACATTCTGGCAGCCACCAAAAGCATTGGCCAGAATGCTCAGGTACTTATCCCCTTCTACACGCACTTTCTCACGTGTCGCTGGTTTCAGAATCTGCAGTTCACAATTGCACAGCGTTTTACTTGCATTTTTCTCTATCAGTGCATGAAAAATCTATGTACCACTTAGCATCTTCTACTTGTTATGCAGAATGCTAATTTGGGTAGAAATAAGCCTGAAACCATTCAGCTACTGCGAGTGGTTTCCATTATTAGAATGTAATTCTTTCAAAGTGGATCTTGCCACCATTTTTCAGAAGACTACAACACACTAAAATATGTATTATTTAGATATTAAATGAATAAGTTAGAAGTTCGTAGTAATAGGGTCCTAATCACAAGCCTAGACTACACTTAAACCGTAAGTATTGCATTTACCATATATTTCATGGCAGCATCGATAGAACCTAGAAGTATCTTGCTCTTTACAAGTTACTTGTTTGGATGACACTTGCATTGTAAAGAGAGGTGACTTTTCAACCCACGGGAACGCTAATAGCTTCCGTACCTTAGCTCGAGGTTTTAGAGACCACAAAACCAGTCATCAGCAAAAGCTAGAACATGATCTGAGAATAAGGGTGAAGACTCTGACCTGAATGACAGCATTTGCAACTGCACGCACAAGCGGTGGAGCATTGATGAGAAAGAAAGATGCAAGACGCATAGGGTAATGCTCTTGAACTAGCACGACGCAAGACTTGAGCATCTGCACCGGAAAGCCGAAAACCCTTGTGCCTCGGCAATCCATAACGACAATCAAGCGGGGATCCTCTGTGCTAACCAGGTTCTGCAGCCCATGTTCCACCTGCGAAACTGCAGCCTCCCCTATAAATTCTAGTGCGTAACTTACACTTCTACAAACTATGAAACATCCAACATCATCAACAGAAATTATTTCATATTTCAGCGTCTCAGTATAACCAAGCGGCTAATCACAAGTGCCCCTACGCCAGTGTCTATCCTAACAATCCTCGGTCCAATACTTCATTTGCAAACCTTAACATTGAAAATTTATGCTTCATGGACACCAGAATTACTCTTATGGATTAAAATAAGGAATTTTCGTCATATATATGTAACTAATATATTTCAATAATTGAAAAATTATTCAACAATCTTAGAATGCCACCATTCCTATAACCACATGTCACAATTCAATTAGACATAAGAAAATCACTCTTCAGAATGATGGGCTCCAACATGCCAATATTGCTTTGAACACATCTCATTTGCACTTTCTACCGTTGCGAAGTATCTCTCCTTGGGGGGTAGAGACAATAGAATTTATAACAGAATTCTGAATTTATTGAAAAGACCAAATATAAGAAAGGAAACTGTTCCAAGCAGGGTAGAGGGTTGAGATAGAGCACGTACTGACAGCTTGGGCAAATTGAGGACGCTGTGCTGGTGTCATGGTGGTACAGGCAAGACCAAGACGGATGATAAGAATGGGGCGGCCATGAGAATCCCGGAGATGCCAAAACAGCAGAGGTGACCACACTGCAAGCTCCAACGAGGACATGAAGTTGTAGGACTCGCGCCACTTCAATGTCTTCTGCACCATTGTGACGAACTTCACCGTGTCTCCTTTTGATGCAAACCAAAACCTCGTGATTTCTTCATCCTCCACCCTGCAAAAGCAACTCCTCTTATATTCAAACTTGAACAGGAGATGGAGTATTCATCATCATGTGAAAAATCAATATGGATGGAGTACTCATATTGTGTATTGGACAAGATTAACCCCTAAGCATCCACGGTGACCAGAATGGTCACCATGTTTTTTTTAACAGTTATGAGTAGGTCCTATTTGGACTTCCACTTGTTCGAATTTATTTGTTTCTTGACCAACACATGCAATGATCTTCACTAGTTCTAGTGACATAAAATCTGGTCCCATGTGAATTATATTTTTCACAATATGATCAATTGAATTTGTCATTTTAAAACTGTGAATCCTTGGTCCTTTAAGGATTAAGGCTTGTAGAAAACGAACTATGGTAGGTCGTCACCTTTCTGGCAAAATAACCCCGTGTTTGCTCAACTCCTCTTTCAGAAGGACGACGGACGGTGATAGCTTATCATTGACCAAAACCCCCTCCTCTGTAATTTCGGACTCAGCTCCAGAAAGGTGAAGAGCGGGATCCTTATCAGTGCTGCTTCTCTCCCGTGCCTCATTGTACGCACTTGCAACAACCGATGTCAGTGACAAAAATAGCATGGGCTTGGCGATACTCTGCAAAACCAGAAAACAGAATCAAAAGTGCACCTATGACATGGTTTCGGGCCGCAAAACTCTCGATCTCCTGTGCAAACTCCTTAAACCCTAAAGACCCGAGGATTCATGGTTTCATATTGTGAAAATCAATAATTCAGATCTGGCCAACTTTTATTGATCACCAGAATTAGTGAAGAACAGAGGTCAAAAATAGATAAAATTGAACAAAAGGAAGTCCCTGTAGAGCATTAGGGTTAAACATAAATTAGGTCACAGGATGCAAGCCACACGTTCCATAATCAAATTGTGAGTGTATGAGGAGTTAATGGAAGGAAGAAACAAAGACCAAGAGACTGTGAAGCCCACGTCGCTAGCGTCCTTAAACCCTAAAGACCCGAGGATTCTTGGTTTTAAAATGATCAAATTGTGAAAAATCAATAATTCAGAAGTGGCCAAATTTTATTGATCACCAGAATCAGTGAAGAAAAAGGTCAAAAATAGATAAAATTGAACAAAAGTAAGTCCCTGTAGAACCTACTCAAAAGCATGAGATCATTAGGTCACAGGACACGTTCTACAATCAAATTGTGAGTGTATGAGGAGTTAATGGAAGAGGAAAAAAAAAAGACCAAGAGGAATGTGAAGCTCACGTACGTCGCTGGCGTCGGCGAGAACACGGAAAGGAGGCCACCTGCGGAACCAGCCTAAAGCGGGCGCCCCGGATACAGCGAGCCCTTGCAACGCCCACCACACGAAACGGCAATGCGCATGCGCAAAGCCGCGGCGCAACACTTCCAACGCGGCCAATTTGCCACAAAACACAAGCACGGAGCCCGCCCGTCGTCTCGTTACGGGTCGCCTCCACTCCGCGCTTGAAAACCCGACCTCCATCCCTCGCACCTTCAGGCGCGGTTGCTCATCCTCGTCCCCATCAATGTCGCCCATCGTGAACTTGGCCTGCGCCCTAGCCTACTTAACCATGCCTGAAGCTAATCCAGTCAACAATTGCACAACCGCAAATCTTTATCGCTCCAGAAAAAACAAAACATACATATGTATCGTTCGGATGGGCGAATGCTGTGCTCATGACAATGTATGCTGTGCCTGCTTACAAGAATTCTGAGAAAGAGAAAAAAATTCTGTGAAAGAGAAAACAGCCAGTGGCTGATTGATGAGTGCCGCGAGCTCCGCAAGCTCGCGTGAGGGCGGACACACAGAGCTTGTGCACAGTGGTAAGTGGGAAGTGGTAAGTCGTATGAGCATCTCCAATGGGGCCTCGCTAGACTTGGATGGCTCGCTAAACTTATTTGATCCTTCAAAAAATATTTCAAAATATAGAGAGCCTAAAATAAAAGTCCCCATCCAAGGCACTTTAACCCTTTACCGCCCAGGGTGGTTCTGGAGAAACCACCTTTTTCTGGGTGATGTTTCTTTAAATCTATCTCTGTTGAAATTAGGGGTACTATTAATAGTATCCAACCGTACGAATGTAAGCATAGCTTAATGAAACAAGTCTCAGTTAAATCTTGGTAAGATCGGACCGTTGGATTGGAAGATTATAGTATATCTTTAAACCGTATAATGCACACTCAAAAATGAGATTTCGGGGGGTGTGTGACTTCAAGGTTAAATAGAATTTGGGTTAAATTTTCAAAAATAAAAGTGAAGATGTTCAGCAATGACTTGTGTCAACACCTCTTCATTGCAGTATTTCATGTCAAGAATAGACTCATACATAATTATTGTGAATTTTATAAGTGAAAGTGACTAATCCATGTACGGTTTAGAACAAAATTTATACGTTCAAATAAGAAAGGAGTTAATATAGTGATCAAGATCAGACTACATACACTAATGGAACATGAACAAGAGAACACAATCCAAAA
Source organism: Pohlia nutans (assembly GCA_022496805.1). Lineage (NCBI taxonomy): Eukaryota > Viridiplantae > Streptophyta > Bryopsida > Bryales > Mniaceae > Pohlia > Pohlia nutans. The sequence goes on along the minus strand of CM040085.1, from coordinate 27,318,316 downwards.
AGAAAAACGAGATAACAAACTTCCAATCTCTAGAAATACAACATAGTACATATGCTGTATTTGTAAGTATTTGCTGTATTTTGAGGTATTTGCAGTATTTTGGTGTTTTGTACATAGGTATTTGGATATCTAGGAAAGTCGGATTCCAAATTTTCTTTTTGCATCATCTCCAGAATCAAAAGTTACACATCTGAACTTCAGACACTGTACTGAGATGGTTCACAGATTTTCCAGAATTTCATTTTCCAGTGATCTAGTGACCACTTAGTGGTTACCTGGGCACTAAAGGGTTAAGCATGACCATAATTAATTAAAGATCCAATCACGAGTCACCACATGTAAAGTGGTTGAACAAAAGCCTTGTCCATAACAATAAATACACCTAAACATAATTTAAAGGGGACTCGCTAAATAAAAAAAATTTAGAGTGTTGACCTCATTTTTGTAAGGGCCATCCTTCCTGGATGCTTGAAGTGTCCTGTTGTAAATGCTCTAAGTTGTAACTTACCAAGTGAATAGTAATTACAGCTCTGACAATCAGCTCCACGTCAACCTTTTGATGACTGTTGGATTGATCTTGTTGAATGTGTGGACGGCCTCGATCTTGCAAATAATTAATTTTTTTCCATTGATAGAGCAACATAAATAGTGAGGTAAGGAAAAAAAATGGATGGAATGATATATTGATATATATATATATATTATTTATTTATATATTATTTATTTATATATTATATATTTATATATTTATATTTATATTTATATATGTTTATCTATAACATTATCTACTTAAGGTATTTTCGTCCAAATACTAGTGATTCTAGTGTGGTTTATAGAAGATTTTGACAATTTCAACCACTTTTTTGTCCATTTTTTCTAATCCCTAAATGCCCAAGTATCCAAATAGTGGATGGTGGTTGGTCAAATTCAATTTCAACTTTAAAGATGATTATTTTTGCTTTAACGTCCAACTAAGAAAATGAACCTTATCAAGTCTAGTTTCTACTTCACTTTGTAAAATTGAAAATATCATAATATCAAGTATTTTATTGCACTTGCAATGTCAAGAGGTCATAATCCAAACTACACTACAAAGCATATGTCATTATCAAATTTCCAAATTAAAAAAATATGTTTTAAATTGGGTTTTTCCATATGGTTCTTCATTGTAACTTGAACCTTTTAAATTGTTTTTTGGTTATTTGGAACAATTTTGTGATTTATATGAATTTCTTTGTGTATTTTACTTCAAAAATCGTATCAAATTTATAACGCATAAAAAAAAAAATGTGAAAAATTGAGGACTAATAGGAAACATATGTTTGCATTTATTAAAATTATTTCAAAAAATATCTCAAAAGCTATTGATATGCAAACTCCACATAAAAGTGTAGTTTGACTTTTTTGTGAATGCCTTGGGCATTTAGGGGCTAATATAAAGTAGCCACTCTCAAAATGAGGTAAATTTCTAAAGATAAATCATCAAATTTTTAAAGGCTACATTGATCCCATCTGTCGCTGACGGGAATTTAGGGGTGCATTATCATCCCATTGGTTCCATTAGTACTATATTAGACTCCAATTGGTAGTATTGTGATTGTATGAGATTTTTAGTGGAATTTTACGGTGTTTAGGGTTTAGGGTTTATGGTGTTTTTGGGACCCGATTTTGTGTCTCATTGTATGCTGCCATTCTTTGCACATATCAAATTTATCCATTCTTTTCTTACTTCCATCACCATGATGTTGTGTTGACTCATACATGCCATCACTAGCTAGAAGGAGTCCATTGCTTGGTGTTGTGTTGCCCCACCCCTCAGTCCAACAATATGGCGCGTTGACCGGGCTACCGGTCAAAGTGCTCATATAGGGTTTAGCACCACAACTGGCAAGCTGAACCCTAACAAAGAAGAAGAAGAAGGAGAAAAATAAAATAAAATAAAAATAGAAAAAAAAACCTTGGTGCGAGTCTAGGATCCGTGGGTGTACAAGAAGAGCCAAAAATGGGAAAAAAAAGAATGAAGACAAAAAGGAAGGCATGAAGGGAGACAATAAAGAAAACAAGATAAAAGAAAAGATAAAGATAAGAATAGAAAATAAATAAAATAATTGTTTTTTTACAATGTAAGTGATTGTAACAAGAGAATAATCGTTGTTTTTTAACCCCTGAAGGACCATGCTCATTCCTAAAATTTTATCACTTTCTCGTGATGCTTTCAGAAAGGCAATTGTATCTCTTGATTGGTATTCATGTAGAAAACTTCACCGTTGAAGTTCATAAAGGACTTAGTCATGAGACTGTACATTAATTTTCAGAACAATCTACCGTATATATTACATGATTATAAGGTTTGATCATAAGTTGATTTTTGAAAATTTTGAATAAAACCAACAAGTCATTCATTGCAAACTTTCTCATAAATTTAGAAACCATGATTAGCGTTTGAAAGTTTAGGAGCATACAAAGATGTACTATATCTAGGTGCCCACAAAAAATGGTGTTCTAAAACTAAATTCAACAACAATGGTTGATTCTCAAAGATTTATGTTTGGGTGAGGTGACTTGTTGGTGACTCGTTGAGCCGGTGTTTGTGATCGTTATTAATTTTTACATTGCAATTTTTTTTTAAAGAATTCAAATATATATTTGGAATATTCCAAAATATTCCAAAATAATATAAAATATGTTGAAAAGATTCCAATTATTTTGAAAAGATTCCATTTAAAATATATTTAAACATTTTCCGTAATTATTATATACTGTTAATGATGCAATAATGGCAAATATTTTACATATTGTATACTTTTTTTTTTTTAACGAATGTGACGTCCAAGTGTGAAAACGCCTTCCAAGTCATCAACCGCCCTAACTACTATGTCCCAAGTTCACCTACGTTGACGTTTTAGTTTTTTCCCAATGAATCAATCAACGTAATTGCAAATCTTGAAGTTTTTTTGTGTTCTTGAAACGAACATTTTCAATTCTCTAGTTAACATTGAGTCAAAATTATGAAATCCAAACAAATTATTCAAGTAATGAAATTATTTGTGGACACAATGTGTCCTCCTGGTCCTTTAGGGGTTAAAGAAATTTTTAGACAATTTTTTTAAGCCAAATTTGGTCATGAAATAAGCACACTCGGCCAATTGTACAAATAGAAAATTGCTTGTTTAGAGAAATTTAGAAGTTAAAAGATAAAGAAGAAGATAAAGAAGTTGACGATAAAGAATTCAAATAAAGTAGAGACAAAAGATTAAAGGAGACAAAAGAGACAAAGAAGGTGGAATAAAATTATTTTTTTGTGTCTTACATAAAGATTTCTACCACATTTCTCTTTAATGCGATTACTACTAGAGATAAAAATTGTACAAGGGAGATAAAATTTTGGAATCAAATGGGCACCAAATTACGCAAAAAAGTATAGCGCATTGGATGATTTTCTAAAAGAATAGGATTTTGTAAGGTCAAAAAAGTTATGTATTTATTATTCACTCACATTTACATTTTCAATAGAAAATCATAGAAACACTCACTCGGGTTTACTGAGTTGTTAGAAGGCTTTTTAACTCTTGAATTCCTAGGCGACCATGTTTAGTTGCTCTAAAATTTGGGGGTTAAAAATAGTTTTCCAAACCTATTTTTTGAACTTTAAACTTTGAACTTCGCAAAACAAGTAAGTTAAGTTCACAAAATCTTTTTTCTATTCATTGAATAACAAAAAAAATTATATAAAAACACACTTTGACTATCTTTACCTTCCAATATCAATATTTCGCACATCTATGAAAAATTATCATGAAATTTATACAAAATTTAATTTTTTAAGTTGTCATACATTATTCAAATGAAAGTTATAGATGATGAAACTTGAATGGCATCTAAAATATTGAATCAAGTAATTTTGTCAAAATGTTTTTAAAGTCTATTTTTGACGATATTATTTTTATAATTATGTTACAACTTACAAATAAAAAAAATCATTAATTCAATATGAGTTTTGGAATGATTGGCCAAATTAATGAACAACATTGATATAAAAAAAAAAAGGACATTGCATGTGGTGGTAAAAAACAAATAAATTTGAACAAAAAAAAGTCCATGAAGGACCCACATAGCACAATAGAGCAATGGGAGCCAACACCCTTTTGCAATGGGACCACAATCTAGTTACAATTAGAAATTAAATTTATGTGGCAATGACACGGTAGTTCCAAAATTCATGAAATACAAATGATATCCCTTAATTACCTAGAAAAGGATGTAAGTACGAAAATTGTACCAAAAAGTTAGTCTACAATGCTGAAATCATAATTTTTTTGATCAAAGACTATAAATTTATATCAAAATAAATTATGTTTTGTTATAATTTCATGAGGCACTCTAGAGTTCTTATAGGTACTTGAACCCAAATTTTCAAAACAAAATCTTCAGAGAAGTTTACAAAAGGTAGTGTTTGAAAATGAACGCCAATCTCGGTTATAAATTGATGGCCTTAAATACACTTAACATGAATATAATTTTTATAATCTTTGAGATAATGATAGAGTTGAGGTCCTCATCCAAAAAGAAATTTGGAAAAAATATGTTTTGATATACTTTATGCTCGTTTTATAATAACTTTGTTGATTGGTACGTAACTACTTTTTCAATTTTGGCCACTTCTATGTCAATAAATGTTTTATAACTACTTATTGAAGATCATTTTCTCAAATTATTTTGGTAGACTTCATGAAACTACAAATGTTTTATTTTATTGTTAAATGATTTTTAACAAAATTCCAATTTATAATGTATTTTTGAACTGTGCATTGTTGAATCATCATAAGGATTAGAAATGGTAGACTTTTTCGTGCATTCATCCAAAAGTGGATATAAGTGAAGATTCTCTATTGATTCAGTTTTCAAAAGGATGCTTCATTGCATTGATCTATTACATAACATAATAGAGCAATGGGAGGCAACACCTTTTTGCAATGGGACCATAATCTAGTTACAATTAGAAACTAAGTTTACGTGGCAATGACATGGTAGTCCCAAAATTCATGGAATACAAATGACATGCCTTCATTTCTTAGAAAAGTGGATCTAAGTGAAGATTCTCTTTTGATCCGGTTTTCAAAAGGGTGTTCTATTGCATTCTTCTATTGCTAAAGTAGAGCATCTCCACTAGTACTCTGAATACCGCTTTGGCTATGGAGGAATAGACAAGACTGGGTTGGAGAACAAATTTATTTGGCTTGTGACATTGGATAATCTACTAAAAACCCGGGCCCTCAAAGTCACTCAAGCAAGTGTATCTTCTCTTCTTAATTGCACATCATAATTGCACAATCCATGTGTGGTGACTTGTGAGTAGCTCACTTACTATTTTCAAAAGTCTAATTGAGTGATGTTGGTGGGGAACTACATGGTGATGTCTGACTTTTTGAATGACCTTCAGAGTGCAATCAAGAGTGCTAGTGAAGATGCTCTTATGCTATGCTACTCAAAACTGCAAATTAAATAAATAAAAAATAAAAAATAAAAAAATAAAACAAAACATGAGGCCCAATTTGGGGTTCTTGGTTCCATTGCCATCAACACTACAAACCATGTCGGCCATTCTAAACCGTAGAGGGCAATTGCTCAGTCAATGCATCGATGTAAATTAATGAGTTTCTTTAGTAGGCAGTTGTGCACGATTCATTCTTGTGTTGATCGAGTAGCTCATTAACCCTTTAATCTACCCAGATTCATAGTTTTAAAATGACATATTCAATCAATCATGTTGTGAAAAATATAATTCAAAGAGAACCAAATTTTACATCACTGGAATCAACGAAGAACATTGCATGTGTTGATCAAAAGAACAAATAAATTTGAATAAAAGGAAGTTATATAGGACCTATTCAAAACTACTATAAAGAACATGAGGTCCAATTTGGGCTTCTTGGTCCTTTAGGGATTACTTAATTATCCCTTAAACGACATTTTAGGTCCTTAGAGGGCAGCCCAAGGTTCTTTAAAAGAACATGGATTATATATTTAGGCCGGGCATGGGTGTATGACCAATCGCAACAAAGAAACAAACACATGAGGAATCAATTGGGAACTTGGGCAAGAATCAAATGATCCTCCAATACCTTGGATTTAAACATTGCGAACAAGCATGAAAGAATTTGTTGTTGCAACTAAGCTCATCAGATGCCTCACCTTGTTGTGCATCCAATGATCTATATCTGGTTAGAAGGAGTTGAGTAGTGTTCTTGCTAGAAGCAAGATTCCTTGGAAATCAAGCCCGAGGGGCTTGGAAGGATGTTTAAGGGTTAACCCTTAAACGACATATGCTTTCCTGATACCACACCCAAAATCTCTTTTCAATTCCATTTTAAGCATGATTCTGTTTTTAATTTACTTTGGCTCTATTCTAAAGAAGTATAGATCTCTCTAAGGTGCTCGGTTTGGCATTTTAAAAACCCCATTTGGTACAATGGAGTAGAAGTTATGAGCAAGATTCTCCCAAAATATAACCAAGCCCGTGGGGCTTGCATTGTCCTTTAAGGGTTAATGTGGAGGTGGAACTCATTGTCATGCAGTTCCATTCGGCATGCATCGACAAGTGATTGAGATATCAGGCTACTTGTCCACTGTGTCGGCAAAGGCTAGCCTAAAGTCCTCCTTCCATACCTGGAGTTCATATTTTGCCCAACCTCACATGCAAGTGTATATATTGAGCATCATCAGGACTACTATTGTTTTTTAGCATTTCATGTACTATTGTTCCAAAGAGCATGGAAAATTTCTTGTTCCATTTTTCAGTACCAGGTATGGAAAAATTCTATACCAGGAGGCACCAAGGTAGTGTTCAGACCAATTCTATTATTGGATTTATCATATTTTCAGATTACCGGTATAGACAATCTCCATATCCTTTTGCGTTGTAAATCAAAGTGTAAGTGTACTATTACATTTTTCTTAATATAGACACTTTGCATCTTTTTTGAGTTCTTTGTCGACTGTACAGTAGGGTTCGATAAACTTAGGAATTTCCAATGTGTCCGTTCAAAGTCACTACAGGTAGCTGGAAATGAGCAAACAGAAACTAAAACACGGACACGCAAAATCGACCCCTGAAATGAATGCGTTTTGTTCATTTCAGGGGTTGGTTTAGAGCAGGCCCGCATCAACATTTGCCATAGTAGCAGAGCCACATGATGTAACACTGAACAAGTGAAAAACGGAGTGTAGTAAGAAAAAAGGCAATGCACTTGTCTATATTCCTCAATCAAGAGGCAATGGCCTCACTGTAGAAACACCAGGACATGAAAAAAGAAAAGGAAAAAATAAAACAGGCTACTCTGCAGTCCTCTGAATTCGCGAGGCCCCAAGTTTCATGGGCGCTGCTCTGCCCCGACCTCTACTTGAGACACCATCAATCGTCACATGTTGCGCTTGTTGAGGCTGTCGCCTTGGTCCGCCTATGGCACTAGCTCTGGGTGCAGCAGCAGAAGAAGAGTTCAAAGCACGCGCTGAGGTCGTCGGTGCAGGTGCTGCAATAGCTGCCCATGGATCATCATCATCTCCCCATCCATCTGAGCTCTCTTTTACACCTGCAACCCATGACATTACCATGTCAAAATAACCAAATCCCAACAAGCTTTCATGGTTTGAAAATGACCAATTGTGAAAAACCAATAATTCAGATGGGGTCAACTTTTATATCACTAGAATCAATGAACAACATTGCATGTGTTGGTCAAACAAAAAAGAAAATTGGACAAAAGAAAGTCTTCATGTGACCTACTCAAAACTGAACAACACATGAGGACTCAAGGTCTTGGTCCTTTAGGGGTGAAAGCTACTCCCTCAGTCAGGAAATAACTGTCCTAGTTTTTGGCATGTTTTAACTTAACACTTGAGCCGACTTAGTACTCGAAAAATGGTCTATCTTAAATAGTAGTATGTAGTTTTTGTGTCACTCTCATTGTTTGCCCCGTTTGAAGTGGACAACGCTCACGTTTGAAGTATAAAACATAGGACAAATATTGCAAAGAAAAAAGTGCCAAAAACTAGGACAATTATTTTCGGACAGAGGGAGTATTGTCGCAAATCTGAGTCTACAGCCGACAAGTTTGACGTTTCGTTGTTGGAAAGAACTGGATGAACTCACTAGGTCTGGTTGCAGATTTTGTGATTGGCTTTTGCTGTGTGGTAACTGGCTTCTGCTGTGCTGCACGTATTCTTGCGAGAGCTGGTGCTGGCTCTGCAGGAACATCCAAGTCTCCCCATCCATCCTTGTCATCATCGTCATTCTCGAATGCTTGCTCCTGCGCATCTCCCCACCCTTCTGTCGACGTTGGGGATGCCGTGGCTGGCTCGTCTGCATGGAAGCGGGGCTGGCCACTCAAATGTGTGGCGATACATGGAGGAGCAACGCCTTGCGGAATGGGTGCTGCAGAGAAAATCGACAAAGTAGTTGTGAAAAAATTCAAGTTCCCAGCCAGCTACCAGAACAAATTTACAGCTTGTTTTCACGAGGGTGACAAACTTTCTCGACACAGGTCTTTACCATGCTTATATCTCAAAAAGTTCACCATCGAAGGTTTGCTTTCCTAAGACTATATCATAATGCCTCTAAAGCCAAACTCATGATAGATATAGGTTAACCCCTAAAGGACCAAGGATGCATGATTTTAAAATGAATAATTCAATTGATCTAATTGTGAAAAATACAGTTTAGACGGGACCAAATTCTATGTCACTAGAATCAGTGAAGAACATTGCATATGCTGGTCCAAAAAAATAAAGAATTAAACAAAAGGAAGTACACATAGGACCTACTCAATTCTGCTAGAAAAACATAAGACTTGATTTGGGATTCTTGGTCTTTTAGAGGTTGAGGTAGCAGCACCCAAAATCGATCCCTGAAATGAATGCGCTCTGTTCATTTCAGGGGTCGGTTTTAGAGCATCCTACCTCACCACATTCAGAAATTACACAAAAAAGGAGTCTCAATTAATATACATACCTGTCGTGGTGGTAGAAACTGAAGTAATTTCAGCAGGAGCAGACGAAAGGTCTGCACTCTTCTTTGAAGTCAAAGAGCCCACTGCCCATCTGTTACAAGACACCGCATTTCTCACTTAAGGAAATCAAAGTAGCACTATGAAAGGCGCTAAAAATGGATATGCAGGAGCTTTCTTTTACAAAATTTCATATAGGAACTCAGCATAAGAGCGAACTTGCATACAAGGTTGAGGAGAATAGTTTAGGTTCATGTTTGTAACATACTAGGGATACCTAGGCTCCAATCAATAGTCGTTAATTAAAGAATCTAAGATTTACGGTGAGAATTCTAGTTGTGAGCTCAGCATTTAGAGGGTCGACTGTAGATTTTGGTGGCCAACTTGAGCTTATGTGAGGGACGGGAAAGTGGGAACTATACAGGGAAGATTCAAAGTACGATGGGGATGAATCACCCCAAATAAATGATGTGAGGAGATGGATATGTCCATTTCCAGATAGGACTTCTATAGGACTCTAGATGAAACATTTTGAAACTTCTAGGAAGGAGCATTTATCACACCAATAGAAAGAAGAAAATTTTCTCTATAATATTGGATAGTGTAGACGTGCTTAGAAAGTTTCTATTATCACGGTAGATATCAAGGTTTAAAGTGATTTTTCTATTTTTAATTCAGGCAATAAGGGGTTAAATGAGGTAACGGAGAGGAAGCCGGTGAGGAGATTTTAAAAGGATAGGAAAAAATTAGGTAGCTAAGAAAATGATCAGGAAAAGAAATGCCATACCCAAGTAGGCCTGAGCCGTTGGTTTCTGCTACTCTTGCAGCTGGAGCAGCACTTGAAGTAATATCTCCTGATTGCATCTGCAAGATCCCCTAATCATTACTCAACTGTTGTATCCCCAATAGTAAAATGAGACGATGAAAGAGAACTATACATATAGCAATAATCATGACGTGGATGCTGATTGTAAAGGTTAAAACCATACAAATACAGTTATGTAAAACGTCAAATGCCCAAAAACCACCACCAAGTCCTAGTGTTGTGATAACACCGCTTCACAGCACAAAAATAACTATCAAAAGTAAAGAATCACTAACACCCAGAATAAGCACAGCAGCAGTATCACACCTTAGAATATGAATCTTTTACAGATTGCACGAATTGTTCTGTTGCCTGAAAAGCCTTTGTCCGAACACCCCTGCAAAAAGAAAATTACAATAAGCCTAGTTTATCAGGACAGTCAACTTGACAGAACATGAAGGCCCAACACAAGCAATAATACTATTCACTGAAAAGAACCAAATTGTGAGAAGACATGCAAATGAAGAGCAGTACCCATCTGAATCAACAGTGAGAACCACGAGATGTGGTAGAATACGAGTTGCGATTTCTGTTGGATCATAATACTCAGCAGTTGCCATAAGGGCCATTATTCCTGCAAGAAAGAGTGGACATTCATCTTCAAAAGTTGCAGCATAGAGGCTTAGGTGTTATGTTGTAGGTATATAAGAATTACAAGATATCAATGAATTCAGACGCATGAGGAGTTAGTCCTGCAGGAAGACTCCAGGAACGAGTCAAATAGAAGCATTGCACCAATCATCAACAACTATAGATCAGCACTAGCAGATAAAAATCCAGAGTCATGAAGTTTGGCCCACGAGAATCAGAAATTACCAGCCACTCTGGCAGGAGGAAAAGCATCTCGTAGAGCCCGCACAGTAAACGCATTGATTAGGACCCTCTTCCTTGTCTGCACCCAGAACACCTCCTCACTCAATACAACTTTCTAGATTTAATCTACTACAAACTCCTCCCCTGTTTTGCACAAATGTGGCAGCGCCATAAGGTCAAGAAACGAAGTTCAAATTGACAAGGACATCTTATTACCGCATCATTGAGATGGCCAGCAATATTGCCAAGTAAAATTGTGGTGTTGGTGCGGATTGCTGGTTCTTCGTCTACCTGAAAGAAAAATGAATACGATTGAGTTCCAACCAGATAGAACCTCCTCAGCATACGCAGCAATCCACCAATGTGAAGTAAAACAAACCTGCAACTTTGAAAGGTGCTTCAGAAGTGAGCCTGTCATTGTCCGCTGGCTTAACTGCAGAAGGGAATATACCACACTAATAATCAGCTCATGTATAATAGTCTAGAGGCAATGAGTTCTCCCAATTAGTCGATAATAACTCCTCAAGTGCATGAATATAGCATGCATACAATTTATGAGCGAACTGCTAAAAAGGCAACATAGATCATTGACTAGCAAGCAAGTTCTTAACTTAATACAAATATCTCCAACAACTGTACACCAAAACTAGTGCATCCTTAGCAATCAGCAAGGTCTGAAACTTACCTTTGGAGCAAGTAAAAGCATGGACTTCAAGGTAAGCTCTCGGAGGAAAGCGGATGTATCAGCGAAGCCTGTCGCAATATGGGGGAAAATCTGCATCCAGGAAAACAAATGTAAATGAAAGGATGAACACACTCAAGCTCCAGGGGCAATGTACCTAAACTGAAGCCAGGAACATTTGAAGTTCAGTTTTTATTGCAAACCTGCTCATCAACAACTTGAGAGGATAAACCAGATCCAAAAGTGTCAATATGTTGTAGTAATCCAACTCGAATGGCCCTGTCAGTTGATGCAAACATCTTCACAATTGTGGGCAGAACCTGATAGTCAAAGCAGTATGTTGTTAATGACAAGACAGATCCAGAGTATATGAGGTTAAGGCTTCTAAAATAGGCACAATTGGCACTTTACATACTATAGTCACGCCAATGATACCCACCTTCACGTTAAATTCATCTTGAGGCAGCCATGAGCCTATCTTCAGCAAAGGGTTTAAAGCAGGCGCTGCAGCAGACCCAAACTCCAGAGCAGATGCGAGCAATGGTAGCAGCTGTAATGAGCATGAATGCCACGGTGGTTTAAAAAATTCTCCCAACCTCAACCCAGATTAATCGAACAATTGTAAAACATAATAAATCAAAGCAAGAATGAAAGAATGATGTAAGGAAGTGAGTTTGAAACCTTCTTTGTTACAATAGGCCGAGGAAGCTGATCAGCAAGGGTAGGGAGTTTGCGGAAAAAGACATCTTTCTCTACACTATCCTTCAAGTTTAGAATCTCCATAAATTGTATTGTCTCCACCAGCTTATTGTGAAAAAACTCTGCTCATCATTAGATGTAATTAGACTCTGATCAGCAAGTTTGATCGCTAGCTCATAAACGAACTCCTAAAACGAAATATATACAAGCACCTGCTCATCCTAGTTATCACAGAAAATGAAGCCTATTTCTACCAGGAAGTATATAATTAACACCTTGCTGAATTCAAGGATCGTTCAACTTTTAGTGATATTCAGCTTTAATAATGAACTCAAGATCCAGAACGTAGATTCCTCGTAATCGCGTTACTACTTAGTCCTGAAAACACGATTAGGAACAATCTGAACTCACCGCTATTCTCTAGCAATTTAGCTGAGTTTAATCTTTTCATAGGAGCAGATGCCAAAAGCTTCTGGTAGTCTGGAAGCAAGGTCTGCAAATTGTAACACCAGCAAATGAGTGAGGTGAATATCTACTGCATCCATTCACAGCATCAATGCACCCTGCACAATGTAGCTGTAGCCTAAAGGTCATAGTCATCACCTTAGGTATTTGAGACGTATTCCGTAAATCCTCTGTCTTTGCAAGCTTGGTGGAAGAGAAGAGATCGTATATAAGGCATCCTGTTATTAGCAAGGCCCAATGATAATTGAAAATAACTTCGCATCGTGAATGCACAGCTGTAACTGTCTACAAATTGCATAGGACCACAACAGATAAAGATATGAAACAACGAAGTGCTAGGCTTACCCAAGCCCCAGGAGTCAAGTGCCCACGGAGGAGATTTCCGAATGGTAGTCCAATCACTTTTTGCCAGCTCCAAGGATTTAAATTGTGTACCCACGAGCCATTCATATTGCTGCAGATACATACAAAAGAGACAAGCTGAATGATAAGAATTGACTTCACAAAGTCATAAGGGCGAACAGTGTCATGAGCAGGGAATAGATGTGATGAACTCACAAGCATGGGGCCAGAAGCTGCTGGATTGGCACCATCAAACTCAGACAACACATCAAGCCCATGCAGCTTCCAATCTAATGTCTCAGTAACAACTACTGATGCCAAGCAGACATTTCCATGCACCTGCATCGAATGAAAGGATTATGTTAACGAAAACTCCAAGCACTCAAGTTCACGGAGTAGCAGAGAATGCAAAGAGGATCTCCACAACTGTCCCACGAAAAGAAAGTCATGAGAAACCTCAGTTTGTTCAGTTTTTCAAAATGAAAAAAATCCCAAGGAAAAAAGCAAGCGCTCATACTAGTTTGCAATCGTTGTTGAGAAAGCTAACGGCTCTTGCAATTTGATTAAGCCCCCATGCATAATATTCATTCCTGCGATTGTCCAACTCAGTCCAATGCATTCCATACAGCCAAAGAGCAGGAGAATCATCATGGCTATTGAGGAATATCAATGCTCAGATACCCTAATACGTTACTAGAACATGAATTTCAATTCTCCACGGACAAACACGAGTTATGTTAACCACAGTATATCCCTATTACATTGCTCCCAAGACTATATAGCATCATGGAATTACTGCATTCCTGTCAACTCCTGAGTGTCCACATGACCAAAAGTGGCCGCTTCCATATCTATGGGAGTTCCAATAAATCGTTTTAGGAAGTTTTAAACAAAATGTACCAATAGAAAGAAAAAACATACCCTACGTTCCTGAACGATTGAAATTTGTTTTGAAAGTCACTATAATCGACTATTAGCTACTTTCTATTCTAAATTCAGGGTGAACTAGCTACCTCTGCTTAAGGTCCAAGTGAGCTCTGTATTGAATTGAAAATTTTAAGCTAAATACAGGTGAACATACCTTTGTGTGCCTTGCAAATCCAACTCTCTGATTTTCTCGGCCAGAGGCATGACAGGCTCAGTGACAAGGTATATGGTCGGTTTCAATACACTCCCATCCATGGCTTCCGCTTCAGTGCTGTGCAAGAACACGAGCACATTGGGATGGCGCACCTGCCCAAATTTCAAAACCTCCAGTGAGCTCACTAGTGATTTTTTTGTTGCTAATTTGAGACAAATTACTACATAAAATTTGGGCTGGCTAATTGATACAAAGGATTTTTGGAAAAAAGAAGAAGGAATAATAGCCAGCTTTTCTACGATGTGTAGCCTCTTTAAACCTAGGTATCACCCGGTATTGCCTAAGTAGCACATAGGTAGCACATGTTTATTACCCTGATATTACCTATATATTAATATGAAAAGAGCATCTGGATTGCTCTTCAAGCCATGGAAAAGTAGCAAAAGTGCTAAACTGTCTCCTGACCAAAAAAATTACTGGAGCTCACCTCCACTATTGCACTTCCAAAACTTCATAGAAATTTCAAAGTCATTGAAGAGAAAATCTTACAATGCGGAGGCGTTTGGCTCCATTGCGAGCAGCAGCCAAGCGAGCATCCTGCGCATTGCTACCCGTGTAGGAGAAGATGGAAACAGGGGAGTGATCCTCCTGCACGAACAGCATTCATTTCTTCGAGTTTAGAAAACGGAAACTACTGACAATCTAGTTGTGAAACGAACAACATTCTTCGAGAAATGGACCAAACCCTAGGGCTCACCTTCGATGTGCCCCTGCAGTGTGTCCATCCGCCCCACGCAGTTGCGTAAGGCTCCCCAATGGTATACGGTAGATCCTTGATTCCGTCCCCGGACCCGACCACGCTCTTCAGAAACTTCAGCATCGCGTATTGCCAATGTCCGAATCAAACTCGATCAATCAATTTCAATTCGCAGCTCCTTCATCCTCACTCTCCGCTTCAAACAACAAACCCAGATCATACTACCGCACCAAAAAATCAACCCGCTTCATCACTGTTTGAACAAGCACACAAATCGAAGAAGCGGCAATCGATCGATGCAGAAAAATGACACCCTCGGACATTGAACTGATGAATCTCTAAACTTCAGTAATACAGTGTCAAACCCTAATATTAGATGTGCAAGGATTCCGAGATTCTCCGAACTGATTGACTCTGCCGCCAGTACAGTACCTACTTCCCCACCGGTAGGTACCACTGGTGATTTTTTTTGGTCAGGAGACAGTCGGTTTAGCATTTTTGCTAGTTTTCCATGGCTTGATGAGCAACTATCCCGCCAGGCTCCTTGGATGCTCTTTTCATACTGATATATATAGATACTGATATATAGAGGTAACATTAGGGTAATACACATGTACTACCTAGGTGCTACTTAGGCAATACCTGGGTGATGCCTAGGTTTAACCCCTAACTGCCTGAGCGTCCATTTTTGGACGATGTACAGATTTCATCCATGTTCTCTCATTCGTTGTGCACTTTTGGCAGTGTGGATTTTTTACTGTAGATTTTATGGAAAGTTAGCTTCATGCATGTGTGATCCGATTAGAAAGGGGGTGATTTGTGAAATTTTTATGCCTCATTAAGGTAGGAGCACCTAAAACCAACACTGTACCTAATTGCTACAGGATCTAGGCGTGCTGGTCATTCTAGAACGTAAATCTAGATCGTCCATAGATAGCTTATCATTTTGGTCAACATACAATAAGGGCTCTAAGATGTGCCTAGATTTGCGTTTTGAAATGGTTGCATGGTTTAGATTTTGTCGCAATTAGGTGCAGTGTTGGTTTTAGGTGCTCCTACCTTACATGTTGTAGTGATTCACCCAAAATTACGAAGATTTCAGTGTAAAAGTGCTCTTTAAAAAGTCAACTCATAAAATGAAGCAACCAAAAAATCTCCAAAAATCACTACACTTAGAGTATTACATTTCAACCAATCACAACAAATTTCATCCACATATTGTCAATATCTTATTCGTAATCGAATTACAAAATAATTTTGAATTTGAAGTTTCAAAATTTACACAAAAATATTGGTGATAGCAATCATAGATCTAACTGTATGGATAGAATCTAAAATTCATAATGTAAAACTTTTATTCATACATCAAGTTCAAAATATCCCTGTGAGTTGCATTTTATGATGCATCTTTGCAAAACTGCCAAATTTGGAGAGGGCTCTAGGCATTTAGGGGTTAAAGAGGCTACACATCTTCACTCCACGTAGGAAATCTGGCTATTATTCCTTTTTCTTTTTCAAAAATCCTTTTACCAATCAGCCAGCCCAATTTTTTGTTTTTAGCAATTTGGCTAAAATTAGCAACAAAAAATCATTGTTAGGGCTCAGCTCCGTTGGTTTTATGAACACAAGTACATGATATCATTCAAGCTCTATGGGCTGATAGGGAAGGAAGGGAAGCATCTGCATCAGGAGATTCGCTCGATCTGTGAAGGCAAACAGGAGCTGTACAGTAAGAGAGTTTATTTCCAGGGTTTGAGGACCGTCTTAGTCTAGTGCAGAGGCAGATCTGTGGATGCTGAATGAATACCTCGGTGTTTATAGAAGAAACAGGGTTTAGGGTTTAGTTGAATTCGATCTCACTGGGTTTGGCAGTAATTTCTGTAATAGACCGATTTAGACCTAGTCCACATTGATAGCTTCGTGCAACGTCAACCCCTTACAAGAGTTGTGGTTAGATGTGATGAATTGATCAAAACTTATGCTAGAGTCCATAGCAACTTTTCTCTCACTCATGTCCTTATGGCGCTTCGTGGTTGTTTGTAGAACCGGGTTTGCCGTCACGTCCAAGGACTGCATGTCATGCATATGGTTAGGGTTTCTGTGTAGGGTTTCCGTTTCGGTACAATTCTTTGGATACATACCATAGCCCAGTGGTGCTTCCCCGCACAGGTGAAGTGTACGCGTTGAACCTTCGTTCTCTAGGTTGTAACGTCAGAAATTAATTAAATTTTCCTTATCGTGCTTTTGTTGGGAGGCACATAACGAAAAGTACCAAAGTTGGAGTCACAAATTTATCGTGATTCAGTGAAGAAAAGCATCCCTTTTGAATCTAGTATGAGTGTCTGGTGATAGATGGGTATATTGATATTTGACACAAGAAGGTTTGGATTTGCCGCAGGTCTTTTGAAAAGAGAAGGTTAGCCGTCTGGAACTGAAAATAGTAGAAGGAGGAGAAGACGGAGAAGGAGCGAAGTGGGATGCTAGCTATGCCTTACAATAATACCTCATGTATAAATTATTCAATCACAAACATAAAGCCAGGGGCAGAGGTTACTACCGAACAACTGAAGCAATGTAGAGATTTGTTTAGTAGCGCATATGGAATTTGGAGTTCACAAGGCCGCCATCCTCACAAGCCTGTGACAGTAAGTGTGCGGAGGCTGAAGCTAGACTATTTGTTTGACCCCAAGACTTGTGGAATTGTGGTTGCCAAAGACTCAGAAGAAGGATGTCTAGTCGGCCAAGCCTTGTATGTGAAATATCCCTATTCGATGGACAAGGTGGTCATCTGGATCACGCAGCTTGTACTGTAGTGCGAGAAGACCACAGGCACAAGGGTGTGGCCACAACCATGATTCGCAAATGCTTGATGGACTACCAAGACGTGTGGGCATGCGGCTTGGTCTCCTGTCACCCTTATGCTGTGAAAGCACTGGAAACAGCGGCCAATAGCAGGTGCAACAGAAGCTTGAGTGCACAACATGCTGAAGGGCTGATTCAACGCAGTGGCATTCCATATGTACAAAACTGCGAACCTTGCATGAACACCACAAAATGTGCCATCCAAACCCATTTTCATGTAGATCATGCTTTAGTTGACATGATCTCTGCCGACTTGGAAGGTTGGCAATTAGGACGCCTTGAGCCAGGAGAAGAATACTTTGCTTTCACGTACAACCTACAGGAGCAGCAGTTAGAGTGGTCTTGATGTGTTTGCAACTTGCATGCTGGCTCGAAGCTTAAATTACTCTCAACGTACCTAGTTGCGACATTTGATAATACTCAGCAGCCTGTTATGTGATGATATCAGAAATCCAGGTTTAATATTGTGGTGTTCTAGATTCCTTCATGTGCATTTTTGTCACTCCGTTTTCTTTGGCTGTGTTTCCATCGTTGATCGTTGGAGGTTTGCTAGTGATTCGGCTGAGGGCTTTCCTTGTCAACTGGGTGCTCTGCCCTTCCACTTTATGCGGATGTCTCCGCTGACCTAAAGATACAACAGATTCAATTTTATAAAACCAGGTTTGATGTCACAACTCTCACATGCACGATTGGGGTTTGATGTCACAATGTTTTCGCTATCAAGAAACCATGATGCTTGATTAACGTCCTGCATGCAAATGCAAAAGGTTGATTGATAGTCCAAATATTTATTGCTACAAAACAACCCCAATTGTGCATGACGTTAATCCTGGTTTCATATAATTGAATCTATTGCATCAATTTTATGTATTGGAGTATGAGCAGCACACTGCAATGTGAAATCAAAACCAGAACCATGCATCATGGTTGCTTGATAGCGAAAACATTGGTACAAAGAATTCACTTCTTGTGAGTATTACATTCACCCAACATTGCGCTGGCTTTTATAAACCCACTTGGAGCATGTGCAACTGAAAGTTGGGAGACGTCCAAGTTTGAATTCTATGGTATTGAGGGCAATAACATATACGATTAGCATTGTGAAGATCCAGTAAGGAGATCTTTTAGCACGTTAATGATATAAGAGAGGAAAACGTTAACTTTTCAATCAAGGTGCATTCTCCAAGGATTTGTTCTGAATGAGGAGTTGCTAAGGATAAATTTGAAACGTTTATTTGTTTAGCTTACGGTATTCAAACTTCAAAGAAGATGAACCCTAAGGCCACCTGGAATTAAGATTCTGTTAGGGATACGTCTTAAGCCATTTGGACCTAAATGCCTTCTTTCGGAGGTAGACTCAAACTTCAAATGATATATTTGTGATTGAGCTGTTTTACTCTCTGTGATCAAGGCTGTATGAACTTGATTGCAACCAAAGTGTAACATTTTCTTTGCTACCCCAAGCCCGGCCACAATAGAGCACAAGTAAGCTAGATTCACTTCTGTCACGTTCAAAATGGCTTGCAAAATTAATCAACGCAAGTTTGAATTCTGCTCGTGAGCCCAATCATGCTTATGACTGAATAGCAGTGCACATGTAACTCTTACATATTGTATCAATTGCAAGCAAAACAAAAGTGACCCTTTAACTTTAAGAGGATCCAAGTATTTAGGAAAGTATAATCCTGTAAAAGAATAAGGTGGCTTAATTTCCTTGGTTCATATCCTTGACTCATAGAAAAGCCACTCCTTCCTTTGAGCCTGTAGGAGGTGTCAAAGTGCGAGCTTGAGGCAATAATACTATGCAACGTGGTTCCTACCTCCTGCAATCCACACTCACAATTGCGAGACTCTCACCAAAACAATTGCTTTCCTCTTGTGAATTGAAATCATGAGATTCTATCACCGCCCTTCAAAGAGATAGAGACCATGTCCCCGCTCGAAATTTCGTTGCAAAAGCACACGCAAAAGCAAGGACAAATACTCGGACTAACACCCGTAAGAGCATTTCCACCAATGACTGATGCCTTCAAATTTCTTGCTAAAAATCGAAGTTCCGATTTGACTTGGGAAGACTTTCAAAATGCTCGAGGCTAGTATATTGCTTGTGGATACTAGCTAGACTCCTCTTTTCTGGCAAAATTCAAGTTTGGGCTGGAATATCACGTTCGGAAATAGGGATACCAGTGTCACTGCCGCTGGGCGTGCTCTTATATTCTTGAATCTTCAACAGTGTTTTTTGGGACTCATACTACACCGGGTATAGAATGTGAGGCTTCCTATGGGTGCTTGAAAAGTTGTAAAAATTAAGCTACTCTACGAATTGGCCAGGTTTAACTTCTCTTCGTCGGTTTGTTTGCTTCATAACTGAATATAGTTATGAAAGTGATGGAGAGCTCCATAACAGAAAGAGTCAACTTACTAAGTAATGCGTGGTGCCTAGTTGCCTACCTATCATCCCAACTGATGGAATGAGAGTGAGCTGAGAAGTGCTGAATCCTTAACCCAGGCCACAAAGCAAGGCAACCTCAGTCAGGGCCAATTAACTTCAGCACAGTTAGTACGTGATTCAGAACTGTAGGTTAACTTACAGTATCTTCTTCTACTTGTGCTGTGTCTGTTTTGAGCATACATACCTGCAGGTATTGAACCCGAACGAATTATGCAAGAGTTTATGCTCGCACCCTGGAAGAACTCCGAATTTCAACGTCGGCACTTGATAGCAGCATTCTGCCAATTGATATCTTAACTTGCAAGCATGACCAGTGAGTCACAAGGGTGAGTCTTAACTTGCAGCTCTGCATATGGTTGCGAATGCAGACACGAGTTCTGTTCGATGCATGGGAAGTTTTCAATGGAGGAAACACTGGCAACATGCACTCGTAATTCCAGGTAATTTGACTCTACTCTCTGAGGTCTGTGCTTTCATTTCTATGCCATTTCTGAGTTCGAAGTCAGAGTGTAATTAAGACTAGCCAGCAGCAACCCATGTCCAGATGTGTTTTGAAGCTCTTTCCAAGACCTAAACATTGATTTCTTGGAAGGAGCCTAATTCAAAGAAGAATCAGGGTTTCCACGATGCTCAACATCTTTCTGTGATACACAAGTTGAGTTCAAAAGAACTTCTGAAGAAGGAAGCTCTTGACATCAATTACTCCCTGACACCAGCTTCGGGAGCAAGCAGAAGGAGCACACCATTCTCACATATTGATTGAATACAAATCATATTCCTGTTTTTATTTTATTTTTAATGTTACCAGATGAATAGTAAGATAGTTGTTGTTATGTAATTGATCAACTCATGGGGTGTGGCTCGTTCACTTTCCTGAACTTACTACTTTGAGCTGTGTACTGAATTTGGGCAGGGAAGCCTCGTCAAGACTCGGATTGGTTTTAAAGATCCGGAGGAGGCGATGGACAAAGGGAACCTTAGGGTTTCCTGCTCTGGAGTGATATTAACCATATTGCGAAATTGTCACAGTGTAGGAAACCAACTGACAGCATTTGGGTTGACCACGATGGGGCGGACTGTAACACGGACGTTGCTATTCCACGTGATGCACTTGTTGTTGGTATCGCAATGTGCAACAGCTGCGATGAGGAGGAAGTTCTTCTTCCCACGAAGTAGTAGTGGTACCGTTACCGAGCAGGACGAGCTGCATGCGCACGGGCACTCCCTGGAAAGCCACGCCAGTTCCAAGTACTGTGAGGAGCCGTGCACGACGATGGTCCTGGAGGCCTCCGCCAAATGCCATAGCTGCGTTCTCGCTCACCCTTTGATTCCACAGTACATGGACATGGTTGCGTGGCAGCTCGTTTCCGATGTGCTCATAGCCCTGGCCTACTTCTCCATCCCTGTTGAGCTCCTTTTCTTCATCTATAAAGCACAGGTACGCAGGAGGTAATATATTTATTCTCACCCACTGTACTTGAACCATTGCATTTCTTTGCCCTTTGAAATCAAGCAAGCATAATTCTTCTCTGCATTGCTCTTGATCGTTCACATTATGAAGAGCCTTGCAATCCTGAAAACATGTATATCTATCTTCCTACAAGAAACAGAGACATGAACAATCTGGTGTGCAGGTCTTTCCATACAAGTGGGTGGTGGCGGAGTTCGGGGCCTTCATTGTCCTCTGTGGGCTCACGCATGTGATCAACGTGTGGACTTATCAAGAGATAGCGGCAAATGCAATCCGAACAATGACGTTCTTCAAAGTGGCCACGGCTGCTGTGTCCTGCGCTACCGCTGTGACCCTCAGTTGGGTCATTCCTGATATTTTGAGTGTGAAAAAACGCGAAATTTATCTTGTTGGAAAGGTAATTGCTCCCTGCCATCATTCCAGGTCATTCCAGAGCAGTTACAGTGTAGTCCATGTTAACCGAAGAAAGGCAGAGCAGAAGGTACATTGTGACATCTACAGTCATATTCGTTTCATTAGCATAATGATTTCACAAAATTGGAGCATTCAGAAAAAAACCGGGCTCTGAACAACAGTTTGAGGCGCCCATCTGTAACATAACTCTTCTCCGATTTGTGACCCCTTGTGCAAATTTGAACGTTATAGATTGAAACTTGAACACATGTGACATTATGTTCCATAACCTGCTCCCTGCTCCTGCCATTTGCCAGTGATGTAATCCATTGAAACTCTCCGAAATAACGAACATATATTTATTTAATTTATTTATGAGGTGATTTGTAGACGTGAGAGCGAAGGGCTGGTGCAGAATCTGAGACCCGTGTTAATGTCAATGGAGGGGGGGCTTTTTTCCTAGACTGCAGAGCTAGACAAGGAAGTGGGAGCAATGAAGAAAAAAGCGGAGACAGGGAAATACGTGTGCATGCTAACGAGTGAAATTCGGAGCACACTGAACCGCACCACTATCCTGAAAACCACGCTGGTGGAACTGGCTCAGACTTTGAAACTGGACAACTGCAACATCTGGATGCCCAGTCAGGATGGCGAGAGCTACACGCTCACCCATGAGCTGGACGGCAAAAGTTTTACCTCTGCTGTTCCTCACACCACCGTACCCCGAACTGACTCCGGCGTACAAATTGTGAACATATATTTATGCCCACGTTAATTTCATGCTTTCAGAATGTTGTTTTCTATGCTCTTCCTTCAGGATTTTCATTTTGAAATTAAATGAGCTACACCTGTCACTCATTACACTAATTGCTAAGTTAGGGGAATAGCTATCAATACCATCGTGGTTCTTAAATGTTGCTTAACAAGCTCCAACAATTCAGTAGTAGAACATGGTGTCGTTTCTCACCACATAATTAAAGCAGTGGAAAGATGCCACAATTTGCTAAAAACGGGACTGTCAGTGGTGTTGGTCACAACGGGACAAAAGTTCTATGTCTTCTCCCCATTTCAGGGGTGAAATGCGATGAGGTTTCTAGTAGTGATTAGAGCTTGAGTTACTCCCAACGTTTTGTTGAATTACTTTCCGTTATTGCTAACAAACGTAGCACAAAGTGTATGATCCTAGTAGTGAGTACCTCAACCAAGATATTTATTTTAGGTTCTAACTTGATATTTTTTTAATTTCTTGGCATAACTCTAGTACTAGTCATGTTAAGGGGTTTAAATTACAGTAAGCAATCTGAAAAAGCTGTTCATAGTGTAAGTAACTTGGTTTAGGTATCAACACTGAATAGAAAGAATAGTGTACAGTGACTGGAAGTGATTTTTGTGCACTGATTTTTTTTGCGTAGGTTCTGAACCAGGAAGGAGCGTTACTTATTCCTCCAACCTCTGTCCTCGGAAGGCACAATTGTCTAGATTCCGAGGGAATCACTTGGGTAGACCGTGTGGTGGCTGTGAAGCTGCCTTACATGAGTACCTCGAATTATGAAGAGCGGGCCAAACAAATGGATCTTGCGAATGGTCATATTGATGCAGGAACGGCCTCAAATGCCTTGCTGGTTCTTGTATTGCCTTGTGATCCTGAGAGAACCTGGCAAACTGAAGAATTGGATGTAGTTACCGCCATTACAGGCCAGGTTTTTGCTGCACAACCCAACTCGTCATGGATAGTTAAAAAGTTTACACAGACTGCAAACAGCTCGATCGTCTGCAAAGTTTTTCCCAATTGTGATCTCTAAGGTAAACCACCCCATTTATGCCGTGCAACTATTTATGCCACTTTGTGATCACTATGTATCAAAGTCTTCCATTTTAAGATTTGATATTATGTACACTGCTGGTACATAGTGACGCAAATAGGGTGACTTCCAAATTGTGACACAAATAGGGTGGCTTACCTTTTGCAAGCTAAAATTTCTACTGTTCATTATTGCTCTGATCACTTTCACCCTTAATAAGTGAATGATGGATTCAGAGTATAATGTAGAGGATACTAAAACCGATATGGTCCTGATCTCGCCTTGTATTGATACTAACCTCTATTATCAAGAACAACTCATCTTGGTTAGACTTCTTAGCAAGTGGTGTGATCATGACTAGTGATTCTTTTGTCGCTAACTTTAGCCAAATTGTTACATAAAATTTGGGCTAACTAATTGATACAAAAAAAAATTGAAAAAAAGAAGGAATAATAGCTAGATTTCCTACATGGAGCCAAAATGTGTAGCCTCTTTAATCCTAGGTAGCACATGTGTATTATCCTGAAAATTACCTTTTATATTAATATGAAAAGAGCATCCAAGGATGCTGGATTGCTCTTCAAGCCATGGAAAAGTAACAAAAATGCTAAACTGTCTCCTAACAAAAAAAAGTCACTGATTCGTGACTTGCATATGGTCATTGACTTTTGAATGGAAATGGGGTTCTCTATAGTCGCTTAATGTGGTCTACTTTGAAGAAATTTCATAGATAGTGATAGAAATTGAATCTCAAGAGATTTGGCTTTTGTACCCAAAGTGATCTCGTACATCTCAAAAATCACATTAAAATGCTTAAAGTAGCGATGCAAATAGAATCCTGGACCTTCTCTCTGTGAGCGGGGTAGATTTTTGTCCTGATATGTGTCAATTGTTGTCCTGGTATCATGTGTAAATATTAGAGAAGTCCTAGTTTCCTCAGGTGAAGTCATTTTTGTAGGCCTGATGTTTTGATTCAGGTTGCGGTTGCACTTTCGCATGCAACAGTGCTGGAGGAGTCGATGAAATCGCGGGACCAGCTACTGGAACAGAACAAGGCGCTGCAGATTGCAAGGATGGAAGCGGAGGAAGCAGTGGCAGCGCGCAATGACTTTCTGGCGGTCATGAACCATGAGATGCGGACGCCCATGCATTCGCTCATCGCTCTCACGTCCATTCTCTTGAAAACCGAGCTCAGCGCCGACCAGCACGCCATGGTCGAGACCATGAGCAAGAGCAGCGGCCTCCTGTCGTCCTTGATCAACGACATCCTGGATTTCTCCCGCCTCGAAACCGGCAAATTCGCTTTGGACATCAGCCATTTCAAGCTCCCCAATCTCTTGCGTGAGGTGGAAAACATCGTCCGCCCTCTCGCCACTTCCAAGAAAATTGCCTTGATCTTCCAATTGCCTCCTGACCTTCCCCAACATGCTTTGGGCGACAGCAACCGCATTCTACAAGTCATGCTTAATGTGGTACGTCAGCCTCTAGCTCTCAAACCATATCTTCATGATCATAGCTTCCTTCATCAGGTAGAGATTCCTACTTTAAAAGCATAACTTTAACATACTGTATGTAGGAGTACTCATAAAAATTGATCTCCACACAACCTATGGACTTGTTATGGGCATTTAGTCATTAAAAACGCGTCACATTACAAAAGATTTCTACTAGTGACTCTCACTGGTTGTAGTCAGACTACTATAAGTGCATGACTAAGTGACTGTAGACAACGTGGCTTACACCACTTGTTAAAAAGTTGAACTCAAGTACAGTATGAATAGATGAGTTGTTGTTGTTGCTAACATGGGTCCGTCAGTGTAGAAGACATGATCAGGTCCCTCATGAGATGTGTTAGTAAAAGATTCGCTTGTAGAGATCGAAGGAACTTAATTATGTGTTTGATCTGAGCTAATTAAGGTGTGACTGCAGATTGGGAATGCAATCAAGTTCACTTTGCAAGGAGAAGTACGTGTGACGGTATACATGGGCGACACGAGTCCTCCTCCCTACCAAGCGGCTGGTTCACCCAGCCACGCAATGACACCCAGAAGAGCGTTGGAATACCGCTACTTGCATATTGAAATAGTCGACACCGGCATTGGAATCAAAGCCATGGACGTGCCCAAGTTGTTCAACAAGTTCGTGCAAGCTGATAGTAGCACGACTCGAAACTTCGGAGGCACCGGTTTGGGTCTTGCCATTTCTAGAAAATTTGTAGAGGTGAATCTTTTTTCCATCTTTACCTTTCTGATCATACTCCCTAACTTGTAACATTGTCATATTTTTATGCTTCCCACTCTAAATATCTGGAATTATATCGCAATCTTTGATCTATGATTTGATTTCATAAAGTAATTAATTAGGGTTGTGTAATTAGACGGTTTAGACATGATCCTATTACACGTAACTTGGTGTTGGATGTCTTTGTTTGACCAGTGCTAACTACAGTAGACGGTTTCTTCAAATATGTTAAAATATTTTAAGAACATGCTTAGTGGGATTTGAGTGACACATACTAGACTGTAACCTTGGAGTAAAATCACTACTAACATTGTAACAAGATCTTTATTCTCATGGTCAATTGTGATATTTCTTCTGCACACAGATCTAAAACCTAAAATCTAGGACTGGTGTAGATCTGATCGAACATCCAGACGAGTACAGTCTGAAAAAGTGTCTAGTTTCTTGAAAGTTTGTGCATAATAGTACTCCCTCCGTTCCATAATAGATGATGCTTTTGAGAAAAAAAATTGTCCCAAATTACTTGATGCAAATCATTAATTCAATTTGAAGTTGTTTTACAAATTCTAACAAAGCAAAATCACAAGACATGTGCACATGAAGTGCACATGAAGTGCCTTCAGTTGTTTGTGAAGCTTGTCTTTGCTCATGTGTGGAATCCTATAACTATTGCAATCACCTCCTTTCATAGTTTCTACCATGTAATGTTGTAAACTCAAGAAAGCCTTATTCAAAACTTAGGTTGACATGCCATCATACACCTCTTTCACAACATGAACAAGTTCATCAATTGCTCATGCTGAAGAGATTGAATAGATAGACCTCTTTAATATCACAATCTACGAGCTACCACATGCCACATGTCACTTGCCACACGGACTATATGCAGTCTGTTACTGCTTGGACAGACAACTAATCCGAAATAGAAACTTATTGTATTAAAAAATTTGATGAAATCATTCTAGTTTGCTCAATTTTTTTATCTTTTTCAAAAGCATGGGAGGGAGGGAGTATTATGTCTCACGGCAGAAATGGTTGTGAAAAGGCCCTGGAGGCCTGGACATTAATTAAGACGCTAGATCAGAAGCTTGGATGTTGTACTGATGCAAAGTGACTGTAAATGCTATTGCAGTTGATGGGTGGGAAAGTATGGCTGGAGAGCGAGGGACTCGGCAAGGGATCATCCTGCAAGATGTACATTTCTCTTGGCATTCCTGACAACGTGAAGCGAGTCCGGAACAGTCCTCGAATGGACTCAGCGGCTCTTCTTGATTTGAAGGACCTAAAGGTTTCATTCTTTCCAGTCCTTCACATACCTCTCTACTGCAATTTTGTCTCCTGTTAATACTGCTCATAACAACATTAAGGAAGTCAAAAGACTCTCTCGACGTACATGGCCAGAGCCACAATATTCTGCCTTTGTCAGAGTCTTTAAAACCAAGCTACACACATTGTTGAGCCAAGGCCGACACCCCAGCTGCTGCATGGGTTAATTAACGCTGCAAATAAATGCGAGATTCTTGTCACGTTTTTTGGGGAAGGTTATGGTGGTGGATGACAACCCTATCAATCGAATTGTCACACGGCGGCTGCTCGACACCATTGGGTGCAAGTCCACAGTGTTGGATTCTGGCCAGAAGTGCTTGGACGTCCTGGAAGAGAAAGGCCCCTTGGAGTTTCAAGTCATCCTTTTGGATCTCTGCATGCCTGAGGTGCATCATTCTTCTCCATCCCAAATTCTAGAGTTGATTTTAGCAAACTCGTTGTTTAACCCATTGATGAATGGGGCACGTGGCCTGCCTCGTCAAACTATGTCTTCCGCTTAGTATCTTCAACAAACTCAAATTCTTCACGCATTGAGACAAAGAATGGGAAGCAATGAAATTTGCATGGTGAATCATGTACTAGAACTTGTCACCTAATCCTCCAATTCTTCTGCCAAAAAACAGGAATGAAATGATGCAAGAAAATAGGGATGAAGTTTGGAATTCGACGAGCACAACTAAATTATAATCAAAGTAGAGGAGGGCCACTTTTCTTGCCTCCATTTGAAAAATGACCCTTTTCTACTATTGGGTTTAAGTCTACGTCACACTGTACATGGAAACGTTCATTAGGGGTGTCAGAGTGCAAGTTTGTGAGGGGAGACGTTCAGACATGTTGGCATTCCCTAAGTTAATCCACGCCCACAACCATAAGACTCTCACCAAATCCATCGACTTCTACACGACAGGGCCACGTCCTTGCTCCAAAGCTCATGGAGAAAGCTCGCGCTAAAACTCGCACTCCGACACCCCTATTGTCTGTTATTTGGCAAAGTTTTGTGCAGGAGTGCATAACTAAAATCTACTAAAGTTGTGAAAGGAAGAACCACTTGTAGTGCATCTCAATTTGACCAATGTAATGAATATGGCCAGAACCTGGACTGCTGGAGTTAGACTGATCGAATGCTAATGGGTGCAGATGGATGGGTTTACGGTGGCCACGGAGATAATCCGAAAGTACGGGAGGACAAGACGGCCGGTGATCTCGGCCCTGACGGCGAACTCCGATACCAAAACGCGAGAGCGGTGTTACGAAGTGGGCATGGATCACGTCCTCATGAAGCCCATCACCTTGGAGCTCCTGAGATCAGAATTGGCCAAACTTCTGGACTTTCATGAAGATCACCTGGACTCTCCACCTCGAGTACCATTGCTCAGTTCCCTGCTGGATTCCGAAACAGGCTCCAGCACCGACTCCAGCACCGAATACTCCCCTGCGCCTCAACTCCACCTGCCCCAGGCTATCAGTGATCTGCATCACAACAAAGCAGCCGCTGCTTCGGATTCACCGCCTGTTCTCCCTAAATCCTAAACCCTAAAGCTGTGTCACAGTCTGTTGTAGAAATTAAGGCTCCAAGTGATTGTTCCAAGTTTCCTTCGTTGCAGGGACCTCCAGAATGATTCATGTGAGTGTCACTTGCCTGCAAATCATTGTCTTACACTAGAACTCGTTTCATGGTTGAGGATATTGTTTTGCGTCATTTTAACATAGGTAGAAGTGTTATTTTTTGGGAGAGAGCTAGAGAGATCCGTCACTTTGGATGCACGAGTCAGTCACTTTAAAAAAAAAAAACTGCACTAGAACAAAGCCCATTGCAATGCAATAGTACCATGCTTGGGTAGATTTCTCCCCACTTTACATTGCCCTAAGGCATGAAATTGTGAAGCATACCTTCATCTTATTGGATGAAAATGGTATGGATGAGAACATGACCATCAATTTGGATGAATTCGTGACACATTTTGTGACACTGCTCATTTAATAATATAGATGTGTGAGTTTCTTGTGTAATGTCAAAGTCGGAGGTTGTAGACGAGTATAATTGTAACAGTAGGTAACCCCATTTCCATTCAAAGTTCAATGCCCACACACATTCAACCATTACGCTCCTTGCTAATAAATCCTTGCCAGTGTATGCATAGATGAGATTAGTATGCTCTACTTTGTTTACAGATATGTTACCACATAGTAGGTGTGATTGCGACTTCAAAGTGGGAGGTTGTAGACCAGTTTAAGTGACAATAGATAACCACATTAATTTCCATTCAAAGATCTATGGCCATACACAATCAACCATTACACTGATTGCTGATAAAATCCAACCAAGTGTATGAATAGATTCAGAGTTGCTCTAACAATTTTAGCATTCTCCACCTTACATATAGACATGTTACCACAGTAGGTGTGACTGCAAGGTGCTAATTCCAGAAGAGGAGTTCTTTTACGATCATTTCAGATTTGTGAAGCCAGATAACCTGGTCCAGGCCGAAGTTCTACTTTGCCAGTTCTGCGTCAATAATCAATGAAAGTTTCAAGTCTTCAATCTCAATGTGGCACCTCGATCGGTCCCATTACTGAGTGAGTTAGACCGTGCAAAATAATTTATTTTTTATATCGAGATATATGCCTGAGAATCGAAGAAGATGCAGACTACCGTAGATTGATTAGCTTGTGGACGGTCGAAGGTCAGAGCCTGGGGTGAATGAGCCTGGTGCAGGTTTGATGGGAGGGCCTCCAGGGTGCGTGGTGAGCCACACTACCGACCCATCTTCAGCTACCGTGGACTCATTCAAGGCCCTTGTCACACTTTTGTACAACAACTGGTGTCTCATACTTTTTTTCTTTCCCTCCGAGCGTGGAGCTTTACGCCCTGTACACATGATTTGTTAGCCAATTTCAGCATTCAATATTAATTTCTGA
The DNA here is from genome assembly GCA_022496805.1 of Pohlia nutans. Taxonomy (NCBI): domain Eukaryota; kingdom Viridiplantae; phylum Streptophyta; class Bryopsida; order Bryales; family Mniaceae; genus Pohlia; species Pohlia nutans. The sequence goes on along the minus strand of CM040085.1, from coordinate 27,288,144 downwards.
ATCGTCACAACAGTGCAGCAGTGAATCCTCACTTCTCTGCGGGAATGGAATCCAAAGCATTACAGTGTTAATACTCTTGAGTACAATAGAATTGGAATGGGTCCACAGAAGACTCAATTCAAAGAATTGGTTAAGGCTCTTGAAAGAGTTTCTAAAATATTATATCAAGTCCTAAGGGTTAAGCTCCTTTATCCGTGTGGAATCGACATATTTCGGTCCATCGGTCCATTCCACCGGACCGTATTGTCAATGGGGAGATTCCGCTGCAGGAGGAGCAGATATTCACATACAGAAATCTTTCCGAGTGCTTTATGAGAATGTGAATCTGTTGAAGAGACTGAGAGACGACTGAATTACCAAGGTCAACGTTGAAGCGTTTGAGCTCCCGGTACTCCTGGCAAAGGGCACAGGGCGAGAGGAAGCAGTGGATGACGAAATCAGAGCACGGGCTCTCCACCAAGTTATATTTTTGCCGGATCCGGGCTCGGTACTTGCCTGCCATGCTCGCACTTGCACAGTTCAATTGCTTCACAAAATAACTGCAGCACCTTCCGTTGCTTCCATCTTCAATCACATGACCCGGCCAGAAATTTATGTCATTCTATCAGCCTTCTTGAATGCAGAGTTTCAGCTTGCCACCACCATCAGTGACAGAGTCACTCCCTAGATGCCATTCATCAAACCTTTTCATTAAGCTAACCACACCTAATGTTCAGCAACACTAATTTATGCACCAAGTGTAGTTCCAATCCTATTGATTTTTGTTGGCAATCACAAAGGGAATTTCAACGCACCAAATTATGTCTTTTTTCCATAGCGCATGCATAAGTAACAAAGGTTCAAAGTTTTACTTAAAACAGACACAGATCTGATGTTTAGATGGTGTACATTTTTAAAATCAATGTGTATTCGTTTTGTCGGATTTTATTACTGTCACGTTTAGGTACGTGTTGCAATTAGGTACTTCTACCTTATTCGTGAACCACCAAAAACAGAGTGAAAAAAGACAATTTAAGAATGTGGTCAATTCATACCTGTTTGGTTGTCCAAGGCATTGGCCATCGTTCCAAACGTCATCGCTGAACAAAACATTGTCCAACAACCTGCATGAAAATCCCATCGCTAAAATCAATCAATCCTACTTGAGAGAGGAAAAAAAAACTCCCGAATTCTTTGGTGAAACTGATGTGTGTACACTCAAGTTCTATTCATTACATTCAATGTTGTGCTTTGACCACCAAGCCCAAAGCACAACATTGAGAGTGACCCAAGACCTACATAATTACCCAGGCCACCAGAGGGTAGACAACTAACTCATAACATGTCCAAATTCATTTGCATGTTTATGTCTTGACAAATGTTTTTATATAATTCATGAAACTTTCTTGGAACAGACAGTTTTTTCAGCTGTGGGAAGATGTTGAGGAATATATATATATATATATATATATATATATATATATATATATATATATATATATATATATATATATATATATATATATATATATATATATATATATATATATATATATATATATATATATATATATAAAATTTGAAATCAAGAGTCCGTTCACAATCATGGCTAAAAACCAAGCATTGCAAAGAAGTAGTGGGTGGTTTGGGGTATCATTATGAGTGGAAATTAGTACCACAGTGTGTGGACATAGGGGAACCTATATGTTGATATTGAGTCCCGGTGTACTTGAATCCACTTTTAAAATTTGTGTCAATTTCAATATTGAGAATAAAATTGTGGAAAAATACGCATTCCTTGTTAATCCTTCTGTAAAATGAAAGAAAACTATTTCACCAAAGATATCATTGCTTAAAATACTTAAGTTGGTGGATTGAAGGCCATCAACCTTAAGTCTGAGTGCTTACAGATGCCGATGTCTTTGTGGCAGGCAAAGATGCTGGAGCTCCATGGCTGGGGTTGGCGAGGCTGCATGACAGCGGGAGTAGCCAGTCTGCTCATTGGAGCTGAAACTGCAACAGGCACCGACTCCGAAGCACTCATTTTTATTTTTATTTTTATTCTTTCCCAAATCCGGCCTCAGTCACCAATTGTGATGAACTCGCAGATGACAACTTGACATGTATGACTTTTTTGAGCTCTCAACTTCTAGCCAGTGCAAGAATTAAATTACTATGTCTATTTCTATTTCAGTTTGGACCAGTGTTGTTACATGGTTAGACTCAGCGAATTGGAGTCATTCTGAGAGGTAGTGGACCTCAAACCATTCCAAGAAAGAGAGAAACTCTAACTCGTAGGGCGAGTGTGAATAAAGAGTCTATTAGGGAAGTGCTGCCAACTTAGCCACCAAGACCAAGTTCACATATGCTACCCTTGATGCCCTCTTTCAAGGATAGACTCTATGTCATTCCAATATACTGCTAAGCCCTAAGCTAACATCGCTTCTGTTAAAAATGCATGTGTAATTTGCTCATGATCAATTTTAGATTATGGAAAACAAGATTGTGAAATTACACGATAAAGAGGTTCATGATTGTCAATACCCTTCAAATCACAACAAAATTGCATGATAAGAGGGTTGTTGTTCGTAAACCCCATGAAATTCACATAGAAAATTCATGATCATAATTTTGTGTCACATGTACTTTTTGCATTGCACATGCAATTTTAATAGAAGTAGTGTTAATGGGATATGAAGATTGCATTTGAGAATCGCCTCCACTTGCAGAAGAGAAAAAGATTGCAATTTGACACACCCTAAAATGATGCAATGACTGCAAGGAAAATCATTAATTTAAGAAGTGAAAAAGAGTAATTGATTATTGCAGATTAATCTCCGTATTGCAATCGTGTATTCCAGCCACTGGTTTCAATGGAGGGATGTGTTTGCAGCAGGACAGCAAAGGCGGGTAAGTTTACTGGGCTTTTGAAAACCGATTTATAGTAACTGCAAGCTGGGATACTGTACGTGAGGGTCAGATTCAGACAGCCTGGTGTTGAAATTGAATTTCCACGTCAGATTTTGATAGGTCTACGTCACCCTAAACCAATCGCAAGATGGTACGTGGCACTTTTTCACGAAAAATGAATTAATGTATGCAGGAACTGACCATGACGTAGGTACCTATTTTTCTCGAAACCACGAGTAAAATAGGAACTGACCATGACGTGGTTTCATTGAGTAATAAAACTACGAGACCCGGCCAACCTATTTGGACAATCTCATTCGTTCATCCGGTCAAATAGCCAACTGTGTCATTAATTCTAGCTATAAGTTGGTCATTGCTAAATTAAAACACAGCAGTCTCAATTCCTATACCTGCACTTCCAAACAAATGCACAACTGTGTACAGCCTCACCACTTTAATAGGAAATAGTAATAATGTGAAGCGCATTCTCAGGATGAAATACAACACAAGAAAACAACTGAGTCCGAGAAATCTGAGTGAAAAGAAACACATAAGATGTGATGAGTTTAATGTCAGCAAAGACAGTTATTTTCACAGTAAAGAGTGATTTTGAACAGCCGCAGTGATATTCTTTAAGCTCAAAGTATAACATGGTACAAGTTACTTGCTAACTTATCCGGATAAATTGTAAACAATCTGATGGGACTCAACACTTAATAAAAGGCTACGATGTAAAGACTAGGAAAGAAGATCACAAAACAAAGCCTAGAACCTTTGTGCAGGGAACGTGATGAACGTGAAAAATTCAGTCACCCTGCTCTAACGGATTCTCTACTCTCTGTAATTGGCACAAAAGGATTTGGAATGGCTCGCCTAAATAATTCGTCTAAGGGTTTCTCTTCCAGTGAACATTATCAAAAAGCAAAACTGATCCATTATCTTTAACAGTGCTTGAAAGTACTAACAGTGAACAGTATCAAAAACTGCACAACATCCATTATCTTTAACACTGCTTGAAAGTAAAAGGAGATTTAACTCTTGTCCGTCTCCTCATTCCTCAGAAACTCATTTAATGCTTTAGTGGCCAACTTTTGAGCACTGATACCTTGGCTTTCAGCTGCTTTTGAGAGATTCTCAGCCACATCTGCATCCAGATAGACGCCCACCTTGCTGTGCAATTTGCAAGGGCCGGTGTAATTCTCAATGTAGCTCTTCAAAGCAGAAAATCCCTGTAGAAAACACACAATAGATGACACTCAGATCAATAGGTTGCTCAACAAGACCATAGATTCACTTATTGAAAAGACCCTGCATCCAATTTAGGTTCTGGTATCCATTTCAAAAAGGACCAAATTAGGCTTCGTGATTATTTTTTAGCACTTTTCATATGGGAACTTTCTTTTGTTCACTCTATTTTCAACTTTTTTTGGACCAAAGCATGCAATGTTCAAACCTAAAAGTGATACCATTGTTGATATGACACCTACATTTAGCATTAAAAATAACGGTCATATTCTCTAAACTAACAATCGTTTTCAAAGGTAACCAATGGAAATTGAAGAGTTCTTTGAAGCAACCAATGAGAGTAGAAGCAATTAAGGGTAGTCTAGTGTCCATAGTAATGACCTCAACTTTGAAATTCATAGAATATTATTGGAGAGTACAAAAAATGTGAAACAACTTGCATTGTGATTCTCTTTGATTTGCTTACACACTAATCTCAAACTATATCCTCACTCACAAAGTGAGATCAGAACAGAGTGTCACTTTTAAAGTTTGGTTACCTTAAAATTTGGCCCCATCTGAATTATTAATTTGTATCAGTCCAATTAGTCATTTAAAAACAGGGGAGAAACTACGGACCTGTCTGAAAGTGAAGTCACCGAAAGACTCCTGCTCGTGTCGCTGTGTTCTCCACATGTACAAGAGAGGCTCTAGCACTGACTCCAACTTATCCAACTTCACTCTGTCCATAAACGTCTCTGCTAATCGAGTCTGGTTTGGAGCTCCATTAAGCCATATCTGCAAAACGGAAAAATAAAAATAAAAAACCAATCAGTCATACACCAGAGTGACAATTTAAGGATTCACGGTTATCAAAAGACAAATTCAATTGATCATATTTAATTAAGATACGATCAACTCTTATATCACTGGAATCAACGAAAAACATTGCATGTGTTAATCCAAAAATAAACAAATTCGAACTAAAGGAAGTCCTACTCAAAGATGCTTAAATAAATAAATGAAACCCAACTCGGCTTCTTGGTCTCTTTAGGGCTTAAGCAGGCAATTCATCAACCAGTTTTCTATCACACAGTGCAAAATAAGCTTCACAACAATAAGATGCCTTTTGAATGTGCGCCACTGAACTTCAGCACACAAGACTCCCCCAACTAGATTGATAATGTTATTCCTCAGTCCATAATATTAGTGCAACACAAATGGTGGTAAGTGTCCTTGACATTAGTTTGATATCAAACTAAGAACTATGAAGTTAACATCAAGCCAACATAAACTTTTTAGGTTTTAGGGTTACATTACATTACATTAACGTTTTAGGGTTTAGGGTTTAAGGTTTTAGGGTTTAGAGTAAAGATCACAGAGAAAACGAACATTAAATGGATTTGTGGATACTTTGAGAGGATCAAATTATGTACCTGGTAGCTGTTGGGTCCATCACCAACTAATCCGAGCTCGCCCATGTAAGGCCTTGCACAACCATTGGGGCAGCCAGTGATCCGAACCACCAGAGACTCGGTGGCCTTGAGTCCCACCTTCTCAAACATGGACCGAATTCTCTTGAGAATATCTGGTGCCCCTCGTTCCGCTTCTGCAATGGCAAGTGGGCAAAGAGGCAACGCCGGGCACGCCATTGCTGTCTGATTCAATGGATCCACGAATCTTGGTGACTGCAAAACACAACAGGGCACAATTTAAGAAAGAAACAATCCCATACCACCACATTGCACATAGAAACAACATCAGAGAAAACCACGTCTTCAGTAAAATTACACTATTTCAGACAACATCGTAAAAAAGAAGCTGTCAAAATAGGAAGATTCCTTAGTGCATGGAAATTATGAATCTTACAAAGGTGGAAGAGCAAGATAAAACGAGGGAGAAGGAGCTATATCGTTTCAACCATCAACCATCTTCTTACTCAATCACTCGTGTAATAGGATTCTCTAGTTGTTAACCCCTAAAGGACCAAGGATTCATGACTTTAAAATGACAAATTCAATCAATCTTATTGAGAAAATATATATAATTCAAATCAGACCAAGTTTTATATCACCGGAATCAGTGAAGAACATTGCATGTGTTGTCAAAAAAGTGAACAAAAAGAACAAATAAGACCTACTCAAAATTACTAGAAAAAACATGAGGCCTAATTCAAGCTTCTTGGTTCCGTTCTGTCTCTCAATCCACTAGTAATTCATTCAGTAAATGTGACAACCACTGAATATTCAAGAGGTCTTCTTATGGTCACACAGGAATTCTCTTTGCCATGATTCTCTTTATGCTGGTTGTCTAAAACTGTTATTGAAAAAGAAAAATTGTCTAATGTTAGTTACTGAAAACCCTAAACCCTGTGAGGAAGTTTGACCACTTACCACCAATCCAACAGCAGCAAGAGCCTTGCTGATTCTGGGGCGCCATGAAGGACGGATGTCACAGAGGATGATGTTTTGGTTGGGGGTGATTCGAACATGCAAATTGTACTTCTCGATCACTTCCCTCAGAGCCTTCTTTGCCTCTCCCTTGATACGACCATTCTCGACGTGCACGCCGAAGAACATCTGTCCATCTCCCTGCAACCATTATTGCCACCAAGTCAAATCTCAACTCCAAAAACCAACACCAAAATGGACTATCAACTATCAACTACTAAGATGGGCTTTCTGCTTTTAGTTTGGGATTCCACTCAAAGTTGTATTATTCTATTGCTCCATTGCTTAACCAAGTATTCGTGGTTTTAAAATGACAAAGTCAATCGATCGTATTGTGAAAATTTAATCCAAATGGGACCAAGGTTTATATCACTGGAATCGGTGAAGAACACTGCATTTGTTGGTCAAGAGACATTAGGCAAAATTTGTTAAACCTAGAATCAGACCTCAGGAAAACTGAGCATTGAATCAAGTTGAAGTAAAAATCAGGGTGTGAATGAAGCCATTTCATACCTGCTCATGCCAGCCCAAGTAGCTCTGAAACGCAAATGGGACGATCGGCTTGAATGCCTGAATCTTCTTACCGAAGTACTGTTCCACGACTGTCCTGAATTTGTCAATGCCCCATTCCTCAACCACGTATTTCATTCGAGACATCCTCCGGTCATCCCTGCGACCATAATCACGCTGGGTGGCCACAATTGCCTTCACTACATACAAGATATCCTCCTTCGCCACGTACCCTAATTCATTCGCTAATCGAGGAAACGTCGCTTCGTTGCGATGTGTCCGACCCATACCTCCACCCACCTGCCCAAAAACCCAATCCCACATCATCAATAATATTAAAAAAAAAAACCCTCTTTAAGCTTATCAGTTTTCATCTTTTAGGGACCGTTCTGTACCAAATGAGAAAACCTTCATAACCTACATCAAGACTGTAACCCTAAAATTCACTCATTCAAAGTGGGGGTGCCGATCTTGGAGCGAAATTAATGAATAATGGCGTTGGCGAGTATTTTTTCAAGACTAGTTGAATTTAAGGATGACTGAGCTAACCCCTAAAGGACCAAGAATTCATGGTTTCAAAATGACAAATTCGATCAATCATATTATGAAAAATATAATTCAGATAGGATCAAATCTTATATCACTGGAATTAGTGAAGAACATTGCATGTGTTGATCACAAACACAAATAAATTTGAACAAAAGAAACTCCACATAGAACCTACTCAAAAAAAATGAAACCCAAAGTGGGCTTCTTGGTCCATTAGGGGTTAAGAAGAAAAGGAGAACAGAGGAATCACTTACATACAGATTGTAACCCTGAACTTCGCCATGGTCGTCACTAATGACAACAATGCCGATGTCGTTGGTCAAGACATCAACGGAGTTATCACCAGGCACAGTGACAGCGATTTTGAACTTCCTTGGCAAGAATTGCACACCGTAAATCGGTTCAGGAGAGCCTTCGAAGTTCGTCCCATGGGAGTTATCATTTCTAGCAATGGTGACATCTTCAGGCTCGTCTTGAGTGATCTTCTCGCCATCAACCCAGATGTCGTAATAAGCGCCAGCTTGCGGTGCCAACAAGCTCGCCAGCTTGCTAGCAAGCTCCTGAGCATGCACATACTCATGGGTCTTGAACGGCGCCGCGGGAGCCAAAACGTTTCGGTTCACATCACCACAAGCGCCAAGAGTGGAGCCCAAGTTGTGAATAATGCTGCTCATGACGGTTTTTAAATCCGTCTTGAGAACTCCGTGGAGCTGGAACGTCTGGCGCGTGGTGAGCCGGAGCGTGCCGATGCCGTACTTGTCCGCGAGCTCGTCCATGACGAGGTAGAGACGATTGGGGACTATGCCAGACGGATTCTTCGTGCGCAACATGAACTGGTAAGCTTTCTTCCCTGGCCCCCGAAGCTCCCGGTTGTCCTGCTGGTAACTCCCGTGGAACTTGATCAGCTGCACCGCGTCCTCGTTCACGTTCGGCGCCTCGGTTTCGAGCTCCTGTTGCAGTGGGTACCGCAGAAACTCGCTGTTCTGCTTGATGATCTCCACTTTGCTTCGCTTCGGCGGCAACGTCGTCGGCGGCTTCACCGGCTACCACACCGCAATGAATTCAAACACCAATTCAGAATTCCGAATTTATGCATTCCACGAATGCCCGAATCTAGAAAGACGATACTCCCTCCGTTTCGAAATAATTGTCCTAGTTTTTGGCATTTTGGTCCTATGTTTATACTTCAAACGTGAGCACAAAAACTACATATTACTTTAAAGATGGACCATTTTTTGGGTATTGAGACGACTTTTCTGGCCAAAAAAAACGTTGAGCTGGAAAATGCCAATTGAAACTAGGGCACTTATCTCGAAACAGAGGGAGTATTAAGCATTCAAAAGAATGAATTACTGCAACTTGTAAGAATCTGAGAGGTGAAAAGCATACCGTAGCCACAGCCTGAATGCGCAACGAGCTCGGTTGAGAACGAGGATTCATCCCCAGCTGCGCGCTCGACGAGTGCGCCGCGGCGATGCTCACGCGCAATCCATCGAACTGCGCAAAAGTCGAACCTCCCAGCGCGGCCATTTCCTTGAGCGAGTTCATTTCTCCAAGCCCAGAATGCCCCGGATTGTTCAAAGCAAGTACCGTTTGCGGAATGCTGGTGGACTAGTAACAAAGTGAGCAGAAGTGAGAGCAGTGCCACACACTGACAGAAGTGGCGATGGTGATGAATCTACTGGAAAAGGAGTGACACAGACTAGATATTGGCAATCAAGTGATGGTGGTGATGAGTGGGCGTGGTAGGCGGCGAGTGGGGCACGCAGGAGGCACGGCACGCTGCAGGCGAAGGTTCCACATCGCGCGGGGAGCCTTGCAGATTCATCGGGCGCCATGCACCTGGCCCCGCCTTCATTGTCTTCAGTTCGACAACAGGAATCGCTGGTGGAAGATTCGTGGGTGTCCGTCATACACTCTCCAGTTTCCTCTGCAGGTTCTAATAGCGTGTTTAGGGGCATCCTCACTGTACACGGTACTTTGACCCGGCAAAAACAACTGTAACAGTTTTGGTTCAGGCTATATAATTAGAGTTACTTGAGACTAAAACATCCTCAATCGGGAGACGGAATGGGGCCACTGCACTGACAAGAGGAGGGCCTGGTCGAAGGCTCCCAATTTTGGCGGGGAGATGCCGGTAGCCGCGCTCCGTCATCGCGGTCACGGGGTCCATCATCGCAATACTCACGGCCAGTGGGAATGGGACTTGGCTTAGCTGGCTTGGTTGATGAAGTGAGTTGGCAACATTGACCTTGACCAGCGGGCTGACTCGGCTCTCTTTGCCACTATTCTTCTTTTATGGTTCCGTGGCGAGGGCAGTTCCAAGACAATGACGATGTGAGGAGTGTCATCTTAGAGGCCATTGCAGACCAATCTTTGTGAATTTGGCACATTTTTTTAAGGTTACCAAGGGGCAACAATAATGTAAATGTCTTAAACCGGTCCCCTATCGTGGATTCGTGGCTAATAAGTTGCGTGGGGATGGAAATAATCTAAGCTTCACGGTCAATAGCCGCACATACCCTCGCTACTACTTACTTACGGATGGTGTATACCAACAATGGAGTTGTTTTATAAAACCCATCCGTAAGCCTCAAGGTGACAAAAAAGAGCATTTTGCAAAAATGCAAGTTGATCTCCACAAAGATGTGGAAATGACATTTGGAGTTATGTAAGCTCAGTGGGAAATTATGAAGAACCCATGCCGCCATAGGATTTGGAGACTATCAAGAACATTATGTTGTGTTATATCCTTTTACACAACATGATCATTTCATCATCCAAGATGACCATGGACTAAATTTAGAGCCAATATTTAATCAAGGAGTTGCGGAGGTGGGCATGTAGAAACATATCTCATTTTGTGAGTTCAACGCCTGTACAGTGGGGTGACACCGAAATTGGCACCTTGTGCAATTCCAGGGATAGTGCCCACACTGCTACCAACTTTGACACCCTCCCGAGGGCTCGAAAATTGTTATTTTAACCTGAAATTTTAGAAACAAAATCATTATTATGTTGAAAACATGTGTACCAAATTTCAAGGCCAGAAGATTGATAAAAAAAAGATATTCAAGATTTACTAACAAGGGATAGCTGTAAGAAATGTTTCACAACTGCCAACTTTGACACCTTCCCAAGGATTGAAGAATTTTTTTTTTCCCATGGAATTTTTGGAGTAGGAATATCTTTATGTTGTTTACACATTTGAAAAAATTCAAGTCCAAAAGACCCACAAAAAAAATGATATTCCAAATCTACCAACAGGTGTAGTTGTGAAAAACAAAGAGGAAAATTGTCTCACAACTTTGACTACCTCTCTAGGGTTGGAAATTTGTTATTTTAAAATAGAATTTTTGGCACAAAATCACTTTTTAGTTGATAACACGTGCAAAAACTTTCATGTTGAAATAACAAATACTCAACTCTAGGGAGGCTGTCAAAGTTGTGAGACGGTTTTCCACTTTGTTTCTCACAACTACACATGTTGGTAGATTTGGAATATCATTTTTTTTGTGGGTCTTTTGGACTTGAATTTTTTCAAATGTGTAAACAACATAAAGATATTCCTACTCCAAAAATTCCATGGGAAAAAAAAAATTCTTCAATCCTTGGGAAGGTGTCAAAGTTGGCAATAGTGAAACATTTCTTACAGCTACCCCTTGTTAGTAAATCTTGAATATCTTTCTTTTTATCAATCTTCTGGCCTTGAAATTTGGTACACATGTTTTCAACATAATAATGATTTTGTTTCTAAAATTTCAGGTTAAAATAACAATTTTCGAGCCCTCGGGAGGGTGTCAAAGTTGGCAGCAGTGTGGGCACTATCCCTGGAATTGCACAAGGTGCCAATTTCGGTGTCACCCCACTGTACAAGAGAGCATTAAGAGTCATTTTGCATTGCAAAACAACCTCATGAACTATTTGTGGAATATTAGGGGCGAGGATGCATGTTGATCATGTATTGCATCAATCGTAATATGAGTTTACATTGAAATTTCACTACTAGAAAATATGTGACCGCACCAACAGAATCTGGACAGAAAAGCGTTGATTGTGTCTGTTGTGTAGGTCGCGTTGACCTGGACAAATTTGAACGCGATTTTGTTGATTTAGGCTGTTGATTCGGACAACTCAGGGCATTGAAAGAACGAACCACGTCACGTTTTATGAGTGACTTGGCATGTACAGTGGCTTGCCTTGCCACGTGTATCAGCCATTTCTGGTCCCACTTACTAGCACAACTTACGGGGTAATTTTTTTTCATCACAGTAAAAATTTTTCACCTGCTTCAAATTACTTTACGGATCAGCCATATTACTGGGGGTAAGTTCAGTAATAGAATCTAAAATTAAACTGCCCTTTGATTGGTGCACTTGTGTTTACGGTGTAGGTCTACCAGGGTGTAGTTGATGCGTATCCTTTTGACATGTGGCAATTCCTGGGCCATTCTTAGTGGCCACTGATTACCCACCTGAATTTTACTGGTTCGTTGGAAATTCAGGCAGTTTTATTCATTTGCCACCCAATATGGACAAATTAGAGAGACATTATCAATCATTAGTATGAAATGCTTGACCTCAGATTTTGCTGGCCATTCATAATTGACCGCACAATTGTCCTGTGCATTGTGTAAAATGTATTCGAATCACACAAACATCTGTACATACCTCTGACACTTTTAGTGCACATATACCATGCTTATGATGCGCACTTCTAAAAATCCCTATCAAATTACTATATACAATAGCTTTGCACTATTTAGTTTATAAATATGTTCAGTCTTGTTTCTTCAACTTTGACGAATCTGTCCCACCGCAATGCTTCCACTGTGTTCCATTTCTTCTGTTCTCTTCTTCGACCTACGTAAATTACATTGCATAGTCAGTGAACCAGTGCACGAATTTAAACATGGCATTCTAGTGACAGATGCTTCCTCGACTGTCTCCACATATGTTTCAAAAGTAATATCTAGTTAAATAAGCTTCCCTCATTTTTAAACTCACAAATCAAGATTTGATACAGTTTCATTATATCACATACCACGTCATAGATGTATAAGGATAAATATATCAACAACCCTCTTTGCAAGCATGTGACACTTCAAAGATGACGTGAGATACAATCATTTTCATACCTCTTCAGTGTCTGAACTTCAGAAATGATTCTGATTCGAACATGTTCTTCCACATTCCAACCACCCCTGTGTGCACTCCTTCTCCTGATTTAAAACATGCATTATATATACACCTCTCAGCAGACATGTTCAGTCTATTCACAGAATCAGCTACTGTCCATCTAATTGCACTATCTGCTGTAGAAATACAGAAAAGCATTCCTCCATTCCTCTACTTCCTTCTGAAATGCCTAGCATCAATACCGCAAAATATACCTGTAAATAGTTTACGGTTCAAACTTTTTTCTTCACGCAACAAAATCACTGCCGTTTTCTCCACTGTCGTACTCATATGCACTTGAATGATCTCCACGCTTTCATTTACTATTGATAAGACACATTCATAATATTCGTCAGCGTACTGTAATTCGGAAACAGAACGAGCATAACGTAAGTGTGAAATGATGTCACACTTGCCTTGGATCCAGCGCGGTTTAGGCTGGAATCCTCCCAGCCGTCTTTCTGTTATACGATTTTTTGGAACCTGCAGGACATGCATGAACAACGGTTTAGGTGATTGCCTCGTAGACAAACTTTTCGAATACTTCAGTTCATGGTCCAGACATAACTTTGTACGTAGTATGACAAAATCATTCGGAAGTTCGACAGTGCCAGAAGAGGCCGGTATGATTGGTTGTCTCCTGCCATCTCCACCAACTGCCAGTAAATAAGACCAGACAATGTGATGTACAAATCTTACATAGTTTTTGCTAAAATTTAAAACGAAGCCAGTACTTTGGTAATCCAAGAAAGAGGTCATACTTTTCAAAACATCCAATTCATTTGATCACATTCTCAAAAATAGTATGCACATAGGGCCAAATTCTATATCATAAAAAATAATGAATATCTTAAAATTAGACTCAGGAAAGCGTCCTGGTGACCTATTAAATACAGCTAAGAAATAACTGCGGTCCTGTTTAGGGTACTTAAACCGAATATAATTCTGACCCATACATGAACTGAATTGTAGTTGGTAAACAAACACACACGCTTCATGAAAAATTCTTACTCTATAAGATCAGTAGAACTTCATGTTGTTGGACTTAAAGTTGCATTTGTGTCCTTGGACGTGAGAATCCGCGATAAGCGTTCGTTAGCACCAACAATATCAGAAGTCAGTTGGTCATAAAATTATGCAACCACGATTTGTTGACCTACAAAACATGAACCATAAGAATTGAAACATCATTCCGTTCAAACCATACATTCCCTAGATAGTATATTTACCCGTTACGTCCCTATCAAGTGGGTGACTGGACCATAGTTTGAGTGGGTATTGACAGTAATCCTCTAAAAAAAAAACTAAATATAGTCTCTGTAGTTGTTAGTGCAAACTTCTTAAAAGCACCAAGGATTCATTGTTCAAATAAGATGACAAATGCAATTGATCATTTTCTAGCTAACATAATTCACAAGAAACCAAATTTTATATCACTGCAATCTGTGAAGAGCATTACATGTGTTGGTCAAATACGAAAGCATTTTGAAGAATAACATGCCACTGTAGGACCTACTCAAATCTGCTACAAAAACACAATACTTGGTACTGTAGGGGTTAAAGGACATGATATTTGACAAAATACCTATGCCTTCTCGAAAAACCTTTTGCACAACCCTGAGCTCTGCTATCCTGTCCTCCATCTCTTCTACAAGATCACGTAAGTCTTATGAAAATAAATCCTAGTCTTTCTAGATCACAAAGATGATATATGAGAGATAATATAAAATAAAATATTGCTAACAATTTTGTCATAGGTGAAGTGCATACCACTGTCTGCTGTACAGCAAATTAAAGACTGCCATTCCCAGTCTTCACGACGGATGAAAACTCCTCCGTCAACCTCCACATATACATATGTCAACGACGTTACATCATTTGAACTTATTAGGTGTGGATTCAGTGCAGAATTTTTGTGCAAATCTGTGTCACCAATAAATCCATGAAAATCAATACATGGGACACACCAGGGACGACAGCGTGCAACCTCGAACTCCATTTCATGCCTTTAGTCCAGATTAATAACTCCAGGACATCCTTCTGTGAATGTGCACCACCCGTGTCTGCCATGAAAAATATAGAATCAGAGTTTCAACAAAGACTGTTCTGTAGTAGTTCCCACAAACAACATCCAAGTCTAGTTCCTAAAATGCTTGAAATATATTCAAACAGGGTCATATATTATATCACCAGTATCAGTGAAGAACGTTGCATATCTTGGTCCAAAAATAAACAACAGAAAGTCCCACTACAAAGTGCGTCAGTAGGGACTCCAGGTCCACTTGTAATTTAACCCCTCAAGAACAAATTTTTCATGGATTAAAACGCCATTTCCACACCGTGGCGTAATTTTTAAAATAAATCCCAAACACTCATGTCAACTACTACACAAGTTGCATGTACCGAGCACAGTGCTTACTGTTGTTGCAGGCTTTTCCATACATCTTCGCCGTGTAGAATGCAACACTCATACTCTGGAAACCCTGTCAACTCCTAAGTGAAAATGTCATTATTGCATACCATGTACGTTCCCTATTCTGTAGCAAGCACGAACCTTTTCATACTCGCCGCAGTTCCGTTCTGTAAACATAGCCATTCATCTTCAAACACCACACCGATGTTACTCCATATATGTTTGTCATGCTTGTTGCCTCCTCGCTCTGAGGGGTTGGTTATTGAATTCTGCAACACATTGCTCTCTGTCTCCTTTCCAGCCCACCTCCTCATTTTACCAATGTATCTACATACTCTATTTCTTTTACCATTTACATATTTATATCAACACACACACATATATATATATATCTACACCAATTGTTGTAGTATTTAATCATTCCCCTGTACAGACAGTATCCATATGTATACATCTACTATCACGAAGAAAATATGGTTACAGTTAGCCATTTATCTTCATCATCCTGTTAGGTAAAGGGAGAACACCTGCTTCGAAGTAGTCCACAACCGCTGCCCCGTCTGTCTCCATGTACCTGTTTTGCTACGCAGTACACAGTTAAGTTTACATGATGAATGTCATACATCATAATTCACGCATACAGTTTGGCAATATTCTTCGGATTCCCTGTCATGAACTTCTTTACAGTTTGAGTCCTGGAGTCATCGAACAAAATGGTTATATGTGCACTACTACGTATATAATATTGTTCCAATATAAATAACACATCACGAACAATCCATATCTGACATAGTACGTGAAACGACCAAGTTCTAAGGTGGCCTACCCGTCCTCAGACAACAATGTGGACCACAAGTTTTGTCATCGCACACTTCCACAGTTTCAAACAACGATAATTCCATATCATTCGCACTTTTGGCTTTCAGCCGATCGATTTCAGCCTGTAGCTCTTTGATATAGTCAGCATTGGATATGTGTCCCTCTCCATGGCTGCTCGAATGTCTCTTGTTTGATGTAGTGGCTCCTGTAGCCACCTCCCTATTCCGCTTGTGCAAGCCAACCTCTGTCTTCGATGTCTCCTAAACATACCACATCATACCCACAGTCCACATCAGTGAAGACATTTTATGGTTGACGGCATACGTGCTCTTAGTCTTTTAAAATTATAAACACGAACTACAAGACTCTTATACTTCCTTGACACCATATTTACCTATTCCTTGTTTTTCCACAATTACTAACTACACAATTATTACCTTCACTGTCCAACTACCGTTACACCATGCCACCTCATACAAACCACGCACATGAGTCAAACATAACGTTGGGTGTGTTTATTACTTCATAAAATCTAATTACCATGTTCCTTCAGGTTTTTTCTGCATAATTATGGAGCATTCCACTTTAGAATTCCCTACGTATACTGTCATATACTCACACCAATTACCACAAATTCCAAACCAACATTCACCTTCATAGATTTGGAGTTAGAGGCTACCACCTCGTTTGCCGTTCTCTCCGCATGACTGCGAGGGTGCTCTTCGCCCAAGCTGTGCTCCGATATCGGCGTCTCTCACTGCGACCCCCCCATGTTCGTGCACGACGATAGATGCTTATACTCTTTCTCTTGTTTCACTGCTTCCATATATATATATTTTTTGTAGCCTCCATAACCTTTGTCTCTGGTCATTTCGTCTTCCATTTCGTCCGGATCTGGGGATCTATTGAATTTCTCCCTCAATCTCTCCCGCACCCCGGTCACCCCCGTACTTCCGGTCTTGCCGTAC
Source organism: Pohlia nutans (assembly GCA_022496805.1). Lineage (NCBI taxonomy): Eukaryota > Viridiplantae > Streptophyta > Bryopsida > Bryales > Mniaceae > Pohlia > Pohlia nutans. The sequence continues at coordinate 27,271,145 of CM040085.1, read as the reverse complement.
GTTTTGCGAGCAGCATTGGCCCTTCTTCCTTGCTCGGATTTTTCTTTCTGTTGCTTGCTTCTTTCCAACCTCAGTAGACGCTCCCAAACCTCACGGTCAATGTGGAGAGGTTGAGACCCTCCGCTTCTAATCAAAGCAAATAATTCTGCACGTTTATGGGTCACCGCCCTCCCCATGATAGTTCGGAGATGAGCTTCATTCAAAGTCCCTGAGTACTCGAATTTTTCATTAAGTCTTGCTTTCAATGTCGTGACGAGTTCATACGGTTGCTTTGATACACGTCTGCAAGAAGGATCAAGCCCAGCTGCCAAAACACGTACTTCACTCATCCACGCCGGTCTCCCTATACCATATGGCGTCCCCTCCGCATCCAACGTGATATAGAATGGCTTTTTCCCCTCCCGCTCTCGTTGTGCCATTTCTTCTACACGAGCAGCCTGTTTGTGCCGTCGTGTCCGTCTATCCACTGCTGCAGCTGTAAGATGCGATTGTTCCTCTTTCACCTCCTGATTTCTTCTTGGTTCACTGACGCCGGGGGCCTGGTCTTTGCGAGGTGTAGTGAATTGTCGGGATGGTGTCAATGACAGTGTTGGGCTACGTTCGTGCCTTCTGAGACTACGTTCCTCAGAATAGGATCTTTTGTGTCGCGGATCAGTATCTTGGGACGATGATCGTCTGCGCCGATGAGTGGGGGTTCTGGACCTAGACCTCCTCGATTGTCGCAAACCTGTCATTCCAAAGTTCCATCATTAACAGACTTTTGGACAGAATTGTGGAAATTACATAATAACGCAATTCACACTAAACACATTCCTAACCTTCATGACGTTACTATAGCATGCACTGTAGGTTTCAACAAAGAACTGGTGTTACTTGTTATTATAACATTTTATGGACCCGGAATAAATTCCTTTCATCAACCTTTATATATTGAGATTCCATTGCTTATCAGTACTTCCTCATCACTTGCGCGGTTTCCATAGTTACTGCATCGTCGTCTGATTTGACAGAGCAATATGCACTTGTTAAGTGCCAACTATCTCGATCATCACATAAGTCACTGTTCTCTCCACAACATACTTTGTGAATTTCCCATCACGTAACAACTTCAAAGATTTTGAACTCTTCAGCTTACCTCGAGCATACTATCCGTGGTCCTCTCTGTAATGTCAGGATCCTGTAGGCCCATGCCGATCTCTTCGGTCTGCAGGACTCCTGGAACGTCCGTGCGTTGGGCTTCTTGACTCGTACCTTCTACTAGATTCATATCGGTTTGGGCGTGGGCTCGGGGACAAAGAGATGTACGACCGCTCCCGCCGTGATCTGTGTCCCGCTCTAGGGGAGTGGCTTCGTCGATAACCTCGTCTTCCAGACTATTGCAAAAAAACTTAAAAATGAGAGTCCTTTCGTTATACACGCTGCATGTTCTAAAATACCAGAATATGATTCAATCAGTAAAGTCAACTCAGTGCATGAAACTTACTTCTTGGCTGTAGTACTTGTTAGGAGAGCGAGTGGGCACGTGATTTCTTTGACCATGATCCTGGTGTCGTCTACTCTGGTTGACTCCACCTACATCTTGAAGACCCATTTCAATGTAAAAGCCGTTGTCGACCTTGTCCCGGCCAATTCTCTTCTGCGTTCGCTTCGTAGTTGTCGCCGTCTCTTGCAAGTTCAGGTCATCATGATGTGAACCGGATAGATGTACCAAAGAAGGTTCTGGTGCACCTCGGCCTTCTCCCGCAGAATCTTTCGTCCCCCTCTCTGATTTGTTGTTCTTATCTATAAATTTCAATATTCGTTGTCAGTGGACCATTTGAAGACATATATTACTTCTCTCCTGTTACATGTTGTCGCCAAATAGACATTTCCATACATATTACTGTAATTTCAAATTCCTTGAATACAACACATTATAGTTGTATGAGTTATAATCATATGTCATATGCACTGATTGAGGAGAAATATTTTGTTTCCTAAGAGTGCTTGCAACATTGCAATTGCCCCAAGGATTACTTCTTCATGTTTTTAAAGAACCAGGGATTCATGGTTTGACAATGACAACTGAAATGATCATACTGTAAAAAAAATAACTCAGAAGGGACTAATTTTCATATCATTGAAGAATATTGCATGTTTTTGTATAATTGTTAAAAAAAAATTGAACAAAATTAACTGCGCATAGAACCTACTAAATAATGATTAAAAATTGAAAAACATGAAGTTTTGATTACGCTTCTTGGTCCTTTATGCGCATGCACAAGGTCTCACATGGTCAAAGGCGACGGGTTCAACATTGCAATTGAGAAAAAGTATCATACCTGCTGATATTGGAGCATCCAAGACGTCTTGAGGATTACTGGGACCTTCAGACGCACGGTGTGGCGTCGTTTCTTCAATGTTAGTATGGACAGTAGCACTTGGCGTTTTTTGTGGGCACGTTTTACGCGTAGCTGGGATAATTATTTTCCGCATTACTCTCCCACATGCGGCCGCGTCCTCTTCACTCTTTTTCCGCATTTCTTCAACGTCCGGCACAGGGTTCTTCCCACGTCCAAGAACTACATTGACAGTTGCAGCAGGCAGTGATTTCGTTTTTTGTTTTCCCTTTCCAGTATCGGCGGACTTCGGTTTTCGACCTCTGCGTTTGCCAACGGGAGTCGGATTATTAATCGTGTCCTCTTCAATATCGCTGCCAAGTATAGCTTTTGCCGATGCTCTAGTTTCTCTAGTTGTTGTTCCTCCAAGTTTGCTTTTCTTGGACCATGGCTGAGGCCGATCTTTTTCTCCTACGGCAGTCACCATGTTTCCGGTTTGGCACTGTAACAATATAACAATTCCGTTAATGTTTTATACACAAAGTGCATAATGTGATGTATTTCAATATATCAGATTGTAGACCTCATAGTCATGTTTTTTTAACTCTCTAAACGAGTTGTGACAGGTGCAATTTGTTACCTGGAGGTTGTCAAATGAGCGTCTTCTATTTAGGTAGTACTGCAGAATTCTTTTCACCTTCTCACTCTGCACAGAACAAAAATTAAAGATCACATTTCACTTCATATCATCGAGGTGTATACAAAGAAATTGTTTTGCTCATCCCAACGGTCCACAGTACATATCTATTTCGTGATCCGTAAAGTAAATAATAATAGAACACATAACATGATCATTGAAGACCATAATACCCTGCGTACATCCTTAGTGAAGGTTTTGGGTAATTCTCGGCCACCTATGACTGCCGCTATGTTATATACTTTCCACTTCTCCACTGGGTACACTATTCTGGGTGTCTTCATGATATTTAGGCATCGTATCCACGATCATGGAAGTTGAATCAATTCTGCATGGACTGCATCAAGTAAGTACTGTACTTTACCTTTGACAGTTCCCAGACATGAGTACAATCTACCGTGTTGCTGCTTTTCAGGGACTGGATTGTTGACCTGCCACATTGCAAACTTCATCCTGAACACAGTATACGAAATAACGCATAGTACCCGAAAAAACACATACTTAAATTTAGGACATCATGTACAGTGAGCGTCAAGGTTTAGAAACAATACTCTTAAATTAAAATTAATCTATTAATTAGTTGCATGGGAACCAATTCCTGAAGACTTTATCTTTCGTTCTCTATATTCCATTTGCATTTGCCCTGGCTTAAATATCTAGTAGCACTCACTGTCGTGCCTTCCCCATTATTCTTATTTGTGAACTGTTGCATTTTAAAAGTTTTTGGAGTACGCAATGAACAATAACTGATGGATGTACATTAAATTCGTACCTTGATATGGGAGTTGGCTGAAAGGAATCAATTCGGTGCAAGTCCTCTGAGATTTGTGCATGGACAACTTCCAATCTCTGGTAAGAAAACATTTTGAAACAGAACATTTGGGTTTAGTATTCCCCATTTACTTTGTGTTTTTCAACCAAGTTAGTTTCATGCATATTTGCATTAATATGACAAACGAGTGTTCTGCACTACCTACTTTACATTTGACGAATAGAACTAGAAATATAGCTGCAGTTTTAATAAGCCAGTTTTGTACTTCATTGCTAATTGCATGTCAACAGGCTTTGAAGTTGACAATAAAATGACTCTTACAGGTGCGCTGGTTGAGGGTCTGTCGCTCTGTGATTTAGACTTGGAGGTGCATGGAGTCTTCCCTTGTAATCCACTTGAATCTGTAGCGAGCGCTCCCAGCTCTTCCCTTGTATCTACGGTGTTGTCGTCCTCTGTACTAGCGTCGTCCGCAGAGTCCTCATCATACTCCTCTGAACTGCTCTCATACTCTGATTCTGATTCGGAATGCTGGTAGTCAGAGTCTGTGTCCTCCGCTGCAGTAGCCTCTGAAGCAGACGCGTCTGCTAGCTGGGGTTTCGGAGAACTGCATCCCTCTCCAATTTTGGTTGTGGCCGCGGGTACTGCGTGTGGCTGGGACGAAGGCGTCACTGAGGCAGGGCATTTGCAGTAACCTTTCCCTTCAGTAGCGGGGGGGGTGGTCTTCCTCTGAATCGCTCAAAGCCACCGGCGACGGCGACCTCACCCTCCCCGTTTTGTCATATAATTGAGCATCTAGCAATGCCTTTTGGTTGAGCTTGTCGTACCTGTATTGTAACAAGCAGAGCTCTATTACGAAAAAGAGTAACGCAAACAATGAGCCACATTCCCACCCTGTTTAAAACTACTTTACGATGCCTGCATAAGAAATTAGTGCGTTCACACAAGGTTTTGTACATGTGACCAACTGTACTTGCGCCGGGGACATGCAAGAACGTGAGCAATGTGGCAGATAAGCTCAAAATTTACCCTGCGCTTATCGGTGGCACCACACAGCCACGCCGGGACCACAATCAGAAATTCCTGGCGGATAACCAGAACTTTACCATGCATTTAGAATTAGTAAGAGACACGCTATTGATCGCCACGATGAGTTACTACAGAACATTAGAACAACTGAAAACAAAATCTACCGCACATAAATAACGCAGCACTTGAATTTCTTTCCCCGGATGATTTTTGGAACGTCAGCAGCTGCTACCTTATCTCCCGCAAACCGAGTACATCCTCCCCCCGGCCAACTATTACATCTGGTACCCTGAAGTGAGAGCAGCAGGGTTTTTAGAATCAGATTACACGTAACTGGCGTAGTTTACTTCCTTTCCTTCGTAAAAGAAAATTGAGCAACTGCGGATGTAGCAACGAACATGAAACAATAGAAATCTACCGGCAGTGAGGTGTTGCAACGATCTTGCCACGCGGCATGTGTGCGACGCTTTTCATCCAACTTGCCAAATTAGGGTTTTACCCTGAAGGCACGCATTCCAAGAGAATGAGCGAGAACGCGCCTAACTAATCTCAGCAACTTGTTCTAGACACTGCGCAATTCTCTGAGTGCGTCGGATTATACTCTAACGGGGTGGCTCGAATTACGTACGCTGCTCTTGCCCCCGATTACTATTTTGGGTGTGACGATACTCGCGGTTGAAGACGCTGCAGCTTTTTCGATGGAGGCGGCTACACAAGACACTATAGTTTCGCAGAGAATATTGCATGGAGCAAAAGAAACTCCTCGGACGCCAACTGCTGCATTATCTACGCGCGGCTGTGCCAGCTCTGCTTTACTACTGACACTCCTGCATTGTGCTGCATTACACGAAGGGCAACAGTCAGTGCTCAGCAAACTAAGGAGCAGGATGTGGGTGCTCACACGGAGTCCTTGTGGTGGAGCGCATCGTCCAGAATTTTCTTGTTCTCCTGAATGATTCTCAATCGCATAACTTCATAATCAGTTGGTATGGGCATTGTATCCTCTGGATTCGCGAGCGTCTAGGCAACGAAAAACTAACAGCCTTTGCTGAGGTGTTGGTGCTATCGGGGGAGGGAGTCAGTCTCAGGGCTCAGCAATTCTGCACGGCACTCTCAAATTTGGCGGAGGCAAGCTGACTATCTGCGGTCTGTTTTTCGAAAAACTTACAGCCTTCGCTGAGGTGTTGATGCTATCGGGGGAGGGAGTCACTCTTAGGGCTCAGCAATTCTGCATTGCAATCTGAAATTTGGCGGAGGCAAGTTCACTATCTGTGGGGATTCAAAGAGAGATGAGGATCTGTTATAGAGGAGAGTTTTTCGGTTAGTTCGGTGTTAGGGTCGGGATGCAATTAATGGCGTTTTGCAAAACTTGCTGTCAGTCATTATTGTTCATAAGTATGTGCTGAGATTGGTTTTGTATCGCTTCATTCGCAATCTTGTGAATGAGTACTGCATGACTGTCATATTCGAAGGTGTTAATTGAAATCTCGTCCAGTTTCTAGGATTTCACTAACTTCATAATTTTCCTGCACTTCCAGCGAACGTGTACAGTCATAGTGTATGTTAGTGACAAGGGACAAACTTCAGTTGTGGTTTATACCGTTACTCACAGGTTGAAAACATTACTGAATTCAACATCGTGGACACTTATTATTATGACAATCTATGACATTCCTCATGCTCATGGTTGCCCCTGTAACTGTATGAATTGTTTGTTCATTAAGATAGAGTCACTAATTTTAGTTTGTCTATATTCCAGGATACCACTTTGAATGCAAAATTCCATATTCGACACTTCCATATTGCCCCACAGTTCATGCTATCTGATCCTGGCAGGGGTGGAAACACAGAAGGTACGTAATTTTCCTCCGCGTTGGTCTAAAATTTATTGATTATTCCATGTGAAATTCAGAAGGGTAATTTAGTAATTTTCTTATTCATTCATTAGTTGGTGTTCTTTTGCACTAGACAAGTTAGGAAGTTGCCCAGTGGTAGTACATGGCAAGCGAACATCATATGATAAGTCCACATATGTGTGCATATTGTCTGCAGTTTTTCTGCAGTCTGTTCTAATTCCACCAAGTATGGACCCCACGGGGACGTTACATTTGACGAATAGAACTAGGTGGTAGTATCAACGTAATCTCTTATTCTTATTCTGGACAGTATACTAAAAGCGATAAAACTTAGACTACCACGTAAATTATATACAAAATCGGAAAAAGATGCCAAATGTGCAGCTTACCCCTGTTCTTCTAGTTAGATCTCATACTGTTTGGCCACTCCTCATAACTGAACGATAGTCAGACAACAGAGCTCATGGCCATGATCACAGAACAAGAAACTACGATCACATAGCTTACAGTGATAGAATGGAAAACCAGTCCTTGAAAAGAACAAATCTTCTTGCGGAAGAATAAGTCCCACCTGCTGTTACGTGACTATGGCTATCGTATATGTAAAATATACGCCTTTATGCTCTGTACATCATGGGCATGCAATTATTCGTGAATTTTTCTAGCACACTACTGTAATGGAGAAATTGAACCTGCGAATTCTCGATGAGCTTCTGCCTTCACGTAATCTTGGGAATTGCTCTCAATGTTTTGCAGGACTCCAAAAATCGGGCGTGACAGTGGCATGTACTCGTGAATACCTGGAATGAAGAACACTTAGCAAACCCGACCCTATTGCATCGACATGGACGCCGAGCCAGATTGTGTTTTGGAAGTTCCCCGATGTGATACATCTGTAGATGGAGATCGTGACCACGACTTGGTACGTGATGACACTGTGGATGCTGCCATTTCCAAGTCCATGAAGGCTCCAACGACAAAAATTTCCCTACTTAGTACAATGAAGGACTGTTTGGCAGAAGCGTCAAAACAGAAATCAATTGCTAAGCGTAGAAAGAAAAAGGAAATTAGGAAGGTACTTATAGACATGTTGCTTTGCTCAGACCAAATTCTAGAGAATTACAAACTAATTCTAGAGAATTCCAAACTAATTCTAGCAAAGACCGAACAACTACAACGTCAGGCAGAAGTACTCATAGAAAACATATTTGAGGAGATGCATGCATCAGCGTCGAAGAGCCCATGAATTTGTTGTGTATTGTTTTCATTTATAAGATTTTGGGATATTAAATCAGAGCACATTTCTACAGTCATCCACTGACCATGACTTACGATTTACAAGATGTATGTGAGAATTTTTAATTCTGTATGTTTTGTTCATTATACCTATGGTTGATGACATCTGTGTATTTAATGTGTTTTCAGAAATGTTGCAGTGCGTCTTCAATTATCAGGAAGATATAGAACAGTTCATGCGATTCTACATAGTGCAGGTATGTATTCGCAATCGTTCTGTATTCGTGGTTGTCATATGGGCTTTCATTACCTTTGCATTCTGTATTTATAACGTTGATAGCTTTAATTTGCATCCACGCTTATCCACAAACAATGTGACAGTGCGAAGAGAATGTATACAGAATGTTCTTCTCCTCCGTAGGTCCTGTCAATATTCATATTACCAACGTCTTTCTGTATGGTGAACATGTACGTCTGTTCTAAGATTCGCAATTCACAATTGCATGATTCCAGAATTGTATCCTCAATCGGTTACTGGAAATTGACCAGTACTGAATGATGTAATTCCTCTTCACTCTTTATAGTTCAACCAATGTTGATATAAACATTATATAGCAAGTTTGAGTCACTGGTTAAAAATTGAGTCATGTATAGAAATAAAAAATCAAAACCAACACATTCATGGAGGCACTTGTAGTATTTCATGTTTATACTTTATGTAAGACTATCATGCATTGAACTACTCTATCCATGCCATTAGCTGAGGTACTTACGCATAATTCTGATCATGCAGGAAATTCACAACAACAAAGGCCCAATATTGGAGGTTATATTATTGCGCAATTCCACTGGCACGGCAATCTGAAATCTTCTGCATGCTCTCTATGAAGAGAAGGTTTGAGCTCACCCCCCCCCCCTTTGACGTATTATTGTGAGACCACAGAATGACGTTAGATACCGATAGTCCTCCCGAGCTCGGATATTGCGACTACAGGTTCACGTCATGCCCATTCATCACTCGACTTTACTTGTTCTTTAATGCTGGCCATGTCTGCGACGACTGCAAATGTATTAGATGTGTAGTTCTTCGCTGGGTCCGAACACCCAATTGCGACTGTAAACTTCCTCCACCCCGACAGGGATTATCGTTGGATGCCAGAATTCGGAAAAAACGTCTACAATGTCGTCATGAGCCAGAATCCAAACCCATTTTCCCATATTACCTTTGCTTTTGTGACTATCCTGAGAAGAAACAAACTCAGCTAGCATTGGCAAATCCCAAACATAGTACATCAGACTACTCGGAAGAAGATAGTGACCCGTTTGATTTTGCATATGAGAGCTCAGTGGAACTTGATAGTCCAAATACGAGTGACATAGACGTTTATTGATTTAGGGATCTTAGGCGCTTTTAGACATATTACTGGGAATGTGCCACATGTCGGTGTTTCAACACCGACTTTATGTATTCTGTTTGCCATGGACCATTATGGTTAATGTATCAGTGATGTCACTTATGGTATTACTGAAGTGTGGGCGACCTCATTTTCGTGTGCGGAGTGATCAAATTGGGCAGGAACAGCATTTTATTATTGTAGAGAATAGTCCTCTGCATGGTTGATGACATCTGTGTCTTTCATTTGTTTTCAGAAATGTTGCAGTGCGTGTTCAATAATCAGGAAGATATAGAACAATTGATGCGATTCTACATAGTGCAGGTATGTATTCGCTATCGTTATGTATTCGTGGTTGTCAAATCTGCTTTCATTACCTTGGCATTTTGTATTTAGAACGTTGATAGCTTTAATTTGCATCCACGCTTCTCCACAAACAATTTCACAGTGCGAAGAGAATGTATACAGAATGTTCTTCTCCTCCGTAGGTCCTCTCAATATTCATATTACCAACGTCTTTCTGTATGGTGAACATGTAGTGTTTATTGTGAACATGGCGTTCCCACTTATAGTGTAGCATTTCTGATATCCTCACAATGCCAATCATGAGAGTGGCATGAATACTGCGTTACGTAACTGCATGCCACGAAGGTTCAAGATTGTGTAGATTTCAATTTTGATACTGCAGGGGCTATTCTAGAATTCCCACTCCTTGGCATGAACGATGTGCTTTCTGTATGTTGAATTTGAAGTCCGCAATCTCATTTACACATGCTTTGTCTTAACAAAATTATTCTTTGTGCAGTCATGATGTCACGTGTACTTCAGCGGTTACAGATCTGATGAATATTTTGATGCTCAAATTTGATTCATATCAGACTCAGTACAAAGCTTCAGGTGTGCGTGCTTCCTTGTCCGTTTATTCGTAAACTAGGGACTGAGTCAGAACGACTCATCATTGTTGCTCACCGTGACAAACATAGATAAATTTTAGGAACTATGTTATTATAACGTGTACGATTCAACTAACTATAAAGATTATCATTCGCTATCCGGTAAAAGCATTGAGAAATGTTGTATGCAGCTGATTAAGTTCACATCTGTATTGTTGCTATCACAAACATCAGCAAAAAACCTTAATCATACATTTCTCCTCTCTGATCGGCAGGATAATTCTTCACTCGGGAAAAGGAGTGAAGTGAGTGAGTAGCTATTCGCAGGTCATTTACGTAGTATCTAAAACATTTTTTCAGTGATTGACCCTAAGGATAATCACCAAACATTGTGCTTCTCATTTTCTCAGTTGGACCACATTTCCTTGAAGTTGTAGTTTCTCTAGTTTTAAAAATGTGCAACGACGCTCGCAGTATGTAAATAGATTCACCATGGTTCGGTTCTCTCTGAATAACGGTGCGAATTTCTGCATACGATCTGCAGTGCGATACTTCATTGTAGGGTTCACAAAAGTTTGATTGAGAGCGGTAACATCCAGAGTTTGCATACAAGCGATTGTTTAGGATCCATTCATGTGATCAAGTAAAAATTATTCTTTTCTGTATAAAATGTTGTTTTGTACAACCACTAAACGTGAATTCTCACACTATTTATGAAAATAGTAACATTATGACAATGTGTGTTTTTGAGATATGGATATTTAGTGTGAGTAAAGGATGAAACTTAAGATGAAAGTTTAGATGGAAAAATTAAATTTGTATAAGTGGAATTAATCAAATTGGTTGATAGATGAGAATGAATCAAATTATACAATAACAACCAGCACTAATTACCCAAACATTGACGATTAATGTTTGACAAGTAGTAGGGGTAAGCACATTATTCAACACCTGACACTGAATACACTATTTAGTGTAGTCTAGAGAGGTGACATTCACAATGACCTTTACAACTTTGTTGTGTACAGGAAGTACGGTATTTGGTTTCTGTATACACATTATAACGTTCTTTTTATAAGTGTAATTAAATAGGACAATGAAGGGTGTCTTGGAAGAAAGAATGACATGGAGGGCTGGGACGTATATACGATACTGTGGATCAGAATAATTGGAAAAAATACAGTGAACAGACATAGCTCAGCAATGCATGAAATTTTACATTCCTATTTTATGTTATATGGACCACCAGGAGAAGGGAAGGGTGGATCATTTGTAACAAAATACATAAGACTGTACAAAGAGTGCACTGCTGATTTTGGAGTTATTCCATGTATGGCCATCAGTCAAGAGTGTAAAGTAACAGTTTATACAAGATGTATGTGTTCGAAGGTCTGATTTCAAGAGAAGTATGTTCCCTGAACTAATGAATTCAGCATTGGGAACAAGGGCAATAACATGCATATAGATTGTACAAAGTATGATTATATATAATACGGGGCACCCCAGTACTCATAATAATTGAAAATTATTAGTGTTTGGGGAATACTAGTGACAATAATGTATGTAACATATCACAGCTTTCCAGGTATCTAAGTGAGACTAAGGGGAATCTCCACTTTTGTATATGGTGCAGGATGTATCAGGTGATTTGGCAAGAGAGGAGTAATGCACGGTCGGAGTTTCGCAGGCAACACCCCAGGAGAAACGGAAGGGCCGGGGCTCCTTACCCGGTAGGGATGGAAGAGATTCCATCATTTGCACTGTGGCTTGAAGCACACATTCAAGGAGAAAAAGACCGGGGAATAGAAGTACCTGATGATGTGGAGGACTCTAGTAAACCACCCTCTCTACAAGCCAGAAGATTTCGAAGCATGTATTCCTACGGATATCACTTTCGAGTGAAGAGTGCGGAGCAAAGTGCAAACAGTACATGTGACTCAGGAGTAGCTGCAATTTTTCGGCGACCGTGTCGTTCAGGGAGAAGAGATCCGAACCCGGTTGATGCCAACCTTGAGTATATAGGCCAAATTTTAGAGATTGTGGAATTGAACTATGGACGTCATTGCATAGTGTTGCTAGTATGTGACTGGGTGAAGGCCAACTACAGAGGTAGAAATGCTACAGTGAAGAAAGATGAATGGGGATTCACTATGGCAAATTTCAATTCACTAGTACCATTTGGGTACGAATCATTCGCGTTTCCGGTTCATTGTGACCAAGTTTTTTTTTCAGATGATGAGGATGAGCCGGGTTAGAGAGTAGTACTATGCACCGAGGTTAGGGACCGTAGAATAGACAGTGAATTGGAAGAAGAGGAGGAGGCAGAAATTTTTGCAATGGGAAATGACCAGGATTTTGAAGGACTTAGAGCACCCAATATCATTCTGGAAACAAATGCAGACCTATTACCCACAGGCAGAAACATTAGGCTGGATGATGTCGTGAACCGATTGGCAGAGGGAAATGACCAGACCTTTGACCGGGACGTGGGAGCATCTTCCGAAGACAGTGACTAACAGTACTAAGTCTAGGTGAGTATCTCTAAGTGAAACATATTGGGGTTTGTGCACAGATATAATACAAGGTAGGGGAGATCTGATAGATTTTGACTGTTCCACGATTTTTATCAATACCTGTGTTACGTTGATGGAACGGACTTCCGTGATTTGTGCACCATAAAGGCAGTAACGTAAGCAGTGCGGGAGAAAACAGTGCCATAAACTCATTTTCATACCAGTGTGTAATATAAGAATTGACAATGTGAGACAAAACATTAAAAAGAAATTTTTAGAAGAATATTGTGGAATTGAATTAGAAATGGTAGATATGGATTATGAAATATGGATTCTATCGGTACACTTTGATTCACTAATAAAATCACCACTACTTAATTAGTACATTTAAATAAGTAAAAATAAATATTGCATCAAAAATTTATCATAAACTGAATGTCAAAATTATTTTCACTAAATTTTGTTGGAATGAGTTTGAAATGAGATACTCTTAAATGACGTGAGACCTTGAAATTGTTGACTTTGTTAAATTTCTGACCACATTTATCAAAATTGTAACTTTGAACTAGAGTCAATCAAATTTTGGCATAGTGAATGATTCGATATACTTCAACATTTGTAATTTTAGAAAGATATGTACTCTATAATGACTAAATCCAACCATTACATAGGAGAAGAACTTCGTGAAGAATCGTTAAAAAATTGGATGAGTTTCAATCAAGCATTAATTAGAATGTGAGAAGAATTTGAATCCGTTCATGATGCAGTTTCTAGACGCTAGGATGTATAGGGGACATTCGCAGCATTTCTGGAATTTAGAAAATTAATGGTGAACAGTATTGTGACAGTGGCTTATGTTGAAGGTCCTGCAATAAAGTTCGACTCACTAGATACATGCAGTCAAGTAAAACTAATGTTCATAATTTACTACAAATTTGTAAAGAATGATGTCTGCACGATGGATGCTTGACACTGACACAGCAATGCTATGAATGTATAGGGGGTATGAGGAGGATCACCGCAAGATGTACAGACAAAATCACAGCATATACTCTACAAAGAATTGTCAAGCTTCAGAAAGAGCAGCTTTTGTCTTGTCATAATCTATGTATACTTTGGTTAATTTGACTTACTAGTTTTAGTCTGTTCAAACCCTACATACAAAATGTTCTGTCACACTGAGCACATTGATGGGCCAATTGGGCAAGTTTGGAAGTTGTAGCGTTGTAGAGACCCATACATTTTGTTCATGACAGAAGTAGAGATCAGTGGGTAATTACACTTAGAAATTGATGGGTGGAGCATGTATGCAATTGATTAGCATCAAAGTACCAATTGAAAGTTCATTGGTGTGGGAATACGGATTCAGCACAACAGGTTTTCGTTACACAGGTGAAAACTGGAGTTCCCTCCCGGGTAATTTTTTTTTCCATCTGTTGGGAATGCCTTGTTTCACGGTAAACCAGCTGGATGGTAAATTTTGAAGGGGAATGAAAATAGGGTAGCCAGCACTAATGTGAAATTGAACAATATAAAGAAAGTAAAGGGCTGAAAAGTAATTTCTAGTGGACATTGGGATAAGATTATCCCAATTCACTGCTGCGGTAAATGGTAGAATTCTGCAAGTGAAGTACGTCACTCCTTGGCAAAAATGGCCACATCAGCAAGGGCACCAATAAAAGTAAATAAAGTGTTGTACAGAAAGTCCACAGTCTTCACCAACAGAATTTAGGTAGGCGTTTTGACTCACACAACAGAAATTCTTTGAATCTGTTAATCCGGTCAATGCAGTACCTAAGGGAACAGAATTGAGTTGGTTTTCTGTTGATCTGGACATCACTTTCTAGTAGTGTTTAGGGAGTCCTCAGTCTCTTGACTTCCAACCACTTGTTTCCAGTGTGTCCTGTATTAAACTATGAGTTGAGGGATGTAAATGGCGTTTAGACAAGTGAAAAAGGCACCTTCTATGTTTATATATTGCATCTCACCTATCCCTAGGAATATATGGTCACCTCCAAGAGACAGAGAAAGATGATGATGAAAAGTGGAGAATTTTGCAATTAGAACTTGTGAGCGGGGCTGCTGTAGAAATGCCATGCCTCATATATGCTCAATTATAGGAGGGGTTCAAAATTGAGACCGTGGAGAAGGTGTCGGGGAGCATGATGATCACATGATCACTAACTTGCACTACTAGAAAATCACTGTCCACATCAACAAGAAATCAACAGAGGATTGTTGATTACAGGAGTTGATTTAGTCAAGTTGACTTGGACACTTTCTAACACAAATCTGTTGTTCACCTCTTGTTGTTTTGGCACTCCCACGGGTGTCTTCTATGCTGACTGTGTCTGCCACGTCAACAAACGACTGCTGACGTGCCATGTACAATGGCAATCTATGCCATGTAGATCATCTTCTTCATTCATTACCTAATGTGACAAATTTTGTCAATTCCTTTTCACTTCAAGTAACTATCAAGTCTCTCACAGTAACTAGTTATTTAAATTTTCATTGATGTAAAATGTCCATTACCTCACAGTAACTAGTTACTCACAATTACGTTGATGTAAAATGTATTATTGGATATCACTTCACACGGGCACTATTAGTGGCTCTTCTGTCCATTTTTGGACCGTAATTATTGTTTGTACTTACATTTGTGGGTCAATTACACGTGTTCTTCATTGTATGGTACGGTATGATTTTTTGGCATGTATATTATTTACTGAGGTTAGAATCACTTCGTAAGCATATCCACGCCGTCTGTTGTATTTAGATCAAATAGTTTACAAACTACCGACCGTCCAACAATCCATTGAGCTGGCTTCATCCAAAGTGTTCATTTACATATAAAATGGATGGCTTGCAAAGAATGCTCATATCCATTTGGGTGAAAGCAAGGTAAAGTGGACCACTAATTTACACTATGAAGATCCAACAATGCAGGGTTCAAAAATGCATATTAAATTTGAAAATTTTGAATTCTTTTTTTCAAGAAAGTAGTATATGTATTGTTTTACAAAGTCAAACAATTTTTTGGAAAAAATTATCTTCAAATGAACTTATATATGTCTATACAATTTGAAAAAGTAGCACAAATTGAAAAAGAATTTGGTGACAATCAAGAAAGTTAGCAAGAAATAGGCTAAAAGTGCATTAAATTATTAAATTATTTATTTACTTCTATATAGAGCCCTCAACATCATCATGAACTTTAAGAATATTTTTTTAAAAATCAAATTGAAAATACTTAATGTCATCAAATTTGCGTTTGAAACCAGATTTAGACATTTTTTTCAAACACTACTTTTAGTAAACTTTTTTGAAGAGATTCTTTTGAAACTTTGGGTTTAAGTATATAGAACATCAATAAAGGGCTCCATGAAAAATAAACCAAAATAAAAGATAATTTGGTATAATTTTATAGCCTTTGGCAAAAAAAACGGATTTCAGCATAGCGGCGCAACTTTTTGGTACAAAATACCATGCTTTCACCCATTTAAATACTGCATTGCATAATCACTGCTACTCTTTTCCATTCACTTGTCTATTCAAGATCTTCCATGTTTGCAAATTACACACATCTATCGTCTAAATTGCATGTCCTAGGACCAGGGACTTGTTACAACCTGCAAACATAACGACGGAATACATCAGTAACAATGAATATATAAAAATAAAAAAAATCTTGGGTGAATTTCAGTAATTTAGTGTTTCCAAAACACTTTCGCAAATTGAACAAGTCAACTGTTTAGATACCCAAACCCGTCGCAAAGCATTGTCTGTCACTACAAGCAGAGGCATCGTTTCTCACTATGGAGGATGTTCATTGTCGCTTTTCACTGTACACGCTTGTCCTATGTGACAAATCGCACTCACCAAATCCAACCAAAAAATTGGTGAGTGCGAAGTGGCACCGTTTGACTCAGAGAAGGAGTGAAAAGCGACGCCTTCTACTTGTAGTGTGTGTACGTATTATTCATGGAAAGCATAACAAAACCAACTACTCTCTTGTACTGCAAAAACATAATAAAAATATTCTACTATTCCTACATAATTATTGTAGAATACCAGACTCATTCCCAATTTGAAGGACTTTCCTGATTTCTAACCATCATCCACATACCGACTCTTTCAGAAAAAGATTGATTATCTCACCTCCGATACGGTCATGATGAACTATGAATCTTGTTGTAAGTTACATATTGACTTTTCATATCTATCACACTTTTCAACATATAGCATATCCAATCTGCATACTCAATTGGAGAGGACAAATTCGGCCTCCCATGTTATACTGCATTCCACATTGCTTACAGTTTGGAGAAATCTCTGTTGTGGTTCCCGGCATATACTGCGTGTTGCCTTGCATTCTGACCACCCTTCCCACAAATTTAGGATGATATGTATCACATCCAACACACTTTTACACGAACAAGAGTTTCCTCAGTGACTCCATTGCACTTGCTGATCTGCATGCAAGAAATGAGACATTTTGTGTAAAAATCAAAATAAAAAATTTAAGATAAAAACCCATAGCGTTTCTCAAAATATCCACATCATAAATGACCCTCATCACCTCATTCAAATGCTTGAGCAAACGACTTCAAAATGCCTACATGAAATATACAATGACATAGAAGAGAATTACTACAGACTAAATACATTTGCAACTACTACAAGAACGTCTTATATCAATGAGTATCTATAATATAGTTACAAATAGAAATATTTGAATGGTTATAAGAAGAGTAACTATGGAGTAGTTTCAACATTTTTTTTTTAAATTCATAAAATAAATTAAAAACGATTTAAGAAGGCCAGTAAAACACAAACCATCAAAACAGTCAAAATTAACACCAGCTTCCGCATAGAATGGCAAGGAAAAAATCAAACTAGAAATTTGTGGCTCTAATCTATTTTCAAAATGGATGTCCTCTCTAATACATTCCACAAAGCCACTGAGTCCAATGTCCTCTCCGTTTGATTCTATCAACGATATATACCAACAACTGCCAAATGTCAAGGAGTAGCGTAACATATCAACATACTATATAAAATGCATGGCCCTATGTATGAAATGTATCAACATACTAATTTCCTAAACTTATGTATATTTTGTAAGCCCACCCCACAATTATTACCCCTTTTGTTCACTCATGTAGTTCCATACGGGATATTAAAGTGCACCCCTGGGCTAAATACATGTACTTGATAGTTAGCATACGTGCAAAAACATCACATAACACCACAAAATCTACAACATACAAGTATCATTTCAAATCCATAAAGCAAGATTCTATTGTTGTACTGATATTAATGCCAGCTGAGGAAGCATACACAAATCATCTAACTTATGGGATAGAAATTAAACAAGCCGTGGTACACCAAATTAGAAGCATATATTTCCCAGGTACAACAAATTTCATCACTTAACCCCTAACAGCCGAGGAGACCAAAAATTGGTCTTTGGATGAATTGTAATAGTTGCTGGATGAAGAAATTATTGAGGTAATTGATGCAACGTAGTATTGCTAGAAGCCAAAGACGTACGGGTGCTAAATAATGGTGTGTGGGAGGAGGGTTAGGCATGGGCTGATCTCTAGAGTGTCCTTGTGATGAGTTATCCCATATGGTTTGTCCATGGTGACCTCCTAGTGTACACTACTTAAGGTGGAAGGCCTTTGAGTAAAGATCATCTCTTTCTACGCATTCCTTGTGTTTGTGTGTGTGCCTTGTGCAATCTTCTCTACCTTCAATAGGTTATGGGCCCACTCATGTGTGTTTCATGAGTATTAGATTGCATTTGTGCAAGTATTTTGAGGTCGGTGCGCAACGGGCGGTTTTGGAGCATTGTTGGAGGTTTTGGAGCTTGTTGAAGCGTTGGTGTTTCTTGGAGGTGTGCATGGGCTGAAGTTACATGTTGGAGCACTCTCTTTGGTCAATTTCTTCCCTTGATCTCCTTCTTTTCTTTCTTCTATCTCTTCGTTGCGAGTGGAACTTCGTTTGGTTCAATTGTGAGCATTTGAGTAAATGCAAGTGATTTGTGAGGTGTGAAGACTCTCGTGGAGGGTCTACCATCTGATCCTAGTGATTAGGCACTTGCTTTGAGGTGTTGCATGTGTTTCATGCTCTTGGGGTGCTCAAATTTTCATTTGGAGCTAGTTTGTGCACAAAGGTGCGGTTTTGAGCAATTTCAATGCGATTGGGGTTTTGAGGGACTTGTGTGAGTTCATGTGCATTGAGTGAGTGCTCTTGAAGGACACAAAGGTGTCATTGACGTGCATTGAGTGTTTGGGGACACTAAGGCGTCGTATTGAAGCATTTGGAGTTGTTTTGAGCTCCATTGAGTGATTTGAGGGGTTTTGGTGAGCCTCTTTGCATTTTTGGGTGAGGGTTCTCACATTTGAGTGTTGGGAGGCGTGTGTGGAGCACAAAAGTGCTGATCTAGTGTTTGGGGTTGTTTTAAACCCATTGGGTGCACAAAGGTGCAATATCAAAGCAAAAAAAAAAAAATCACAAAAACAAAGTTGTGTGTTTGAGTTTGAGGTTTCATTTGTGTGGGGAGGCATACGTAAGTGAGGATCATGGCATCTTTTGAGGGTGAGGGTCCCAAGGTCGTGGACAAGTTCGATGGGGTGAATTTCCACTTGTGGAAATTCAAAATGGAGATGGTGATGGCCGAGAAGGAGTTGTGGGAGATTGTCGAGGGTAGTGAGGAACCTCCTTTCTCTTCTACGGATCCTAGGATCATGCAAGCGTACACGAGGAGGGAGAAGAAGGCATTTGCCATTTTGGCACTCAACCTCGCGGATTCGCAACTTGCGCACATTCGTTCGTGCAAGACACCCGCGGAAGCATGGTCCAAGCTTTGCAACATTCACGAAGCGAAAACATTGGCCAACATTTTGTTTTTGAGGCGCAAGTTCTTCACCATCAAGATGGGCGAAGAAGATGACATGTTGGCGCACATCAACAAGGTCAAAGCTCTCGCGGATCAACTCAACGGTTGCGACGTGTCGGTTACGGATGGTGACATCGTGATGACACTTTTGGAGAGCCTTCCATCATCATACGAGTACCTCATCGTGGCGATGGAGTCTAGACCCATTACGGAGCTCACATTGGACTATGTGACCTCACGGTTGTTGCACGAGCTTTCGCGGCGAAAGGAGAACGAGTCTCGAGAAGATGGAGCGGCACTCGTGGCGAAGCAATTCAAGAATGGAGGCGGTGGGAGCTCAAGCGACAAGGTGTGCTTCTATTGTGGTAAGAAGGGCCACATTGCCAAATTTTGCTTCAAACGCAAGAGGGATGAGAAAGGGGAGAGTGCAAACAACACTAAAACTCGTGACGATGATGGGTACGCATTTACGGCTAGATATGAGGCAAGCATGAGCGATGGCATCGAGGGTGATGCAAGCATGAGTGATGGTATCGAGGGTGATGCAAGCATGAGTGATTGGATTGAGGTTGGTGATGAGTATGCAAACATGGCAAGCAATGTATCGTGCAATGGTAGTACGAGTGATTGGATTGTTGATTCGGGGGCTACAAGCCACATGTCACCACATAAAACTTGTTTTCATTCGTATGCTCTCATTAATCCAAGGAGAGTGATTTTGGGAGATGATACGGTGCTTGAGGCCGTTGGCAAGGGCCAAATTGTTGTAGACACCGAGGTGAGGGGTCGTGTGAAGACAATCACTATCCAAGATGTCCTCCACGTTCCCAAATTAACGGCAAATTTACTATCGGTGAGGCAATTAGTGGCAAAGCACTTGAGGGTTGAGTTTAGTGATAAGGGGTGTTATGTGTTGTCACCGAGTCGAGATGAGGTGGCCATCATTGAAGAACACGAGGGCTTGTACCACATCAAGTTCTCCAAGGTGCATTCGAAGGAATCGGCGGCGTTGGCGCATTCAAACTTGAAGGACGACAAGTTGGCGTTGTGGCATCGTCGACTTGGCCATTTGAACATCAAGAGTGTGAAGACACTACGCGGCATGGTAAGCGGTATGGACCTTCATCAATTGAAAGTGGATGCTTCTACATTCACGTGTGAAGGTTGCATTGAAGGCAAGCAACAACGGTTGCCATTTGCGGGTGAAGGGGCGACACGGGCCACAAAAGTTTTGGAGATCGTGCATTCGGATGTGTGTGGCCCCATGAAGACCACATCGATGGGAGGTTGCAAGTACTTTGTGACCTTCATCGATGATTTTTCAAGGAAGATATGGCTCTACCCTATCAAAGCCAAGAGTGAGTGCTTTGAGAAGTTCAAGGAGTTCAAGACATTGGTGGAGAACCAATCCGAGTTGAAGATCAAGGTGTTTCGGTCGGACAATGGCGGCGAGTACATGTCCAAGAAATTTGACGAGCTTTTGAAGAATGAAGGCATCGCACGCCAAACTTCGGCCCCGTACACGCCTCAACAAAATGGAGTTGCGGAGCGCGCAAATCGCACCATTGTAGAGATGGCGAGGAGCATGTTGCACGCTCAAAACTTGAAGTTGGACCTTTGGGCGGAAGCGGTGGTGAATGCGGTATACACACGCAATCGGTGTCCAACAAGCGCGGTTGAAGGCATGACGCCGGAGCAAGCGTGGAGTGGGAGGCAACCATGTGTTGCACACATGCGCATCTTCGGATGCATTGCATATGCGAAGGTTCCCGACGAACGGAGGACGAAACTCGAGGCTAAGGCCTTGAAATGGGTGTTTCGGACAAAGAGGGATGTTTCGGGTATTGTTGTGCGTCACAAGGCAAGATTAGTAGCCAAGGGGTTCGCGCAAGTGCGTGGGGTGGACTTTCACGAGACATTTGCTCCCGTGGCCAAGTTCACCACCATTCGATGCATTCTTGCCATTGGAGCGGCCTTGGACTTGGAGATGCATCAAATGGATGTGAAGACCGCATTTTTGAATGGCGATTTGGAGGAGGATATCTACATGGTGCAACTTGAGGGGTTTGTGCAACAAGGTAATGAGCACCTTGTTTGTAAGTTGCAAAAATCATTGTATGGGTTGAAACAATCTCCAAGAGCGTGGTACCAAAAGATTGACACGTTCTTGCTTGCACACGGGTTTACTAGGAGCATTGCGGATCATAGTCTCTACTTCATGCAAGAGGGGCAACATGTGGTGATTGTGATCATATATGTTGATGATTTGATCATTCTTGCAAGCCTCATGAGTTTAATGAATGCATTAAAAGGCATGCTTGAGAGAGAGTACGAGATGAGTGATCTTGGAGAATTGCACTTTTGTCTTGGTGTTGAGTTTGTGCGAGACAGGGCTACACGCACTATCACCATGAGTCAAGGCAAGTATGTGATGGACGTGCTCAAGAGATTCGGGATGGAGGATTGTAAGCCCGTGGCAACACCATTGGATGCAAACTCCAAGCTCGTCAAGCTTTCGGAGGAGGAGTATGCGATGGAGGCTAAATCGATGGCGGAGGTGCCATACAAGCAAGCGGTGGGGTCGTTGATGTATGCGATGATTGCGACACGGCCCGACCTTGCGTATCCAATTAGCGTGGTGAGTCAACACATGGCGAGACCGGGCTCGATGCATTGGATGACGGTCAAGAGGATCATGCGTTATTTGAGGGGCACAAGCGATGTGAAGTTGTGTCTTGGAGGCAAAG
This sequence comes from Pohlia nutans, assembly GCA_022496805.1. NCBI lineage: Eukaryota > Viridiplantae > Streptophyta > Bryopsida > Bryales > Mniaceae > Pohlia > Pohlia nutans. The sequence goes on along the minus strand of CM040085.1, from coordinate 27,248,786 downwards.
ACATTGTGTTGAGCGGCTATTGTGACGCGGACTACGCGGGAGACACGAGCGATCGAAGATCGACAACGGGCTACATGTTCAAGGTCGGATCGGGAGCGGTGTCGTGGAATAGCAAGCGGCAACAAACCACGGCGACATCAACGGTGGAGGCCGAGTACATGGCTACGAGCCATGCCACGAAGGAGGCCATTTGGTTGAGGCAACTAATGGTGGATGTGGGTTGCACACAAGGTGAGGCTACAACGATTATGTGTGACAACCAAGGGTGCATTTCACTTGCAAAGAACCCTACACATCATTCACGCACGAAGCACATTGATGTGCAATACCACTTCATTCGGGAGAAGTTGGAATTGGGAGTTATACATTTGGAGTATTGCCCAACGGAGCACATGGTGGCGGATGTGCTCACAAAGGGTCTTTGTAGAGACCGACACCAACGATTAGTAATAGCATTTGGACTTAGAGGCTTTGGCTCTACGCAAAGTGGGAGTATTGAGGTAATTGATGCAACGTAGTATTGCTAGAAGCCAAAGACGTACGGGTGCTAAATAATGGTGTGTGGGAGGAGGGTTAGGCATGGGCTGATCTCTAGAGTGTCCTTGTGATGAGTTATCCCATATGGTTTGTCCATGGTGACCTCCTAGTGTACACTACTTAAGGTGGAAGGCCTTTGAGTAAAGATCATCTCTTTCTACGCATTCCTTGTGTTTGTGTGTGTGCCTTGTGCAATCTTCTCTACCTTCAATAGAAATCGTGCTTGATTTATTTTGGAAAAATTAGGGGAGAAGGGGGTGAGCTGTCCCTTACAGATAAGCTTGGGAAACCCGCCATTGAAGGGTCCTACAATTTTAGAGGCTTGTCAGAGCCATAAACATGGTGCTAACATCTCATTATGGAGAGCCTACAGTCGTGGCCGCCAATAAACTTTTTGAAGGTGACAAGGTGTATTTGGGCAGACAAAGGAAGGAAAAAAGGAGTGGGCAGCCTGACATTTTATGGAGAACTTCCTTTGGGTAGAATGACACGTAGTGCAAGGCGGGCAGTGTTGTAGTCGTGGGACTTTGGCAGTTAGAAATGGGGGCTACAAGTCACAGCTTGTCATAAAAATAAAAAATCGCATTGAAGGCAACATTACTAAATATGAAAACAGGGAGTGAAGCTCATGCATCCAACACAAAGACATGGGATTCCAAAAAGATCAAAGCACGTAGAAGGCACACATGTAGACGGAGCGTTTGTTTGCAAAAAATTTAGATTGGAAAATTCATGTACTCACAAATGCCGATTACAAAGAAGAGCTTCGATCTACCACCTCCACCGTTAGCTCCGTCGTGGTGCACAGTAGAAGCAGCTGGGATTGCTTTGCATTTGAAAGAAGTGCATCACGCTAGACAATGGGTTGTTCATTGCTTGATCGGAATGCTTGATGAAAACTACTTGCTTAGCTTGCCTAGACTTGCAAAAGACACTTCTCTAGTGGGTGACACTTCCCCTGAACACTTGAGGTGGCTTTGGTACACATGGTGAGCAACACTACTAGGGTGGAGTGAAAGACGACGTGAGGAAGACAGTAATGGATACTCTAGCTTAGTCTACCATACTCTAAGAACGATAGTATTCCCAAAGCCAAAAATTGAACGGCAAAATGTTCTCACAGAAGTAGAAAGGTGGGGTAGATTGTCTAATTATTGTGGGACACCACCAAGGCGAAGCGGACGAAAATCTAACACACCATCGCCAGCAAAGAAAGAATGTGCATCTCTATTGTGCAAAAGCCCAGCCGCCAAGGAGAGGAAGCATGAAGGACCGGGCAGCAGCAGTGGAGCACCGGTGGAACTTGGAGCTGCCATTGGAAACGCTAGAAGATGCTCAGCAGTCATCGGGGCAGGCAGTCATGAGCTTGGAGCCGGCAGTGAATCAGAGCCTGCAGCAGGGCTCATACAGCAGGAAATGGGCTCCTTCGGCAGCAGGAGGAGCTGGGAGGAGTTGGGAGCCGGCAGCGCACTCCCCTGCAATGACTCAGAGCCCGCATCACAGTCAATCCATCAGCAGTCACAGTCAATCCATCAGCAGTCACAGTCAATGGGAGGCAGTCAATCGAGCAGCGGAAATGGGCTCCTTCAGCAGCAGATTAGAGCCTCATGTGCAGGCGGTGTCAATGAAAACAGCGGCAGTGCAGACGGAGTCTCTGCAAGCATCGGCATCACAGTCAATCCGGGGACTACAGTGCATGACAGTGAATCCGCAGGCACCCTGCATCACAGTGAATCTGGAGACACCGGCAATGCATCAAAGCCGCAAGCTGCAGTGCAGCAGGGGTCGAGGGCGGAATTCAAGGGGTCGACGGATCGAAGTCAAGCACTTACCTCATCAAGCTGCGGTGAAAGATCAAGTTGCGGTCCCTCCACAAGCTGCGGCCTTGCTGTAGGAAACACCCACGCCGCAGGTAAGAGAATTCTCCCACAATGGTTCCACTCTGCAACAGTTGATAGTGGACCCTGCAAGCGACCACAAAGCAAATCAACCACAACTTCAATCAAATCCGAACCTACATGGGATTACGGTGCAAGCAATGAGGAGCATGGCTAGGGCAAGATCTGCAGCAAGGAAGGAGGCAATGGGGAGCATCGCAACACCAAGTAGTGGCAAAAAAAAAGTAAGCAAATCGCCTCTCTTCACAACCCCAATCTTTCCCGTACTCGAAATAGTTAGAATCCAGCGACGTCTACCACATGGAAACCTAGATACGAATGGGGAGGAATTAGAAGAATGGTGTTCAGCACATCTGATTGCAAAAAAGACAAATCCAATAACCAAAGAAAGCATTGTCACAATTAGATATGAGGATGGATTAGAAGAGGAGGTGTTTGAGGGGGAATTACACAGGCCGTGTGAAGTGCAAGCGCCCGATCGAAACCCTAGCCCCCACGCTGCTCACATTGCTGGCACGTCAACCCTGGCCGCGCATGTAAGGAGGTTGCCTTCGCCCGCCCCTTACGATGGGCACCTGTCCTCAGTGGAAGACACTGCGAGCAGCGACACAGCGAGGATTGGTAGCAGCAGCGGAGACTCGGAGGATTCCGGCAAAACGAGAGTGCGGCAGAAATGGCGTGGACACGCGACCAGCAGAGAGCGGAGCGGAGAGTGCAGTACCGGAGACGAATGGGATGCGCGGCAGACAGAAGGAGGTGAGGCGGCTGAGACAGAGGACTCTGATCGCACAATATCGGAGGACTTCGCGAATGCAGATCAGGTGCGGAAGCGGGCGCGAGTGAGAACGGACTGCGAGCACAACTCTGGGGACTCGGAGGCTACGGTCATGGAGGACAGTGCGAATGAATAGCAAGCGCCGGAGGTGAGGGCTTGTAAGGGGACGTCGCCGCTGCCGTCAGGGTACCGACGATTTCGGAGAGCGCGCAGTGATCTGCCGAGTTCAGCCTGCAACGGCCACAGCAGAGACCAGGGCATCGGCGAGGCACGCGTTGGCGAACTCAGATTGCCAACTCCTTCGGCATCGGCCCATGGAGGTAGGGGTCCACAACCCAGCAGGGGTCCACAACCCAGCAGGGGTCCACAACGCAGCAGGGAGGGCGGAAAAAAATTGAAGGCCCCGGCCATGCAATTGCACAGTCCCTCTACTGCCACTACAACTGCCACAGCAAGTAAGGTCAGGGCTTCACGTTGTGGAAAAGGTAAGAAGCGAGACTGTGGAAGAGGGCCAGGAGAAAAGCTAGAGAAAAAAGCTAGTAAAAAAAAATTAGATCCTCTCGAAAAGGAATTTGAACCTGACTCGTGGAAGAAAGATGGCCCTGAATATGCACCTCCACCCCTGCCTTTCACCGGCAATGAGCCCGGTTGTACTCATCCGTACGGCAGATTACCATCTTGCATTGGGTTATTTGAGAAGTTTATACGCCCGGCCATGCTCAGACGGATAGTGCGGGAGTCAAACCGGTATGCCTCCGAGATTTTAGATTTGGATGTAGGGACTATAAGGGGCGGGAGAGACTGGGTGCCTCTATCTCTTGAAGAATTCAAAGCCTACCTTTCTATATGTTTATATATGGGATTGAAGAGATTGCCCTCTACACGTCTCTATTGGTCGCGCGATGAGCCGCTTTTCCATTGTCCAATCATTTCCCAAATGATGACTAGGGATCGGTTTGATGTGATCACGAGGTGTATGCATGTGGCAAACACACCTGCACATGTGGCGGACCGTGATAGCCCCTCTTATGACAAACTGAACAAAGTAAGATGGTTTTTGGATGGCGTTACCGAGAGATGTAGGAAAATGTGGGCATTGAACCAGCAGGTAACAGTAGATGAATCGATGATACGATATAAAGGCAAATACTGCCCGGTGCGACAATATATGCCCAAAAAGCCTATCAGATTTGGGATAAAGGCATGGGCCTTGGCAGACTCAGTATCGAAATACATTTGGAATTTCGACATTTATTGTGGGAAATCGGGGAATCCACATGACATAGAGTTGGGCACAAGAAGTGGTGATGAAGAGGTTGTGGTGGAAGATGGAAATGGCCCAGGCAAAGGGTTAGGATACCAAGGCCGAAATGTAGTGAAGGATCTAATGAAGGACTTGGGTGGTAAAGGTCACATTGTCACAACGGACAATTTTTTTACCTCTATCCCATTGTTTTTAGATCTACTAGAGAATGGGATAATGGCAATTGGCACATTGCGATCTGACAGGAAGTATTTGCCTAAATCCATGTTTAGTAAATCTGCCACGAACAATAAAGAGATGGGATGGCTTGATTATCGCATGCATAGATTACGAAGAGTCTCATGTACCGTGTGGAGAGATAAGAGAAATGTATTACTTCTATCCACACATGCAGAAGCAACCTCACCACCTGGCACAAAGCAATATGTTCTGAGAAGAGTAGGGGGGACAAAGAAGAAAATACTTACCGGTCCAATGCATCTACAGTACACACAGAATATGCGCGGCGTTGATACAGCCGATCAGTTGAGGGGCACATACTCTTGCATTACGCGCAGTCACAAATGGTGGCATCGCATTCTATTTTTCATCATAGACACCGTTCTAGTAAATTGTTGGATCATACATAGTGATTTGAGCTTCCGGTTTTTTGCAAACCCTATCTCTCATCTATCATTTCAACTACAACTTGCGCAGGAGCTATCCGCGAAGTGGGCAGGGAGAAAGCGTTGTTACTCGAGCTTCTCTCAAACATTTCGTGGTGCTCATGGTTCTAAGGGTATGGGAAAACAAAGGAAGGCATGCCGTATATGTGGAGACCGCACTAATCAAATGTGCCCTGGATGTCACGGGGCCTACATTTGCAAGAGTCCTTGTTATTGGACTTGTCACTGGTAAATGAAACCATACTCTACACCTAATTCCTTGTTTATGTCATAAAAGTTATATATGACAGTTTAGTTGTACATACGCTTTTATAGTTTCTTATAGTTTCTTATACTTGGTTTTTTTGTATAGTTTCTTATAGTTTCTTATACTTGGTGTTTTTGTATAGTTTCTTATAGTTTCTTATACTTGGTTTTTTTTACAGTTTCTTATACTTTCTTATACTTCGGTTTTATAGTTTCATCTAGTTTCTTATACTTGGTTTTTTGTATAGTTTCTTATACTTTTTTATACTTGGTTTTTCATATGCTTTCTTATAGTTTCTTATAATTGGTTTTTATAGCTTCTTATAGTTTCTTATACTTGGTTTTTCTTATAGATGCCTATACGTTGTGTTAGGTCTTTCGTCCCTTATGTCAAGAGGCACCCAAATAGGGTCTATTGATTGTACTTCCTTCTATGGATTTATGTGCGGTAGGTAGACAATATAATAAGAAAAGAAAACAAAAACACTGAAAGACTATAAAGTTGAGAAAATCACAGTGAGGGCCTAGTACTATTGTGGAGTGAAGTATTGTGGAGTAGTAAAGGGTTCCCTTTATTTGTGTCAAAAAAATTTAAAAAACATATTGTGGAATAGTCCTTGGAGTTGGGAATGAGCAAGTACGGAGGAGGTACTTGGGTTCAGCTCAACAGTGACCTTTGCTGAAGTCCCATCTGGTCAGCCCACCGTAACTGCTGGGCAGATTCAAAAATGGGGGCACTCCGAGAAACTTTGGCCGCGGGCTGCCCACTTTCAGGCCTGGTCAAGCACGGTGAGAGCTGCCTCAGCCTCTCAAGACACTGCCCTTGGAAGCCGCGTCCTTTTCTTGGACACTTGAGGTGCTGTAGCAATTTTCTTACACCGGTGGACTTTTTTTTCCAAATTTTCCTTTTCTGTCCTCTAGCTACAGGATTGGGCTCATATGCTCCATGTGTGCCGGCATGTGCTTGAGGCCGGCCTTGACTGTGCAAATCCTTTTTATAATTCTGGGGCTTTTTTCAAAACAGAAACTCTGCCATTGCAAGGCTGGCTTCTCCTTTTGGATTCTGTAATTTTCCTTTCCTCCACGTCGTGGGGCCTTCTCATGATTATTGCTAGCAGCTCCTAGAATTTCAGGCCCGTGCCATACATGTCAGAGCTTGCACATTGATTTTTGGGCCCCTGCCCATTTCTTTTTTTTGCCACCCACCGCATGCTTGGCCTGTACAGTGCCCTCTCTTGTTAGTGATTTCTGTGTTTAGTAGCATCATCATGAAGCTAACGTCCCTGGCCCCAATTCCCCTGCAATTTTCACATCTCCAGCACAGTAACACTGCTGCAATTTCAGTCTCAGCAACTCCCCACGGTTAAAGGTCGGTTTCTTGCTTTTGCCCACGGCTATACCGTCCAGCAGTTAGGAGTTAATTAAACTGTGCGACCATACTCACCTCATAGATATCTTGATATGCTATAAAGCAGAAAGCTCCGTCCTTGCCTTTGTGCTTCCTTCTTCAAAGCCCATACTCTTTAATTGTTTGCTTGCTGCATGCTGTACTGTGGATGGAACTGTGGGTACCCAAAATTCGTTATATTGAGACGTTTCGTAACTTTTGAGACGGAATGCTAGTTATTCAAAAATTCATTTAAAAACTAGTAATTGAAACCAAAAATATATAATGCTCAAATAGTGAATCTATAATGAAATTCTAAAAGTTGATGTTACCTATTTATAAAAAAATACTAGTAAAGAGATAAAACGGTTTATCTTCGAGTCAAAGATAAAAATAAGACTGCGAAAAGTCTCAATATAACGAATATGGCCTTACAACATAAAACCTATTCAAATCATTCTTGGATTTTTCAATAATTAACTGAAAAAAAAAACTTCATAGTCACACGTAATTATAACATTTGAATATATAAATAATCCATTTTGTTATTTATCTCACTACGTTACAAAAATAACTAATGAACTCTGTTGTATATATACATTCTCATTCCATAAAATATCACCGGCCAAATCGTTCTCTGCATTGAGAAACTCACAAACTAAACTTCATTAATACTTTCCAAGTCATTCATATTTGCATCGTATGTAAATCAAAACTCAAAAAGCGCTACAAAGAGTTACAATATTAGTCATAAATCAACAAAAATATATAATAATAAGAAGCCCAACATTGAATACAAGATAGGACGTCCTCCATCCGACAGTGATGCTCAAATCATCTATGAACCACAAAATGAGCTAGAACTGTTCTAAAACCAAATAACTTGTAATACGTAATTGCACATTTACAATGTGCAAAACAAATGGAAAAAAAACACTATTACATATAATACTTCATATTCTTCGAAAGTATGCCATGAACCAAACCAAAAAACTCGTTAGATGTAGATTCAATTTCCATCTTCTTAATGTATCCCAGGTTCTCCGGAATTGAGATAGGTAGATAGATAGATAGAAAGATAGATAGATAGAAACTCCGGTCTTCTTTCGAAGGCCGGCATGAATAAAGTGTCCGTTCGTAATGTCAATGACTCAGTGCCCACTCGAGATAGGTACTCCCCTTCATGCAACAAAACAGCTTGATATGAAGCGTACTTCTATTATTCTATCATGATTATGCAAACATACCAACGATAACTCACCCATAAAATGTGCAATATATTAGCCTTTAAATTTACTTCTTAAATTGGTTTGTTTCTTACCTCCATTCCTTCCCCTTTGTGGTGATGTGTAGATACTGCGGACTGAGATCCTTTAACTAATCCACATGTTGATCCCTTTGCACTCCCGGCCTGTAGGCGATCGATTTCAGCTTGAAGTTGTTTGATATACTCATCCTTCGACATCTTCTCTCTTGTATAATAGCTTGAATCTTTCGTGTTTAAGCCCCTTCCTCCTGTAAGCACCTTATTTTGGTGCCGACGCAATCCATCTGATGCCTCATTCCTCTTCACAATAATAATACATTCAAATACAATATTTAGTTTATGTCCCTTAGTTTCTGTTCTTAAAGTGAGGAATATATTCTTCCATCACAATAATGAGACGACTTCCAAACCTTTTGAAAAATGACTACAATATTGTCATGTCGCGGCTACAAAGAAGAATATATAGCTCTATGATAAAAACCATAAAGTTTTGCGATACCAACACTTGTCTTCAGTTTGTTTTTTTCTACACATCCCATACGTTTTTTAACCTAAGCGTCTGAAATGCCCACCATAGCCATTTGCATCACTAATCTTTGCAATGGTGTCATTTTCTCATTTTAACTCACTTTTCTGAATGCGATACATAATTCTAAAGCTTTTGTTCTATTTTACAATATCAATAGTGTCGACCCTGTAAAACTGTTGTTATTTTCATACCAATAGATCCTTGGCAGCAGTGGGTCCAATTTTCTACAATACAGAAAATACACAATGGACTCTTAGGAGTTAAACATTGGTTACCAAATTCCGACCTCATGCAAATTACGCTAACCTACCAAAGCATCACCTCAAAGTTATCGTCATACTTAGCCGACAATGTATACATTGTTACCACCACTTCAAAAACCAGTTTCAATAACAACATTTAGCACATACTACAATAGACCAGCCAAAATGCAGTACAATTAAAACAAAATAAAATTGGAATGCAACCTGGATGGTAGCTTTCGGTAATGGACTCCTCCCATCTGCCAGACCTTCACTGTAACTTTGGTCTGACAAGAGTCTTAGTGACTGGGATTGCATAGATTCCTCCTCTGACAATACTTCTAGAGATGGTTTCTCCCATTTTACTGCACTTGTAGGCTTCTTCTTATTTGAGGAGCCATGACCTTTGTCGCGTTGCATTTCCTTTTCGACTTCATCAGGATCTGGTGACCTCCCCAATAGTTCCCAAAGTCTCTCGCTTACTCCGTTTACACCTCTTGAACCAGTCCTCCCATACATTTTTCGACAGTCATTAGCGTAGGGCCCTTGTAGCGAAGCACACTCCCTTTGCTTACTATTTGCGATCTTTTGTAGACGATGCCAAACTGTTTCGTCAATATGTATTGGTTGCTCCCCGTCTCTTTTGATCAATTCTATCAATTCAGTCCGCTTTTTTGTGACTGCTTTACCCATCAGTCCTCTTAAGTAGTCATCATTCAGAGTACCTGAATAGTCAAAAGTCTCATCTAGACGTTTTTTGAATATGGTGACGTCTTCAAATGTCTGCTTCTTAATATGCATGCAGGATGGATCGAGACCTCCGACTAACTTGTTTATTTCAGATATCCAAGCTGGTCTGCCTGCGCCGTAAGGTTTTCCTTCGGAATCGAGAGTTAGAAAGACAGACTTCTTCCCATCCCTCTCTCGTTTGGTTTTCTCAGCTTCACGGGCTGCTTGTTTGTAACGACGTGTCCTTCTATCTTGTGATGGTGAAACGCCCGCAATATGTTCTGTCTTCACAATTAATCCCCACGTTTGCTCCGCAAGTCCCGCATTGTATGTCGTTCGAGGCATGGATGTCGGGGGGATCTAGAAATTGAAATCGTTGGGCTCCTCCTGCGACGTCCATGATTGCATTTTGGTGACAAAGCATTTTGGTGTCTGAAACCACTATCACCAGATGATGACTCCCTGCTACAACAATGGAATGGCTCCCTCGATGTCTCCCTCCTATGTTTTTGACCACCTGTCCCAAAAAAACATTTCAAATTATGAATCCCTTCAAATCAATTGTCATAAACATTTAGAATTAATATTTATGTTCGGAATATCTGAGTAAGGGTACAATAATATTATTTTCGAATCCCTTTTTATGTCGCACTTGGACCTTGTTGACCACCTGACACTGCTAGAATATCATATCCTAAGCTCAAATAGTATAATAGTATTGAATGTCAACAACCTAGTCAATTAAACATGTTCACAATACAATTCAGTGATAGCAGTAGTCAAATTTCTACGTGCATCGTAGTGCGAACTAGTATAGAATCTAAGTCGTACTATACAGTACATGAGTATGCTATATGGTATTCGTTCAAGGCAGATTCACTGTATTGTAGCCAAAGTTCTAAAACTAGAATAAGCGTCTACTCTTACACCGCACTCTTATTATTTTGGTCAATTAGTCATGAAATCTAACTTTAAATTATAATTGAGTATGTCCCACCCTCTCAAGTCTCAACTCTTGTTATTGTTAGTACTGCAAATGTTTGAATACGTTAACAAAAAGTTGGATCCAACTATTGTATGTCCCTATCTCTTAAACCGACTGCTTGGTTTGGAACTATATCATTTAAGTGCATGGATTCAGAACTTACAACGTTGTGTTCAATATATTAGTTTATTACTATTACTAGTCAAGCATCGGGCATGTAGGAGGTAGTATGTATTAAATACTACTACCTCCTACATACTAGATCGCGAGATTGGTGAAAAACACGAATCTTTTCAATTACTTACCATGATAATTTCTTTCAGGAATAGATCTTCCTCCATAATCATCCGTTGACTTTCGTTCCCATTTATCGTCCCGTGCTTCTATGCGATATCTGGGACTCCTAGAACGATAGCGTCGAGGGCTCCTTGATACAGTGTATCGATTGGTCCGTGAATGATTCCTACGAGGGCTCGTGGACAATGAGTCGTAAGAGCGTCTATGGTGTGATATATGCCCATCTCTCAGAGAGAGGCTTCCTCTTGTTTTTTGTCGTCTCGAACTCTACCAAAAATTGAAAACCAACCTCATTGGATAAGAAAATAATACCCTTTTCATGAAGGTGCAATTTATCCTTCTCTAGTTATTAATCACTGCACGTAAACACGATCATTGGCTCATCCAAGTGGGGAAAAGAATTATACAACATATATATTACAACGAAATAAAACTCATATAGCTTACAAAATCACCAAATTTGTTATCAAATGAGAGTTCGCGAAGCTTTGTACAAAAATGCACAAAAAGATGCAAACAAGATTCCATATAGGAAACGCGGACAAAGTTCCCACAATTGTAACTTTCCAGATCAAAAGTAGACTACAATCATCCCAGGAAAGTTACAATTGTGGGAATTTTGTCCCACTTCCCATTTAAACTCCCATTTGGAAATGTCTATCTCTCCTTGTGCATATTCTCTACTGTCAAATAATGATGATGAAATTATATCATCTCACAGAAACTTTAGAAGAAATTTAAATGAAAACATACCACCCCATTTGATTACAAACAATAAAGAATTCATCAAACATATTACAAAACATTTTCGTGAAAGATAAGTGGGGATCACGAAATCAATATCCCATTACTAGTTGAATGAAATGTCCTCTACCTTAGTTAATTCAACATCAACATGGCTAAAGATTGAGTTGAAGGGCGGTTAGATGTTGGAAACAAACAAGAAAAAAACCAAGAGTACTTGATGTTACGACACAAATGCTTACATTCATGCTGTAGTATTTTGTCGGTGATACACTCCGTGTATATTGCCTATGCTCATGAATCCGCTCAATTCGATATGAGGATGGGGGATCCATGTCACTGTCAATCGCTATGTCCTCTTTCTTACGATGAAATGTGTCGTGACTACGCTTTGTAGTTGGCGCTCCATGCTACACATCACATTCAATAGGTTCTTTTCCAAGGCGATGGACAATTGGAGGTTCAACAACGTCATTGGGAGCTTCAAAAAACTCCTTAATATCCATTTGGTTGTTGTCCACTGCAATATTACAAGCAAATATTTTTATACTTCTGCACTTTCTAGTCCACTTTCCGATGCATATGAAAATTGTAGATGTCAGACAGAGGTACATAATATAAAGAAAAACAAATAAAAAACTGCATTACACTAATAAGAGGGTGAACATAGTAAATACGGTGAAGTTCAAGTCTGTGGCTCAATATGACAGGACAAATCTCTCCCATAACTAATGTTCATATCATTCGGTATAATTTTAGTATATCTAGAACAATATTTCGATGTCGCAAAAATCAAAATAAAGATTGAGTGCTACCTTTCGATTGTAGAATTGTTCGACTGGTTGGAAGAAATTCAATGACTTCGGAAAACATGGTTGTCGCCATATCATGGTTGTCGTCATCGTCATCTGAAACAATTAACGTTCTTGTTGGGCAACCTTCTCGGGTTCCAGGTTTCGGTATAGTTCTGATAATTCTCCCACACACTGCAGCGTCTTCCTCCCTCTTACGACAAAGTTCTTCTACGTCTGGCACGGGATTTGTTGATTTTCCAAGTACTACATTTACGGTCGCTATTGGCAAAGGTTTGCATTTTTTTTCCCCTTCACAACATGTTTAGCCCTTTTTGGTTTAGGCTGTTTGCATGGCCGACCACTCCCAGTGGGTAGATTTACCACTTTAATCTCATCATTTTTGTCTTTCCCTGCTGATAATTTTGAAGTCGTTCTTGTTTGCACAGTGGTTGCAGTAGTTGGTTTCATTTTCTTTTTCCATGGTTCTAGAAGATCTTTGCCCTTCAAAGACGTCACTATTTTTGCTTTACTAGTCTGTTATAGAAGAGGAAATAAATCAATGCCTTTGGCATCAATTAAATATATATATATATATATATATATATATATAAGCAAAAGCCCATGTTGCAAATCTTGCAATGCAACACAAAACTAAAAATTCTAAAAAATATATGATCAAGAAAAATGGACAATAAAGAAAGATGAATGGGAGTTCACTATGGCAAATTTCAACGCACTTGTACCGTATGGGTATGAATCATTTGCTTTCCCACTTCATTGTGATCAAGTGTTTTTCTCTGACGATGAAGATGAGCCTGGTTGGAAAGTAGTACTACAAACTGAGGTTAGAGGACATAGAATTGATAGCGAAATGGAGGAAGAAAAGGAGGCTGAAATGTTCGCAATGGGAGAAGATGCTGATTTTGAGGGCCTTCGTGCGCCCGCCAAAATTCCAGAGACAAATCCCAACCCAGTTCCAACAGGAAGGCACATTCAAATGAACGAAATTATGGGCGATTTGATAGAGGAGGATGCCATTGTGTTTGATAGGGATGTCGAGGAATCCTTTGAAGACAATGACTAAAACTTGTCATCCTTGGTGCGTACCTATTATCTAAATATATGTTAATATCAATATATATGCCACGTAGTAATTTGGAATCAAAACCATTATCAATACTCTGAGATGCATGTACGCTACCTCTATACGTTTCAGAATCAATGTTTAGACATTTAGTCCATGGTCCCAGGTAAACTTTGGAGCAATATGTACTGATATTGTAAAATTTTATAATGGCATGATCTTTATGAATATGATGAACATTGTATGTAATGTGCAGGGGCGTATGCCATAAAATAAGAAGTAGGCAGGTATGTTCCATACCCTCCCTATTCAGCGAAGTGTGCAGTAGCATATATGAAAATAATATATATTGTTATATTGTTATATTTTATTTTATTGTGTACTTGTTCATTTTCCAATATGTGTGCATTAGGAATTTTGGACCCCACTAATTTTGAACGATTTCAGTGCGATTTCCGATATTTCATGAGTGCGTACATTTTTTGCACTGATTCGGCATCCTTGCGTTATTCATTACAACTGCACTAATATGACATCATGCTCGTACAAGCGGATATAATACTGATTCAACACAATTGATAGATCTATTGAAAACGTGAGAATTCTTCACTCTATATAGTTGTCAAATGTCGTGTCTAAATCGTCTTTAAACCCACACTGATTCAGTGTGTTTTTTGTGCGACATCATCTCTTCTATATCTAGAATTTTTTCTTTCTATATATAGATTTGGTCAAAATAATTTTATTAAAAAAATTAAAATATAAAATATATTTTTTCTGCCCTGCCCGAACATTATTTCAAGCTGCCCGATCCGGTCCACATTTTTTTGCCATGTATATTTAATTCCTTTTTCAAATTTGTTTTTTGCGTTACATCACACAGGCCTTTTTCTATATCTAGAATTTCTTTCAAAATATTTTGAATTTTTTTTTTTTTTTTGCCAAAATAGTGGTGGCCGTGAGCTGTTTTTTTTTTTTCAGCGGACTTCGAATGTTTTTAGCGGTGTAAAAAAACCTTTTTTTCCAAAAAAAATTTGCACTAGATCATGCAGGCCTTTTTCTATATCTAGGATTTTTTTCAGAATATTATGAATTTTTTTATTTTTTGCCAAAATCGTGGTGGCTGTAAGCTGTTTTTTTTTAAAGCAAACTTTGGATGTTTTTTTGCGATGTAAAAAAAACTTTTTTTCCAATTTTTTTTTTGCACAAGATCATGCAAGCATTTTTCTATATCTAGAAAACTTTCAAAAAAATTTGAGTTTTGTTTTTTGCCAAAATCTTAAAGGATGTGAGCTGTTTTTGTTTTGTTTTTTTTTTTTTTTTTTCTTCAGTAGTGGATTTTAGATGTTTTTAGCAATGTAAAAAAATCTTTTTTTACCAAATTTTTTTTGCACTACATTATACAAGCTTTTTTCTATACCTAAATAAAATCTTCAAAAAAATTTGAATTTGTTTTTTGATGAAATCATGATGTTTGAGAGCTTTTTTTTTTTTTCAATTTGCATATTTTAGCAATGTTAAAAACATTTCTTTGTAGTTTTTTCTTATTTTATGTTGGAAAAACATTTTTCCCATTTTTTTTTTCATTTTATGTTTGAATCAACCAAAAATCATTCTTTTCATTGTAACTTTTTGTATGTTTTTGCAACTTTCTTACCTCCTTATGACATTTCAATATGTATGCCTTTCTATTTCAATTGAATTTTTTTGATTGTATGTTAGGGAAATGAATTGTAGGTCTAATAAAAAGATAAAATAAAGTAAATCCTTGGATATTCACCTTGAAATGAAGTAATGAAAGAGAGGTATATAGAATGAAAGTAAAAAACTAAATTGTAACGTGCATAACTTTGGGATTGATGAAAAAAAATTCAATAGTCAGAATATTGTAGCAAGCAATTAAAAGCTTTTGCAATTTTATTTTTTGAAAAGTTGCTCAAAATCGAGTTCAAAGAAAGTCTGATTTTAAACTCAATTTAACTCGCAATGCTTCGAGAGATCATGTTTTGGTCGATGCCCCCTTTTACGAGCTGTACGAGACTAAAAGATTAAAAAATTGTTTAAATTATAATTGTTTTCTAATAGGAAATCAGGTATGCTTTCGAACCCAATTTGAATCATGCCAATCCAAGTTAAACTCCACCTAGGGGAACTTTCAAAAAACAACACCTCTACATTGTCTCGTGTTACAAATTTTACTATTTTCGAAAAGTAATGTTGTTCTTATCTGTACATCTTTTTATTTTTGCTCCTTTGATGAAAGTACAATTATAACCAATAATACCAAATTTTTAATTCTAAAAATATAAAATGTAATTTCATTGAATTTTTAATGTTAATTGCTTCTAAATTCTATAAATGAAGATCAATTTTTTTGGGGGAAATTAGAGTGTAAAGATATGTTTGAGAAGATTCTAGGAATATTCCAAAATATTCCAAAATAATATAACTATTTTAGAAAAGATTCCAAAAGATTCTAAAATAAAATATTAAAATATTTTTGGTATTTTCTCTATCTATTATATTTCATCAATAAATCAATAGTTTTAGAACATTACAAACTTTTTTTGTTGATAAGTATGACATCCTAGTGTAGTGCGAAAACACCCTTGAATGTGAGTGATGTGGAGAAATATAAGTCACTCATTCTCAAATTAAAAACTTGAAATAATTTTCAACTGATTTTGTACGGATGTCGTACGACAATAATTTTCATTATGATAGATGCTGAAATCGCACGGATATAATAAAAGGTGTTGATATGATACGTATACGATACAAGATCCGCATTAAACGTAATCGCATGTTATCCGTGTCTTATTATCCATGTAATGTAGATACACGATTAACGCACGAATTCCGTCAAGCACAACTTTCGTGCGGAAACAACACTTTTTTCATAATCATTGTAAAAACACTGCAGCGACATCCTTGTATTGCATGTCACTTCCGTATCTAATGACACTTCTAAATCCACGTATGACGTGCGGAATCAGTGTTTAACGATAAACGCACTGAAATTGTTAAAAATCCGTGGGGTCCAAAATTCCTGATGTGTTCTGTTCTTGATAAATATACAAATTCATTTCAACAGGTTTTTGTACCAAATAGTAAATGGGTAAATCATTTTCATTTATGAAATTCATAGTAATTATGTGTGAGTCTGTTTTTGGTATGAAAGATTGCAAACGGGGGGGTGTTGATATAGGTCATTGCTTAACCTTTTCACTTTCAGTTTTGAAAATGTAAGGCAATTTCTAATTAACTTTGAAGTCACAGGCCCTGCAAAATCTCGTGTTTGAGTGTGCATTATACAGATTGAAGACATAATTTAGTATTGCAATTCTAACATCGGAGGGGAGACATCCAATGGAACTAGTGTGATGTAGCTTTCCTCACTAATGAATGGGAAATTATGGAAGTTGTATTAGAGTATGACCCTGATGACTTCAATATGAAATGAAAATTTTTGTAGAGGATGCGATCGAATGCAGACCCAGTACGAGCCCTCTTGGAAATGGAGCCATTGTGAAGAGAAGTGACCACAAATTCATTGTCCTGCTACGTGGCTCGAATGTTGGGGAGTTTCCACATTGTCTGGTTTTCTCAAGTGGGCACATTGAGGTTGGCAATCTCCTCATAAGGCTTTCTTTCAAAACTCCATTTCTTTACGATGATCTTTGAAAAGGAGGAGCTCTAACTTAAATAGTTGTAGAATTTAAATTTTAGATTCCATTAGTATGGTTAGAATCAACAATGCTAGAACTGATACTTTATCGTGAGATTCAGAAGTTAAAATTACAAATTTCTTTTAAATTTGATTACAAACAACATATTAATATTTTTTGAGTAAAATTCTAGTGACGATTTTAAGTCTTAATAGTAGAAAAAATACAATGGTGACTATAAGTTCCACTTGTGACTTTTCAACGCTTATAGAATATGTAAGAGAGCCGGCGAGCCACGAGTCGACCTTCCTATGATGTAACATAGCCTTTCACGCCCTTTGATGGTCATCCCATGACTCAGTTCCATTCCATTATGTCCTTGGAAGATCATTTTCTAACAAAACATAGCCTTTCACCTGTTTTAAATTTTATGGCTTTTCATGTCTTTATAATTTCATGGCCTTTTATGCACGGAGAGAAACGAAGAGCTAATTTATGAAGTTGTAATTCATGTATATAATAATGGTTTTGAATATATATTTTAAATATTTATTAACATCATAGATACAATTGATATTTCGTCATTGGTAGTGCGGAGAGAAACAAAATCCTAGTTTGTTGGAATGAAATTGAAATGAGACTCTTGACAGGTTGAATTTTTGAAATTCATGTGTTTCTTAGATCTATGATCCCATTTCTACAAGACCACTTTTGAAGTATAGTGAATACAACTTTGGCTTTGTCAAAATGTCACATACTTCTACGTTTGGAATCTAATAGAAGTATGAACTCTAGTAACACCAATTCCAACCACTTGATAGGATAAAAACTTGATGAAGTATCTCCAAAAAATATATCATGATGAAAAGGTCTATGAAGAAGGAGATTTGGATGAAAATAGTAATCCATGAGCCCTATACAGGTCGATTGGGCCTTTCCAGGTTAACCCTTAAACGTCAAAGCAAGCCCCACGGGCTTGTTATAAAGGAATAATTGAGGAAAAAAGTAGATTTTCTCAACCAAATCAAGCGAGGATTGGTGCGTTGAAAAGCTACTGAAAAAGCGATCTAGATTGCAAATTTGCGCCTCATTTGGGAGATTGTGGAGTCATTGACAAGCAATCAAAGTTATCTAAATGAACAGGAGTTGAGGTTGGGCAGCAGAGGTCGTTTCTTGAAAAGTGCCGCAGTGCTACAGTGCCGCAACACTACTGGCCAGCAGAACCGTTTTTTCAATTTTTCGTTTTTTTTTTTTTTTGCCTCCGAAAATTTAGATGCCTTCCAGGCTGCCCCGCCCAAGCCCTCTTGACGGTTAAGGGTTAACATACAATTCAGATAGGACCAAATTTAAGATCAACAAATCCAATAAAGAGCATTGCATGTGTAGGTCCTACAACTAATAATTTTTAACATAGGGCTAACTCAGACAAACTGAAAAGAACATGAGGTTCCTTGCTTATTCAGGTAATAAAATGTAACCACAATGTCTCACTGTGTATCTGTATATGGAAAATAATGATGGGAGATTCATGAATTTGTGAAGCCAGAATAAATATGCAGCCAGGGTCATCTGTAAAGTTATTCAAACTCTAAGTAAAAGACGTTGGAAACAGAAATTGCACTAGAGGTGGTTCCGGCATCACTAGTGAAGTTGTGTATATTTACACGTAGTAACTTTATAATATACAGGTAGGAACAATATAATTCACACATCGTAACTTTGACCCAAAAGACTATGGTCTGGTATGCATTGATGGTACCTCTCAAAGTTTGGAATAGATGATGGACTCAATTATGTTTTGATGATTTACTTTCCTTGTGGATTAAGTTTATAAATGCATGAGCTGTATATAAATGATATACATTGTATTCAATGTGCAGGGGCATGTACAACAAAGAAGAAGCAGCGAAGAATGTAGTTGTGGGTGGATAGACTAGGTGCTGTACATAGTGGTCATTCTGGAAGAGGGAAATGTGGTTTTGGAATGGTTTTTTAAAAGTTTGGGTTCTAGAACAGTGTGTTGCTTTTTGGAAGATAGATGTTCTTCTGTATGGCTAGAAAGAAGACCATTTTTTAAATGTTGGTCATTGATATTGTCAAGTGTAAACAAAGTATTTTTAAGTGCACAATTTTTTTTTAAACCGCATTGTCATTTTGGTATCTCAGAAGTGGCATATTACTTTTTTGAAAAGACTTGAATCTAAACATAGCTTGATTACTTTTTATCTCAGTTTGACCCTATGTAAAATCTAAACATAGCTTGATTGATCTTAATTTAACTTGAAGGGGTGGTATGATCAAGCAAAATCCTTCACAAAAAGAACTGGATGAAAATCATCCACATAGGAGTTGGAATTGAATAGTTATTTTCATTCATAAGCTAATTTTTGGTTTAGGCGGCGTTTAAGGATTAAACATCATTTCTTAATTTAGAAAGAAGGGAGTATTTTTTAGTTTTAGCATCAAAATATAGAAGTGAATTATATTCCAAAAATGTAAATATATACTATAATTCATCTCATGTATGATGCCTGAAAAAGAAAATTCATAAAAAAAAATCTCCACTATTAGCAATTAATAGTCAAAGTGGTTTGAAAATTGTAAAAACCAAGCCCAAGGGGCTAGGGTTGGCATTTAAGGATTAAGATACTTATATCGCTATTTCGTTGTTTCAAATACCGGTATGAGCGAATTACAACAATGCTTGCAGTGAAAAAAGAATATGGAACATGTTGAACTTGTGACAAAATTTCGCCAAGATCTTCTTTCTCATGATGTGTGATCAAAGTTTGTTCCTACATATCATTATCAATACCAAGTTCAAGTAGTCTATCCAAATCAAAGTTTGTTTTGAACCAAACATATTCTTCAGCTCTCATTGTTGGACAAATCTTATAGTTGCTATAAAGATTAGAGATTAACCTTCATCCATACCAAATCAACACTAGAGGGAGTAGTATAGTTTAACCATTAACAACTTAATCATTACTACTGTAGTATTTGAGGGAATACCAGAAAGTTAACTAGTGGACATGATTTAATCTATAAGGAGGTACCTTTAACCCCTAAAGTCACAACGTTTAACAAATTCAAACTCACCCTACATTCTCATCAATGCTTGAATGAAAGTCATCCAATTTTTTGGAGGTACTTCATTAAGTTGTTTTCCTATCCAACGGTTGGAGTTGGTGATATTGGAGTACATATTTCTCTAAAATTACAAATGTAGAAGTATGTCAAGTTGATGACCAAGCAAATTGCATTGACTGTAGTTCAAAAGTAGCCTTGGAAAAATGAGCTCATAGATTTAATTAGCACAAAAATTTCAAGAATCGCCACTTTAAGAGTATCTCATTTCAAATCCATTCCAACAAATTTTACTTTAAAAATGTTAATATTTTGTTCGTAATCAAATTTAGAAGGAATTTTTAATTTTAACTTTCAAATTTTATTATTAAATATTGGTGATAGTATTGGCGAATCGAACCGTACCAAAGTGGAATCTAAAATTCAAAATCTAGAACTTTCATTTGTGTATTAATTCCAAAATATTCTTCTAAATAGTACTTTATGATGATTGTTCTCAAATCGTCAATTCTAGGTACGTTTAGGGGTTAGGGTTTTAGGGTTTATAAAGAGGTTGACTGTAGTACGGATTTCCTCTCCCAGGTGTCTCCTGGGACGATAGTGTGTGGTAATTGCATCTGTGAGGTCACGTTCTGAGAGCGGCAGTATAAAGTTTCTTCACTTTTTCTTCAAAAATTCACGATAAATTAGAAATTTCATAAAAATATTTCAGACTTTTAAGTCTTGTAAAAAGACATGATTTTATCTCTAAAAAAAATTAAAACAAAATAATTTTTATTTATATACAGTCATGAAATGGAACATATAGAGTGAAGGGTATTGAGTTTGTCTACATGATCTCAGGCTCTGGGCATAGGGTTATACAGAAAATGGTTCACGTTGAGTGTTAATGGGAACTGTTTTCAGAGCTCTGGAAAAAAGACACTCTAGTAAGCTCTAGTAAGCTCCTTCTAAAGAATAAGAAGGAAAAAAATATCAGGAAAAAATGATCACATAACAAAATGTACACCAATGTTTTATTTTGCCAAAATACAGAAAACAATACAAAGAGGTTCTGAGGTTTGCTGCCAGGATTTTCCTGGATTGAATTGAAGAATTAAAACCAACACAAAATGGGGCCAATTGTCCAATACCTCAATCTTCAGCTGCATACTCAATCAACAATCTCAATCAATGTGGGCTCGTAGTCTTTTGGAGCTTCAAACCCGTGAAGGTTTATGAAGGTGGACGCAACGTTAGCAAGTCCAGCGTTGGGAAGGTCTGTTCTGAATCGTACACCTTTAGGCAGACCTGGGCCTCCTATCGCGATAGGGACCTGCAAAAGACAATCGAATTTTCACGATGGTTGATAAAAACTACACCATATAAAGGACCCAGGATTCCTGGTTTCAAAATGACAAATTCAATCAATCATATTGTCAAAAGTATAATTCAGATGGGACCAAATTTTATATCACCGGACTCGGTGAAGAACATTACTAGTGTTGATCGAAAACAAATAAATTTGAACAAAAGGAACTCCAAATAAGACCTACTCAAAAATGCTAAAAAAACATGAGGCTAATTCGGGCTTCTTGGTCCTTTAGGGGATAATAGACAAGAGGATAGGCAAGTTGATGTTACCGGAGCACAAGTGTGTGATGTGAGTATCTGATAATTCCCTTGCTTGTCTTTTATCGGTGCACCTGTCTTGGCATTCCGTTTCACCATATCTTCAGCATTGCCGTGATCAGCTGTGATCAAAAAAATCCCTCCCACTTCCTCTGTGGCCTCTAGCATTATCTGCCAAAAAAGGTGCATGTCAGAGACAGTTCTCTGGAATTTTGACAAAAACTTAAATATGCCAGGTGTAACCGATGAATGAAGCTGCAAAACTCCACATGGAAAACACTCAGGTGCGTAAATATACTGTGCTACAAGAACTTTTTTGTCACTCCGAGTCAAAGAAGAGGGTACCTTAATAGCCTTATCAGTAGTAGTACAGCCAATAATAGTAGCATCAAGATCTCCTGTGTGACCCACCATATCACCATTCGCAATGTTCACTCGAACCTGTATCACCACGTCAATTATGGAAATCAAATACTATGAAATTTGAGATGCAACTATGTAAATAGCGGGGACAACTCTCCTTGCACAGCTCAGAGAAGAAATATCACAAGGTAATCGCAGCAAAAATGTTTCAATGATCAATACTTATATTGAATGCAAATTATGAAAGCAAAAAAGCTATCGTTGGTTAGAAGAGCTGAAAAGATATGTACCTGGTCCCATTCCCCACTACGGAGAGCTTCGGCAGCTTTTACAGCTATGGCTATGGCCTTCATTTCTGGATTCTTATTGAAGCTGATACCTTGATCACTTGGAATTTCCACGTACTTTTCAAGGGTCTTGCTGAATTGGCCAGAGCGGTTTCCATTCCAAACGAATGTTAAATGGCCGAATTTCACGGTTTCACTGCAAAGCAAACAACATATCGGTCAAAAGACGACGATCCCACCAAGTCCAAGGCTATTACAAGACTAGTTAAAGAAGGAAATTCAAGTGTATTAAACAGAGCATAATTCATCACAATTTTCACAAGCTGCACTCTTCAAATAGAAATCAACTACTGCTAAGAGTAGCAAAGCAATAAACCAGAGAACTCAGGCTAGAGAAACGGGATACAAATGAAAAGAAGAGAATTGATAAGCAGGGCAACGTGCTGCATCGTGAAGGCCTAGATGTGCGTGTAATATACTGTAAATTAGCCACGATGTTCTCAAGTGACACAAGATCATCATGCCGCTCATTTCATCAAATCAAAGAGACTGAATTCCAATTCAAGTATCTTAACCCCTAAGCGTCTAAAACGCCCAATATGGCCATCTGCATCACTGAACTTTGCAACGGTGGCAGTTTCTCATTTTACCTCGGTTTTCTGATTGCAATACATCGTTTTATAGCTCTTGTTATATACTACAAGATCAACAGTGTCGATCGTGTCAAACTGAAGTCATCTTCACACAAACAGATGATTTGCAGCAAGGGGTCCAATTTTCCTACACTACAGAGAATACACAGTGGACGCTTAGGGGTTAAATATGGTCCTCACCTGCAGACCCATGACTTGACTCCGTTGTGGACCAGGTATTCACCCGAAGTTTCTGTAAACTCTGGCGGGGACACCAGATAGTGGGTCGGAAGCTTGAGATCGGCATCGTATAATAGCATACCGGCATATTTGATTTTAGGCCGTCGTACTCGGTCAAAGTTATCGAAGTCCTCGTGTTCCAGGGCCTTGGCAAGCATGACCATGCGGTCTGCTCGAAAGTTGAAGGTGACGACAGCATCTCCATCTAAAATGGGTCCGACAGGCTTCCCGGATCCATCAACAATAACAAAAGGGGGATAGTACTGATCGTTCAGACTAGGATCATCCTCCTTGAGTTTCTTTAAAGCTTCAAGACAACTAGTGAAGTGGTAGGGGGCTTCTCCAAGCACTTGAGCATCCCAACCATTTTTCACAACATTCCAGTCGTTCTGCAAACACACACATGTGTTCTGAGTTAAAATGTGAGCCCAGAGGGTTATTTCTCCATGGGTGAGAAAAATCACATAAAGTTCGAATCACCTTTCATAATAGTATAAGAAAGACATTGGTTTCTAAATGACCCATATATTTTGAATCAGCACAATCAGCACCTAAGGATAGATGATATTATATTCAAAAGTGTCAAATATATGAATCATGTGGCACGACAGACAATGCACATACCTCATATCGATCCATGGTAACCTTCATGCGACCACCACCCGAAGCGATCAATGCATCGCAACCTTCTTCACGTACTTCTTGTAATGTATCTTCGAGCATTTGGACAAATTTGAGACTTGAACCGTCTGCAACATCTCGACCATCCGTCAAGACATGTACTCGAATTCTTTTGAATCCCTGCTTGGCAGACCCTTTCACAAGAAGCTGCAGAAAATAACAATTCCGCCCTGTGTCAACTGAAAGTTTGCAAACTAACCATCGGTAACATACAAAATCTGTAGTCAAGTATTAAGGTAAATCGTTTAGAATTGATGTGCAGGCTTCGCACACACCTTACTGTTTTTCAAGGTCTTCAACTGACATAACTTTCTATTGTCAAGAATCATTGGGTATGATCAAACATCAAGTGTACATGATTGCACAAACCTGGAGTTGGTCAAAACGAGAATGCACTCCACCATCACTTAAGAGACCTATCAAGTGAAGGGTGCCGTTAGGCAACGCTTCTTTCAAATACTTAAAACCCGCGCCCTCAAAAATCGAACCAGTCTCCAGTGCAGTGTCAACAAGAGCTGCCCTGCGCAGACCAACTCTCATATGAACATCAAGCTGCAGCTGATCTCGTGAAATGCACAAAATTCATCAATTCAACGACCACAGCGGCACTCCATCCCACGACATTAGTAAGTCTTCTCGTTGCAACAACATATAAACAACTCGGTCTCAGTGATTCATACAGACCATAATCTGTACAAGTTAAGCACAAAATCTTCTCCACTGGCACCTTTATAAATGAGTCCTAGGAAGGTAAGCGCTTCTGAAGCCACTGTCTAAACGAATCACATATTCATGTCAACGAGGCCCAAAAACCAAAAGCAAGGACATAAGCTATAACTAATCAGAAATTATTGCGCTTGACGAGCATGACATACCCTTGTTTGAAAATGCGGCCAGCACCAAGAGCATTGTGGCCAACCTCACTATTGCCCATGTCCTCCTCAGTAGGAAGCCCCACCGCAGAACCGTGGGCCTTAAGCAGCCTCCACTTCTCTGGAGCAGTCTGCACAATCATAAATGGGCAACCTTTTGAAAAAAACCATGAGAAAGATTACCTCGTCACATGCTGAGATATGACTAAAGAGGCCATTACATATAACAATGCCTACTTGGCTTCTGTCTGCTAGGAAGAGATCAAAGTCTGCCTCAAAAATAAACTTGACTCGTCTAGGAAGGCGTTTCTTGGCATAAAACAGAATGGGAAAAATGAAGGTTACCGTTTTCAAGTGATCCATAATTGGAGTTTCTGCACGGTGAATAGCATTAAACTCATCTGGAATCTGTTCGCCCCAGCCATCCAGGATAATCAGCATGAGCTTCTTGCCCTTGGGCAGCTTGGGATGTGGAGCGAGCTTGAAACTGTCATCTGCTCCTCCTGGCATTTTGATGCACCTGGTAAATCCTCTTCGGTCAATACTCTTCTTCCATAATACACCAGTGGAAGGGTTAAAACAAGATCGAACTCTGTGAGATCGTCTACTGGCTGACCCGTAATTCCACCACATGCGAGCACCACAACGACAGAAACTTGCAGATTGGGTCCGCAAGTTTGGAAAACCAAAACTCATACTGTATC
The DNA here is from genome assembly GCA_022496805.1 of Pohlia nutans. Lineage (NCBI taxonomy): Eukaryota > Viridiplantae > Streptophyta > Bryopsida > Bryales > Mniaceae > Pohlia > Pohlia nutans. The sequence continues at coordinate 27,223,198 of CM040085.1, read as the reverse complement.
TCGTTTCACAATGCAAGCAGACGGAATTTAATGCAAGCATTCCACGATCTGGACTTGACTTGTTCATGTGCACCCAGTTTCTGCCAATCATTTTCAAAGCTGCCTCGTTTCATCCAAGCCAGCATCAAGTCTCAACAGCAAACGAAGAATCTCCATATAAACAAGAGACAGCTTGCACATATCATTACATGCCCGCAGACTACATCAACAGAAAAAACGAACAACATCTGCGCTTTCATAATTGGTCTTCAGAAGCTTCAAAAATTCTCTTCCTCCATACTTATAAAATCGACATCATAGTTGCTGCTACCTGCTGTCAGTGTGAAGACATTAAGTGGAAGCTGAAAATTTGTAATATCAAGCGCGGATCCATAATAGCGATCGTTCTCAACAAAGCTCTAAAAATCGAATATATTGTTCTCAAATAACTGGTCATTGCATGATCGCGCCATTCCAGCCATTCTATCTCGTAATTAGGACTCCAGACATTCTACTCAAACCCTGTGAGGTGATTGCCAGCATCAAGTCATTCCGAAGGCCAGAAAGAATATATATCTGGATGCCACAAACAGGGGAACCAGGAACGAAATTCACAAACGAAGAGGGTGTATCAATTGTTGTGGCGCACAAGCAGCAATAATTGACCTAAATCCCTATGCCAGACATCGAGGATTCACAGCTACTAAGGTTGACAGGTCCAGTACTGTATTATATAAGCACCGAAGGTACTCGGCACTAGCGCAAGTTAAGCAGGTAAAGACAGCGATAAAATCAAAATAAATAAAAAATAAAAGGAAAACCCATGGCCGGTGTCACCCTCGACACCTACAAAAATTCACAAAATTCTCAAAATTCACAAAATTCCATAAATTCCGTAAATTCCGTAAAATTGCAATAACGGAAAATCCTGGTGAAGGAGCGGCAAACGACACGAAGAGCTCGGGAGAAGTAGTCCAATCGAAAGAGAGCAGACAACGGTGAGTTCGTAACAGAAAAGTCTGCAAAATGAGTCGATCGAAAGCTTGAAACAGAGATTGCGTGGGGTGGCGAAATGGAATTTCGAACTGACGAACCTCAAGGAACTGAAATTTTGTTCGAAGACGGAGAAACGGAGCGATGATTGAGAGAAGGGATCGAGCGCAAGGGCGACAGGGCAACGGGGAGCTTTGCAAGGGAGGAACAATTGACAGGAATTCAGAGGAAGCTGGCTAGTTGTAAGGAAGAGACAGGTGGTAACCACTTGGAGTGAGGGTGACGTGGCAATTCTTGGTTGCATGCAAGTTTCATAGAATCCTGCTCTACACCAAAATGGTTATTTAGTATGGGTGATTAACCCTTATTTAAGTGACCAAACGACCATATTATGGTTGCTGCCTTTTAACGGGTTGCCCAGGATGAAAAAAACATTGTTATCAAGAATTTAAAAATATTTTCACATAGGAAATCGAGTCTACTTTCTAACGCAATTTGAATCTTGTCAATTCGAGTTAATTTCCATCGTGGAAAAAGTTTCAAAGACAAAGACCTCAACATTGTCCTAGTGTTATGAAATTTACTATTTGGGGAAAGTAATAATGTTCTCTCCTTTGAAAAATTTGCTTTTTTATTTTTAGAAAAGAATGTCTGGTTTTAACCAATCATACCAAATTTCAAATTCTAAAAATAAAAATTGCAATTTTGATTAAATTTTGAAGCTAAATGCTTCTAAATTCATTACGCAAATATCTATAACTATTTTTAGAAATTTAACCATATTAGTGATTTTAAAGCATCATGTTTTTCACTTTCTACATTGAACCAAACTTTGTCATATTGGCGATTTTAGTTTTTTTATAGAAGACTTTGACCATAATTTCATTCACTTTTTTGCCCATTTTTCCTAGTGTTGAAGTAGCCAGGCCCAAAATGAAGTAAGATATTGGCGAAATGCATCAAAGACCTAGATGTGTTATAAAATGCATCAAAGACCCAACAAAATGGGGACTATTTATGACTTTACTGGCGAAATGCATCAAAGATCCAACAATGGGGACTATTCATGAACAATGATTGTCAGAAAATATAACTATAGAGAGGAAACTCCTCTTCAACTCTTCTTCTGTTTTCGGTTAACTCAAGTACCAGCCAAACTCTAGTCTTGTTTAGCAAAATTTAGGTCTGGGCTAGTATAACAAGTTCTGAAATAGAATACTAGCCTAATTGTCATCAAGAACTTCAAGGCATGTGAACATGGTGCCATGATGATGCATTGAAGTGCAATTAAGATAATTTAGTGCCAACCTCCATACCAACCTAGTATGAAATATATGCAAGTCAATCCCCAGGTGTAAAGTATATGCATCAATCACCAAGTGTAAATTACGTGTAGCCCTAAACCCTAAACCTTAAACCACGGTGGTCAATCATCGGGTGTAAATTATATGCATCACAGTGGTCAATCCCCAGGTGTAAACTAAATGCTTATGATGTATGCATCACAGTGGTTTGCTTGAACTAAACATGTAAATTTACATGTCCTTCGTACGTTATTTTTACAATAAACATACGTAAAATGTATGTTGAACGTAATCACCCCTGTTCATCTCAACAACATACGTAAAACATTGCAAAAACATGACTTCCTAAGTTTGTGATGTGGTCAAGAGCTTCTATCTGTTGCTGGATCAATTCTGACACTCAATTTAGGGTTTCTGATTGGAACATGATTACAGGATTCAAGGACGAGATACATAACATTCAGTAGCATTCAGCCACTCTGCCTTTTCATCCATCATGTGATTTGTTGTGCATCATGTGATTTCTACCCATGCAGTGCATTAAGTGCAGCCCTTTATTTTTCATTTTTCAGAGAGTGGGAAGAGTGGGGAAGCAAGCAGGAAGGTCATTGATCATTGTCAATGGAGGGACAAAAGAAGTGGTGCAGTGTTCAAGGAATTTTTTTAATTCAGGTTGCCCATTTTCTACTGGTTAGCCATGCACCATAACATTCTTGGGTTTAAAGTATTATTACTTATAATGTCTCTCTCTTTAAAAGTGAGAGATATGTGGGGATGTGTCAGCAAAGACCATGCATGGTTACCTTCCCTTCTAGTTTTCCTAAACCTCCTAAAACATGGGCAGCTACTGATTGTTCTTGGATGATAATGCAGAATATGCTGCACATTCTCCAAGGCAGAGCCAGTGAAGGCTACTGAATGTTATGTAGCGACGAAGTGGACTTCAATGTCAAAACATGGTAATTGCAAGGATCGATGCAATATTGCTTGCTCGATTAACCAACGGAGCGCATCTCTAGTCGATGAATTCTTTACTTTGGTGGGACCTCATTTTTCCCACCTTCCTTGACCTGGCACCGGGCCAGCGAGTCTAGATTCTTTGATGCATGTGGAGTTATGTTCAATTTGCAAATTGTAATGAGGCACAGTTTCGTTAGTGTGGTGCCTCAAGTCTCAGTAGATGAATTGCTGACATAAATGTGAGGTGTTCATTAGTAAGCTTTTCAACGCTTCTTAGTTGCTGGAGTTACCTTTTTAATTGTAAGCATTGAAAATGGTCTTTGAATACCGTCGTCATTGACCTTGGCCTTTGAATGTGCTTAGCCAAGTCATCGCCCTTCACTCTGCCAGTTGTTCGGGGTATCTGCCCCATTAGATTCCAACAAGCCTGTCTGCCAAATACGACCTCGCTCGCATGGGCAGTGCATTTGCACTTTGATGTCATTCAACTGGTTAGATGTACCCACAATTACTGTAATTTGAGATCGAGATGTAGGACAGAATTGTTCGGTACACCCAGCTTTGAAATGGAGTAGCTTTGATGAAGAAGGTCAAGCTGAGCGGAGTTTTTAGCGCTTCAACGAGTGGTGGATTCTCTGTTATGCGTGTACGGTACTGCTTCTAGACTCACTGACGTTGTATGCTGTGTGTATAGGAAACAGATATATTGATGATGTCTAATTTGAGCGACAAGAGCACAAATTCGTTGATAGCCAGGATTTTAGGTGGACTCACGTACTCTACCGACAATTCTCAGACCTTGTCTATTGTGTTGAGCACTCTAGGAGACACACATGATTTATTGTAAACAGATTGATGCTGTGGACAAGAGCACTGCAAAAGCTAGGATCTTACGTTTCACTCAGATACCGTCAATTCACTGGCATGCTGAGGAACTAGTTTAAACCTGCAATTGAAATAGTTGTTGAAAGCCATGTACAGTATCAAGAGCAGTAGCAAGGCACCGTTGCCAGCGAATTTGCGGCTTTGTCACTTGCATGTAGTTACTCCGAGAGCTCCCAGTGGGAGTACTGTGTCTTACAAAAATCGAAAATATGTTGCCATTATAAGTTACTCTTTGTAATGGAATGAGATCAATGCTGAGACGCTCCCAGATCAATGGTTGTGTGCGGTAACCGGTGTCTGAAGTGGTCAGGACTATCCAAAAATACTCTTGTAATATTAAACTGGTAGAACTTGGTAACCCTGCTCCAGACACCGGTTACCTAGTCCTGAATTGAAAGTGACGAGTGGATTAATCTCATCTTGCAGTTCAGAGGCTGGACTTACGGACAAAATGGCGACTTGGAGTACGCCCTGGACGTCATGATCGACATTAGTAGACGACTGACCGAGTCCAAGGCAAAGTGAAGCAGAGGGCACAAATTGAGGGTGAGGATGCTACGAATCCCTTGTGCACGACTGCTTACAAGATGTCGTTGATTCGGATAAATGGGCTGCTTCTGTCAGTATTGTTGGCGTGGGCAGGGGCAACAGCGCCCATGAGAGCAATGGCACAGCAGGAGTACAACAACACAGCGGGATACTCTTGCAATGGCGTATCAAAAACGTGCAGCGCTTATGCCTTGTACAGGACATTCCAAGCGGGGGAAACGCTGCAAAAAGTGGGAGGCTATTTCAACAAGACTGCCACCAGCATTTCCACGGTCAGTGGATTGAGTGTCATGGCCCCAGATGCTATTCTTTCCAAAGGCCAGTTTCTTTACATCCCTGTTGATTGTAGCTGCCAGGACTTGATCTCACAGATGCAAGTGTTGCACACTATCGTCCGGGGAGACACCCTCTGGGAGCTGTCGGTGACCGTCTTCGGTGGGTTGACAACATACCAGGCCATGATGGCTTTCAATCCCACCATTGATGCCTACAACCTCCAACTTGACAACGTGATCAAAGTGCCCATCTTCTGCGCCTGCCCAACTGCTGCACAGATTGCAGATGGGGCAAGCTTCTTGCTTACGCACACGGTCTATCCCAATGAAACGCTCGGCATCATCAGTGGATACTTTGGCATCTCCGTGGCGAAACTTGCGGCTGCGAATCAGTTGGCAGTAACTGCTTCTCTGGGTGAAAACACCACGCTGCTTGTCCCACTGGACATCCTGCCAACACTGGTTGTTCCTTCACCTCAGGCTAAGGCCAAAACCCTGGGGCTCATTCTGGGATTAAGTATTGGTGGGAGCTTGAGTGCAGTCTTTGTTATAGTAGCATTTGCAGTCTGCTTGTGTCTGCGTAGAAGACGGGCTCGCCATGACATTGAGACTTGTGACAAGAAGGGATTGGCGGAGATGGCTGGGATACCAGGATTTATCAGCTACAAACACCTGAGTGCTGCCACGAAACAATTCAGTGATCAATCGAAACTAGGAGAAGGTGGATTTGGAAGTGTGTACAAGGGTGTTTTGCCCAAAACAGGAGCCCATGTAGCAGTGAAGAGAGTAAGTAATCACTCGCGACAGGGTGAAAAAGAGTTTCTGGCAGAGGTGCAAATTATCAGCCAGCTGAGGCATCGTAATGTGGTGGAGCTCATGGGATTCTGCAGAGAGCGAGGCAAATTCTTATTGGTGTATGAGTTGTTGCCCAAAGGTAGTTTGGATCAAGCTCTTTTCAATCCCAAGACTACAAAAGAGATTCTGTCATGGAGTCAACGGTGGAAGATAGTGTCTGGTATTGCAGCGGCTCTACACTACCTTCATGAAGGATGGCGGCAACAGGTCATACACCGTGATGTAAAGCCCAGCAATGTCATGTTGGATGATGAGTACAATCCAAAACTGGGTGACTTTGGGCTTGCACGGCTTGTGAACCACAAGTACACTGTTCCAACTACAAATATTGCTGGAACGTTTGGGTACATAGCTCCAGAGGCCACAAGTGGAAAATTTACGGAAAAAACAGATGTGTTTGCATTTGGGGCAGTTGCATTGGAAGTGGCTTGCGGTCGAAGGGCTTTGGATGCGAGTATTAAAAATATCGATGACATGGTTTTGGTGGACATGGTTTGGAGACGATTGGACGAAGGAGACTTACTGAGCATGGCTGATCCATTATTGTTGGAGGATTTTGACATGGACCAAATGTGCAATGTCTTGAAATTGGGTTTGCTTTGTTCGCATCCAAATCCTACCTCTCGTCCTTCTATGCGTGAGGTAGTGCAGGTTTTGGCCAGAGATTTAGATGCCCCTGAAGTGCCACGTCACAAACCCGAACTATCTTTTAGAGAAAACAAGCCTCAAATTTCTTTAAATGATCTGTTGAACTCCACATGCGAAAGACAAGTTTCGAAATCAGGTGATGCATACCATGATGCATTATACTCCTCTGTACCTTCATCATCTGTAGTTTCTAGTAGATAGTCTGTTCTGCAACTATAAATTGATATTAAAAAATGAAACAAATCTTTTAAAATTTCAAGTGTAGTTCTAAATCTTAATGATGCAGCTGGACTTCTTGGAATTTGTACCAGGAGTCTTTAATCCCAGCTGCTTTGGTGTCCGTCCGAATTTATTCAGGGTACTTCTTTTCAATCATTATCAACGTTGCCATCTGGAGGTGCAAGATGCCTCAGAATAAAAGGGAAAAGATGTCAATGATTGTTGGGAGATGCAATGCAAAAGTGAGCAAGCATTCCAGAAAAACACAACAATCAGTTGTGACATACTTTTAACAAGGTTTTGTTGAAGTGGAAAGATCAATCAAGATGCTTAGCTTACTGACTCCCTTTTGTGGAGTTTCTGTAAGCTGGTTGTGCTCTGCAGGTATTGCTGGGCATTGGTAATCAATGCAAAGCCACTAAAGTTTATGCTGAATAGTTTGTGCTTAAATTTGACACAATTTTAGACTCAGGTAATGACATGCGGCTTTAGAAAGTGAGATTCCTTTGTGTACAGAAACATGTATTTCCAGACATGGCAGAAATGATGTTCATGCCAGGGCCATGCATGCCATGAAGCAGCTAGATGAAGTAAAATGGGTAATAATATCTATCTATCTATTGTTGTGAGTTTTAAACTATTTTTAGTAGATAATATACACTACTTAGAGTATAAGATAATATATCATGTTCTATTAAGATAGTACATTGCTTGCAAAATTAATTTTTTCTTGACTTAGTGTTCTGTGAAAAGACATATTTTGAACCATTCTTAAGTGGGCAATGTGAAAAGGGTATTCAATAGGATGTCCCAATAAATGTCAACTTTTACATGTTTTTGTTAAGAATAGTTGCAGCATTGTTTACTCTAAGGATGAGAACTAGTTGTAGCATCTTCAAATTGGTTTTAAGCAGTATAGTTATAACCCGTAATGTATTTTCCTCACACAATCTTTGTGGCGTATTCCAAATGTTTGTAGAGAACTCCTTGTCTCTTTCTGTTCTTAACTTTCCATAGTGTACTTTTCAAAATAAGACTTTACTAATGTGTGACACAAGTCGTAGGCTATGCTAGATAGAGTACTCCATAGGCTCGCCAAGTCGTGTAGTGGATACATGAGCCCTACCACCTTGTTGCTTGGCGACTCGAAGATAGCATGCACCCGCTACATGTTGTAGCAGAGCCCATGGAAAACTCTATCTAGTACAGTATATTGGATTCTTCATTTAAACCTCACTTCCATTTCAAAATCAACAGACTTTTTTGGTATTGACAAACTAAATTTTACAAATTGCATGAACTCCTCTACACGTGAAGAGGTTATGTTTCCTTAACATGTAACCTTAACCCCTAAAGGACCAAGGATTCATGGTTTTAAAATGTCAAATTCAATTGATCATATTGTGAAACATATAATTTAGATGAGACCAAATTTTATACCACCAGAATCAGTGAAGAACATTGCACGTGTAACCCTGCAACCTGTCCATCAGAGCCAACAGGGCAATTAACTTACTTAGCTGCTGCGGGTTGAAAATGTGCTGGAGTTTAATTTCTCATCATTTTGAAAGTGGTCAGAAGAATAATAGTGCGAAGTCAACATAAGGTAAGAAGCATGTACAGTGGGGTACCAATCAAAATGTCGTTTTCGAATTCGCAGTGAGAAAAAATTTAGTACTGCCAACTTTGAAAGCCTCTCAAAAGCTCAAAAACTGGTATTTTACCACGAAATTTTTACCAAAGAATTATCTTTAAGTTAATTATATGTGTGCCAAATTTTAAGGCCAAAAGATTCACCAAAAAAAAGTTATTCAAAATCTATGAACATTGGTATTTTTTCACTGCTGCCAACTTTGACAGCCTCCCAAAGATTAAATGTTTTTTTTTTTTGCCATGAAATTCTTAGAAAAAAAACCTCTTTATGTTAATAACATATGATAAAAATTTCAAGGCCAAAAGATTAATACAAAAAAAGATATTAACAATTTACCAACATGTGATTGAGGCAACATATCTACCAACTTTGACACCAACTTTGACATCAACTTTGACACCCTCCCAACGGTTGAGAATTTGTCTATTTACCATGAAATTTTTGGCACAACATGCTCTTTATGATAAAAACATTCATACCAAATTTCAAAGTCAAAAAATTTATACAAAAAAAAATATTTACAATCTACCAACATGTATGTCCTCCTTTTGCCTCAATCACTGCTTGTAACCTAGAGGGCATGTTGGTAGATTGTTAAAATATTTTTTTGTATTAATTTTTTGGCCTTGAAATTTTTATCATATGTTATTAACATAAAGAGGTTTTTGTTCCAAGAATTTCATGGAAAAATAAAATTTATTCAATCTTTGGGAGGCTGTCAAAGTTGGCAGCAGTGAAAAAATTTCCACAGCTACCAATGTTGGTAGATTTTTGAATAACTTTTTTTTGGTGAATCTTTTGGCCTTGCAATTTGGCACACATATAATTAACTTAAAGATAATTCTTTGGTAAAAATTTCGTGGTACAATACTAGTTTTTGAGCTCTCGGGAGGCTTTCAAAGTTGGCAGTACTGAAATTTTTCTCACTGCGAATTCGAAAACGACATTTTGATTGGTACCCCACTGTGCACTCTTTCAGAACTCTTTCATAACATCCTTTTGGTGAGTAACCAACATACATGAGTTCAGTACTTGACATATGGAAAGTGTTCAATCACACTCTCAGATGCAGATACTGGAATGTGATAATGTGGAGTGCGTGTGACGATAACCAGTTCAGAGTGCAATCGACTGAACATACACTTTGGTAAGTGACAAGTTATTGTTTCTAAGGCGTCACTTTTCACTCCATCTGTGAGTCAAACGGCACCACTTCGCACTCACCAAATTTTTTGGTTGGACTTGGTGAGTGCGATGCGTCACGTATGACAAGCATGTAAAGTGAAAAGCGACAATGAACAGGATCCTCCAGAGTGAGAAACTTCGCCTCTGTTTGTAGTGCTAGTATATATTTTCTTGTGTGATGGATCATGCATTATATATACCTGTGTGTGTATGTGAGACCTAGCTTAGTTCTGCAGTGGTGATCATCGAGTACATAATCATGTTGTGTGCTACATAAGGTTCTTTAGCCCTTGTGGTACTCACCTCCCAATCTGGCCATATTATGTTAGAGAATGGCATATGGGATTCCGGAATACGAGATTCTCTCAGATTAGTTAAGCTCAACTAAGGTTGTGTTGGTTGCTTCTCGCCAATGATAGTCTTTACCAAAAATAACACATTTAAAAATTCTATCCATAAGTTTGATTTGTCCCTAAAAGATGAAGACTACTCCCTCCGTCCCACAATAGATGATGCTTTCGAAAAAAATCAAAAATTAAAGTAAACTAGAGTGATTTCATCAAATCTTTAAATACAATAAATTTCTATTTTGGAGTGGTTGTATATCAAAGCAATATAATATTGCATATGATATGTGCGGCATGTGGTAGCATGCTGATGTTCGTTGCAATGCGTTCTTTGATGCAAGGACCATATGCTAGCATTGATTTTAGCTAGCTCATATGTTGTTTGTGATCCTACATGAGTAAAGACAAGCTTCACATACAAAAAACATTTCCTATGCACTTGTTTTGTGATTTTTCTTTGTTTGAATCAATGAAAACAATTTCAATTTAATAAGAAATTTGCATCAAGTAATTTGGGACAATTATTCTTCTCAAAAGCATCATCTATTAGGCGATGGAGGGAGTATATTTGACAAAAAAATTGTTCCAAATTGTAATTTCTAAGGCAATGAGTAAAACATGAGTATAAAAATATATAAAAGTAATAATTTTATCACTCCCAATCATACAATACTTGTCTAAACTGCTCTTAGTCCATTTCACTTCATTAATTGCACAATTATAACAATAAAAATAAATGATTTTTTTTTCTTCAATTTGTTCAACAAGGTTATAGGATTTTGAGTCATATTTGTAGAAAGTTTGGAACCATGCAACGTTGAAGTTTTTGACCATCACGTAGATAATTATGTTAGTTACTTGTGTGCTATTTTTCAAATATAGTTAATGAGAATAACATATCCAAAATCATCTTTGCCTTGAGAAGATGTCCAAAAGATGGCAACTACATTTGCAAATTTCAAACAAAACTTTGAAGACTCAAATTTTGGAAGAATCGCAAGTCCAACAATGGTTTCAAAACTTTCCTTTTTAAAACCAATTACAAAAAAAAGGCACCAAAAGGCATTAGAAGTTGGTGTGCACATTGCATGTGCATTTTTAATTTGTATTCCACATCCACAAGTGCTAAACTCTCACCATATCTATTGCTCCTTGTAAGCAAATTGAAACTGCAACCACCCTTAAAAGAAACAAAGGCCACATCCTCACTCCAAGGCTCGTTGCAAAAGCTGGCGCAAAAACACGCACTCCATAATAATTATAGAAATGATAGAAACTCTGGTCCTCTTTTGAGGCCGGTGTGAGTAAAATGTCTGTTCATTGTCCACTGGACAAAGAGCCAAACATGCACTCCAATGAAAGAACGAAGTCAAAAATTTGTACTCATAAAAGATATGAGTAGATATCCTGAATGGTCATAGGCTGCTCTGGCCGGCGAGAAACAGAGCCATGGCTCCTGGCCGATTCGCTACAATCGCCCAACGTGAGTACGGCAACATCCGCAGCAGGCATCTACGTTCTTGAAGTAGGTCTACAGTGCGTTTGTAGAATTTATTTTCTTAGCCTGACGCATGCAAGAAGCTGTTGTGTGCCGCAAGAGATGTGCGTTGTTGGAATGCACCTGCGTCACTTAAAAGCAGGAAGAGACAAACTCGAGACAAGGTCTGACACATGGTTGAAAGATTCATCATTTTTGCAATTTACCTCCTTCTTTTCCAAGTCGCAAACGCAAAGAATGGCGCATGGGGCCATTTATAGCGCGGCATCGGAAGCAATGCATCGAGACTTTCGGGGAGCATCTCCATCACCGGCCGCCTTTCACTCCCAAACAAGCTTGGTTATCTTACTTTGTGTGGCCAGGGATTCATCGCCGGCCGATTGAGGTGCCAGAAACTTAACGGTGCTCAATTACCAGAGCGAGGACTCTGAATCTAAAAGTTGTCTGGCGCTCACTGGGATCAGCCAACCACTGCGCTCGTGGCTTCATTCGTATTCATTCATTTCAAGGGACCGTGAGTGATTGACCAACACGCGCCCATATGCACTCGTCATTCCTCAATTTCCAACTTTCTCTGTCGCGAGGCCCCTCTTCACAGATTGCCTTGAAGGAGCCATCCAGGGTCGTCATTATGGCCAGCATGTGGAAACAATCATGTTGAGTCGTTGGATCGGCACCGAATTTTTTCGCCATGGAGAGTGCCTGTATGGTATGTCATCTCTTGGGTTTAGGGTTCTTGTTACATTTTCTTATTGCCTTGAATCATTTCGGTTTAGGTTTGGTCTGTGAGAGAATATTTAGTCAAAGTAGACGAGGATATGAGTGACTATGTTTGGTGGTAGAGGAGATCAAGAATGGAAGTGTTTTCGTTCAAAGAGTATTCGAAACAACGGCCGAGTGGATGTACGGCCAAGGGGAGAGTGAAGTACCGTATCAGTCTGGTAATCTCCACTTGATTCTAAGCTTCCAATGTCAATTGCATTGGGAAAAATGAGAGTGTCAGACTGATCGATCATTTTGGTTTTGGTCATGATGAAGTTGAAGGGCACACATGATCGCAGTACTATTGTGAGTTTCGCTGAATCTGCAAACGGCGACGTTGATTACCTTGTCGAGTTTACCTTCGTACCATGGAGCCCAACGATGTCGACAATCTCGTGTCACCCCTAAACTCTAAACCCTAAATCCTCTTGAGCCTTTCATTCTGCATGGACGAGCTTAACCCCTAAGTGCCTACTGTGTATGTTTTGTAGTGTAGGAAAACTGGACCCCCTGCTGCAAATTATTTGTTTGCAGTAACACGACTTTAGTTTGACACGATTAACACTGTTGATCTTGTAGTATAGAACAAACTTGGAAGAGCCCTTAATTAGCCATGGCACAGGAGTGGTATGGTGATAGAGATGAGAGCGATGTGGTCGTGTCCTTGGTCCGAAGCTCTGCTGCATTCACTCGGGAAACAAGGACTATCTCCTTGGATCAAGGCTCCACTGCCGCAGATGAGGAAGGAGGGAGGAACATTATTGGCAGCAAACGGAAACGAGACACAAAGTTGGAAAATGATATAGTGCAGGAGGTGAGCTTAGCGGATTTGCACCTGCACTCCAGTTGGCTGCGCAGTTGCAGTAAGTATCTCTCTACTTGCTTGAGCGAGAGATGGACTAAGGATACGCTCACAGAAGGACCGTTGAAGTCAGTGCACTTGAGTCTCGATGTTCACACAAAGGTTAAGTATTACAAGGACTGTTTCTCCCGCATGTACTCACCATTCCAGAAAATACGGAGTATCAGGTATTGCTTGAGGCTTCTGCAAGTAGCTGCACAAATTAGTTATGAGGAAGTTGTAGCAAATTGTGTATGCTACTTGGCTGGGGTTCCTTGGTCGCAAGACAATGAGAAGCGAACCTGAAGATTCACCCAATCTCCCTATTACCCTTCAGATTGTGCTGCAGATCCCAGTGCACGATTAGAGTTACATTTATCCAACACCAAAAGGTACAAGACATTGTTTGGCCTGACGCAGGATGCACTGCACAAGTACTTCGTCAGTGCCTTGGGAGATAGTACCGAGGACGCTCGGACTAGGTTTGATGCAGTTTTTCACAAATTGATTGAGGGACCCTGCTGTAGTGGTATCTTGCAGGGATTCTTCAAATACGTGAACGACGAGGTTGAGAAAGCTATTTGTGATGCTATAGAAGACGCAAAAGACCAAAGTAGAGAAAGGTTTTGTGGCTACTATTGTACTCACTATATTGACAATATTCGTTGGGTATTACGCTTCTTGTTAGAGACTGGATGTGCCAAGGACCTTGTAGAGTTAATAGTTGAGGGACCTAAACTTAGTGATTGTTTGAAGTCACTGTCAGAAATCGAAAGTTTCGGATATTTGAGGGCACTTTTTGAGTGGATAGTTGTCATCCAGAGCATATTTGAAGAGGTGATCGCAGGGCATTTGCTCCTGAAAGCTTCAACGAGATCTCTGATGTTCCGGAGATGGAGCTGGATACTCAAGTTCGGATGTACTCCTAAAGGTTATGATCGACAGAAAGAAATCAAAGAAATTGTGAGCAAGTTCATTATGACCTTTCCTCTTGATAAACAAAAGGAATTTACCTCCGATTGGGAAGACTTTAACTGGGAGGACCACTATGACTATAATTGGCCAGTCGAAGTAAGTTGGGTTGTTAACTTGCAGTGGAGTCTGGTTTCACTTGAAGCACAACAAGCACGTCAATCGACCACACAACGTGCTGGTGAATATACGAGTCAATCTTCTGCCACTCCTTCAGAGTCTTCATCTGTACCAGCTTCTCTAAGTACATCCGAATGAGCTTGAAACATTGAAGAGCCTGCACACACTGTTGTGACCATGATCGTGGTACAAAACTTCAGCTCTTGTTGTAAATTAATGTTGGGCTCAATCCCTTGCGCTAGCCTTCTTTCCTTCTGCTTTGTTAATAATTCTTGAAATTATAGTAGTGCATTTCAGCTTGATGTATGATTTCTTATCCAAGTACGGACTTCTCTCTTAATTATGTCAATTGAATTTATGTCAAAGCAGATGAGCTTATCCGAAATGCACACATGAATTTGAGGAGATATCCTACAAGTGCAAGTGCAACTGTGAAGGGAGCTTCTTGACATCAGACTTCTAGAGCTTGTGTAGAAAACGAAACATTGCAGATGCTACTTTTATTTATGTATATACACGAAGGGGCTTTACAGTTCTTTTTTTGTTGTTGTTGTTTAAGGTGTTTTAGAGTTGAAGTACCGTGAGGTGTTGTTATAGAAATCAAGGTTTTAAACTATTGATTTCTCTGTTAAAAACTTAATACAGATAGTTCAGCCTCCACCTCTTTTCATAGTTAATGGCACAAACCGGATTTATTGTTTTGATTGATATCGGCAATGTCTGTAATTTCTAGCCTTAACGGCAAGATTGTTTTTCATGGTTCACGGTAATTCACATAGCACATTAAATCCACCATGTCCCATGCACTATTCACGGCAGAACGTGAAACCCTGAAATACTAATTTTGGGCGTGCTACAAACCTTTTTTTTTAGAATTTTTTTTAAAGTTTGTGTTCTACGATCCATATATGTTGTAGTGGCCCTCCCGCATGTAAGGAACCACTGTTCTGTAAGAAATCACTGAGAGTCTACCTCTGAGAGGGGTTATTAAGGGTAGCATGCACTATGCAGGTCCGGATGGACTATGTAGGAGCCAATACGCCCAACAGATTTTTAATTCACGCTGGTCATTTCAACCACAGTCACCCTTCTTCTCATGTTTGGGCTCGATATTTCATTATCTATCTGAAAGAGAAGGGGCTCCTGCAGGCAAAACTTGCCCACGCTTGCATAAGTTGATCTGCACTTACCCATACTAACCTACAGTGACCTTCAAAACTGTCCCAATGTTTGTACATGTTACATTCAAAAAACAATGGAGGTAAGAGAAATTCATGGAATGGAATGTAGTAAATTTACTGAAATAGTACATACAATGTACTAATTGTTTACAAAAATTCCTACAAAATTGAAGCACTCAATGAGAAGGGAAAAAAACCTAAAGCTACTTTGTATATTGGGACACTTTTGAAGGTCCAACATGGAAATTCCTCACCACTTTGTCCATTTTCCTTTGGATTTTAATACAGCTGCTATTCGTCTGGGCATGGATTCTATAAGTCTCTTGCAATCATCAACAGTGATAGAAGGGAAGGTTTCTTCTACACGAGACCATAATTCAAGTATCCCTTTTGGTGGTGTATCATATCGGTTTAATCTCCTTTTCAAAATTGCCCATAGATTTTCTATAGGATTCAAATCTGGAGACTGAGCAGGCCAAGATAAGACACCAAAAGGTTGCCTAGAAAACCATTGTTTCATACTATTACTACTATGTATAGGTGCATTATCCTGTTGAAATATGACTTTTGATACATCTAAATTATATTTTTGAATTGTACCATAGAGATGCTCCTTCAAGATTTTTTGATAACCATGCTGATTGAGGCGACCTTCAATTCTATACATCATACCAGGTCCATGTATACACATACATCCCCATATCATCACGGAACCACCACCATGCTTAACAGCTGGAATAACGGTCCGCTCTGAAAGTTCTTGTGGATCACGAACCCAACACCAAAGTCTCCCATCTGAAGAAAATCTATTAATTTTAGTCTCATATGAGAATATCACGTGACTCCAATCATCAATAGTCCAGTGCTGATACTTTCTAGCAAATTCTAAGCGAGCCCTAATATTCTTGCTTGACAAATGTGGTTTCTTTTCTTTCACATGCGATTGCAAACCTGCTCTACAAAGTCCACGGCGTACAGTAACTTCACTGACTTGTACTCCAAAAACTTCTTGCACCTGTTTAGTAGCTTCTCTTGCAGTAGACACCTTCCCTCTAGTTACACTAGTTACACAAGACCGCTCCATTGCACTTGTCAACTTGCGTGGTCTACCTCCAACTGAAAGCTTTGCATCTGGAAAATGCTTCTCACGGAGCCTCTGTACACTTGATTTACCAACATGCAAAGACTTTGCTATCTCTCTCACACTACAACCTTTTTGAAGCAAAGAGAGTACATTTTGTTGCTTCCCCTGGGACAATGGTCTCACCATTTTCACTTGTGAAGTTAAACACGAAAAAAACAAATATATGACGCAAGAAGAACAGATACACACAACAGAACACAAACCAAGCAATTCAGAATGCATGTACACTTCACTTGCTATGCACACAAGATTCATTCATATGGACTTTCAAAACTGTCCCAATGAAGAGGAAATATCTAGAGCTTCAATCCATGCACATGCATGTAGAGACAAGTGGCAAGACTTGCTCCTCAATTACTTTACTGATAATAGAATGTAACTGAATTGATGCCATGTCAGTCTAGCATGCAATCACAATTTGGTGACTCACCAAACTTCCAAATCAGAAACATTGGGACACTTTTGAAGGTCACTGTATGAGCAAGGTCCTAGTCTTAGACTGGAGTTATATACAGTTCAAACAATGCCTCTTAGCACTTGTTTGATTACACAACTACTATACCAATTCTCGTTATGATCCTATGGGATGATTAAACCTATGTACTCCTACATGGTGATTTAATGCCTGGATTCAAATTGAACCCACCCTCCCGCCCTGGGAATGCACTGAGGATTAACTGTTGGGACAAACCAACAAAAAAACCAAACTCTATAAAATCTAAACTCAATCAATGACAATGGAGTTGGAGACTATTTAAAAGCACTTTAGAGACGGTTTAAAAGCACTTAATAGAATGGTTTTAGAGCATGAATGAGTGCATGAACGAAACTATGTAGGGGTTGTCAAAGTGTGAGCTTGTAAGGAATGACTTTGTGATGTGGTTTACACTTGTTCGCATTCCATAATCCACACCCACAATTGCAAAACTCTCACCATATTTGTTGCTTCTTGCTAGCAAATTGACATCGAAGGGTTTTACAAAGCATCTACGGGAACTACTGGGAAGTACCACTGGAAAGGCAATTCCGAGAGCCCTGATTTGTCTCCTTGTATTGCACTCCTGTAGAAAGAAGCGCACCGGCCCATCTGCTCACAGCCTCTCTTGCTTGCAGCAACACTGTTTGTTGCTAAGGTTGAATAACCTATTACCACCACCAACCCCAGAATCGGCTGTCTTATGTGGCCCAAAACTGCCAGCCGCCCACTCCATTTCCGTAATTTTTGGGGAGTGAGTTATAATTGGGGAAGGGAAGGAGCGGATTTTGGTGAGTCAAGTCGCCAGTATGGGTCGACGTCGTGAACATATCTCCAGCTGGTCGTAGTGGTTTTAGGTTGCAGCCAACTCGACTTTTGGTTATCAGTAGAGTAGTTTTCAATTTTCACAGCTCTCGGTTTTTAGTCTCTTGTGCTCACAGTGATGGGTACTTTCAAAAATGGTTATTAGCACAACTTAGTGTGGAAGTAGGGAGTTTTGTATGTCGAAGAATGGGTCACGGCTTACTTTCCACTTTGAAAATTTGTAGCAATTTCAATATGAAGAAATAAGTGGTCACGACGATTGCAATATTAATGAAATCCTATTTTGAATCTGCAAAAAAATTCTTACCACGTATAGAAGCGCTATAAATAGGTCAGCAAGCTTAAGTTGGTGGTTATAGGTCATCTAACTTTAGTTGGACAAAAGACAAGTCACATGCTCCTAAATTTGAAGCTTAGATCTTCATCACAAGACTTTGTATAGTCAAGCATTTGGTCGTGGCCTAGGCGATATTGGGGGGGGAGGGGGAGGGGGAGGGGGAGGGGGGGAGGGGCGCAGAGAGAGCCCAATTGAGTTGAGTTGAACTTAGCCAGTTGAGATTTTCAACTCTTAGTTGGAAGTTTTCAACTGAACTGTAGGCCGCACAAGCAGTTCAGTTTAATCAGTTCAGTTGAAATTTTTCAACCCGAGTTTGAATGTTTTTCAACTGTAGGCCGCACAGGAAAACCAGTTGAAAATAAAGAGATGGATGAGAAATCATAATCCATCAATGCACCTTTAACCCCTAAAGGACCGCGGTTTTTCCTGTTTTTGAGCATCATTTTCACCTCTTTCTATTCATTTTCTTGTGAATATTATTTTTCCTTTTGATAGAAAATACCAAATCAAACATTTAAATAAAATTTAATAATTTTTTTGACCAATTTAACAATTTTTCCCATGTCTTCAAAGACGGTCAAAAAATATCTAAAAAGACTGCAATTTCATCTTTTCACTTCAAACGCTATAATCTTGCAATCTGTACGGTCAAATTCTATGAAAATTTTACCATGCACTCTCTTGGTAATCTATAACGAGATCCTACGGTTAAAGTTGAAAAATACTAATTTTTGAGGTTTATTTTGAGCC
Source organism: Pohlia nutans (assembly GCA_022496805.1). NCBI lineage: Eukaryota > Viridiplantae > Streptophyta > Bryopsida > Bryales > Mniaceae > Pohlia > Pohlia nutans. Next base: position 27,204,440 of record CM040085.1, on the reverse strand, counting down.
CTGCCCGCACTGCCCATTCTCCCCAAAAAAACCCCTTTTGCTCCATAACTTCCACTTAAAAAGTCGGAATAAAAAAAAATTAGATCCCCATTTTTGTATTGATATACCGAATTCACATGATTTATTTCAAAAAATAAAAATAAAAATTGACACCATGGGAACCTACCCGAACATTGAAATGTCCTAGTTAGGACACTTGGTCCTTTAGGGGTTAAACCTTTTATTCATAAAGATCATTCACTGGCAATTATTAGTTAGTGTATGAATCTATACCATCTTACTTTTTAATTTGTACTTAATTGAATAATTATTTGAAAGCCATATTCAAATAAATAAGATGTATTGTTATAATTTGGCATATAATACATTTTTTGGAATATAATGATATGTTCTAAAACAAATTAGATTGATTAAAAAAAATTACAATATTTTGATACAAATTAACCTATTTTGTTATAAATTGGATTATTCTAAAGAATTTGATTTTTTTTTATAAATTATATTATCAAGAAACTAATTGGATTATTTTTACAAAAATTGGATTATTGAGACATAAATTATATTATTTTATATAAATTGGATAATTTTGACACAAATTGTATTATTTTGCACCTTACAAAAAAATACCATAAATATATGCACCACAGGTACTACCAAATGTATACACGAATAACTGCAGCAGTCAAAATAGCCACAATAGCTGCACTGTGTAGATATTTATTTGCACAGGATAAACTAGATTACGGAAAATCAAACTAAACTGGATTACGGAAAATGGGGGAGCACCATTTTCTGTGAGCATGATTTCATCATCAAACAATTTTCCGTAAGCACGAGAGAAAACTTCACTCAACGGTGGGGGGAGCACCGTTGAGTTTCGTAGTGTAATTTTCAACTGTGGTGTGGGGGATCACAGTAGAGAAATTTTCTCTCTTGGGGGGACCACAGTTGAGTATTTTTCTCCCAGTTCAACTGATCCTCCCTGTGCGGCCTCGTGTTGAAATCAATCTCAACCGGAAAGCACCTCAAATTTCAACTGAATGGCCCTGTGCGGCCCCCTTGATAAGCCTACAATTTGCTCTCCTATGTATTGGTGCGGTGGTTTTCTTGGCCAAGCCCTGTAGGTGGCCGTTTTTGACATCCCGCATGTCCCGATGGAGAAGCTTTAACTTCAAGGAAACAGGGGCCACATCCTCACTCCAAAGCTCGTTGCAAGAGTGCGGGAAAGAACGAAGCCATGAATGATCAGAGGCCGTTCTGCGTCAAGGAATGAGAAAAAGTGTAGGGTCGCCATGGTGCACGGCACCCACTTCATTGGCTACACCAGCAAAACGGGTGCGTGGATGGCCCACGAGGCCATTTATAGCGCGGCATCGAAAGCACCGGGACTTTCGGGGAGCATCTCGCCGGCCGCCTTTCGCTCGCCGGCCGATTGAGGTGCCGGTAACAGTGCCCAATTCCTGGAGCAAGCACTTTGAATCCAAAATCTGCCGTCAGTGTGGCGCTCACTGGGATCAATCAGCCTGTCGTGGCTTCGCATTAATTCATTTTAAGGGACCGTGAGTGATTGGCCAACACGCGCCCATATGCGCTCGACATTTCTCAATTTCGAACTCATCACACTATCGCTGCCCTCTTCACAGATTGCGCCTGCCTTGAGGGAGCCATCCAGGGTCGTCATTATGGCCAGCATGTGGAAACAATCATGTTGAGTCGTTGGATCGGCGCCGAATTCATCGCCATGGAGAGTGCCTGCATGGTATGTCATGCTCTCTGGGGTTTAGGGTTCTTGTTGCATTTATTTTCTTGAGGTTCGAGCTATTTATTGCCTTGAATCCTTTCGGTTTAGGTATTCTTGATCTGTGAGAGAATATTTAGAGTAGACGACGATCTGAGTAACTATGTTTGGTGGTAGAGGAGATCGAGAATGAGAGGGTTTTCGTGGAAACGGCCGAGTGGATGTGTGCTGGGGAGAGTGAAGCACAACAGTCTGGTAATCTCCACTTGACTTTAAGCTTCAAATGTCAATTGCTGCATTGGGAGAAATCAGAGTGTTGGACTGATCGATCATTTTGGTTTTGGTGATGCATGATGAAGTTGAAGGGCACAGATGATCGCAGTAGTGCTGTGAGTTTCGCATCTGCGAATGTCGACGCTGATTACCTGGTAGAGTTTACCTTCGTACCACGTCCCATGGAGCCCAACGATGTCGACAATCTCGTGTGCTGTCCGCCTCCGGAGCCTTGCATTCTGCATGTACGAGAGTCCTTAAACTTCATGCTCCCTGTGTCGTTAATTCTCTGTTTATCAATGTAATGCGTTGAACTCTTTTTGTTGTCAAACCTCGCGAACTTTTTTTACTATGACATAGTTTGAACGTGTGAGGTCCAGGCATTGATAGTATGGCAAGTGTGCAGTGTAGGATATTCTACAATGTCATTTTAATAAAGAGGTTTGATTGTACTGCAATGCTGATTGAATTCAACCTAAACGTACTTTAGTACTTATTTTTGGCTACGTGCTCTATCTTCTACAATTTTATGTGCAAGGTAACTTAAATCTGGAGCTTGGTTGTGGTAGTTGAGCTTTGAAGGATCATGTAAGTTTTCCCCAACCAGGCTCTAGATTTGAGTCACTTAGCAGAAGCTCTAGATTTGAGTCATTAGGGGGTGTCAAAGTGCGAGTATTTGCTCCAGTTTTTGCACGAGCTTCTGCAATGAGCTTTTGAACAATGTGGACATGGTCCCTGTCTCCTTGAAGAGCGGTCAGTCGAAGAACCTCGCAGAACCCCGCAGTTGCAATTCACGTGAGGGCAACTGTTTTGTTTTGATGAGAGTCTCGCAGTTGTGGGTGTGGATTGTGGATTCCAACACGTCGGAACCGTCTCGCCTCACAAGCTCATACCGACACCCCCTATTGAGAACTTTACTATGTTGGGTGGTCCAATGGTGAAGGAGGAGAGGGGTTATGGGTTATAATGGAGCTCCTCTTCTTGAATGGTTGTCTGCCACCTGTAGATTATAAGTCATCATTGAGATTGTGTGTTTTGCAAAGGCGTGTGGTATTGTCAAAGTTTGAAGATGACAATGTTATTGTTTTCCTCTTGCTCCAGGTTATCTGTATTGAAAGTTAACTGAAGGAGTGAGTGGCTACAGTGCACTTTTGCAGTAGTAAGTTCTTGTGTTATTGACAAATAGAATTAATTGTACAGTTAGTAATGTGAAGTGGTTTTTTGGTGTGAATGATGATGTTCAGGATGGAATACTGTTCAAAGACAGACTTGCAAATTCACGGCGACGGGGACCTGATCTTCTGGGTACCATGAGAGAAACTGATCACATAGAATATTACAGCACTCCCTCTCGACGTCGCAGTAATAGAAGCTCCCAAGAATTGCTGCAACCCCCAGCTCTGATTGCTCCTGACCTCGTAGCTACTAAAATCATAGACTGAGCCCAGACACCTTCTGCAAGGGTAGTGCATGTACACCCAGACCTCCTTAATGTTACAGAAGCTTAGACTTCCAAAATGCACGTGATAATATGGAGTTTTGCAACATTTGCTATGATTGCTTCAGACCTTGTAGCTACTAAAATCGTATACTGAACCTTGTCGCTGTTTGCAAGGGTAGTGCATGTACACCCGGACCTCCTTAATGTCACAGTCTAGGTTCCCAAAGTACATGTGATAGTATGGAGTTCTGTAACATTGTTATAATATTGTGTTTTTGTAAAAGCCATATTTAAGAAGTATTTGAGGTGGGTGGAGTTAGAACCCTTTTTTACACTATATTATCACATTTATATGGATTTTTTTTTATGTAATGTGATAGTAAGTACAAGTAAGTTTTGAAGTGGATACGTCTAATATTTTGGCCCCTAGGATTTGGTGAGACATCATAGTTTGTGATATTAGAGACAGTGGTATTAAAGAAATTTGGATGTATCTACATGCATTGTCTTAACATGAATGATTGTATTGGAGGAAATGATGTTTAAGGTAACTATACATATAAAAGTGTCTAAATAAGGTTCTTCTATTGTTGAATCTTGTTGACAATTGAAAAAAGATTCCAAGGTTTTTTTAGTTTACTTTTGGAACATTATATTAATGAACTATGAATGCTTTCAATGCTAATTAAAGTTACACCCAAAATTGATCAAAGGCTCTTATATTCAAAAGGTGTACAATAAATTTTAGAAAAATAATTGTAACTTTATTGGACCGTACCCTACAACACTCACCAATTCTAATGATTGTAGAATATTGCCACCCGTCTTTCAAAATAGGCGAGGACGACATTTTTTGGATGCTTGAACCTACCAAAATATTCTTTTTGCTCCCAATTTTTTCCGTCATTGTGCAACCTCAGGAATACTATTTCTTTTTTTCTACAATTGGTAAGTTACATGAATAATAACTGATGAAGATTATTTTTGCTTTTGAACACTAGGAGACAAGTAATTGGTTTGATGTTAATGTAGCATGGGTAGAGTCATCAAACGACTTACTCTCTAAATAAGTGACCCCACTACACTGATTATTGCTATTAGTGGGTGTGGGCATTTAGTGTCCCAAGAAATTAGTGTGCATGATACTATTTGTAAATTTGACAAAAAATAAATGTGTGTGCGACTATTTGTAAACTTAGAAATTAATTAACTTGTTTTAATTATTTGTTTTTTATGTTTAGAAAATAGAGCTTTAGAGATGAATTTGAAACCCAACACTTAAAGAATTTGTTGAATTTTAAAAAGAATTATCACATACATGTAACTATATATAATTACCCATTGTATGCTTCCATTTGAAATCTTTCTTTTTTCATATTTAACAAACGCACACTAATTTTGATACAAAGAGGGGTTAACCCCTAAGCTCCCACGAGATCATTTTTTGGTCTTAGCCCGTTTTAACGAGCTGCTCGAAACCAAAAAATAAGTTTTTGAAAAAATTAATTTAAAAAAAAAAATACTACATCAAGTCAACTTTCCAGCGCAATTTGAATTATGTCAATATCAGTTAAACTCCACCGGGAATAAATTTTCAAAGTGGCTCACCTCAACATTGTTTTAGTGTTACAAAATTTGCTATCTAGAGATGTTCCCTCCATCATTTCTTTTTATTTTTTGAAGTTTAAAATAGATAAACCAATTTTAACTAATTATGCTAAATTTTAACTCTAAAAGTGAAAATTACAATTTATACAATTTCTCCAAGATTATTGTTTTTAAATTCATTAAAAAAATATTTAAAACCTCTTCTGGAAGTTTGACCGTATGGAAAATTTGTAAAGATGATGCCCTACATTTTGTCTATTGAACCAAACTTCACCAAACATATGGAAAACACGTATTATAACACATCTATGTTTGTCCGATATCCTCAGGCCTTTAGGGGTTAAAGACATGGATTAACCCCTAAGCGTCCCTAGCTATTTTGGGCTTAAAAAATCATCATTTCTTTTGATGTATTATAGGTCTAAATGTAAGTGAGGTATAGGAATCTCAACTGTACAATCCTGTAATATACATGTTGCAGATCATGTGGATCAAATTTGGAGTCATTTGGCCATATAGATTGCAAGATCATAGTGTTTTAGTGTAAAAAAAGGATGCTGAAATTTTCTAGCAACATAGTTAGAGGTGAAATTTGTTTTCAAAATTACTTAAATGAAAAAACTTTTAACTATAACGTAGTTCAAAATCATCATATAAATACATTGGTACCAAAAAAAACTCATGAATTTTTTTAATGTGCCCTAAATGGCCTTGCAATGTCAAAAAGTAGCCCGAAAAGTGACTGATTTGACCCAAAAAGCAAAAGTGTTCAAACTAGACCCGTGCACTAAAATGACTCCCAAACATTCAGAACAACATGGATTGACATGAAAGTTTTACCATGATAACTAAACTTCAAGGAGAATCTAATCCAATAATTTTTATTGAAATTAGACATAAAATGAAGGAGATACAAGCCCCCAAAGTTGATGCCATCAAAATGCACAAAAACTGTCCAAAAAAAAGACCCCTACTTTCAAATGATCACCAAAAATTCAATACATCTTGGATTGATCTGAAATTTTTACCACTCATTCCATACATCATAAGGGAGTTGTTTTCAAAATTCCAGTAAAATCAAACACTTTTTGCAAAAGTTACAGCTCTTCGAAGGTGAATGTACCCCAAAAAACGTCCAAAATATGGACGTCGGGACGGTTAGGGGTTACTGGCAATTAGCATCACATAGTAAAAATTTCAGCCTTAGTAAATTCCAAAGTATTGAAATCAGTGTGTCCTTGCACTTAAGGCCGCTTTACACTGAGAAGCCGGGCCAATTCGTTGTGTAAGAGGCTTGAAATCCTCACTTGTGATTGGTCAAAAGGCTGAAATCAGCCCCAACCCCTTTACACCTAAAGCCTAGGCCGATTTGGCGATATGAATTTTTTACTTAAAAAACGCATGGTATGACACGGCCCAAGCTCGTTGAATTGGGTGCACCAAAAATGAAGGGCCAATGTCAAATTTCAGTAAAAAAAAACCTTTTTTATATAAAATATGATTTTCTTCAACGAACTAAATTCGTTGAATAATGTGGAAATTTAAACGGCTCTTTTGAAAAAGGAGAGAGGGGTTGAAATTTGCTACATTTATTGAATCGGCTTGGCTTCTTGGCCCCAAGGCCTTTACATATGAGAGAATTGACCCTCGTTATAATCTTTACATATGGTAGTTGAGGCTGGCCTCTAACCCAAAAGGGGCTGAAATTTCATGCAATCGGCCTCAAGGGGAATTGGCCCGGCCTCTAAGTGTAAATCGGCCCTTAGTATTGCACACAATAGTATCCATTATCAGTGATGAAGTTTTAGTGTGATGAAATTACCCCGTGCGAGTGGAGATGCTCTAAGGGCCGGTATCCAGCACGGGTCTGTCAAGCCGGTAAAAATATACTAATAAAATGAACCATGTTCACACTAGCAGGAGAAGCGAGCCGTGTTTTCAATGGCAGGAAAAACGTGCAATGTTCACACTGGCAGGAGAAGGCTCGCTGGAACGGGGACACGACGAGTATTGCACACAAGTTTTGCAGCCACCTTTTCATCGCCTCGCCTCGCAGGCTTCCTCGGACCCGAAGTTTGTTTCCAAAAGACAAATTTTATTTCCGTAGGAGGGTAGTTGCTGGTGGCGGTACCAGCCAGAGCGGGCAAACCTCCACAGCCAAAAAAATAAAATTCCGAACATGGCGGAGGAGATTGTTGCAGCAGCAACGACAGGCAACAAAACGCAGCTCTTGCTCATGTATGCCTATCTCCTCGTCTACATTTTGCTCTCCAGCGGCCAAATTTTCTTCAACAAGGTCAGTGCCTCTCTTCTCTTCTCTTCTCTTTCTTTGTGTTCTTTCTTGCGATGCTCATCTTTCTCCTGTGCTAGCTGTGACTTGGTCAATGGCCTTTAACGTGCATTGAGTCGATGAATTCTGCCTTTCATGATCACAAGAATCGGCAATTTTGAGTGTTTTTTTAAAACCATACACTATCGGTGTGTGTGCATTCACAGTTTTTTTTGATTGTGATCAGCATCGACTTTTGAGGATGAGCCGCATTTTTTTCAATGCATCGAAATTCTGTCACTGATTGCGTTTCTTTGCAAACCCTAATGGTTCTTGAATGGGGTTTCTTGTCTGTGTCCTGACCTAAATTCATTGTGTAGTGGGTGCTGTCGGACAGTAAATTCAACTTCCCTTACCCTGTTGGCCTGACGCTCCTGCACATGGTGTTTTCGACGTTGCTCTGTTTTCTGGTGGTCAGAGTGTTCGAGGTATGGGTTGAATTTTTTTTCATGGTGCCTTTGCTTTTTGTTTTCAGTCACTTGAGTGGATTATCAAAAATTATTATCATTCAGAGCATAGTATTTGCAGAAACAGTAGCTGACAGAATTGCGTGGTGTGGTATGACACCAGTGGGTGAAGCTGAAGCAGGGCATGACCTATGACCTGTGAGCCTTACTGATCCCTACAGACCTTTTCCAAGTTTTGGAGGTAGTTTTTGTGGTCAACACATTATAATGCAGGAAACACATTATAATGCAGGATATTAGAGTGGCTGAAATTTTCTTACTTAGCGGATTTTTTATAAATGTCATAACTGGGTTATGCTGAGCTATGAGGTGCAGTGCTTGATGTGAACCTGAGAAGCCTAAATTGGGCCTCATGTTTTTTTAGTACTTTTGAGTAGGACTTTCTGTTGTCCATTTTTGTTTCATTTTTTACCAACACATGCAATGTTCTTCACTGATTCTGGTGGAGTTTGGCCCTGTCTGAATTATTGATTTTTCACAATATGATCAATTGAATTGGTCATATTGAATCCTTGGTCTTTGAGAGGTTAAACTATTCAGGGGTTAACTTGCACCACTCCGGTGTGTAAACCTTGAAGAAATTGAATCAAAGAAATGTGGTGAAATCGTTTTGATGTTCGTGGTTATAACAGTTGTGAATTGTATCTGGGGCTGGATGTACAGTTACGTATCTTCTGTACTTCCCATTGGAGCAACATTTGCTTTGACGCTATGGCTCGGCAACACTTCCTACTTGTATATCTCCGTGTCATTCGCCCAGATGCTGAAAGCCATCAGTAAGTTCATCTTGCCCTAGGTACAATCAACACTGCACACACTGTTCCTCTGTAGATTTGCGAAAATGAACCCTATAACTATGATGTATTATGTGAGCTCATGTCTATGGAAACATTGACCCGAAGTTACACTATTGATCATAGATGGAAACGTGTTTCTGTACAGTGCCAGTGGCCGTGTTTCTCCTTGGGGCATCATTTGGCTTGGAAGAGCTGAGCTTGAAGATGATGGGCACCATGTCGGTGATAAGTGGGGGTGTCCTGATCGCTTCATATGGAGAAGTCAACTTTAACTGGATTGGGGTTGTATACATGATGGGAGGAGTAGTGGGCGAGGCATTTCGCTTGATTTTCATTGAACTCCTTCTAAAGAGGAAAGGACTGAAGCTGGACCCTATAAGTATGATGTATTATGTGAGCCCCTGCAGGTTGGTGATTATTCAGACCTCCATCCGTCTTGGTTTTCAAACTACTCCCTCCGTCTCATAATAGATAATGCTTTTGAGAAAAATAATTGTCCCAAATCAATTGATGCAAATCTTTATTCAATTTGAAGTTGTTTTACAGATTCTATCAAAGCAAAATCACAAGACAAGTGCACAGGAAGTGTTCTTTGTCTGTGAAGCTTGTTTTTGCTTGTGTGGATCACAAACAACATATGAGCTAGCTAAAATCAATGCTAGCATATGTTCGTTGCATCAGAGAACATGCCACATGCCACACATACCATGTGCAGTATGATACCACTTCAATAGACAACTACTTCGAAATAGAAACGTACTGTATTTAAAGATTTGATGGAATCATTCTAGTTTGCTTACATTTTTTATTTTTTTTCAAAAGCATCATCTATTATGGGACGGAGGGAGTATAAAATATCATGCATATAGTCAATTTCTGGTTAAATATGCCATTTGTCTTCCATGTGCTTAGACGACTGACTTCCATAGTATTGTCGGTGTTCGCTAATATTGAATTGGTCTTACAATGCAGTGCCGTTTGCCTCTTCGTACCATGGCTAGTCTTGGAGAAGCCCAAGATGGATGCAGCAATGCAATGGCACTTCGATCCAGTCATTATGACTCTCAATGCTCTTTGCACGTTTGCTTTGAACGTGTCGGTGTTTTTGGTGATCTCACACACGAGTGCTCTCACCATACGCGTTGCCGGAGTAATCAAGGACTGGGTAGTGGTGCTCGTCTCTGTGTACCTGTTTGCGGATACAAAACTCACAATGATCAACATCTTTGGTTATGTGATCGGTGAGTGACTATTGACTACAGAGAACTTTATAGACCAGTGACCATAAGCGCTTTAGCAACGTTCTGGGGACATGAACTTGTGAATTAGTTGAAAGGCTTCCTTGTTACGGCTTATTGCACATACACTTAGCTATGGTTATGTATAATCCACTGGATTTTCAGAGGTTCACTTTGGATCTTTTGACTTACATAGTTCTGTCTAATAACAATTTGTGAAATTCAGAGAATCTATTGCTGATCCTTTGTTCTGTGCACGAGCAGCAATTTTTGGCGTATATCTGTACAATTCACAGAAGCTCAAGGAGGCCGCTTTGACAGCCGCCAATAAGTCTGCCCAGGAGAGGCAGGGGCTTTTAGGTGTCAGTAACACGACTATCAAACACAAGGTTAGTGCTGCTAAAACTCGGCGGTTGCCATGTCTTCACTTCCAAAGCTCTGTGGCTCCACTATATATATTGCAATATTCTAAAATTCATTTAGTTATTATACTGTGGTCACAGGTAACATAACCTTTCTGAGATGGAGAAACATATGATCCTTTGGAATATTCCCAAGGTAAAACATTCATTAGATTGCCACCTATTTCAATTGCTTACTATCCCCCATTGTAAAACTATTAAAAGTTGTCGTCTTGTGTGTATTGCCATGTCTTTCTGATTTAGTAACTTGTCACAGGAAAGGGACGAGCTCAGTTATTTTAGGTCCAGCAGTTTTGGTTTTGAATTTTGCAGTTGTACTTGTGATGACCTAGCTCAATATTGAATCTTTGCAGCAAAGTGGACCCACAGAGTTGGAGATGGAAACTAGAGACTCCAATGAGACCGACGTAGAACAATAACCACCCATTCGATACACTTGTACCATACAAAATTCTGACCTTACAAGACAAATATTAACAAGACCACATGTGGAAGGATCACAATCCAGATGCTCTTCTAGAAACAAGATACTGAAGACCGCTCAAAAAAGCAAGCGTCCTTGCGACTCTGTGATTAAGGTCTTTTTTTCTAAACAATATACCCATTTTCATGAAATACTAACACCCTTTACAAACTTGATGTTTGGCAAAGTGCTTTCACATTGATGGAAGCAAGGGTGTGATGGACACTCGCCTCAACTTTTCCTTCTTTATGAGTGAAGTTTATTGTACCGACCGTGTTCACTGTATATTTTCTGATTTTAGCTCGGTTGTTGAACCTTTTTGGTTCCAAATCTTCCAGAACAGACGTTGATCATGGTTCTAAAGCTATTTTTTCAAAACATTTTGAATGGATGACAAAGCATTCGAGGGTTGACCAAGATTCTAGTATTATTTTCAATTTAGTCAAAGAATCGATTGGTTCCCTTATCATCTTTTACTCATGATTCGCTTGCACTGTTTAACGTAAGTGACCTGATTATGACCCTTACCTGTAGGTAAACCAAGTACAACATTTAATAATTAACCTCTAAAGGATTGAGTGTTTTTGAAAATTTGCAAAGATCCATTGAGGAATATTTTGGGGTTGGTGTATGAATAAAAGTTGTAAAATTTGAATTTTGGATTTTGAAAATTTTCAATTGTCCAAATCAATGAACTCATTTTTCTGTTGAACTGAAAGTCGATGTAGGCAAATTTGACAGTTCTTCTAAAGTATACATTTTGGTAACATTAAATCTGACCATAGCAAAGTAAAATAACCTCCTTGAATTACTTCCCTAAAAAACATCATACTTTTGAATTGTAATTGACACAAGTTTGAAAACATCCATCAACCAAAAATACGGTGGTTGGTTTTCCAGGGTTAACCAAAAACAAGTTTATTTCTTGTATGATTTGCTATTTTAGTGACACATTTTGGATGATAATAAGGATCCATTCGCACCTAGGATTTGTGAAGACCGGCTCTTAACCTCTAAAGACTAAGAAGCCCAAATTGGGCTTCATGTTCCTTGTAGTTTTGAATACCATAGTTGGTTGTCCGGGTCAGCAATAAGAAGAGAAGCCCAATTGTTTAGGAAGTTTTTTATTCGGAAAACAATTACTTTGTATGGTGAAAACGATAACCTAAAGAATATTCTCAAAATTTGGCATTTCTTGAAAAGAAATTTTCCAATTTTTTTAATTATTCAACATGAGATGCCAACCTTGATGATTGGGTGCGGTAGATCCTATGTGGACTTCTTTTTGTTCAAATTTATTTCATTTTACCAACTCATGCAATATTCTTTGCTAATTCCAATGATGTAAAATTTGGTCCCATCTGAATTATATTTTTCACAGTATGATCAAATGATTTTTTCATTATAAAACCATGAATCCTTGGTCGGTTAAAAGATAAAACCTTCTAACAAACAATGTAGCTATCAGATATAAACCTGTTTATGAAGTAGGACGCACGGAAGCGCCAATATTTTGAGCTTTGTTTCTGCTGACCTCTAATCCTACATAGAGATTCTAATCACCATATTCTCTCAGTAAACTGCATAAATGAATAAACCCAAACAAATATATCTTGGCCTTCGATCCATACATCTTGTCATTCAGGATCTCAACAATTTACAAAGAATGTGAAGCTCATCCTCCCAGAAATTGAGGGTGATAGTGACTGTCTTTTAAGAATTGTGCACAGCATGCCCACAAGTCTTGGAGCACCCCTACATGACATACAACTGTACAGAGATCTAAAACAATGTAATCTCCTGAATAGGAAGGATCCAAATGCATTGTACACTGTACAAAACCAATAGGTACAACCTTTTGTTTTTAGAAACAATAAGGGAGGATACCAATGAAATTGCATGGTTCTGCAACATCACCAAACCTGGAAATCCCCAAGCCTGCCTGGGTTGGGTCCTAGGGCTCACAACCTCAATGTACACACAGCTCCCCAGGAAACGTTGTGCCTGGCATGTTTGGCCAGCAGAGGTCGAGTCATCACGAACCGCCAACCGCGAGTGTGCGGGTCGTATACTTGAAACACTATCGATCCTCTCTTCTTCTTCGGTGTCCGTTTTGCATCCCCAAAGTCCAGCACCGGGCCTCCAGGAATCACATACAACTCTCTTCCCAGTGGAACCAGTCGGCATGATGCCTCTGCCAGCACTGTTCCTGGTAGTTGTGCTTCTCTGATCCACCGGTTGACCGCGATATCATATCTGCCATCCAAGAATTTAGCCTCAAAATTTTACTCAAAAGCAAAACATCATTAAGTTGGGAAAAAAATTGATGTAATTGCAACCTATCTTAATCACAAACTCGAGCATCTGCATGTGCAACCATAGTCTCTGTACCATAACAAACAATTTCCAAAGCTCATTTATGGTGTTGGTGTATACACTCAAACCTCCTTTCCAAAGCTCATTTATTTATGGTTTACCACCATAAACTCCTTCCTTATGACATAGTTTGAATGTATGACAAGTGTGCTATAGTCCATGATAGTGTGGCAAGTGTGCAAGATATTCTAGAATGTCATTTTAGAGGTGATTATACAAAGGTTTGAGTGTAAAGTTCTTGAGATTCTGATACTACCATTAGAATTTGAGGTTTTAATATGGCATTTAAGATCTAAAAGCAACCATGCAAACAATCTTACAAATACGCAGATTTTACCTAGTACAATAATGAGAATTGTGATCTACAAGATGTTAGATTAGTATTTTGAACTCAACGGTGTAAGTAAGTTCTTGGTCTTATTAACGTAGCAAGCATTTTCACCACCCCTAAACTGATACACTTGCTAACACTAATCGTCCTTGCAAATTTTTTAAACCCAAATTCTATTTATTACTTTCAAAGGTTGTGTGCTTCCATATCCAGGTTGCTTAAATTGTAATCCAATTGTAAGATTCTCCAACTTTCTCAAAGAGTAAAAGGACTTGTGGCATGAGGAAATAAAACAACTACAAACTCGAGCATCTGTATGTGCAACTCACATTTTGCCCTTCTGACCTAAGTTTGCAAGTAATCTGTACAAGAAAACAGCAGATCCCTGAATGCATAGTAGGCACCAATGTTGTGTTTTTTTGGCTATTATCAGATAAATGGCAACCGAAAATGCCTTTTCCATGAGTAGTGCTGATGTTTGAATTAGTAGACAAAAAAATATTTGAATTTCAGCAACTGATTCAAGATCGAGGTACCGACCTGAAAATGGCAGAGCCGTCCAACATGAAAACGCTGTCAGGCTCGCCCTTGGAATTGCTAAGAACGGCGACCTTGCCCAACCTCCTGCGCTCGCCTTCTTCCCACATGGGCTTCAACATGCGCCATTCACCAGTTTTCAAGTCCATAATCTCACCATCAGCATAATACTCGTCCACCGGCAGGATGCCCGCAATGGTCCTGGAGCCTCCATACCCGCCCATGACCCAGAACTCATCACCAAGAACAAACCCTACACAGCCAGCTCGAATGCTATGCAAGTTCTCCAATGCAGACCACCGATCGGCTGCCAAGCCATACCTCTCCACAGACGAGAGGCGAGATCCCCCGGCAGCGAATTGCGCGTGCCGTGAACCCCCGCCTGCAACAAACACGGCGTCGTCCCAAACGCCACAGGCGAAGCTGCCGCGCGGAGTGCGCATATCTGCAAGCCGGTCCCATTTACAGTTCACGGGATCGTACCGGTAAACGGCGGAGGACGGTAGCGGCCGATCCATGGGGAAACTCCTGGCGTCATACAAAGAGCCTCCGATGACGAGAAGCGAATTCCCCAGGGAAACGCACTCGAAATTAGTGAGCCCGTACGTGAACATCTCCGAGGGCATGGGGGGGAGGAGGCTCCACAATTGCGAGCGGGGATCGAAAAGCTCCCCTTGCGTGATGGACGGATCGTCGCGGAACAGACACATGATCTCTTCGCATTTATTCCACCGCTTCCGCACTTCGAACAACGCCGTCCCCGAGAACACCACGTTCCAGGCTTTGCAGACCGCCTTTACGGAACTGTGCTGATACAAGGGCAGGCATGCCAGGCACAGGCACGCCAAGTCGTTTGGCAATCCGGGAATTATACAGTCTTCGCCGTCTTCCCCGACGCCGGAATTCTTATTATTCAACAACTTCGACATCTCGGAACTCGAACTTGCTCCCTCCGACCCTCCCGCTTCACTGAACCCCAGCATCACCATCCCCGAACCCCTGAGCACTCAGAAAAAATTCCGAGGCCACATTCCCAAATAGCTCGAAATTCAATTATGTACCCTTGCACAGAATTCTTCACAGAAGTGATGCATCATGCGTCTCCATCACGCAAGAGTGCAAAAAAAATTAGGCAAACCCTAGGCAGGGGAGGGGAGGCTCCCTTACCTATGAGTGTCTGTGCTCCTCTCAGTCCTCACTGCTTAGGTTGATGGGCCTTGAGCTTTTGAGGTGTTGTTTCCTGCATTGCTTCCTCACTGTTGCTGTTGTTGATGTTTTTGTTGTTGCATTTGCTTTGCTGTTGCGCACTGGGGGCATGTTCTCCTCACTTGCATGCGATGGCCTCTTCGTTCCCTTGTGAGTGTTTGGGAGGATGAGAGACCCGGCTGGCGTGGCCTTTAGGTGAGCTCCACCTGGGTCCACCTCAGATTCTTCTGTGGGTCCGTCTTCGTTGACCAACGTCTTTCACTGCTATCAGTCAGTGTGGTAGAAAATATGCCGAAAATCCTCTCCGCCCGTGTGAACGCGTCCCACCAACCCGAAACCCTAAAACCAAGTATTTCAAGGTGCTGAGCCGCCTCAGGGTTATTTCTCTCCTCTCGCTCCTCTTGCAACCATCGTCGTCTCCGCCCTTCGTTTCCATCTCTCCCAAGCTTCATTCACAATGGGCGTCTCATTCGAAAACCTGTCCACCCCGGAGGGCTTGAAGAAGCTCGACCAGTACCTTGCTTCTCACAGCTACATCTCAGGGTAAGTGTCGCTTGGCACCAACTCTTTTCTTTTCTGATCTAGGTTATTGAGGGCAGGGCCTCTTTTTGGTTTTTAGAAAATGCCCACATGCTACAATATCTTTAAACCGCAGTGTGCTGTTGTGGCGGCTTTGTGATTTTTTGGGATTAAATTAGCTATCTTTATTGGTCTGAGTTTAGTTAGACTCGTGTCATACTATGGCGACCTGAAATTTTCAAAGAGTGCATTTGAATGGAGACAATTGTATTAGTAAGAAGCAATTACGCAATACATGAACAAAATTGGTTAATAGTTGGAACTCTAATACAAAAATTACAATACATTGGACCAGATAAGTAACATTGAATGATTTTGGTCTTCGCTTTTATGCTCATTGAACTGGTATTCAAAGTTCAACAACAATATTCCATTAATCTGGCGACAATCAAAGTATGCATCAAAGAGATGCAAAAAGTAATCTGGCTCCATTCATTATTTCTACGTTGAATATCTGGCTACAATCATTGATTTTTCACACCCAAATTTTGTAAGGAACTATCACCGAGGAGTAAAGTCTGGTGCAATTTAGCTTTTGATAGCCTAAAATAGTAGGACTGGTATTGATGTTTCAGCGTTTGTGTGTTCAGGTACCAGGCCTCCAGGGATGACCTTGCCGTGTTTGTCGCTTTGGAGAGCGTGCCCGCTGAGTACGTGAACGCCGCAAGGTGGTTCAAGCACATCTCAGCTTTGGCCGGGCCACAGTATGCATCTGAACTCCCTCTCTTTAGGGTTCCGGAGACCATAACTATTTCTCATTGTACTTAACAGATTTCTCTTGTTCACGGGTGTATTTCCTGTAGCTAGAGAAAAATTAGAGCAGTATGTCGCTTTGTTTTTGAGTCATGTGAAGATAAAGAGTAGAGGCTGGGATGTAATTCCTCTACCTCGTTAGTTACTCTTTACAAACGGATGGGCTCACATGGGCATATCACTGCTTCACAGACCCGGAAAGCCTGTCGGAGCTCCACCTTAGTCTGTATTAAACAGGGACCCCATCTTGTCACATTCTTGTTTGGTCTGCGCTGTGATGTGAACGCTGTGAGGCTTTTGCGAAGTGCTCCATGGAGCACTGTGGGCAAATCATCAAAACGACTTCTTCTTCCACTGAGCGCTTCATTACTTGACATCGTTAAATTTGTATGCCTTGTTTGTTTGTCTCCAATAACATATGAATTGTTGATCGAGGCGCTAAGTTTCTGTTTGATTTTGTTTTCTTCAGGTTCGCTGCACCAGGAGTTGGAGTACACATCGAGAGCGGTGCTGCCCCTGCCGCAGCCCCCAAGGCTGCCGAGCCGGCGCCGGTTGAAACCAAGGCTGTCACTCCGCCAGCCGATGTATGTTGTCTGCAACCATTTATTTGTAGAATTGAATTGCTTTGCTATTTGTGAATAGTGTGTGAGGGCTTTGAATTTTCTGGGTTATTCTTCTTCGACAATTTCAAGTGCTGGAGTAGTTTTTATAGCTAGAGTGCTGGTGTAATTTGTAACTTCATATTTTACATGTAACTTCGTGCAGGATGAGGATGATGATGACCTTGACCTCTTCGGCGACGAAACCGAGGAAGAGAAAGCCGCCGCTGAGAAGCGTGAGGCTGAGAAGAAGAAGGCCCCCAAGCCTAAAGTTGGTAAGTGGCATCCATTATGGCTTTCTCTTCCTCGACTAATTTCTGCCTTTCATTTCTGCCTTTCATTTCCGCATCCATTTCGGCTTTCTCCTTTCATGATTGGGTGATGGTGTGTGCATCATGCGAGTTATGATTCCGTTCATACAAATGCTAATGACTGAATAATACTTGTCCTTTTCAGTTGGAAAGTCATCTATCGTGATGGACGTCAAGCCTTGGGATGATGAGACGGACATGGCGAAGTTGGAGGAGTGCGTCCGCGCTGTCGAGATGGAGGGTCTGCACTGGGGAGCTTGTAAGATTTGTTACAATTCATGTGCCTACATGGCTTCTATATTTGGTTAGGGGTTTCAGGAGGATTACATACACTTCTTATAACCCTTTTGTAATTGGATCTCTGATGTGGTTGCAGCCAAGCTGGTGACTGTTGTTGCTGGTATCAAGAAGCTGTCGATCATGATGACCATCGTGGACGACTTGGTCAGTATCGACAACCTGATTGAGGACCACCTGACATCTGAGCCAAACAACGAGTACATTCAGAGCTGCGATATTGTTGCCTTCAACAAGATCTGTAAGTGCCCTAATCTCTAGATTTCAGAGTTATCCTTATCGTCTGGACAGTTATTTTCTCCGAGTAAACTACAAAAACTTGTTATTTTAGAGAGATCGTCAACCCTGAATGAGTACTTCTTGTGGATGTATGTTTCTTTTGTTGTAGTGGCTATCTACTTTGCATGAGTGTTTTTAAGTGTCAATTGTTCCGCCACTGGGAGTTGGGCAATTATGCATCTCCAAAGTAGGATTGAGTTCATGGTGCACGTCACTGTGTATTTTTCAGGAATAGATCAGGCTCTGTGGACCTCCTAGCTTCATATTCTGATACAGTTTTATTGAACTGTGCAGAGAGGAGTACCATCAAGGCTGTCGACGTGTGAATTGGTTTCTATGATATTAGGATGGGATTTCAATTTTGAGAGAAGCTTAATATCTAAGCTCTGGCAGCTTCATCTGTCTGGGTTACATTTTTGAATCTTTGTTTCATAAAGCTCAGTCTACTTTATGTCCTGACTACCTGTATCATTCGTTGCAACAACTGGATCTAGTTGTGGCTGGTACAAGAGTTCTTTTTCGCAATGGTTTATTTTCTGTTGGCGAACAATTCATGTGCCGACTAGTCAGCACATGAATTGTTCACCATCCCATAACGGGTAACGACCAAACTCATCCAAACTCAATGCATTTTGTGCAGAAGTTTCTATCAACCCATCAACTTCTTGCACTATTAGTTATATTAGTCAATTCCAAAAAGAGATTTGGAATGATTTGTGTAATTGCATATTCACGGATTTGGGATAGTCTATTGTAGTTATTGGTTTTGGGCGATGACTAACTTTTCACTTTGAAAATTTGTAGCAATTTCGTTTTCTAAAATAAAATTAATGAAAAGAAATTATTCTTCATGGTTTCTATTTTCCTATGAAAAAAAATACTATCTGCCTTCTACTTCTAATGTACATAGGTTAGAAAGCTGAAGCTTTTTGTTATACGTGCGGCCATCTTGACCCATAAATACCTACAGCCCTCTTCAAATTGGACAGTTATGGAAGATGCATTATAAAATGCAACTAAGGGGGATGTTTTGAACTTGATGTATGTATAAAAGTTGTACATTATGAATTTTAGATTCTATTCATACGGTTTGATCTGTGATTACAATCACCAATAATTTTGTATAAAATTTGAAATGTAGAATGCAAAATTCTTTTGTAATTTGATTACAAATAAGATATTGACAATTTGTGGATGAAACTTGTTGTGATGGGTTGAAGTGTAGTGATTTTTGGAGAGTTTTTGGTTGCTTAATTTTATGAGTTGACTTTTTCTAGAGCACTTTTGATTCATTTTGAACTAAAATTTTAGAATTTATTGGTAGAAATGTTTGGCATGAAATTTGGCGAATAATTTCCACAAATCATCCCCTTTCTATTCATATTATACATGCATAAAGCTATCTTGCCATAGAATTTTGGTTCTTTCCATAACACCTTATGCTTCTAAAATTTGAAATTTCATCATGAATAATCCTCTAACATTAGTACTTCTCAAAAATATCAACAATGTCTCACCACCCAATCTTTAGCTAAAGATGATGTGGACTTGTCCATGATTACGAATCTGCTACATTGATTTGGAAATAGTGGCCAAGATTTTGAGGTCAACTATAGAAGGGCTAAAGAACCTTACAGCTGTTTTGGCTAATAGTCTATGTGAGACTAATTTCAAAAGTCAAAATTTACATCCAATCATTTGCTTACATTAGGAACAACAATCCATTACATACTGACACACAATACAAGGTCCAACTATACAAAGACACATTGGAAGAGCACGCACTAAAAACCTATTAATCCTTAAACGTCAAAAAAGCCGCACGGGCTTTTTATAAAGGAATAATAGAGAAAAAAAAGTAGATTATCTCAATCGAATCAAGCGAGGATTGGTGCATTGGAAAGCTACTGAAAAAGCAATCTAGATTGCAAATTTGCGCCTCATTTGAGAGATTGTGGAGTCATTGGCAAGCAATCAAAGTTATCAAAATGAACAGGAGTTGAGGTTGGGGCAGCAGAGGTCGTTTCTTGAAAAGTGCTACAGTGCCGCAACAATGCTGGCTAGCAAGCCTTTTTTTTTTTTTTTTTCATTTTTTTTCCTCCAAAAATTTAAATGCCTTTCGGGCTATCCTAACCAGGCCCTCTTGATGTTTAAGGGTTAACGAGAATCAGTGTGGTTAGCTAATCTCATTACCTAATGACACCAATTAGATAAAGGTTACGATGCTTGAAAATATCAAAGGTCATAAACTTTGAAATGTGCTTAAGACACTGTCGCTTCATTTTCCTTCATTATTAACCCCTAAAGGACCACAACTATGTTCCTCTCTAAACACTCCAAAGTACCCCTTCTCATAAAAAGACAAATATTTTTTGATCTATGACCTTTTTGACCAATCCAACCGTAGGATATTTCAAGCAACTTGAATTTATTACAACCTACAAATTTTCAACCGTTTAGGGTTCTTCAATAGTAAGATTATAAGCTTTAAAGTTGGTTGCACCTTTTTTTTTGGCATGCTGCCCATATTTGAAACTTTCTGAAAATGCCGAAAATGCAAAGTTTAGTCTCAAATTTGGTAAAATGAAATTGGCAATTGTGTGCATGAGGGTGTTAGCTCATTGTGTGCAAAAATTCAGATGCATAGCTCATTGTATGAAAATTTTCAGGAGCTTTCCGCAGTTAGGTTTTTCACCTTTGCATGATTGTATCTTTTGATTTATACATCACCTACGTACGCAAATTACGGTCCCATCTTCGTTACAAAGAGTAGAATCACCACAAAAATTCTCAAGAATTGAGGATCAATACTCATTCCACAGTAAACTGACCAAACTTGGAAAATCAGCCTTGGTCCTTGAGGGGTTAATATCAAATCATTATACATTTTATGCATTATGTATGCATTCATACCTGGGACTTGAAATGGGCCTTGTAGATGTCCAACACTTTGTTGAACTTGGCCTCGCCGGTTCTCATGATCTCCTCATTCACGAGTGGCTTAGCGTAGTAGAGTTCCATAATCAAAGGTCCACATGCTACTGTGAAGCTAATCATCTGGCTATAGCTCGGGACTCTGAACAGTTGAACGTTTCCAAAACTCAGTTAATTAGCTAGATCACACACTACCACTTGTGCAATGTGGATCATATCAATTGCTCAAAGTGACTAGGAGCTTCAATATCAATTTATAGCCTCGAGTTTATAGCATGAAGTTCTATTGTTTACCACTGACATTGCCTACATATGCTAAGTTGGCTAATTTTTTTGTTGAGAGGAAGGGTTATTATAACGCATAATGCTACATTCAATGTTAATCATAATGCTAAATAATGCTACACTCAATATAAACCAAAAATTACCCTCTTGGAAATTCCTGATTCAAGAGTACAAATGAATGTAACATTATGCTCTTTCACCTTCTTGAACCTCAACTCTCATTCAAGAGTACCACGTAGCATCATGCTAATATAATAACTTTCTTGAACCTTCTAGCTCTCATGTGTAACATCTTAGGGTAGCATACGTCAGTTAGGTCCTGGTGACCTTGTTAGTAACACTTCCCTCAACAGACTCTTCGTTCACGCTGGTCTCTCACGGATAAAGCTACTCTTGTAACATTCTTTAGCACTGCACCCTTTCTATTTACTGTATATGATGAGATATTGCACTAACAAAGTAGTATTCATGCTTGGTTCTATAACGCAAGCACGTGCATCTATGCTTACAACATATTCCTTTTTTAACATCCCTCAACCTCAGTCTTGTTGTATTTTTATAGAAAGATTTTTATAGAAAGAAAAGGGGAATGGACATCAAGGGCCTCCATAAGGAATGTTATGTAGGTATGACCTTACCAAAGATGGTGACATGGCCATCCTCAAAGTAAGGGATCATTCCGAAAGGCTGCAGCCACAACACATGCAAGGAAAAGTTTGTAGATTAATTATTCATTGAAAATAAGGCTGAGATAATGTGACAAGCAAACCCGACTGTGATCTGTAAACATCCCTGGAGATCAGTCAGGAAATTAGAGCTAGTGTACCTGCTTTGCCGTGAAGATGGGCTGCAGCTGAACATTGTCCGTCCCTTATGCTCACCTACACCAACTCTAATTTTTTCTCGACATCCACCTTCAAAAGTGCCCACAATTCTCTCTGGTTATGTTGGCAATTAGTAAGCCACTGCAACGATTGAAGAAGAACAGATCAGGTGTACTACATTCAAAATCCTGGTTTAAGAGAATTTTACACCTCGGTCTCGAAGAGTGGCAGAATGGCACGCTGCACATTCATAGTATTTAACCCATACATCTTCATAACCAGCCCTAATTTTCTCTGCTAGCCCTAATTTCCTGCAGAAAGATCAAAGCCCCCCGTGACTTACTTTCCTACAACAGCACTCAAACTGAACGAGCCAGCAAAACTCTGAGCTGCAAACAAATAGGTATTAAAACTGTTCATCAAATAAGGTACTAAGACTTGTAGGGGCCGTGGTTGGATTTATTAGTAAGTGGTGTAAGTATGACTTGGCCGAACGTCTATCTTTGAATAGAAATGGGGTTGTGTACTGTCATTTACAGTGGCCTACAACCTCCAACTTTGAAATTGCATAAAAAATGCATAAATACTGATAAAAATGTGTGGTTCTTGTACACAAAGTGATCTCTCCACAGCTCTATGATTTGTCTCCCAAAAAATCAAACTCCTACATATGTTAAAATGCTTAAAATGACGAAAATACTATCCTCTACCTCATACTGAGAATCTCAGAGCTTGCAATTTCAGAGTAGCCGCAGCTGAAGCTTCAACGTCACAGCAATGCCTAGACTTGAGGGCAATGGCGTTTACTTAAAAATCAAGACACTCGGGCTATAAGCTAGAGAAATGTATGGCAACCCAATTTCAATATGAGAGCCGGTGCAGTAACGCTGATGTCCAAACGAGTGACGACCTGGTCCAACCTTCACTTTTCCTGCGGAGGCTTGGGCAGTACAATTCTGGTAAGTAACCGACTTCTGAGCATTACAGACGGCGGTCACGTGCTCATTCCACTGAGCTAGGTGGAGATAAAAGTTGTGCATGTCAGAGAAACTTGAGATCTGGGATTGTACCATAGTACCATACAACACTTTTCGTTTGCACAAAGAAACAAAATGAATTGATTTCATGTAAAATAGAAAAAACACAACGATTCAAAAGGTACTGCATGATCCAAAAAGGTCTGCATCATGAAGATTGGCTAAGCCTGCTAATACCTGCGTTTGGTCTCCATATGACCTTAGAGCATTCACACCAAGGCACGCTAGAGCTGACTCGCTGAAATTATTCATCTACATTTGAAGAGCTCTTGCACTTGCACTCCCCCACCCTTGCACGCCCCTCACACATCAAAAGTGCACATCAAATAGTCAATGAACCAATCGATACAGTCAACTAAACAGTGATTTGAAGGGCCATTTCTTAACACGCTAGGATTGAGAGTCAAGAGGCATTTCTGAAGGGCCCTTGACACTTTTCATCTAGTTCTTAAGTACACATCAAATAGTCAATGGGCCACATCTACCTGTGCAGCAGTTCACAGGTAAAAGGGTGAGTGAAATCTCCATTGATCCCTGTCAAAACCATTAAAAGTCTACGAAAGTGGCACAAAGAAAGTTACACTTCTGAACTTCAAACACCGAACTTTGTAATAGGATATATTAATGTTTTGTACTTAGGTATTTGGATATCTAAGAAAGTCAGATTTCAAATTTTCTTTTTGCATCATTTAATATATCCTATTACAAAATTTTGTGTTTATACGGTTCAAAGACATACTATAATCTTCCAATCCAACGGTCCGATCTGACCGAGATTTAACCAAAACTTGTTTCATTAAGCTATGCTTACATTGATACTGTTGAATACTATTAATAGAATTCCTAATTTCAAGAGAGAAAGTTTAAAAAAATATCACCCAAAAGAATGTGGTTTCTCCATAACCACCCTAGGCACTAAAGGGTTAAGCCCACTGCTATCGCTGCATGTAATATATCCTATTACAAAAAAATTGTCTACTGCCGGGCCTTCTCAACCGTCGTGCTCTCTATACGAGTATGCAACACAACAAATCATCAAAACAAGAGATTGAAGTCCCTCTCAAAAGTCAGTCGTAATCGTCTGAAAATTTATACCGAGATGACGATCACTAGCTATGGCAAAGCAGTCCTTTCCCACCATGGCAATCAGGAGCCGTGAACAAGAAAAATGGATTATATTCATGGTCACACTTCAAGGTCACACTTCATAAAAATGTAAATTTTTAAGGTGTAAACCAAAATTGGACCAGAAAGAATGACTGCACCAAAAAGAGAGTGAGCTGATTTTTTTAATGTTGCCTAATTACTAATATATATTATTTCCTGCCATAACATACCATGATAGAGCAATGGGAGCCAACACCCTTTTGCAATAGACCACAGTTTAAAAACTAAGTTTACGTGGCAATGACACGGTAGTCTCACAATTCATGGAATACAAATGGGCATTTCTTCATTACTTAAAAAAGTGGATCTAAGTGAATATTCTTTTTTGGTTCAGTTTTCAAAAGGGTGATTCATTGCACTGCTCTATTATGCTATGAATCTCTTGATTTTGCAGCAAGAGAGCCTTTTCTCTCGACCCATTGCAAAACAACTTGGATCATGAAACATTAACCACTATGCCACTTTATATGCCTTTTGGGGACCTCGACATCCATGGTCAATTTTTTTACTTTTTATTTTTTTCTGCTAGTATAAACTCAAGTCGTCCTTGGATGAATTCATAGGCCAATCAAAGATTTTAGGGGGGCATGAAACGACTTCTTGGTCCCTAGTCTAAACTGCCCTCAGAATTTTATGCATTGTACAATGTTTAATCTCTACAATTCAAGTGTGCATTTCGTCCCTTGCTTTTGAATGTCTCGCATGTTGAAATCGTCTAAGAAAGAATTTTAATGTGCTGCACAAATGCTCTTTTTGGCTTTCAAAAGCCAACGCGTAAATTTAATTTTGAGTTCAAATTTGAACGTGCTTCTTCTAAGAGTAAGATGTGTTAACCCCTAAATGTACCGACCCTTTGAACAAAAGTAGATGCTAGCCTTAATAGTAGATATTAGCATGGCTCAGATGTACATGAGGTGTACATGAGAGGTCCATTGCAAACATGAAATCTACCCAACAAATTTGACATACTTGCATTTGGAGGCCTCTCCAATATTATCAACATATCAACATCACAAGAGATTTACTTTAATTGGTAGAGAACCTAATAGGCTTGCAAATATGACTTGGATGAAAGTCATCCAAGCTTGTATGAGAAAGTTACCAGGCTTTGAATCTGTTCATAATCCAGTTTCTGGACGTTGGGACGTTTAGGGGTTAACCCCTAACTGCCTAATCGACCATATATGGTTGATCCAAAATTTCAGAGTTTAAAAAAAGTTCAGCCGACTTTAAACGTCCATAACTTTTGCAAAAATATCAATTTTTGAGCGTCATTTTTCTTCCCTTGTAGATATTGAAACTGAGCAACTTTTCCATAAAGAAATTCTGAATTTTTTTTAACTGTATTTCCTCTAAAGCCCTGAAAGTGACAGCATCTCAAATTGTCACAATTTTGAAAATCTGCCCGGAATAGAATCTTTAAGTTTTTTACCAAATAAGATTAGTTCTAACATGAACAAGGTAACCACCATATAAAACCAATGTTTTTGACCTATCATACTTGATTTCAAGTCAAAATGACCAAACATGTATTTTTTATGAATTTTCAAAGAAAATTCTTATAAATTGATTATAAAATAATTCATAGCATTTTTCCAAAATTTAACTGTATGGATGTTGTCTTATTGTTGTGCTCTACATGTGTTTAAAAATCGAAGCTCATAAAAGTTGAGTAAGATGGACATTATGACACATCTAGCATTTCAAGATAACCCTTGGGCACTTAGGGGTTAACATAGTAATTTTAACTTGTACAGTGCCCCTAAGAAAAGATTGTCGCCTCTTTGTACTACTACTCACAAAATTGAATGTATAATTATACGAAATCAACTTTTTTAAGAACACTCACACAATCAAAGAGACAACATTTTGATCAATCAAACCAAGTTTTACTTCCCAAAATTAGAATGTTGAATTTCGATAAAATTTTAAAGATTTTATAGAGTCTAAACTTAGAAATTCATTTTAAAATCATCACACTTAGATTTATAACTTATAATTAGATACATGATAGAAAAATTAAAATAAATATATTTCTAGTTAGAAGAAAGCTCCAAAAATTATACATTTTCATATAAATCCAATGAAATAAAGATTGTTACCTACTACATATGAGTAATCAAAGCTCTACACTATTGCATGTAAACTGATACTAAATTGTTTTTTTCTAAAGTATTCAATCAACATTTCACGAAGAATTTTTTTTGATCACTCATACAAATTTTTATTTTTCAAAAAAGGATGTTGATTTTTGTGACTTTTAAAGAGTCTTTTGGTGTTGGATCTTAAAAAATCATTTAAAAATCATCATTGATAAATTTTGAACATCTAATTGGACAAATGTATAAATAACTTAGAAATAAAAATCTTTTTGGTTAGAACGTTTTATAAAAAGTTTTAGAATTATATATAAATCTAGTAAAATAATGAGTGTTTTCTACTACATATATATAATTCTATTTTATTTCATTTTATTTCATATTACCATAGTTAGTCCAGAAGGTTCTATAGCAGCTAGTGGAGTCCACCCTTTTTAATAGTAGCACTATAAACACTTCAACATTGTCTTACCACCCAACTTCTTTTAATTAGCTAAAGATGATGTGGACTTGTGATGATTCGGAGATCTACTACAGTGATTAGGGAATAGTCGCCAGATTCTGAGGTGTTGCAGAGAAGAGCTAAAGAACCTTGATGTCAACAACATCGGCAAAAATCTAATATAAGTAGAGAAGTCCAAATCTTTAAGAAATTATTTTTCAAAAAAAAACCTATTTTGTATTGTTTGAGGGAAAAAATCAACATGGAGGATGTGATATTAGAGAAGGTGATATTAAAGAGGTCAGTTGTATACTGTATCACTACCGTATCCGTACACTCTTTGTTGAGCGAGCCAAAAGCTTGCGGTTCGCGATCACATTTGCAGCGATGAGAGATACAGGGAGGCGGGGATTCTTCTAGAGGCGACGATCATTGAGCTCACAACTGGTGCACTTGGGAAGCGATAGGATCACACTCACACACACTCACTTCTTGCAATTCGTTTCCATTCCAGGGTTCGATCGGCAGCTCGTTTCTTGATCGCCATGGCCAAATCCAAGGCGGTGCTCATGATCGTCGGTGACTATGTCGAAGATTACGAGGTGGGTGTCAATCGAATCCCAATGCAATCCTCTGTTTCTCCGATTGCTCATATTTTTACTCTTTTTTCCTTTTGAATCGAGAATTCGGACCTGCTTCGGTTTTTGAACCATTTTGCGCTCAGTGTGAATTGAGACTGACTGAGCTTACTTGAAAATTGTGGTAAAAGAATAACCCTGACATTGATTAGGGGATTTTGGTTGCATTGTGTAGCAATTAGGGGTTGTGTGTTGTGGATCTATTCTTTAGTGTTGATGTGTTCACATTCTGATGTCCTTTTGGTGATGGGAATGCAGGTCATGGTTCCGTTCCAGGGCCTTCTGGCGTATGGATTGAAGGTTGACGCAGTCTGCCCTGGAAAGAAAGCTGGTGAATCTTGTGCAACTGCTATTCATGATTTTCTTGGACACCAGGTATAACGTTTTGCTTCAGTTTCATGAATGCTTTTAGTGCTCTGTGGTGATCTTGGTAGTGCTTTTGGTTGTCGAGATCTTTAGCGCCAATTAACTAAGTGGATTAGTTACTAAATGCCGCTTCTGCACAAGTTGTCTCAGTTAGCAAATTGGTGCTACCTAACTTGCAAGGAATTTACATTCATTTCTACCAGTTAACTTAACTCCTTCAAGTGTGTTTGAAGTGCTAAATCTGTCCAATAGTTAGCTAATTTGGAAGCCTATCTCGCATTAGTTACCTTGCAAGTACAGGCACAATAGGTTGGTCGACTTCCAAACTAGCTAATGAACCTTGACACGCCAGTTAGTTAATTGGTGGTGCAGGGAGGGATTTAAGTGAAATAATGTACTTAGCGTGCCATGAGCTTACCCTGACAGCTGTCCTTAATATGGCCAGTAGAGACCACAGAGATTGGAGCCTTTTCTAAATGGTCATTCCTTGGCTACGTAGATGCTTACAACAATTACTTTCCATTAACAATCTTGTTCTCAATATTTACTTTCCATTTTTATGCTAGTCACATGGATGATATCTTTGTCAATGAAGTGTTTTGTTTCTAGGTACTATTGCTTAGAAGTCCATGAAATGAGGGAAAGGAAGAACTTTTATTCATTATTCATGCCATGTGGAAGTGATGTTGCATGCCTCTGCTTTAGTGTGGTAACGCCCTTTGTATGGTTTCGTGCAGACTTACTCAGAGAGCAAGGGCCACAATTTTACATTGACAGCTGACTTCAAAGATGTGAATGCCGACAGCTACGATGCGCTGGTGGTGCCAGGAGGCCGAGCGCCAGAGTACCTTTCTCTCGATGAGGACGTTCTGAACTTGGTGAAGCAGTTTGAAAGCTCACACAAACCAATTGCCTCTATCTGTCACGGCCAGCTTATTCTTGCAGCTGCTGGCGTTTTGAAGGACAAGCAGTGCACAGCATATCCAGCAGTGAAACCAGTTGTTGTAGCTGCAGGTTGAAATATCCACTCTTTCATTTCTGTTTCGTTGAAGGTTGTGTGAATTCGTTTCTACTGTTGTGACTGAAGCTATATTGCTGATTTAAACGCTATTGTACAATCTCCCTGTTGCACTGAAGAGCGTGTTTTTTTATTTATGTACACAGGCGGCCTATGGAAAGATCCGAGTCCCATTTCAGCATGCTTCACAGACGGTAATCTTGTAACGGGTGCAGCCTGGCCAGGCCATCCTGAGTTTCTGAAGCAAATATTGAAGGTCCTTAGTGCCACTGTTGAAGGTGGTGACAAGAAGATTCTCATGTTGTGCGGGGTATGCGTATTACTGGACTAGCTCGTAACTTGCCTGTAGACGAATGAAAAGAGAAAATTTATGAACAAAATTGGCTATGAGAGGATGGTTTCATGGCTTTTGATAGTGACAAGTATTTCATTCAGATGAGTGACAAGTTTTGGCATAGAACTCGAGAGTAGATAGGGTTTTTGAAAAAAGAAAGGAATAATAGCCAGATTTCCTACATGGAGTCAAGATGTGTAGCCTCTTTAAACCTAGATATCACCCAGGTATTGCCTAAGTAGCACCTAGGTAGCACATGTGTATTGCCTTGGTATTACCATTTATATTGATATGAAAAGAGCATCCAAGGAGGCTGGATTGCTTTTCAAAAGGCATAGAAAAGTAGCAAAAATGCTAAACTGTCTCCTGACAAAAAAATCACTGATGCAGACTATGACTTGTTGTGCAGGATTACATGGAGGATTATGAGGCGATGGTGCCGTTTCAAACCATGCAAGCTTTGGGGTACCAGGTGGATGCGGTGTGCCCAGACAAGAAGGCTGGAGACACCTGCGCCACCGCTGTTCATGACTTTGAAGGCGCTCAAACCTACAGCGAGAAGCCCGGTCACAACTTCGTTCTCACAGCGACCTTCAGTGAAGTGAAGGCGAGTGAGTATGATGCTCTTGTGGTGCCAGGAGGTCGTGCACCGGAGTACTTATCTCTGAATGAGAAAGTGTTGGATGTGGTCCGCGAGTTTGATAGTGCGAAGAAACCCATTGCGTCAATATGCCATGGGCAACAAATACTGGCGGCAGCTGGTGTACTCAAGGTACAATCATATAATCCTTGTTGTGATTATTCAGCCTTTTTCTTTTTTAAATCATTTGGTTTCCTTGGAATATCGAGTCCTGCTGCTTCTGGAAGTTCTACCTTCACTCTTGTTTTGTACAGAACTACACTAGTGTTTTGCGGATAAAGGTTGGTTTTTACTAGTGTACATCTTCAAGCGGATATGTGCAAGTACGCTTAAAGATGGTACAGTAGTGAGAACCACCCTAACCTTCCACAATAGTGGAGATAAGAATGGGGAAACTAGTTCTACCAAATTTTTCATTTCATTTGTTGCTACACTTTCATTTCATTTGTAGTTTGCAGTAACTACGCTTGCCTATAATTGTAGGATAAGTAAGAATGCTTTCATTTTTGAACTCAAGATGTGTCCAGAACAAAGATGTGAGAATCAAAAGCATCTTGGACACCCTGATTCTTCCATGTTGCAGCTCCTTTCAAGAATGTACGCTGAGCACATTTGAACTGCTGAAATTGTGCAGGGCAAAAAGTGCACAGCATATCCAGCTGTGAAGAGCCAGGTTGTATTATCTGGTGGGCACTGGTTGGATGCAGATCCAATCACCAAGTGTTTCACCGACGGGCACTTGATTACTGGGGCTGCATGGCCGGCCCATCCGGAGTTTGTTGCCCAGCTGATGGTTTACTTAGGAACAACGGTCACCTTCTGAAATCTCTTGTCGTACTGTCTGATACTACCGAGTTATAATATATCAGTTTTATATTCAAGTTTAATATCAAGGGATATGTGTGATAGTTCACTTGTACTTAGCATCTTTTTGATTGGTGTGTGATCCACTGATGGACCAAGACGCCCGAATTTTGAGTATGTTGACTTCCTTTTATTCAAATTTACTTGGTTTTTTCACTAACATATGCAGTGTTCTTCACTGAATTTGGTGATATAAAATTTGGTCCCATCTGAATTATATTTTTCACAATATGATCGATTGAATTTCTCGTCTTAAAACCATGAATCCTTGGTCCTTCAGGGGTTAACTGCCTAGACTGGCTTAATCATGCCGGTCTGTAGTCGTAAGGTGCAAGTATAAATCTGAACGCCCGAGGGTTTATGAATGGGGCAATGCCTACCACTGTATTCACATTGGGGCTGCGATTGCCACTTTGGCTTCCCTGGATCCCTGTAAAAAATGTCTACGCTCCAACACTTCTACTTTCCCTACTGCTTGTAGTCTCATCTGACTACTATGAATTGGTCTAAATAATAATTATCCCTATTCTCTGATAAAAATACACTCTGCCATTCATCAATAGCCTCCGCTGATCATGCTCTACAAACTACTTTGAACAGAGCTTCTCACTAACCCAAGTAGTGTTGTGCACCTACATTGTTAAGAAGCCATCAATCACCTGCAAAAAATCACAGACCGTTACGTGAATGCAACCAAAAGATAACTGTAACGTGAATATAACCAGATTACCAGAATGTAACTGTAACACAGAACCCCACGAACAAAATTCATTGAGGCCAGCAGACGACGAGTACTCACCACAATCAACACGCTGCCTTGCCTATGGAAAAGCTTTCGTGCATAAGAGCTTCAATCAGCTTCGAAACTGCAACGTTCATTCCCAGGGAAGATGCAAATTGTTGTCACGGTCAAAGGATCCGAAGACGCGCTGCGTGTAATTCTTGAGCCAGTAGTCGTGGACTTCACAGTACCGAGACTCCCAATCGGCAGGCTTGATGGCTTGGGTCCCCAGGTCCGGCACTCGGTCATTGGACCCATGGTTCCGATTCTCAGTCCAATCCGCAACGTAAGTAGCCGCGCGGCGATGGAACTTGGTCTTGAACTCATCCCACGCTTGGAACTTGTAGTGGTAAATCACCGCCGTATTAGGCCGGACCAGCCTCCTACTGTACTCCTTCTTCAATGTAAAATGGTGAATCACATTCTCCAGGGAGTTATCCAGTGCACTCAACAACACCACCGACTTGTGCCTCTCCGTCTTCTTCAACCTACACGTGTATCCCTGGGTCACCCCCTGAGGAGGCGAGACACTCCACCCTGACGGCCCAAAATTGTGACAAAACGTAGAGATTTGCCCCACTTTGTCATGCCCTGCAATACTAGCGTCAATAAACTCTGCTAGAATGGAGGAATTCTCAACGTTCGGTGTAGGTGACGTGATCTGCGTTGCCACTTCATCAGACTCCACGAAACGCTTGTTGGGGAAAAAAAATTCATCAATATCAGTGAATAGCATCCATTTGCACTCGCTTTGAGCAAACGCACTGCAATGGGAAAAGCCAGCCTCCTGTGTCTTCACCCACGGCCATGCCTGCTTTTCCACGTTAAACCCTCCGTCTCGCAATGTGGCAATCACCTCATCTAAATCGTCGTTACTGTTGTTGTCATACAGGAAAATTTTCTCAATGCCGAGGTGGCTGTTGTAGTACACCCACTCTTTCAAAAACTTGGCTCCATTGTAGATCATGGTGCAGGAGCAGACGTGATGTTTGCTGTCTGCTTCGGCGAGGAGCTTCCTGTTGAGAGCTTTGATCTCATTCTCCGGAGGATTCGATGCTGAAATCTCCGGGTAATAATACGCCACTGAGGGAAGAAGAAAACCTTCGAACTTCACCGAGATCTTCTTCCCAACGAACTGGTGAACGAGTTCCAATGGAGGATGATCGCACCGGAAAACGCCCTGCGCTTGCGCGGTCACTTTGGTTTCGAAATAGTCGCCGTAGACACACTGAAACGAATTCAGTCGCTCCTGCTCGGGAGGCCCACGTCGACGCAGTCCACGCCCAGTGTGATTGATCCCATGCACGAACACCACCACATCAGTGTCAGTGATGAAAGATTCGTACACCAGTTTGCTCCGGTGAAACCACTGCAGTGGCCGGCGGTGGATGGTGACCTTGGAGTGAATCTCCTGCTCCTGGTTCACAGAAATGAGAATGGAGTTCACGTCCCAGAGAAGAGACTGTGGCGGCGCCGGGCATAGAATGGCCGCGCGGTGCGTGTAGAGATGCAGCGCCGAAGCCTTGACGTACGTGAACTTGGTGGCGTTGCCGTAACGGCACTCCAGCGTGCATTTCCTTGGAAACGCGGCGGTGGGCGCTTTCCGAACCAATACTAAAACCTCCGAGTCCATGCTTATCACATCCTCTATGTACATTGTGCTTCGGTTCGACTTTGTCTCTCGGTTCCAGTAATGCGGCACCATCGTGGCGGGTAAACTCAGCAGCGATCTGTCTGACGACGCTGTGAAAACACACATGTGAAACCACACCGTTATCAAAACTTCCGCTCTACAAAGTGACACTAGAACTGATCCCATCTCCCGCTTCGAGCGATTGCGTAAGACATCAGTGATAAAGCAATTTGATCTCAAGAAAGTTGGGCTCGATTGAGCGATCTCCCAATGTGATAAAAAGAATACAACTTGGAAGTGTGTTGGAATATAACTTGGAAGTGTACTGGCTATGGAAGTGTGTTGGTGTTTTCTTTGCAAAGAGAGTGGGAGTTTGAATGGAGGAGAAGAATGGGCGTACTTTGATTGGGTTGGAAGCCCACAAGGGCGGCGAGGGCAGCGAGGGCGACGAGGCAGAGTGTATAGCAGACGCGGCGCAACCAGACAGGCCGGCGGAACTTCTCTACTTGGCGCTTGATCATGGACTTGCTTTCCATGGCCTCCGGAACCAGCGAACTGAAACCGTTGTACGCCATCCGAACTCTGCAATCTGTCACGGTCTCCCAACCTGCCTCCACGCGTTTTCCTACAATTCTTCCTTCACATTTGCAGCAAAATTCACGATCTTCGAGAAAAAACGAACCAATATGCGCAACACCGAGAGCCTTGAAATCAAACGAACGAGATCCAGTTGCCTGGAACCACATCGCTCATCGCGCCCATTATAACTATCAACGCCAATTCCTCCGAACACTCCCAAACTGTTGCTGAAACTGCACGTCGCAAAGCCTCGCTTTAACTTAACACCCTTGCTTCAAAATCCCAGTAGGATCTGTACTACGCACTTTCCAAGCAACAACCGGGCTGCAAAACTAGTAACAACCGGCCTCAGTTGAACCCAAAACGAACGAGATGATCCGAAACCAGCACCCTGGAATCGCCTCGCTCAATCGATCATAGCCAACTCCCTTGAAGCGTCAAATAAGTTGCCATCACTCGACGATGCAATCCGAGAGTGGTACGTTCAACACGGCACGTGAGAATTGGCACACCCGGGTGGCTTCCAACAAGGCGACAACTCTCGCTCCCCAACTGACACCGTCCGCAGTACATCACACGTATGAACCCCGCGCCGTTCTCTCTGTGTCTGTCAGGCAGTCAGTCACGCGGTTCTCCAACAATCACGCGCACTGCAAAATGGAAACGAAACTGGATATGGAAATGAAAAATGGGGCTCCTGCTGCAATGGATGGCAGTCCACCAGTGATCGAGAAACGAAACTCTTTTTCAATAGCTCGTGAGCGAGATTTGGGTGCATGTGGGATTTCTTTGGGCGTCTGCCGTGGAAATCTTAGTCGTCAGTCGTCCAGCTGGTGGGACCTGGGATTAACTTAGACACAGTGATGGCGTCGTCTGCGATCGATGGAGTCTCCCATTTCTCGTCAATCGGTCTGAGTAGCAGCCCGCGCAGCGCGAAGAAAAATCGGGCTGCGTGTCCGGACCGGGACGAGTTTGTGACGTGCCAGCGCCCGCCCTGCCGTGACGTGGCGCGCTGAGTTGGCGGTCTTCGTGGACTTTGGTCACCGGTATTCTGTTCAGTTTCAACAAATTGACCAAATTCTGGAAAATAGAAAAACGGGGGAAGAGTGATTTAGGTTTTACACCCACGTCAATAAAGAGTCTCTTGCAGTGGTTTTACTGAACATGTGACATTGACTTTTGTTGTAATTTTTGTTCTAACGCACATTCTACATAACAATCCTAACATTGGTCTTATGACCATATTGAATCAAGAGTCCATTGGAGGTATTTCATTTCCTCATGTTGACAGCACTTTCCTCAACAAACTTTCCATTCACGTTGGTCCCTCCCACTAGAGTTTCTACTCATTTATAATAATCTCAACATTGGCTTATAACTATTTTGAATAAAGAGTTCTTTGGGGGTATTCATCTACTTATGTTTTTAGGACATGGGTAGCGAGGTTTATCCTTAGTGCCGCTACCAGCAGGGTAGACTCTATGATCAACACTAATAATCAGTTGATAGTAAACAATATTGCATATTATGCACTTAGGATGGGAAATTCGTATTCCGGAATACATGGAATTTGGGATATACCAACTACGCACTTCCATCGAGTACATGATTCAAGAAGGTGAGAAAATTGAACCAAAAACCTTGTAGGTCTCAATTACAAATGTCATCACTTATAGAAGTCATTAAAGCTTTCAAAAATTCATGATTTACTCTCAATAACATATATATATATATATATATATGGTACAAGATCTACAATTCTGCCTAACTAATAATAGTAAACAACATGTAATTGAATGAATAGAGTTATCTGTAAAGTCCATCAAAGTTTGAAGAAGATACCATGAATTTTGCTTTAATATACTCTTATTTGTGCACTCCAAATAGTTAAAAGGCATGGAAGAGCTTGGTTGTTTCTCAATTAGAACCTTTATTAAGTGTGGAAAAGCTTGGTGGTCTCTAAACTATTTGGTGGCAGAAAAAATTTCCATGAGTTTGAAAACCACCAAGCTCTTACACACTTAA
The DNA here is from genome assembly GCA_022496805.1 of Pohlia nutans. Taxonomy (NCBI): domain Eukaryota; kingdom Viridiplantae; phylum Streptophyta; class Bryopsida; order Bryales; family Mniaceae; genus Pohlia; species Pohlia nutans. Next base: position 27,168,730 of record CM040085.1, on the reverse strand, counting down.
TTATGATCCCTCGATTCTAAATCCCCCCCTTGACGTTAATGCAAGAGAATAAAATTTGCCCCCTATTTTGTACATGTTGGACCCACCTTAAAAAAATAACCCCCTCTTCTAAGGGTTTAAAATTCCCTCGGGAGTCCCCTCATGCTAAATTGGACCTGTAGGTTTCAAATTTGCAAAATAAAATTGCCAAAAAATGACCCTAGGGTGCCTAAAATGAAATTTTCAAAAAATGAGACCCATAGGTGAACAGTGCTTGCATTAACATCGGGGGGGGGGGGGGGGGGAAGGATTTAGAGTTGGGAATAATGATAGACCACCAAGATCTTTCATACCTTTTAACTATTTGGAGTAAAAAAATAAGAGTATAATGAAGCAAAATTCATGATATCTTCTTCAAACTTTGATGGCCACTTTGCGGATGACTCTAAACTATCCAAATATTTCGTATGGCTACCATGACACTTCCTCAAAAAATAATATTAAAAATCATAAATACAAATAAATAAAAATGCTTGGTGTGCAACGGGCGTGTCAATGCCTTTCCTGAACTTGAGGGAATCTATCTCTCCTTTTTCGTCCTTTTGGATGTCTGTTGCGACTTGGGATTGAATGATGTTGTTGCCTGGTTGACTGCCATTTTCTAGGGTTTCTCTTTTAATAAGATTTTTTCTCCTTCTTTGAAAAGAACGGTAACCTTTCCGTGGACCCTCGTGAAAATCATTTCCTTCCTTTTTAATTCATGCAAGTGGTACTGAACGTAATTACATTGCATCAACAGTACAACAGCGCGTACTGCATTCTGTAGTTAGCCAAGCCGCCGTAGTAATAAAATACAACAAAAAGAGAAGATTAGTAGGCCCTCTGACATCAGTAACTACTAAGCTGGGATGGAGCCAAGCTGGAATCACTTAACTTATATAAATTCTTAAGCGTTCAGCACGAGCTGGAAGAATTAGTCATTTGGTTTTGTTTTTTTTATCTATTTAAAAAAAAGCAGCATCCATGCATTTAAGAGAAAACCTCAAGTCAACCACCATTAGTTCATTTTTTACTTTACAACTGAGACGTTTTAGTATTATATCAAGTGTAAAATATACATGCACATGAATGCAACCAGGGCGGGACGGTGCCCTGGTGGAGGAATCTTTTGGGTATAATTCCACAGCCTTTCAAACGTTTCAGGTGCACCTTTTGACTTCTTTTTTGTATCTGCTGAGGTGTTTTTTTTAGGGTTGTGCCCTGATTTCTGTAGGCTGGAGGCAGTCAGGCACTATCATCTTTTCAATTCCCAGGGTGGTACTGTAACACGCAGTTGCCTGAAAATGCCTCCCTTTTTCGGAGATGTAACCGGGATGTGCATTCAAGATGAAGCTAAAAATATGTTAGCCTGCCTTGGGAAAACCTCTCTTGTAATAAGTCATTAAGCCCTCAGAGCATCCTCAATGGGGTCTCTTAAAGGTCCCGGTATATTTTCAAGATATCTTTTAAAATACAAGGAACTAGACCATTATTTTTTTAATCATAGAAGGGTATTCAAAAATTCATAGTGAATAGAGTTAACCGAAAAGTCAGCTCAAAGAGGAAAGTTTTAGCAAACTCCTCTTGAACTCCTCTTGAACTCATATGGAAATATAAATAGACCAAAAACTAGTTCACGATGAGTTGGGAGACAATCTAAAGCAAGCCACTACCATGATTCTCCACACCTCGTAATGCCTCCCACACCTCCTACCAAAGCTCCAAGCCCATGGCCCACAAGGGGACAAGTTATGACACGACACTATTCAACCCAACTATAGCTGAAAAGAGAGGTTAGAAGGAGGTTGAAAATGGAGGTTCCATGGCCTTCTTTTCGGTTAACTCTAATAGAGTTATCCTTAAAGTCACCTTGTGTTTGAATAAGATTCCGTGAATTTTGCATTAATGTACTTTTATTTGTTCACCCCAAATAGTTAAAAGGTAGGTAAGAGCTTAGTGGTCTCTCATTATTAGGTGTATAAGAGCTTGGTGGTCTTCAAACTCATGGAAAACTAGTTTAGCCGTCTTTCTTGACGGCTAAACTAGTTTCCCTTGAGTTTAGAGACCATCAAGCTCTTACGCACCTAACAATGATAGACCACCAAGCTTTTCCATACTTTTAACTATTTGGGGTGAACAAATAAGAGTACATTAAAGCAAAATTCACAGTATCTTATTCAAACACAAGGTGACTTTAAGGATAACTCTAATGTACAAGGAAATTTGGATTTGGACATTGTGTGATCTATACACATCCCATCAAATGTATGCTAATTTAGAGGGGCCTTCGAAAAAAGACTAAAGAGGGTCTTGTAAGCCCAAAACACGACAAAACACACCACATTTGTCATGTCCTAGGCCCTTTAAAAAAAAACTTTACGCTAGATTTGAAGAGCCCTCTATTTTATTTTATTTTAAATTTTAGCTAGTTTTTAAAGGGAGTGTATCTTGGTCATCCAATGTCCAAATGAAGAATTTTTGGATCTATTACTTTAAGTTTTCATATGGATTCTAATAATAGAAACTTTAACTTTCTAATTCCATGTACATCAAATGATATATCATTTAGAGGGCCTATTGTTTAAAGGCCCCATTGAAGATGCTCTAACCTACATTAGGGTTTTGGCCAAAACTCAATTGTGCAATACTGTAGGTTAATAGCTACACTAAATAGGAGTGTTGAGGGATTGAAAAACTAGGGGACTTACCTTGTAAAAATTACTTCGTGGTAAATTTAACAAATATACAATAGTTAGGATTTGGGAAATGCATGAGCCTAGCAGTGGACTTTTGTATAGTAACGGCAAATATTTATATAGTGTGAAATGTTGATAAATTGGTAAGGGTTCCAAGAATACCCCTATTTAGAATAGTTTGGCTCTGATGTATTGAATACTTATCATCTTTGGATATTTTCATTTTAGAATTGAAATATTCCTTGATATTTATTTTCTATCATGCTAAAATAACATTTAAAAAATAATACTTTCCAACTTTCTTCCGCTTTCATTTTTAATTAATTTGTGTTGGACTGGCTATTAATTTACAACAAGAAAGTAAAATGACCCATACCACTCATTTAAGTTGTATTTGAAAAAAATTGAAAATCGAAATGAAACAATTTTTGATTGATAGCTGGATAAGATTTGTGAATAGAAATGAAATAATAATAATAATAATAATAATAATAATGATGATGATGATGATAATTACTATGGATTTTAAAAATGAAAAGATAGCTATACATAATATTGGTTGTGAAATATAGGTGGTGGTTTCTCTAACACAAAAGTATCATGAATTGTATCCTAAAAGCATTAATTCCACCCACTTGTAAAAGTTTCTCAATGGATCACAAGTCATTGGTTTAAGTTCTTTGGGTGACCATAATTAAAGGTATTTACATGACGAAAATGGGAGAGTGGGTACTAATAACTGTTATGTATTACTGCACCTTATAACACACAATTCGCTATTTACGCACTTGGCCATATAATCATGCACTTGGTCCCCAAGCGCATAATTTTTTTTGTTTAACTTTTTTTTAAGAACACGACGATTATTGTCTTTCTTCAATCCCTTACATTGTAAACAAATAATTATTTTAATTATTTTTTATTCTTATCTTTATCTTTTCTTTTATCTTTTCTTTTTTATCTTGATTTCTTTCTTGTCTTCTTTCTTGTCTCCCTCTTGTCTTTCTTCTTGTCTTTTTTTTCTTCTACTTTTTCTTCAGTTGTGGGTGCTGAACCCTAAACAATGGGAGCAAACCCAATATATATATATATATATATATATATATATATATATATATATATATATATATATATATATATATAATTTTAATTTTTTTAATTTTAATTTTAAGGTTGGCCATGGGGTGCTGCTGAACCTTAAATGGCGGCCGTCCAAAAAATATATATATATATATATATATATTTATTTTTTTTGGTTTTTTTTTAAATCGTTTATCTTTAGCCGTTGGGGTGTGCGGCCGCGCACCCTAAGACCCTCCCATCTCCCTCATTTCCATCTTCATCTCCCTCTCTATGTTCATTTCCATCTTCATCTCCCTCTCTATGTTCATCTCCTCTCTATCTCCCTCCCCTCTCCTTATATATATAGGGGACATGAGAGGGTCTCTCCCATTCACTCTCCCACTTCCTCTCCCTCCCCTCTCCTCTCCCTTATATATGTGAGGAGAGGAAAGAGGGAGAAGAGAGATGGGAGGGTCTTAGGGTGCCTGGCCGCGCACCCGAGGCTAAAAATAGATTAAAAAAAAAACTCCCAAAAAAAATAAAATAATAATAATAATAATTTTTTGGGCGGCCGCCATTTAGGGTTTAACAGCACCCCACGGCCAACCAAAAGAAGATTTTTTTTTAATTTTTTAATTTTTTTTTGGTGGTTGCCATTTCGGATTCAGCAACACCGCATGGTCAACCCAATATATATATATATATATATATATATATATATATATATATATATATATATAATTTTTTTAATTTTTTAATTTTTTAATTTTTAATTTTAATTTTAATTTTAATTTTTGTGGGTTTGCTCCCATTGTTTAGGGTTCAGCAGCCACAACTGAAGAAAAAGTAGAAGAAAAAAAAGACAAGGAAGACAAGAAGAAAGACAAAAGAAAGACAAAAGAAAGACAAAAGAAAGACAGAAGAAAGACAAGAGGGAGACAAGAAAGGAGACAAGAAAGAAATGAAGATAAAAAAGAAAAAAGATAAAAGGAAAGAATAAAGAATAATTAAAATAATTATTTATTTACAATTTAAGTGATTGTAGAATGACAACATTGATGTTTTTAGAGAACTTTTTAACCAATTTTTTTTAAAGTCAAGTATGTTTATGAAATGAGCGCACTTGGCCAAGTGCATAAATAGCAAATTGCGTGTTTTATGCCACTTTTGGGTGTTTTCACAGTAGGGTATGGTCTTCGCCTTGAAATTCAATGACCACACATGTACCATAGATGTGGTAAAATGTGAGTTTTGAAAAGTCTTTAATTAGATATGGATCCCCAATTAGACCTTACTTCTTAATAGCTAAGACAATTTTTGAAAAAAGACTTCAAACCAAGTTCATTTTTGAAGCTTTACAATCAATTACAATATCATAATAAAAAAAATTGTATACGGTAAAAGTGAGATTTTTAAAATTTCAATAAAAGAAGGCCAATCTTAGAAATCCAATAACATGTATATATTAAGATATGATTAGATAAGGGATTTCAAGTTTGAAATTTTCATGTCACATGAATTTACCACTCAAAATGCCCTTCCCGTATTTTAGCCTATTTTATTTTTTTCAAGAATATAAAATAACATTTTTAGAAACATGACTCCCAAAACATCATGGCTTAAATACAAGGATATGAGAAAAAAATTTACTCCGTGAAAACAATGTTTTCATCGTTGAAAAAACACCACATATTCAAAAAAACACCACACTGTATTTCACGCAAAGTCCTCCAATTCAGCCCATCATTCTAAAATTAGAGGAAGAAAATAAAATAGACAAATGCACCCAACCTAGAAATACATAACTCTATAGCTTTTTTTCTAACGAAAATCCAAAGTCCACAAAATATCAAAACCCGACGCTTGTGACAACATTTTCCACCATATACTTTCTTGAAAATTCCCTTCTACAATTTATTGCATGCATTTGGTGTTTGAATAAATAGATGCTAAGCATAATGAATTGAAACTATGTGTACAATTGAATTTGAAGTAAATAGTTGTGAGACAAAAATTTATCCCTCCCTCTTTTCATCAATATTTTAAAGTTATTTTTCCTTCACAACGAGTTCAAGTGATTGCTTTATGTTTGATGTCAAACCTCGTTTTCCCAAAAGCGGCTAGTTAGGGTTTCTAGGGCAACTAGGAGTAGTCTTTCCGCCATAAATAGGAGAAGTAATGGCCATAACGGCCCAGTTATTTATTTGGAGAGAGAGTGGCGTCCGTGCGCAGCCTAGAGGAATTACTGCAGGACTAGATAGATAGCGGATTCCGGTTGGAAACCGGATGGGAGACCGAATAGGTGAGGACGGGTCTCCGATGGACCCGGTCACGACCCGAGCATTGAAGTGGGCCGCTTTAAATTGGGCGACCCACTGTTCATTCACTCTCTACAGTTCCAGTCTTCCGCGCCAGCAGAATTTCGTGCTTCCGGATAGCAGTAGAGTTGATAGTGTGGGACCGGAGTTAGAGCAGAAGGAGCGCCGGAAACTTAGGCGCAGTTCGCAGAAGAGGAAGAGAGTACGTCCGGAGTCTGTAGCAATGGCACGGGGAAGAGAGACATCAGGAATTTCCGACCCCACTGATTCTGCACTGATTCAGTGCGTTTATCGTTAAACACTGATTCCGCACGTCATACGTGCATTTAGAAGTGTCGTTACGGTACGGAAGTGACATGCATTACTAGAGTGTTGATGCAGTGTCTTTTCAATGATTATCAGAAAAGTGTTGTTTCCGCACGAAAGTCGTGCTTGACGGAATCCGTGCGTTAATCGTGTATTTACATCACATGGCTGATAAGACACGGATAACGTGTGGTTTTAGTTAATGCGAATTCAGTATCGTATACGTATCATATTAATGCCATTTATTATATTCGTGCGATTTCAGTATCTATTATAATGCATATTATTTTCGTACTACATCCGTGTACAATATTTTAATATATTTTTGGAATCTTTTGGAATCTTTTGGAATCTTTCAAAATATTTTATATTATTTTGGAATATGTTGGAATATTCCAAGAATATTCTTTAAATTATACTTCCAGTTTAATTTCCCAAAACATTTTTAGATCTACATTTATAGAGTTTAGAAGCAATACACATTAAAATTTCAAAGAAATAACATTTTATATTCTTAGAATTCAAATTTGGTATTATTGGTTATCATTGTACTTTTCATCATAGGAGCAAAAAAAAATAGCTCACAACCACCACGATTTTGGCAAAAAATAAATAAATTTAAAGTTATTATGAAAAAAATCCTAGATATAGAAAAAGTCCTACATAATCTAGTGCAAAAAAAAAATTGGAAAAAAAGTTTTTTCACATAGTTAAAAACATTCAAAGTCCGCTGGAAAAAAAAAAACAGCTCACAGCCCTGAATCCCTGATCTGCCATCACGATTTTGGCAAAAAATTCAAAAATTCAAAAAATTATGAAAAAAATCCTAGATATAGAAAACGTCCTGCATAATCTAGTGCAAAAAAAAATTTGGAAAAAAAGTTTTATTCACATAGTTAAAAACATTCAAAGTCCGCTGAAAAAAAAAACAGCTCACAGCCCTGAATCCCTGATCTGCCATCACGGTTCTGGCAAAAATTCAAAAATTCAAAAAATTATGAAAAAAATCCTAGATATAGAAAACGTCCTGCATAATCTAGTGCAAAAAAAAAATTTGGAAAAAAAGTTTTTTTCACATAGTTAAAAACATTCAAAGTCCGCTGAAAAAAGAAGTTCGATAATTACCTAAAGAGTTCCATTCTATGCATGAAGAGTTTGAGGTGGTTTGGTGGTTGGGAACTTGATTGGCAACCGGAAGGTTGAGAGTTCAAATCCTACCGCTGGCGATAGAGCTTGGGAAGCTGTGGTGGGCCCCACCGCATGTGCGGGCAATTTCTGTGTAATTGAAGTGGGTAATGAGGAAAGTAATTATTTTATATTTTCTATTATTTTATTTTATTTTATATTTTTAATAATATTATTTTGATCAAATTTAGATATAAAAAGAAAATAAAATCTAGATATGGAAAAGATGATGTCGCACGAAAAACGCACTGAATCAGTGTAGTTTTAAAGACGATTAAAACACGACATTTGACGACTATAAAGAGTGCTGAATTCATACGTTTTCAATGGATGTATCAATCGTGTCGAATCAGTACTATATCCGCTTGTACGAACATCGTGTTATATCAGTGTAGTTGCGATGAATGACGCAACGATGCGGAATCAGTGCGAAAATCGTACGAACCCTTGAAATATCGGAAATCGCACTGAATCAGTGCAGAATCAGTGGGGTCCGAAATTCCTGATGGAGTGCTGCAGGGAACCGAATCACGGAGAAGAAGGTGATTCCGGTAGTCCCCCTGCATCCGGACGATTTCGAGATGCTGCGCAGCGACCTCGCAACCATGAAATGCGAGGAGCTCCTATACCGGAACTGGGACATCCAGGACACCGGAATACTGACAGAAGTGCAGGGAAAGCCAGTGCCAGGAGCCTTCCGGGGGAACAACATCCGGGGGAAGCGCGCGCATTGGACCTGGGAGCACTGGAGCCGAACGTACGACCTTCCGAAGAGCGAGTACGGACTCGAGTCCGGCCAGAAGGGGGATTCGGATTGGGTGAAGGGGCGGTTCTCCGAGATTTCGGAGAAAGACGGATTCCGGTTGGAGCATTGCCGGATACCCCAGGAGAAGCGGCTGCTCCAATTCCTGGTGCCCATCCTCAGTCCGGATAAGCCCACCACTGTCACGATTAAATTGGCGAAGGGTATCTTCTCCGCGCTGCATTACAAGAGGACGATCGGATGGGGAGTTGTAATCCAGGACATCGTCAACCGGGAAGCCATGAAGATCGGAGGATCAAAAGGTTGTCCCATTGCCCCATTCCTTTACCACATGTATGACAAGCACGGATGTCTCACGGACAGGGAGAGGGCGAAATTAGAGAAACAGCCCTTGCCTGCACAAGACCGGAGCCCAGCCAAAGCGCGCAAACTCCGTCCGGATGAAAAGAGCCAACCGGAGGAGGGACGGAAGAAAAGGGAGGAACCGGAAGGTGCCAGTCCGCGACCGGAGGAGCGCAGGAAGAGGAGAGAAGACCCGAAAGGAAGACAACCAGGAGGAAGAAGCCCACTAGCGGAGGAAGGGGGAAAGGAGAGAACGGAACCGATAGGGAACACGAGACCGGAAGAAGAGGGTCCCTCCGTACACGCCCGGGGACAGCAACCGCAGAAGCGGAAGCGGGTCATCCGGAGTGACGGAGGGGAGGATTCGGACCTCCGGGAGATTTCTCCTCCTCGGGAGGACGCTTCACCTCTCAGGAAGAAGACCCCGACCCGGATGAAGACCACTCCAGTGGACGGTAGAGGTAACCGTACCACCGGAGAACCTGGTCCTAGCAACCGGAGGGCAAATGCGCAGGAAAAAAGGAAACAGAAGGTGGGAGCAGGACCGGAAGAGGAAATTGGGGAGCGAAACCGGGAGGACGCGCCAGACCGGAGAGAGGAGTCCACCCCTGCAGCAGAGCGAAACCGGGAGGCACAACCGGACGTACCGATCCTCGCGAGAGCAGACGTCATGCTCGGTGCAATCCGGACAGCATTGAATATCGTGGAGGAGCAGTACACTCCATTCTACAACGCGGTGAGGGGAATTGGGAACGTCCTCCGGAGCACGGACGTGAAGGAGTTCCCGGAGATAGTCAGGCAAATTCGGCGGGAGGGAAGCCGGGCTCGCAAGGAGGCCACCGGAACGACCTAGCTCTTGCGGGAACAGAAAAAGGAGCTGAGGCGGGCGAAGCGGACTATCTGGACCATGGAACAACAGGACCGGACCTGCTTCGAGACGGTGTCCCGGTTGTTCCAACCGGATGGGGAAGTACAGACCAAGGCGCGGCTGTACGATGAGCTGATGAGTGATTCCGAGGAAGAAGATATAGAACGGGTAAAGAGCATCGTGAAGAAGTATGCTGCCCGGGTAGAAGAGGTGCTCGTGGAGTTCCGGGCGCTGGCAGCAGAGGTGCTTGCAAGGTGCTCACCCGTGCCTGAACCGGAAGTGGGGGAGACCAGCAACAGGGATGGGAGAGTCCCCTTGTCCGGAAGTGAGTTGCAGGAGAACTTCCGGTTGTCTGACGAGGCACCCAAGGCAAGAGAGTTGGACCGGTTGTTAGGAGTGAGAAGCCCCACTCCGGATCAGACCTCCCGGATGAGGGGCGAGATGGAGCCGGTTCAGGTAGCCGAGCCAGAAGAAGCAAGTCTGGCCGGGTTTCTGAATCCGGAAGAGGAGATGGCGGAGACGGATGCCCAATAGGGTGTGGATGGAAGGCTAGAGGGTGGGCCAGGAGGCAACCCGGACGGTCAATCGGATAGTGCGTAAAGGCGCGAACCGGTAGGCGAACAGCAGGAGAACGCGGCGAGCAAGGAGCGGATCGACGGTTTTCGGATCGGGAACAGCTGTTCGGAAGCAGCTGAGTAGTTAGGTTCCGGTTTTGATGGATCCGGCCTTGTGGGCCCTTGTGCAGTAGGGTAGGACTCCGTTTGGGAGTTAGGTTTTTAGGATTCTAATGTTAGTTGCAGTGTAGGAAGAGAACTGAACCGTGGGGTAGTCCCCCGGTTTTCCGGATCCCGGGTTTTTAGGATCTGCGGGTTTCCCGGATTTGGTCGGCTTTGTGTTTTCTTTTTATCCAGGGATGTTCCTCATTCCTGGGGTCTTTTTGTGTACCATTCTCTCTTTGTAAATGATCATAGGCATACTCTTCTACGGACCGGAGTGTTTGTGTATGTGTGTGTGTGTGGTTGTTGATTGAGACCGTGGTCTAATTAGTCCCTTGGTGACCGGAAGGATTGATCGGGTTGTTCTGTGCTTGGTTGCAAGGTATAATCCGGGTTAGTGGCTGAGTGGATAGGAGGGGGTACTCCGGTCCTCTCAGAACTCCTGGACGAGTAGTCCGGTTGAGGTGCCAGCACCTGGGTAGACCATGTGACAGAAGAGTCCGGAATAACCAGAGTAACCGGGTTCTGTTGTAGATCCAGTTAAGAGTCCGGGTATTGGGAAAACTCAGAGATTGTTTGAATGTGGGTTGTTCCGTGCTTGGTTGTAGGGTATAATCCGGGTTAGTGGCTGAGTGGATAGGAGGGAGTACTCCGGTCCTCTCAGAACTCCTGGACGGGTAGTCCGGTTGAGGTGCCAGCACCCGGGTAGACCATGTGATAAGGAGAGCCGGAATGATCAGAGTAAAACGAACTGTTAGGAGTCCAACCGATTCCGGACATCCCGGATAAGGGTCCATCCCGGTTATCAAGTCGTTGTAGTATTTTTAGAAGGGGTAAAACCAGGTTGTGCTTAAGTGACCAGCTGTGGGTTTGGGATGAACCTGCAGCTGAAGTGCAGTACGGGAATTACCCGGATTGAGGAGTTGAGTTAGAATAACCGGAAGGTAGTGAAGTTCCCATCACAGAAATCAGCAGGAAGGGTGTGTCTTTCAATCCAGCACCGCTAAATGTAAATGGAGAACCCTCTGAAGGAAAACAGAGGTTAATGTAAACCGGTTTGAGTTGTTTGGATAGACCGGACAGAGTAGGGTGGGATAAATTCCCAACTCGGACGAAAACTGGATCTAGCCGTAACCGGGTCAGTCAGTAGGAGAAGGCCCGGTTCAGTAGAAAAGAGGAATTCAGCTGGTGATAAGAGAGAGAGAGATCACCAGTCCGGGACCATCTCCGGAAACTTCCCACTTCACAGAATCTCCGCGGAACGATAACCCGGAAATCACCTCTACAAGCGTTCTTAATACAAAAAAGTGCGTTCTAGGGGAGTATCCGGTATCACGTGCTACGACATTTGACAAAGTAAACCTTAAGGAAAAGAAAGAGTTGAAGAAAAAAAAAAAAAAAAAAAAACAACGGGGGAAGATAATTGGTTGTTAATTTGGTTGCCTTCCAAGTAATGGACATTTTAAATTGTTTTTATTCTTTCCAAAAATCTTAATACTATATTAAAAAAGATGCTCTAGAATTTTCAAAATGCTAAAATACTTAAAAATTGGACATTGTATGCAAACACTATGATTTTTTGAAGTTGAGGCATTCTTTTACTCCAAAAACAACATTTTTATTCTATCCATGGACTCCCATATGTCATTTTTCGCTACTTAAACTTTGTAAAAATCTTCACTACACTATAGTCTAGAATATTCTATGAGAATGCTGAAACAGTATGACACTTTTAATTTGGACATACGACGTAAAAGTTATAGGCATATGAACTTTTGACGAAAAAAATCATTCATCAAGCAAAATGGACGGACAGAATTATTATTATTTTGATAGATGAATGCGACAAAGCAAATGAATGTTAAGAAGAATCCTTGAGAACGAAGGAGAAGCTCAGGAACACCATCGAGAACAACCAACCGCTTGGGGACGTTCGAGAACTTGAAAGAGACCCTAAAAAAACATTTTGTTTTGTTTTGTTTTTTTTTTTTTTCAACTACACTATGTTAAAATATAAGCTTGAAGCACTTTATAATGTTAAAATTCATTGAAATCGAGTTAAGTATGCAAAAGTTGTGTGGTTTGAAGTCAAGGCATGTTCTTAACTTAAAAATCAACATTCTAAATTTATCCATGGATTTATACGTTTTTTTCAAAATTTAATTCTTTTAGAAAATAAAACCAGGCCATGGTATAAAGTTTCTTTTGCTTATTCCGAAACTATAAACAACTTCTAATTTTGACAATCTATGCAAAAGTTATAGACGGATGAAAAAAAATTATTTTTTTACATCCGGCTCTTATGAATGAAACTACGATTTTTTGGAGCAAACAATAAACTACGAGCGAATTTTGACTTTCCCTCTCATACATTTCTTTGCTAATTTAGACACTTTCCCAACACAACTTCCTACTCACTAAATTTCAAACATGTCCTCCACTAATTTAAACTTCCCACATACTATCGAGCATACTACTTTTCAATGACCATACATCAACTCCTACAATACACTATTTTCCAACACAACTCCTTAATTGCTTTTTCTATTCACTAATTTGTCTTCCACATACTAATACTTAAGCACAAAAATTTATAATCAATCAACTTCTCCAACAATTCAAAACTACCAAAAAAACCCGAGCAAAAGATGAGAGCTTCGTACGTAGCTTCGTATCTCCACAAAAAATTGCTTACAGCATATGACCATCACAAATTGTAGTGGTTTGAGAGGCACAAAGCTTCCCAATATATACTATACCAATAAATGGAGATCAATTATTACCCACTAACTTAATTTAACTACTTTGTTTTATTCAACACCTACCGCCACTAATTTTTTTGTCTTTTCCTATAAAATATTCTTTTAAATTTTTAATTAGTGAACACCATTAATACCTTTGTTTTATCCACGAAGGCATCTAGCAAATACGGACAAGAAGCTTCACACTTCCCCATCTCTTCCACCTACGCTAATAAATCTTGTTTTCTTCTATAAGACTTTCAACTAAAAATTGTTTTATTAATTGAATAACTATTAATACCCTTGTTTTATCTATGAGGTATTTAGCTAATGAGGACGAGAGAATTCAAGACCCCCACCAACCCTTTCAATCATGCGCTCGCTTAGCGGTCAAACGTCGAAGTAAGTCAACGGTAAGTCATTTTTTAATCCAATTTACTACAGGACCTCAAATCTTACTAAATATAGCTCTGGTGGAGAATTTGACTATACCAATGACTTCAAAAAAACCAAAATTAACTTAAGAAGACTACCGCGCGAAAATAGTGAAACTTTGGACTTTACCTTAGTAGAGTTACTGGCCGGTTTTACGCTGCCTGGTAAAAAGAAAATTTGACGTCACTTGATTTTACCATTGGAATCCCTAGGCTTTGAATAGTTGGAATAGTATTTTGGAACACCCGATTTCATTAGAAGATATTTGGACTCTCAAGAGGGCCTCCAAAAGGGGGTTGGAGGGCCTCTTTTGCATTAATATTTGTACTTCCAAAATATAGTACCAAGAGTAATAGGCTACATTCTGGAAAATGTGATGATGGGGAAGAGGATTGTGATTGGCCGGGTTAGAAGGCACTCATGTCGCCCGAGAAGAGAATGGTACAGGTTAATATTTGTTTATTGGGGAATGTGATGTAATGGGGCTAGCACTTGTACTCGAGGTGGAGGACGGTTAATAATATAAGTGGGAATGTAGCCTACAAGTGGGAATGTTGACATAGGCATTCAAAAGGAGTACAAGCAAGGGAGGGTACTTCATACAAGATGGGGACTTCTATCTAGGTACCGCTCCTAAGTGAGCCTATTCCAATTAATTCCAATTTGTGTCAAACTTTGGGGGCCCTCTTGAGCGTCCAAATATCCTCTAATGGAACTCATGGATTATTTTATGCAGACTGGTAACTTCGGACGATTCGGCAAAATTACAGTAAGCTTTTTTGATTTTAAGAACTAGTAGTTTTCTAACTCCAGTGATCTCCAAAAAATTTCCACAAGATTTAAGGTGTCCTAAGGACCTTTAATAAAATTTGTGGTAATTTTAGAGTTCTTCAATTATATCCTATGATTTTTTGAATCTCACTATTATAGCCTTCAGGGAATATAGAATAGAGTAGTCAAACTACACCTTCTCAATCCCGAAATCAATGCCATTAGAATGCTCAAGGGGCTACACCTTTTCATTCGCAATTTAGACAAGGTTGAAGATATTCAAAAACCCTAAGGGCCTCTTTACACTAGAGACGAGAAGCCGTGAGGAGAGAAATTTCAGCCAATGGGAGGCCTAGAAAATGAGAAGATCAAAGAATGTCACTTTACACCCAAAATTTCCAGTCCAAGGGACGGAAGGAGGAGAAAATGACATGGATAACACTTTTGTCCTTCGTGGCAACAAAAGTGCACATTTTCCAAGCCCTCCAGATTTCGTGTCAAGCCCACCTCAAGAGGTGGATCTAACGCAAAATCCGGGGGGCCGTTTGGCCAAAATTCTCACAACCAATCATTTTTTATTTTTTAAGAAATATGTAAGAACTTTATTTTAAAGAATCAGCACTTTATTTTGTGGCCCCTTCTCACTTTACACTATATCCAAAGGCCGTCAAGTTCAAAGGTTGGCTTCTCAAGGATGAGCCATGGCCCTTGTGAAGTTTTCTCAACGGCTTCTCGCCTCTAGTGTAAAGAGGGCCTAAGTCCTAAGAATTTTGGGGTAAAGTATGCAAGAGCTATCATAGCATTGCTAGAAACACCAATCTCTCGGTAAAGATTAAGAGTGACAATTTATTGATCACCACCGCTAGTATACTCTTCTATGACATTTTAAGGAATAGCTTCTTCAAAGGACATGACTTTGAGATTGTGGATGTCCAAAAAGGCACTTTTGAGAGCCATGCATTCATTGTGGCACCCACACCAAACACTACAAGGAAATGGGTGTATAAATGATAGAAAGTTGACACAGAAATGTCCGAGATGAGAGTAGCCTCATTTTGGCCGCTTGCTTTTGTCAATTCGGAAATTTTTGAAATTCCCGTCAATGTTCTTGTCAACTTCAGAGTGAGGATTACAGTGTGGACTCAGAAATTGGACTGTAGTTCTGAGTGAAACATACTTATTATTGCCAAATTGAATATGTCTTATTCATGATGTAAGTGATCTCAGTATCTGTCTGTAGTGAGTGATATTCAATCAGAAATTTTTAGGGTGTTCATACTATATATGACACTGAAATATACATTTGTTATCACTCACAACGATAGAGGTAATAAGTAAGTTCTCGCCGCACATTACGGATTCTGATCTAATAGTTATAAAGGAGGACTGTTGAGTAACATTCTTTAACATCCCTGCTATTTTTTCATCCAAGCTGTGGACAATATACTATGGCACATACTTACTTATTGTATAAACTTCCCATTGTCCTCACCTACGTTCTATGCACTAGTGGCAGAACATCTAACAAATTTTCAAACAAGAAGCACATTATACATTGAAACATGCTTCAAAAAATACTAACTTCATCAACCTCGTAATTTCATCATGTTGTAACGATGAAGAACCCACAGTAATGAGACCCTGCCTTTTAAGAAACAGTGGACGGATCTATCATTTGAAAAATATGATGCTGACACAATTATACGCAATGCTAATATTTTCACATGTCTTTCTAATTTCTACTTCTGTGAACTAGGAATCAATACAGACTGTGGAAATACTTTGAACACTTGAGAGAGGTACTGAAATCATCATTCTCACTCCTTGGTTCGGTGGATATTTCTCTGTTCAGCTTGTTAGTGACACTATTCTCCAACATATACGGCTTCCAGTCTCCACTGTGCAACAGAATAATGATTTTTCCCGTTCCCTATCCAAACCACATATAGCCTTATTGCTCATATTCTCATACGTGTGCCACAACATTTCTAAAACTCTTTTATGACAGAGGACAACATATTTCACCTAATCCAACAGATGTAATCGATTACAAAACTTGAAAATACGTATGCAAAATTTCGACAAATAACTAGTATTTCTTCAATGACAATGAAAACACCAGTACGAAACTGTAAATAAAAACTCCATCCACACCGTCCCCTCTAAAACATGTCACAAATTTATGGGAAAAAGAAAAGAGATTGAACCTGATTTTCAAAATGCGACACTGTGTTATCTCCGACACCCTTGAATTTGCAGTCCACTATCGTGGAAGACACAGATCATCATACTCTTACCTCCACGCTCTGGGATGTCACTAATGAACACTGCTTAGCCTTCAGTTACAGAGTTTGCTTCCTACATACACATAATATGGTGTAAATTACGTTACTTTCCCTATCTTCTTATATGACATCACAGTTTCAAAGAACAGAGGTATAGCCTAATTTTTGTAACAAATCTAAGACGACATTCAATAATGCACAACATCGGGCATCGTCATGAATCGAACAAACATGATCGTCGATGACTTCAGGTTTATCCTTACATATCTGTAATGAAGCGTACCTCATAACAAATGTTGAAAACATCCCACCATCCATAAGAGAATTCTAAAAACTTTCTACAGAACATTATGACTTCACAGTACTTATTGCAAACGTCCTCGCCATCTTCAGCACTTATCACTATTTAGACAAGTATAATCTTGAAGAGATAATCACTATTTCCCAAACCTTACACAGTCTCAAAACTGACTACTTCTCTCTCATTCCCTGCACACTATTGTTTTCCTCCGTAAATTCCCACACATGTCAAAATGCAGTTGTATCCTACAACAATATCTAACGATACAACCTTTTCTGAAATTTTCTTTTCGCAGTACACTGTACTACATAGTCAACATCACAATTTTCAGACAGTGTACATTCTATTTGTACTATTACTGTGGAAGCATACTTAACTGAAATTTTTCCACATTAACTTACACAACCATGACAGTTCCCAAATTTTGTGCTGTGCATGTACAAAATTCAGAAAACTCACCTCTCCATCTGCACTGTTGTCTGACTCAGTTGCAGAACTCCGAGAATACAAGTTCGCTGAAGATAATGCTTCTACGTCGGAGCTTGTGCCTTCACTGCTCTGAGTTTCTCCATTGGAATTGTATCTTGGCCGGACGTTTCTGGTGCCCCGGCCATCCTGTTCTGCCCTTCTTCTTCGACCAGCTCGTAGTCCGTTGTTATTATTTTCCCTGTATAGCCGTTCCTCTTCATCTCGTTCATCCTCTTCACTGCTCCTAGTTTGTTCCTGCACTTCAGCTGCGATCTAGTATTGTTGGCACGCCTGCCACGTGTGCCTCTCCGACCACGACCACGAGCCCCGTGTCCTCCTCATCCTCCCCTATTCAGTCTTACTGGGGGTTGAAGAATTACATCCTCTCCTGTTGCTGCCGGTGCTACCTCCTGCTCCCCAACATCACGATCAGGGCGCAAGCCTTCGAAATCCTCATCTCGGCCCATTTGAAACAATTCAACATCCTCTTCGCTAGCGTTATCTGGGAGTACTCGTCTTCCTCTTACTTCCTTTCTCAACACTACTCTCCATCTTGGAAGCTCCCTCGCTCTAGAATAAAACACATGTTCACAGTGTCTTGGAAATGCAAAACTATCTCGGCAGACAGTACCATATCTTCTCTCATAATTAGCTAATGTGAAGCCCCATTTATCCTTTTTTTATTGTTGCATTTTCACCAACGCAGTTTGCTTTCACAAAATCACATACTAACACTACTAAACAATGGCGTCTATAGTTTAACTCCAAAATCTCTTCAATGTGGCCTACATACTCTACATCTGCATTCACTTGGTTTCCATCTCTGGTCCCATTCCTGCATACTTGTCTAAATGTAGCTGCCACTCCACTGTCACATGTTTTAAGGGGCCGCTCTGAGCTGATAACTCTGTAATGGTTTCCAAAAGCATACATTGATTTATAACCGGCAGCTACATGCAACGGGCCTCTCGCTGTGTCTACGACCCTCGGATTCACTACATCACCGACTTGTTGCTCACGTCTTACCTCTTCTAGTACCCACTGCGCAAAGTTTGGTAATTTTTGCAGTTCCCTTAGATATGCAAATCGTGTTCTCCTTCCGCCTCGACGTTGGTGACGTCGATATTGATCTCTTTCGTGCTCCCTCTCTGTTACTGCTTCTCCATATCTCCTGTGAAATGTGCAGTCAGAAAATTAGGCCTCTCTCACCAAATAAGTTATCATTCACTCTGTACAATTCCAATGGCTGCGGTTCTATGGATATTAAGGACATCAGCACACAGTTGTTGTTTCATCCGATTGGCTTTTATACTTTGAGCTCCTGTATTTTCTACAGTATACAGAAAGTTATTGACGCAGTTCTTGCGTTCACTTCAACTATTGGACAAAATTCTTCACACTTATACGTACTAGCAGCTGGCTTATTTATACATCGACTAATTGATACAGATCTTTGACGTCCGTACAATACCTTTAGAAAGAATATATACATTTTTTAATATCAATGTGTGCAACGAAATAAGATAGAAGTTTTCTACATGGGAGGAAGTTTTAGCATACCTCCTATACAGCTCCATGTGTTCAGTGTTGTCTAACACAAACCCATGGATGAGGTTCAAAAACTCCGGTGTCATTACTCGTTCTCGGTTGGCACCTTCCAGTATTTCGTCATACATAGCAGGTTCCTCCTTGTCATCCCATGCACGCTTTGTGGTCGGGGTGTACTCCGCTAGATATTCATTCAGAAATCCAATAGACTCTTCCCTCAAATATCCATACGCCATACTCCCTTCTAGTTTGGCTTTGTTCTTCACAAAGCCTTTCAAATCCTTCATGTATCGCTCAAATGGGTACATCTAGTGCGTATGCACAAGACCACAAATAAATAACTCTTCAACCAAATGTATTGGGAGATGCATCATGATTACGAACACGGAGTGTGGCAACTCCTTCTCTAACGAACATATTGTTTCTGCAACATCTTCAAGCATTTCTTGCTTCTGATCCGTGTCTACCACCTTGGTACAAAGTCTTCGAAACAATCTACTTAGTACCCACATGACCGCTCCTACGACTTTCGGATCACCAATGTTCCGCAGACAGAGGGGTATTACTTGCTGAAGTAATATGTGGAAATCATGAGTTTTCAAACCCCTTAATTTGCCATCCTGAATTTTGCGGCTTAATGCACCAACATAATTGGAAGGAAATTTCAAGTCCCGAAGTGTAGCCAAGAATTCCTGTTGATGTTGTTTTGTCAATACATACGGTGTGTCCGGCTTGAAATAAGTTTGTCCGTCTGCATTTCGTTGCAAGTGCAAATGCTTGCGAATTCCGCGTGCACGCATATCCTCCCTTGACTTAGCACCGTCAGTCTCACCAAACAGAGTGCGCAGTAAATTCTCGCATATGTTCTTTTCACAATGCATTGCATCTAACGTATGTCGTGTGGGGAGTTTTTGTCCACATGGAACGCAATTTCATTAATCATACACATAATAGCGTGACATAAAAACAGTGCATTTCAGAGGTACCACATAAGTACTGTACAACGTATTCTAACAATGTCATTTGACATAAGTCATGTCTGACTATCACTGTCCAGCTCGATACTTCACAATAGTAAAATCACTACCAGATTTTGATTATAACAGAAAGAAAATTTTGGCTTTTTCTTTCATTCTTACACTTTGTACAGTTCTAAGAGGTACTTCACACTACGTTGTTTTATTTTCATCCATGCATATTTGAGCAGTAACGATTAGGTGTCACTGTGCCACCGAGTTAAGTTGCTACTAATACATGGCTACGATGCATATCTGCAACGATGTCGTGTACTTTTAAACAAATTGTCCAGCATAGACTTTACGGCCGCAAGAGATGAAATAAGTTTTTAATCAAACTGCATACACTTTCTATAGCCCACCACCTCATTAATTCCAGTACGTTATGAATTCATTCATGACATTATATGAACCAAACATACCTCCCAATACGGTAGCTGGAAGAAGATGCTGACTCTTTTCACGCCGGTCCTTTTCACCGGATCATGCTTGGAATTTGGACGACCTCCAAGTTTCAAGTACGACTCCCTCTACGCTCCTTGTTGTATTACAGTCAATCCCGACTGACGACGTGGTGCTTCGTCATGGTTTGGTCGCCCGTTGAACGCTGCTCGAGCTGCCCTCCACCGATGATTACGCCTCAACCACCTCCGATTTCTAAGGAAATTTGTCTTCTGTGCATGTCGAGAATGTTCTGCCAAGGTTCCCTCTCCGCAAATAGGACAACCAGCTAAGTCCTTCTCTGATTGACCAGAAACTAAGGTATATGCAGGATAATCATGAATGGTCCAAATAAGCATGCCACGTAGTTTAAAGTGCCGATTTTCCTCAACACATACTGACATGTCAACCGCATCAACACCCACCCATAGCTTCTTCAGCTCATGCACAAGCGGCTGCATGTACACGTCTATGGTGTCTTCAGATGGAGAGCTCGGTCCGGGTATGATCATGGTTAAAGAAATAAAGAACCTCTCTGCCACTAAATACGGTGGGAGGTTGTACAATACTATCATAACGGGCCACACCGAATGCTTTGAAGACTGCATGCTATGTGGATTTACCCCGTCTAGAGCAAGTCCCATTCTAACGTTTCTCTTGTGCCTGCTAAAGCTAGGGAACTGTTCCTCAATGAATCTCCATTGCTCACTATCTACAACAGATCTCATCTTCCTATCTTGCGAATGATTTGTACTATGCCATCGCATATGTTTTGCCAGCTCTGGACAACGAAACATTCTACGCAACCTTTTAATGATAGAAAAGTATCGCAACACTCTAACAGGAATAGTAGTAGAACCTGAAATGTACCGAGACTTTTGGCATTTCGGACATTCTTGTAGATCTGCATTCTCTTTCCAATATAAGGTTTTGCCACACTCACAACAATGAATTGTCTCATGGGACAAGCCTAGCTTGAGTAGCATTTTCTTCATCTCATATGAAGAGGTAGGACAATTATTGTCCGCAGGTAAAACATCGTACTTTAGAAAAGTCAAAATCTCGTCCAAACAATGATGGCTCACTGAAAACAAGGTGCACAATGACATAAGGATAATGCTGAACTGTAACTTGCTGGTCTGTGACCCTCGAAACAAGGGCTTCGCCGATTCACGGAGTACTTCCTCCAGGATGGGTGTCCTTTCTGCTTCTTCATCTTCATCGGACAAGTCCTCAAAATCCAAGACTGCATCTTCTTCATCTCTTACTTGTTGGTGTATTTTGTCTACCCGTGCAAAGTAGTGTTCGGCCATTTCATCGAAGTTAACATCGGTGTTTGGAGGGACTGCCTGAAATTTGTCAGAATCTTCGGCATCGAAGTAAACATCCTCGTCTCGTAAGTCGCCATTTTCTTCGAATGTAGATCATTGTTACGCTCAAATGGCAACTCTCCGTCATTGTCACCATCGTCCTCTCCATGTTGTACCCGTTGGTTAGGGTTCCTCTGCAATGCCAGTGTAGAATTAATGAAGTTTCCCATGGGAAAAACAAATGAACACCACGAACTGTACTCACAAGAAATAGCACATACTTTCAAATTCTGAAGTAATCATCGTTTCCAAACATAATACACATGGAATGGATTACCGTAAATCACTACTTTGGTCAACAATTCTTCATATAGGTGTGATGAATAAATTTAAAATAAAATTCATAACAGCACAACATCTTTCGCGTTCCCAAGCCAGAAAAATTTGCATGACCTGCAATGGAGTTTATGTATTCACCGAAAACATCTACAATGTCACTGACAGATACTGTATTATTCGTGTCGGGTTTAGGGTATATGTGTCCAGTACATTGGTATTTAATGACTTTTGGTAATAGAACATAGTGAATTTGCAGCCGGAATAAATACAGCTTCACTTATACGACTTGATAAACTAGAAAAAAACATAAAACTCACAAGAAGAGGTTCTTCAAGTGTGGCGTCGCGTCCGTACTTCCTATGGTGCGTTTCCAATGTCTGCACTGTCTGCATCTTAAATCCATGGCATTTTTCACATCCACATGGGTAACGTCCAATTCCCTGCCTAGCTGCCAGAGCCCTCTCAATGTGGTAGGCCTCTCCAAGGCATGTGGGCCTCATTGTTCATGTATCTACATGTACACAATTTTGGAACTGCGTGAATAAACTTAATGCCCACACATGTAAGGGAATCGTATTGCAGAAGTTCGAGCACTGATTAACTAACAGGTGTCAGATTTGACGTTAACGTGTTGTATATGGACTAACTCTAACCTAGACTAATTACCAGTGACTATCGTGGAGTATATTCAGAGGAAGCACATGGCAAATTCAGTAATTGAAATCCACAGTACTTAAAATATTTTCTGACGGTGGACGTATGGTCCGTGTACTGTCATTCATTCATCATGCACAAAGCATGAACAACATCAATGTAAAGATTGTATTGTTGGCACCAAGACTAAGTATTATATTATATCACGTGGACATGATATGCAATTCACAGAGTCTAACATACCTGCAACGCCGGAGAGGAGATTCAAATGACATAAGAGGTTTGCACTACTCTGTACCTTAAAATTTGATCAATTCCTTAAAATGGATTGGAATAGACTGAGGTACCTCAGAATTTTCTCATTCACTGTCACTGGGGTCTTGTGTCTTGATGACGTAATGGCAGTAGTTGATATCAGACAACCAAGTGTTATTGGACGCCACGAGGGATATAGCAAACGGGCCCCTCCAATTCTAGCAGCTGACTGGCTTGTGCCACCGTGGAGAGCACCACAACCTGAATTATAGTTCATAACCCAATAGAGTAATCAGTCTCCATATTCCACTCAAATAACCGTATAAATTGCCCAATAATAACCAGTACATCTTATTCTTGACAGAAACTGCCTAAACTCTCGGCTTTCAATCCTACATTCTGAGATGGAAAAATACGTATGTATCATGTGTATTGCACCACAACTCTTGAGTAAAACGATCTGTCCTTTGTACTTGGAAAAGTCATTCTTCACTATGGGGTGCTTTCTTATTTTAAACTACAAAGTAACAGTAAATACATTTTCTATTAAGAGTAGTTCAAATTACATCACACGTACTCCTCAGAAATTACAAAGTGAAGCATTGCATTCGGACAGAGTACTATGTAATAGAGCGTAAATATTGCCCGACATGGTATACATTGGTAATTTATAGTGCATAAAACAAAAAAACCCATAAAGATTCTGTAGATTCTTTTATATTTCTCGTTCTGTACCAGCACTAATGTTGACGTGGATCCAGGGTAGGCTATCGTGACGACATCCAATTCTAGCAACACCTAAAATTTGCAACAACCATTGTTGTGGAAGTCAATAAATACATATAGAAATGAAGAGAAAAACAATTTGCAAGAGCGGAAATGAAAAAAAAATACTGTTGCCGGACACTAGAAACGGTACTCCGATGCCTTGAATATTATTATATACTTTTTAAGTTCCATAGCATTCAATGCCCAACTTTACAATGAGGAAATGGAGGGCGAACTGTGAACCCCTAACCCTTACAACCAGTATGTGGGTAATGCACGATGATTTAGTACTAATTAATTTATGTAATTCATATGTTATATTTTTATAAAAATCGCCACAATTGAAAAATTCCACAATGTCGAAATTATAATGACTCAAGAGATTGAACCATCAGTAGATACCTGTCTACAACTGAGCAAATATCATTAAAAAAATTTAGGCACACTGTTTTCTTCCATAACAATTCATGATGTAGGGATTATATTAGGCAAAATTCGATGGGTTAAGGGTGGAACATGAAATCAGTGCAACTGTCATATACGAACAATCTCATTTTCATTGAAGATGAACTAAGTCATTATTGAATGTCACATACACAATTAAACCAGGTGTTACTACTATAGGACCCTATAACTGCACTGTAGAAAAATCATACTAAGTTTGAATACAGTTAGTGTGAAGGAAATTAGTTTTACATTAGGAAATGTACTGTTGGTGTATTTCTAACTACCGTTTTGCGCTTTCAAATTCTAAATTTTCATGTGCCTCTGATACAGATCTCAATGGATGTACATTACCTACGGTTTTTTAGAAGTAGACACCGTTGTGTTTAAAAACCAACAATAATGACTGAGTTGACGTATTGAGCGACGGGATGAGTGCACTGCCATATTGACGAGAAGAAGCTCCGAGACCAGGGGGTAAACAGTACACGCCTCTACATTGTTAACGTTGATATACGAAGTCGGTTTTAGTGTTTAACACACCTGATCTTGACGCTGTTGTAGTAGACGCGCCTCCCAGTCTTATGTATGTACGATTTTTTTGTTTGTCACAACGCTCTGCTCCTTGTGCACGCAGAAGAGGGACGCCGCAGTTTCAAACCTCCGTCCGAGTGGCCACAGATGATTGCATACGTTCTTTTGTAGTGTAGACAGCCGAAAAATTGAGAATAAGTCAGTATGAAGGTCTCGGAGTACGAATTGCATCGATACAGGACAATAGTGGAAAACGAGGCGAACTTGAAAGAAAAAACTGGAGTGCAGAACCTGTTGTAAGGGACTCACCCAGTTCCCGATCTTGTCGCCAGGGTAGTTACCCATAAATAAGTTTGAGGGCGCCATGGGATCGTATTTTCCTTGAAGTACACTCCGTGTGGGTCGGACAAATGCATGCGATGGCGTTCTAGGAGAGGTCTTGCAATCTGAGACCGCCATAGCCATCCCACTTTCCCCGATTTCCTTGGAGTACTGTCATGGAGTGTCCAGGGGAAAGTAGTAGGACAAAATGACCACCCGATCTCCATGGTGGTGTTTGCTAGGGTTTACTAACGGGTAGTAACAGAGTCATCAACGTAGGGCATATTTGGATGAAATCACAGCCATGTTCGTGCAGTTTGAGGCACGGACTCCAACAGCTGTTACTAAATTTTTTTGTCACTCACTCTGTCACAGAAGACAAAACCATGTTGATGCAGTTTTTGTGGGCGTGCTCTTCTCTGCAGATATGCCGCTCACAACGCGAAGGTTTTAGAGGAAGCGAGGACAGCGCTTGCAAATGGAGAAATTAGAACGCCATCGCTACCTTCTCTAGAAACATCAGAGGGTGAAGACGGTGACGAGGAATCATCGGAGGGGGAACATGCAGGAACGAGCACCGAGCCCGTGAGTAGTGGAGAGCAATTTGAGGCCAGCCGCTCCGACTGTAGCAACTCTGAAAGTCTACCAACTTCGGAAGAGAGATCAGGAAATTGGTCTATATGTGACGGGTCTGACTCTACAGAGTCTTCATTGGCTTTAGAAGACACGACCTCTGAAAGCAGTATAAGCGAGGAGAGTTCCACATCTGGAGACAAAACCAACAGCGTCTTTGAGGTTTCATCCTGGAGAGACAAAAACCCTAAGGTACATCTAACTTATCCTTTAGCACTGGTCATTATAAATTTTGTGTTTAGTTTGTGGAGGGTTCTTAGTAAATAAGTACATGTCTTCATTGTGCAAGTGTCGAGGTTTTGTATTTACGGAGGCTTCATAACTCTAATTACATAGAGTTCTGTGCGCCGCTAAGACATGAATGAAATTAGCAACCATATACACTGTCTAGTCCTACACTAAACAGATTTATACAACCGACTAAGTCAGGACTCTAAGTAACAATGTGTAAGTCCTATGTTGTATGTATCACTCCACAAGAGATTCACATCACATACACCGCCTTTAGTCTTAGGGAGAGCTTCCATAACGTACTGGATTAAATTCTGTATACTATGGAATGTGGAGGTCTGAGTGAATATAGCTGTGTAGACATAGAGAGCGTATCACCGTTATAGACAGAAAAATGTAGAACAGGAGACCCGGGTTGGCTGTACTAGTCACACTGTAGTGAATAAAAAAGAAACTAATGAACGGGTAGTGCATAATTTTTTTTTTGTTTGTTTCCTAGTCAACACATGCGTAGTTCTATAATGCTTAATACCCAGCTGTCAATTGCGTGTGAATGAAATTTAGTTTTTTTGTTTTAGAGAAATGTGCACGTTAGAAAGACAATGGAGCGTGTTAGAGTCACGGGTTGAATTGTATCACTTGAGCCAAACATTGCAACACTTGAACGGGTTCTAAGCAATACAGTATATGCAAGAAATAAATATCATTTATGAGTTGTAGGGTTGCGGGGTTAATGGTTTAGGATCAGAAGAGTGTTAGTTTTTGTTAATAATGGTGATTTGGTTATTTGCTCGTGTACTTTCACTATCTATTTTGTGGTGCTAGAACACAGGAACCATGTCTGTCATGTTGGATGGGGTGACAGAGTTCGAATAGGCTACTCCATGCAGAGTACTAACAGTAGTAGAGCATGTATGAGAGAGTGAAGCAGCCGAAATTTTAAATTTTTTGATGTACCGTGTCATTGCTGACATGAGTTCATAACCAAATACCAGAACCATTTGTTATAATTATTCGGTGACTTGAATTTTAATTTCAATTTTAAATGTTTTCATATCTCAATGTCGTACGTGAAATCGTATAGTATGTATGATTTACAAATTGAATGTATGAACTTCAGACTCACATGGTATACCCCATGTTCGCAGTCTAATTCTATTAGCATGTTTCTAGCGTAACTAACAATATGGTGAGACGTTGTTGTTCGTGTCCGTCTGTAGATTGGTTTTTGGTACGTCTGTTAGGACTATACTTAGTGAATTTCACGAATCAACTAGTTGAACAAAAGTGGCAGTGAATGTGCAGAGTGGTTGTATGTCGGAGTCGTACTAATTGCATGTAGCATACTGCCCCAAAGACTTATAGGAGTATGTGGATTATTGAAGATATTTAGAATTAACCTCCTTACTTCTGTGGGTCACTTGGGTAGAGGAGTATATATTGAGAAATATCCCTGGAGGGTGACAGCGATGCAGTAAATACGGAACAAAGACCCAGACGACGCAGCAGCAGGATAGCTCGTATTAAGGAATCGAAGCGCGCTGCGAAGAACGATGGCAACGAAGATGGGAAAACTCGAACTGAAGTGAAGCAGTTCAAACCAGACGAGGTAAGTATTATCACACTAACTCACTGGTTTTGGTCATTGTCAATTTGTAAAAGATGAACTGTGTAAGAAGAAAAAAGTTTCTAACTGCTGTTTTGAGAGAACGGGGTGCTTTGAAGGTGTACAGTGAGAGGGCAGAAATAAACCAGAAGTTCATATCAATTCGGGATGGGGAAAGTACGTGAAGAAATCAAGCGTTCGGAGCTTGGAAGTATACAAACAGTGCCACAGAGCTCAAAGAAGAGCGTAAGATCTACCTCCACGGAAATTGTAAGTTCATCGTCATGGAAATGATAGACAATATATTTAGTATGCGATTGCATCGAAGCACATGGAATGTATACATGTTGAATTGTACAAAGTTTGTAGTTACCAATATTTGAAGCTCGATGAATATACAGTTTTGTGTAAGTGTAATAAGTCGTTTTCTGGATTCACGTTTTTCACGAAGTCCTTTTTCTGATATCAATATGCATGAACCTCACAACTGTAACTACATGTAGCATGCCTTCATGTGCTCAAATTCACAGGTTATCGCTCCCCCCACTACCTCTCGTAGAAGTAAGGAGGACTTCGTGAAATAGAAAGAACCCTCGGGGTTGAGAGGCAATGAGAAGAATGCTACTGGGGTTGCGTCAACATCAGGGGCAAGAAAAAAAAGACAAGCAACAAGAGATAGATCAACTATGGAAACGCTTGTACAATCTCCTGCAGCAAGTGAGTCAAACAGTGGGGCGCGAGGTGAGGAAGAGAGTGAATCTCGAAGGGTAATGCAACCAACAGTTGCTGAAAGATCTGTCTTGGCCCCTCACACTTCTCACTTTGCTGCACCTCACAAATTTGTGCCTCCTAGACCAACTACTGCGCCCGATTGCAGAGGACAACCGCAACGCTCATCACATTCTCCAAGAGACCACGCCCGTGACGCATGCATGTCATCACAAGGCCGTGTACTTCAAAGACGGAGTCTCCAATCACAAGAAATGGTGAATACAGAAGAATCCGCAGATGTAGACACTAGTAGAAAACATGGTCGAAAAGAACCGCAGCCAAAATCGGCTGCGGTTCTTTTGACCACCCTGATCTGCAATTGCTAAGCGACTGCAGATTTTTCTTTTTTGATTTATGACTGCAATTTTAGGAATTTCAGGGCGTGTTATATACCATTGGAAAGTTCTTGAAAATACCTTTCCAACGGTATCTTACACGCCCCTAAATGATTAAAATTGCAGTCGCAAATCTAAAAAAACAAATTTGCAGTCGTTTAGCGACTGCGGATCAGGGTGGTCAAAAGAACCGTAGCCGATTTTGGCTGCGGTTCTTTTCGACCATGTTTTCGACTTGTGAGAGGACAGTGCAGTACCAGCATCTAGAGGAAGACCCCCGGGTAAGCAAAGTTTCTGCATAGGGAGTATGCATATCAATATTGCATATGTGTTGGAAATAATTACAATATCTGAACCTGAGCCCTCAATATATGTCTAAGGATTGTCATAGTTTATTTTGGAATGCGCAAGTTGATTAGGATTCTCATGTACTTATAGTTGTACACATGAATTTCTTAGTAACGACTGTGTACCTGTGGGATGAATGCAGCGCCAAGACACAGGAAAGAAGGAGAGGTACAATTCCGGGGTCCAACAACAAGTGCGAAGACATCTTCGCCACTCCAACAGCTGGGGTCTAATGATTCAGGGTCAGGAAGGAGAGGATCTTCGGCAAATCGAGCAACGGGTATCCCTATGCAGTTGAATGCAGAAAGAGGTATAGAGTGTCATGGGCGCTCTTTTGTAGTTCATAGCACAGTAGAAGATAGCAACCGGGGGCGTCTGACTCGAGAACAAGATAATGTTTAGAATGCTGAGCGAAGCCCGACCTATGTTCGATGTCAAAGCCTCGTGTGGAGAACTTGCATAGAAGGTCTACAACTCCAACTAATACGGGCAATGATAGAGAAGATTATATGTGTACTTTCGAGGTATGTATGTAAAAACTGATTCAGTCTATGTACGTATGTTTTGTACTAAATGCAGTATGGCAACAAGAGGGTAGAGCTACTGAAGGGACGTACCATTCAGATGGCCAGTGTACCAGAGTCATGGGTGGAAATATTTCTCCTCATTTCACAGACTCCAATATTGGTGTCATGTTCTCTGCAGTCTGCAAAGGTCAGAAAGTGTTCTCTTCAGTACATGTAGGTATTGTCAATCGAAGGTTTACATTTTTTACTAATTATGTGTGATGCAATGCTAAGTTATATAAAGTATATATGAACAAAAGGTAATGACGGTACAGGTAAAGAGACAAAATTGGGATGACTGACATTGTCATGGGTTGGACATCCAGGACATGGGAAGGGAAGTCGAACCACATGTCCAGGAGACCGTGGGTACGTCTAAACGTCCAAGACAAGAACATAAAGAGACTTACTCTTTTTACAATGACACAAACGAGGACGACGTTAGCGGGGACAATGAAGAAGATGAGGAAGACGGAGATCGTCCAGAAGAGCGAGAGTTTGAAGCTCCAAATGACGTGGCAGATGGTGACATCGATACGTATCCAACAGAGGCGAAAAAACGTAGAGAACGGAGACACGCACAAACTGCAAGAGAAAGAGAAGGTGAGAGGCGTAGACGCGCTAGTCTGCCACGAAATTATCTGTTGATTGACGAGCACACAAGGGAGCCGTATGGCCAAGGTGTTAGTAATTGGAGGAAAGAGCTGATGTTGTTGTCTAGAAAGCTTGACCCTGCCATAGTGAATATCAATAGACAGCCAGAAAGCATGGTGAAAAAAATAGCTGATTGGATTCAACACACCTGGGAATACAGTGGTCCAATCAAAGACAAGTACGTAAAGGAGGTAATAGCCCGTGGGGTGACATTGAGGCGCTCCGAATTATGGAAGAAAATCAGGTTAGAGGAGCCTAAACCTGATGACGTTTCTGATCGGACTTGGCGCTCTTTGGCACGGCAACTGGAAAGTCCTGCAACTATAAGGAAGTCAGAGAGTTGCAGCCGAGCAAATGCTAGTCGTGTGAATTTTGGGAGAACCGGACCATCGAGGGAAGTTGGCGTGCGTGAGAGGCTACGAAGACGATTGAGAAGGTCTCCTGATCCTGAGGAGATCGCTTTTGAGATGGCCCGAGACAAAAGCTACGGTGGGCGGTCAAAACGCACTCAGAAGTCAGAAAATATAATGCATGGGAGCCAGAAGGGAGCGGTTACAGTGGAGGATGAGCAGATGTCACAAAGGTCTGGACATGCACACTGGCAATCCCGTACGAGAGCATGTTCTCCGCCAGAAACATTTGTTGTACCAGTTTGAAGTGAGGAGAATATGGATAACCAAACAGAACCTGCAGTAGACAAAGTGGTAGCCTCAGGAGTGTTAACAATAACAGAGGAGCAGCTTGCACAGCATCCCATGGTGATCCGTATGATGCAGAGATTGGAGGCACTTGAAGGAAGGCATAACCAAAGCTTACATCGGGGAGAAACTTTAGAACCGGAAAGCATAAGTAAAGCAGTTGCTGATGAGATTTCTGAGCGACTACCAGTCGAAGGGGAGGTAGGAGAACATGTAGTAACTGCAGACAAAACTCACGCCAAACAGGTCAGTATTCTAAGAGAAGTCGCACTGGTTTCTTCTTTTGTATTGTTTCAATGTCAAATATCTCGACTGCAGTGTATGACTATGGAATTGCAGTAAACCACCCTTCCTAACTATACAAATGTAGTATGGATCACACTTAAGTTATGTATTTCTGACCCAAGGTCTGTGGATCCGGAAAGCAGTAAAGCAATTCGAAGATCGGGTCGCCCAAAAAAGAAGGCCAAGCGAGCTTGAGTAAGTAGTAAGATCCTTATACTGATTTTGTTTGAATTTCCTTGATTAGTGCACAGTACTTGAAACCCTTAAATGTAATTATAGGATGGCCTTACAGTAATAGTTAGAGACGTTGCATTCTGCAGGACAGGAATGGCAGCCTTCAAGGTATTCCAAGACAACACAAATGCCTCCTATACTGATACTAAAAATTTGCTCTTCAAGTTAATGACGTGTTGTGTGGTTTCATGTGATGTTATACTTAAATTTTTTTGCTAAAGCTGCTCCTCAGATGCACAACCGTGAACTACGTACACATACAGATTGAACACTATGTGTACAAACCCTTTAAACAGCACTGCTTGCATGGTTGCAGGGCGGGCATCATTCACATGGAAGTCATATGGTTGGAGATCTATAGTGGGAGAAGGAAGTGCTCAATATCAGGTGGTCTATCACGATATAGTAGGTTCAACACACTATACTGAACAAAGTCCATGTAATAGTAGATGTTGTGCACATGGTATAAGTAGCATGCATATGTGAATGGAATTTTGAACAGACCAGGATTTTCAGGCTCATAGATTACTTGTTCATAGAAGGATATATAGTACACCAGGCTTGATAGTAGTTCCAAACCATTTTCTAGCAGACTGGGAAAAAAAAACACAGTTCCAGTTTTACAGAATGACGGAGTATGCTCCAATGCCATACAGATTGGTGAACACGCAATCTACGGACAATTATCCACGTACAGTTATTAATATTATAATTAATGGCTTATTACCATGGACAAGATTCTCATTGGTTGAAAGAGGACTACGTGGGCCCACTCTTAGAACTGTTTTTGTCATTTTATACAAGCGCAAAACTCTGCCATACGTCCACATGTGAGAAATGTACACAAACTAACAGAGTAGAAGTTTCCAAGAAACTCCGTTGGGCCACATTTTACGCTTTTACGAACTAAATTACTGAGGCCGTGAAAGTAAAACTTTTGCTGACCTGGAAGGATAAATCCACTGTGGCAGCACCTTGAGAAGATACATCGCTGACGTGTATTCTTGTCCAAGAAGACAGCATATCAACGTAATTCTCTCAACTAACTGACCGAATCAGGGTCTCCTAATTGACGGGACAGTTGATACAGTTTTGTCAAATTTCCGTCAATTAAACCACATATAGCCTTGTAGTGCTTAGTGCTGAAATTACAATTTTCTTGGTCAAAGGCCATAAATTACAACTAAAAATTCATATATTTAAATTCTAATTTGGTAGAGCCCTCCATAGTTCTATTAGGTACTTCAATCCAAAGTTTCAAATTAGAGTATTAAAAAAAAGGTTACTAAAAGTAAAGCTTGAAAATAGATGTCTAAAACAAATTTCGGGAGCAAATCTGATGAATTGAATGATGTTCAATATGAATATAAATTATATATTCTGTAAGTTCATTGTACATTCGAGGGCTCTAAGGTAAAATATTCTTGAAAAAATAAATATTTAATGCAATTTCAACATGTTTTATATCTACTTTTCAATTTGGTCAGAACTACTTTTCCAATATTAACCGCTTTAACTTTACTATAACACACATAAATACTAATTGAACATGATTTTCTCAAAAAAAAAATTAGACTTTGTTTAACTTTATATCTTTTATTTTATCCACGAAAAGAAATTCATAAAAATATAACATTTAATGGATTTTTGGACCTTGCATTGTTGCTTCTTCACATGGATCACAACTGGTTCAGTTTACCATGCTTTCACCCTTTGACAAATTGATTTGAAAGCACCACTGTTGGATATGTATGGCTACTTCTTGGGACTGCATAGCACATGGATTGATAACTCTGATTTTGTCAACTTCGTATGAACATGTTCAAATCATTCCACACTTGCATTCATTGAAATTTTTTGCATCACACAATCTAAAATGATGCCATTTCCAAAACAAAATATGATTCTTTAATATT
The DNA here is from genome assembly GCA_022496805.1 of Pohlia nutans. Classification (NCBI taxonomy): domain Eukaryota; kingdom Viridiplantae; phylum Streptophyta; class Bryopsida; order Bryales; family Mniaceae; genus Pohlia; species Pohlia nutans. The sequence continues at coordinate 27,135,548 of CM040085.1, read as the reverse complement.
TACTGCATTAATTGCATAATAAACATTAACCCTTAAGTGCCGAGGCGACCCAAAAGTGGTCGTTCCAAATATAGAAAGTGTTGTAAAATGAGCTAGGAGTGTCCAAATTGAGTGTTTCTTGGGCCTAACCTATTTAGAATTAAATTTCCTATAATAATATGTCATTGGATCACTAAAAATGTGTTCACAAAATTCAGAAAAAACAAAGAACGTTGGATGGTGTAGATGTTGGAACAATCTACAAAAGTATCAAATTTGTAAATGTGTGAAAAAATGCATGATAAAGTATATATTTGTATAGACGTACAAAGATAGATTATAAATTATGAATTTTAAATCAAATATATGCAAATGGATTCCTAAAATTCATCATATACAATTATATATATATAATATCTAACTAATAAACTTCCAAAATTCAAAACAAATACAAAATTAATTATTTATCTTTGGTTTTTGGTATGATTGGCTAAAAGCACAAGGTTAATAAGATGCTTAAATACCCATTGGAATTTGTTTCATTTAAACTATTAATTCTATACTATTCTTACGCAGTGTCGTTTAAATTAACATTTTGACAAATTATAAACTCTAAATCTTGGTAACTTCTATCCATGTGATGAAATTTTTTACTTTTAAGTAATAATAATTTAATTCAACATAAAATATTGAATAATGTATTTTTTATGAATATTCAAAGTTTTTTCTTTTAAAATTCATTTATAAAAAATCTAAATGGTTTTGATGATATTCAACCATATAGATGAAATTTAGAGATTACACATCACAACTTTCATATTTTACAAACTTCAAAAAAGTCATATATAACACATATTATAACACATTTAGTTTGTAGCAAAAACCCTCAGGAACTTAAGGGTTAAGCATCCTTGAATAAAAATAAAAATATAGATTTAATTTATGATTACTCTTATTTTCATTTTGGAACCATGATTAGTGCCAATATTATACGTCGTCTTTTATTATCAAGGTAATTAATTTAACAATTTCATGGTTTCTACTTTCCAATGTATCATCATATATTTGGTAGTTCGAAGAGCAGCAAAGCCCTAGTATTCCATTAATGTACACGATACTCCCTCTATCCCACTAAAAAGTCATGATTTCATTGAAACTTGGGGATTAAGCTGCCACGTCCCATGAAAGTAAAAATTTTGCCCCAAAATCAAAGCTCTTTGCACCACAAAGTCAACCTTGAAATTTCTAAAATTACAATTGCATGCAACCCTAAAAAACTTGGGACCGAAGATTGTCATTTCACAATTGTTTCAAATTATTTGCCACAGGTAGCCTTCACAATCGTTCCAAATTTTGTACACTTCAATCTTGCTATTACCCACCATGCAAAATTCTTGGGAGATATGAACCATTTGTATGCCCAGAGAAATCAATTATCCTCTCCAGAGTGAGTCTATAAAATCTTTTTAGTGTCCAATCAGTCTTGACGTCCATGTTGAATCAAGGAGAAATGTTGCAAGATTGAACCATGTATACTGGTCTCCCAAATCTTGCATATGTTAAAAATGCTTTCAAGTGTTAAAATTGCTTTAAAAATCCTCTACCTGAGTTTGCTCTTACAAAATAAGAGGCGATAGGAATTAAGAATTGCTGTCAATGTAGCTGAAATGATATCAAGACGTTACAAATGGTTCAGTTCAAAAACTTGAGAGAATGATTGGAGACATGCAGGTTGAAATCACAGTGTGTATTTGTGATCCGAGTCATACATGTATGCAGTGCTCATTTAGATCGATGGTGAGCAATACTCGTATACTGGTTGATTAAAGAAAATTAACCCTTAAACGTACCACTCCTTTGTAGGAAAGTCAAACTACACAATTTAGCCTTCAAGATTCATCAAAATATATTTTGTAATATTTTTCATGCATGGAATTGAATGTTTCCTATCAATCTTGAAATTTTCAGATTTTTTTTTATTTAATACGGCTTTTTTAACAAATTTTTAAGTCAAATACTTCAAAAAATAATTTTTATTACAAAAAAGCTGTAAAAAATTAATATTTTTTTTGGGAGCAGGTACAAATTACCTTGGAGAATCACATGATATGTTTTCCATAGAATTTTTTTATTTAAATTTTGAAATTCGAAAGGTGAACATCCTATGTAGTGTAATTCAAACCTTGAGCTACAAAGTTTGCACAAGCAATAAACTACTCAATAATTGGAATTTTTAAGATTTGAAAAGTGGAGCACAAACTAGACTTAATAAACTTCATTTTCTTAGTTGGGTGTATTAGCAACAAAAGTCATCTTCAAGATCAAAATTGGGTTTGACCAACAAACGTCCAGAAACTGGACGCTGGGACGTTTAGGGGTTAACTCTCAAACTTGGGGGTCTATTTTTTCCCTGAAAACTCGTGATTTGATTCATTATTAGTGTTGATGTATCTGAGTATCCTCGAGTATGCTTTGAGAAAAGGAAGTTCCACCAATGTTCTATTACTGATCCACATTCATACTTAAGTTTCTGGTTAAACTTCAATTGGGCACTCAGGATCTGTGTAAGTCTCTGTAGGCCCACTCGAGAAATACAATTGCCAAGTACAGGATGGCTTTCTTTCAATACGTACGCCAGTTTAAGGGTATGGTTGCTGCATGACCTGACCTGCAAATTTATGTGCCTAAAATCTATCTGTTCAATGGAAAGACTCTGCAATGAGCGGCTTTGTGGAGAATCGTCTATCGACAAATCACAAAACAGATGATCAAACTACTTGCCTGTTGATCTACTTATCAGCTGTGCCTTGGTGGCTCACTAATACGGCACTAATTGCAATATTAGCTGCTGCAGTAACTAATATCACCTACTAACTCTGCTTAACGAATCTCACCCACTGATACGGTTGGTGCTGTTACCACCAACCAAGAGTTAACAACCTGGATGAACAGCGGTCAAACTGAGCTACTGTATCAACAGGCTCCTTGCTTCTTCGGGGCTGTTCAAATGCCTCTATGGCAACGTGCCCGAATTGAAGACCTTGACAGCCAAGAATTCATATGAAGTTCTCTTTCTGGTAGGTACTCAGAGCATGCCCAGCAGCATGCAAAAACACCAGTCAAATCTCAAGGTGGCGGAGGTTTGGCATGAACATGGCCCCAGTAGCAGTAGAAAAGCTCATCTCAATCACCAAGAAATCTTAGCAGTGGGCTTTATTTGAGTTTTCTCCGCCATATACTGAAGCTTTGGAGGAAGAAAATTGCTCACGCCAAGCAAGAATCTTTTCCAATCAAAGGTAAGATAATGGCCTTGAAGCCTATTCATTGGCTCATGCTTCAAGGCCATCAAGTGTTATGAATTACTTTCTCTTCTAATAAACTGCCTTGGAGTTCGCACAAGGATTGTTGCTGGGGTACTTCTATTCCAACATTCCTCTAAGTTTAAAATGGCCTTCAACTTGATGCTTGGTGGACTTATTTGATCTGGAGCTGCTGGGCTTGCTCTCAGCTAAAGAAATCTTTCAGGAGTCTGAAGCTGGAGTAGGTCCACGGGGATGAGACAAAGAAGCCCTGGTGTTGCACAAACAGGGCAACGAGAGCCAATGCGAGGCCCACCGTGTGCACAAGTGCAGCAATTAATGGCGCAGGCTGCGGGACCAGGTCGCTCCCGTGGGTCGTTTTGACACTGCGCGAAAAACAAGAAGCTAGGTGCCGTAGAACCAAAACAAGGGCAGGATGAAGCCCATGAGAAAGGAGCACCAGCCCACCCCACACCCACGGCAAGGCAGAGGACGATCATAAAGTAATTAACTTTGAGACTGAGGGGTAACTATTTATGATGCAACATATTCTAGTTCAATTGAAGGAGAGGGCATCAAGAGAGTAGTGGGAGGAAGGTCGAGATGACATGTGGAGATTCGTCACTGTAGAGGGAAGGTTAGGTCTTCCAACTATTGAAGAATGTTATGTTCCCCCTACTCATATAAAAATAACTACAGTAATGAATGTTTCAGTTCCTGGTCAATTTGAGAAGAAGCTTTTCCAATACTAAAAAAACTTCATGGGCATCATCAGGTTCTTTAGCCTTCGTAAGCTGTACTTAGGAATAGGAATCGTTGCACAAGAATTTCTGTAGCAGATTCTAGAATATTGAATATGACACATAATTCTTTACCCCAAAAATCATGATGGTGGAGAGTTGGAAGTCCACTGTACCCTTGCCTCAAGAATCACATACATGTTTTGAATTTTTATCTTTCATGCAGTGAGAGCAACATGCAGGGTGAACCCTTGCAAGGGCTAAAGAACCTTATGATGTGCCATGTATGGTAGGCACATGGGAAGGTTGTCCTTAGAGCATTGCCACCCATGCCCTTCCATGTCCTCTCAGAGTCTCACACTCAAGAACTAGATGAAAAGTGCCAAGGGCCCTTCAAAAATGCCTCGACTCTCAATCCTAGCGTGTTAAGAAATGGCCCTTCAAATCATTATTTAGTTGACTATATCCCACATTCTACTTGTGATTGGTCCATTGACTATTTGATGTGCACAGTTTTTAATGTGTGAGGGGCGTACAAGGGTGGGGGAGTGTAAGTGCAAGGGCTCTTCAAATGTAGATGAACAATTTCAGCGAGTCAGCTCTAGCATGCATGGGTGTGAATGCTCTTAGTCCAGAACCTGAACAGGTCCTCACACTCCAGAAGCTTCGTCCAGCATTTCCAAGCACCGAGTCATGCATTGGGAACAGCTACATCGGGACCAGCAGCAATCCCCCACCCACGTCCACACAAAGCCTAATTAAATTTCTATGGCTCTAAAAATCTCGATAGGCCGGGCTTTCATGGTCAGCAATATTTTTCTTTACATGCCTAGTCGGTATCGTCATTCAATTATCACTTCCTCCCCGACTGATTTCTGAATTATTGTCAAAACAATATCAAGAATATATGACCCCGCACGGCACACAACCTAATTAAGGAGAACTCCCCCAAGCCTATGCCTAGGTTGGTGGTATAGAACCGCACACAACCTACTTTATATACGGTGCTCCCTTGTGCCAATGCATGATCATTTTGAAGAGCTTCGTTTTGGAGAAGTTTGCGTCTGGTGCGCTCGAGCAGTTGCTTACCAGCTAGCTGGAACTTGTTTCATCCGGGTACGTACTCCCTCACGCTTGTGATTACTGCATACACTTTTTTTCACTCTCTTGATGTCCTTGTACAGAATGATGCAATCTGCATCTCTCTGAGCTCAACTAGAATTTGTATGCTAGTGTAAGTCGACAGGGCATGCACTGTCTTGACGAGGTGGTCGAAATTCCTAAATTAGTAAAATTTAGACACATGATCATGTGGTATCAATCAGCTGTTTACAGTGCCAAGTTCTAGACCATTGGGCATATTCGATAAAACCGCAGATTTTGGTTGCTAAAGCTGAGACCCAGGAGGAGAAAGTTGCAAAATCTATACATCTGGATTTCAGGTTCGTGCTGCAGAATTACCAAAATGTGCCATTTTATCAAATATGTCATAATCATGCGAGTTCTATAATCTTGCGAGTTGCATTTTTCAAACACGTGAATTATTTGGAGTGGCAGTTGTTATACTTTCCTGATGACTAATTTGGGCAAGAATGTCTTATCGGGATCCACCCAGACTGCACCTGAACTTTAGCTGGGTGGCCGGCTCAGGGTCCCGAATTTCGAGTGCAAAACTTATTTGTTAGCTTAAATCACTAAAAGGATTGATTTATCAGTGAGTTTATCAGTGAGTCCCGGAGGCTCGATTGTGTGCCTTTGACCACCAGGGGTCCGAAAGTCCAGTTCAAGGATGGGTGCACTTTTCTGTGGTTATAATGATGTCTCTCGTAGAGTCGTAGTAACTACTATTGATGTCTCGGACTACTACTACTGGGTCTGCATCTGGATCTGGTCTACCCGAAAGACTCGTGGTTCTGCATGTAAAGTACGGGGTTACGCACTCGTACGAGTGTGTAACCCCATATCACTGCGTCCACACCCCAATGCTGGTGCAGTAATATGGGGGAATGAGTTGCACTGCGTAACCCGGTGTTGAGCCTGATTTGCCGAAGTTCCCCACGCTCTCATACAAGTGCATCAAAATGTAATGCGATCTTGCACCCTTGGTAGTGCGTAACCCTTGGATTTTACAGTCACATTTTTGTTCAGGAAAAACCTCTCGGAGGGCTTATCGTTCATTGCTTTAAGTTACCGTAGCATAGTCTGCAATTGATGTCCCTTGGGGGCCCTTTTTCTAATAGCGTTCGCAATTCGGTCCTCATTTGGTCCATTCTCTCATCCAGGAGATTAATTTACACTGAGGTTCGATCCCAAAAACCGACATATTTCCACAATGTCTGGACTCTGATGTGTGATCTGGTCAGCTACGTCCAGAACAAGTAGTCATCAGCATGACATCAGGACTCTAACCCTAAATGATAGACGATCTAGCCAAGGCTTGAAAGTGGAGGACGCACGAGGCTCTGTTATTCGAGAACGTATGTGTCGATAAGATATATCGATCTCTTCATTCCACTGGGTGTCGGTAATCTTCGCGTCGAATTCTATTCCACATAACGTTTTCCTCTGAAACCGGTTCCTCAATACTGCAACTGCAGAACTATGGAAGATATTTTTGACCCATGTCAATCAAATTTGTCCGAGCTGTCTGACGCTTATCCTCCCAGCTCCATCAACAAAGTCTCGAGTGAGGGACCCAATGTTCATCTCGGACACTCTGCACACGTGGATATTTTCACCCATGAGGGTCAGGCTTATAGAACCACGGTGTCAAGGGGGGCTGCTTCTAGGACACAGAAATTGTCAATGAAGACAGAAGTTTACGATTCCCTTATAGACGACTGGACAGTCCAAGGCGAGCTCCCAGTGCCCGCGATTGAAAGTTTGCTCCAAGCAGTCTGGTGAGTAATCATACTTTCTGATGTGTGTTACCTTCCTTTATGGAGGAGACAGACTTGGCCATGGTGTGTTTGTATGAGTGAGCTCCTTCCGGATAGAAAATTATTACTCAATATCCAGAAATTGCCGAGGAAATTGCAGGATTCAAATCATACCAGCTAGTGGAGGTTGTCTTTGATTCATGATAGCATCTGTTTGAGCATTTATCATGATGCACCTTGTAATAAATAATATTCTCTTCTCTTGCTTCATCCACCCCTTGAAAGATCATATAACAGAATTCCACAACTAACATATATCGATTTCCCTTTTTTGATATCAACTGTTGAAATATGATCCAACATATATTGACAATATCCAAGTGTTTTGTAACATGTCGACTTGAAGTTGCAAGGCAAATTACTCGGAGATTGCAGCCGTAATTGCGAAGAAAGTACAAGGGCTGGTTTCTTCGAGCAGTTCCAATCCACCGCAAATTCACCAATTCCAATGTCAATATGTCGGTGACAAGCTTATCCAGGCTGTGAAGTGTGCACAAGAGTACGCTGAATTATCTGATGCGAGTTCAAAACATATTCTCGAGAATGTTTGCATGAAACTATGCCAAGTTGCTGAGGAGGTCGAGAGAATTGTACTCGATTGCTGCAAAGATCAGTGGCTTCAAGCTGCTGTTACAACACTAACAGGTTTTACAGAACACCTCTCATCGATAGTTTTTGAGTTGGAACTATGCTCAGCACTTCTGCGCAACAGTCGCAATCAAAGTGGAGTGAATGAAATACTTTGCAGCATCAGTACAACAGAAATTGGCATCATGAAAGAGAAAGCTGCTACTGACTGGGAGGCGCTATTGGCAAAAATAAATGCTCAGATCGGGTCAAGCAATCTCAGCAAGGAAGAAAGACAGTTAGCAGACTACGTGGTCAAAAGACGGCAGATTGGCTCAGGAAACATACGCCATGATGAGGACACTTGGAAAGTAGAATACAGAAACTTACAACGGTTGGGCAAAATAGGCAGAGGTGCTTCTGCATCCGTCCATACGACCCTTTGGTGTGGGATTCACTTCGCTGAAAAATGCTACTCTCTGACAAACAACCACGAGGTGAAGCATGAAGTGGCAATCCTATCCAATTTGTCGCATTCCAATATTGTATCCTTGGTTTGTTATGCGATGGGTGCGCGCCAGTGTTCACTTGTTATGGAGCGAATGGACGGAGACCTGCATAACCTTATGGAGAAAAGGATGGAGGAGAGTGTCGATAGGTCCACTCCATTTGAGCTTTTCGAAGCTGTTCATATCATCCGCCAAATTGCGGAAGGTATGCTGTACCTCCATGAGAACAAGGTTATTCACAGCGACTTGAAATCTGCCAACATTCTTGTAAAGTTTGGCAAGAAAGATGTGCATGTCAAAGTGGCAGATTTCGGACTGTCTAAAGTAAAAGAATTTAGCCGGACATTTAGTGTTCAGACCAAGAACAAGGGAACCACCAGATGGATGGCACCTGAATTATTCGTGTCGGCATCTGATGTTGGGTTGATCAAGCATCATTTCAAATGTGACATTTATAGCTTTGGAATGGTGTGCTATGAGGTTTTGACGGGGAAAGTGCCATTCGACGACATTGAGTCTCAGAAAGAAGTTCGACAAATGGTGTTGAACAAAGAGCGGCCGCCTTTGCCCGAACAATGTCCAAAGGACATGGCTGACCTGATAACATGTTGTTGGGATCCTGAACCAAGTAAACGCCCACCGTTTCCTACCATTTGTTTGGAATTGAGGAATTTGCACTTCTCCCTCATGACAGGTATGATAATTCTTCACAAACTGTAAATGCATAATGTAAATTTGTGTGGAGGAACATTTTCTAGGTGTAGGTTTTGTAATAATCTAGAGGGCTCATGGAAGAAATTGAGATTTTGTCGATTACTTCTTGTTGGTGCTGCAACCATCACGCTTGTGTGTTGATCAGACATCATGTTACAGCCAAGTTTACCATTGGAGATCGACCAGCCCATTTTCCAATATGGTTCGTCCTTAACTTAGAGACCAATTCAATTATAGTTTCAGACCGTGGATTTGAAAACATGCTTCATGTATCGAACATCTACAGTACGTTGGCATTACCGTGGTGAGAGCATTCCAGTAGTGGCTAGCATTAAAGTCAAAGTTAATTTGACAAAAGTTAAGGTTTAATGCAGAGGACTTGCCCTTTTTCATCAAGTGTTCTATGAAAGAGCCGTTGCCTTTGGGGTATCATTTGGCAACTATTCAAGATGCCCACAAATACCGCGAAGCCCAACTGAGTGCAATGCCCGAATGGGAGATCGCCTGCTTGGTTGATGGTTGGGTGGATGGTGCTTGCTATGGAGGTTTGACTGGGTGAGCTTCCTCTCATCACTTGTACTATATACACTATTTTGACCCATGAGGTATAAAAGAGTTACTATACCGTAACTCGGTAGCGGTTTCAGCACCCACTTGCAAAATAATAAATTAAATACGAAAGTCTATTTCGGCACATACTAAAAATATCGGATATTTCCCTATTTACTTTTTTCCTTCACAAATAATTCATTTTGAAATAAATAATTTCCCTAAATTTTCGGAATCTATATTTTTGTTTTTTGGAACTGCTACCTACCGTAGTACCTTTACAGTTTTTGCTGGAATTATATTATTCTTGAAAATGCCTAAATTTTATTAAAAAAATCAAAATTTTTAAAGAATTAACATGGATATTTTACAAAGAATCCAATATTTTGAGATTGCAAACTTATAAAACTGAAATAAAATAATTATTGAGCAGATGAGTGCTGAAGTCAAATAGCTTGTACAGCAGTTACAGTAGCAATATAACTCTTATTCGTGGTCTTATTCAAAAGTTTAGGAGATATAGTAATTTGATTGTTTCTTTATCATGATTTTCAATTTTTTCTTTTTCTTTTCTGTTGCAACCATTTTTTGCCATGGTTTTCATGCAAAAGTCTGGTAATTGCTAAACATTTTATGTTCAACCTAATTCTTTTACATGTTGTAGGTCATGGATGGATGACAACCATCATAGGCCTTCAACACTGGGCCATAAGGGAGGCATACTCTGCCATTTCTGGTATGGTGAACCAACTCTTGAGTCTTGACCATTTGTATTTCATTCATCTTTCAGGACTTAGACTTACTACCGGTTCACTGTTTATTCTAATTAGTGTGGAACATGAAATATTTTGCACTTACCACAGGTAATTTACTGAAATTTGTAAACATCAAAGACGATGTCCCTGAAATCTATAAATCTCATAGATAGTGTTCTAAATTAATGTAGAATCTTGAAATAGTGTGGACCACGCAAATTTGAATAAATAGTGTTGTGTGTGAGTTTTGTGAAGTGTGAAGTGTTAACCCCTAAACGCTCAAACGACCATTTTTTAGTCGCTACCGGAATCTAACGGGTTGCCCAAAATATTACAAAAATGTTTTTGAAAAAACATTAAATATTTTAAAATACTACATCAAGTCTACTTTCCAACGCAATTTGAATTATGTCAATCCGAGTTAAACTTTACCCGGGAGAATTTTTCAAAGTGGATCACCTCAACATTGTCTAAGTGTTATAAAATTTGCTATTTGGGGAAAGTAATGATGTTCCCTCCATTATTTCTTTTGCTATTTGGAGAAAGTAATGATGTTCCCTCCATCATTTCTTTTGCTTTTTTGAAGTTTACGATAGATAAACCAACTATAACCAATCATGCTAAATATTAAACTCTAAAAGTAAAAATTATAATTTATACAAATTTTCAAAGGTTAATGATGTTAAATTCATTAACAAAACATCTAAAATTATTTTTGGAAGTTTGACCGTACGGATAATTTGTAGAGATGATGCCCTACATTTTGTCAATTGAACCAAATTTCATCAAACATATGGAAGGCACATATTATATCACATCTATGTTTTGTCCAATACCCCTCGGGCTTTTAGGGGTTAAAATATGGTTTGAATTAATTGGCTAGTTGCAACAAATTTAGGAGATACAAATTCAAGAGCCCTTCCAAAATCATGAGATTACATGTAAACTTATGACTTGGACACATTTAAAAATAATAATAAATTATCATGATACTATTAATCCTTTAGTGCCTTGAATTTTTAAGAGAATTCTTTTACAAATAGATTCATGAAATTTGGACCTTTATATTAAAATAAATAAAAAATAAAAAAACATTCTTCGTTTAGACCCAGATTGCAAATTTGCAAAGCTTGATAAATTTTCATATGGTATGTGTTCTTAAATACATTTGAAACTCCTAATGAAGTATTCCCATTTCCAAATTCTAATTTACATATTAATTGCTTAGTAGTATATGGTACTGATTAATGATGTATTGTTTACATTTGCAGCATGAAAGCATTGGAAGATCAAGGCCGTGGTGAATTGACAACCTTGAAGGGGCTCATCAGCAGATTTTTGAGAGGAAAAAACTCAGAAAATGACTCATTTATGAGCCGTTTATCAATAAGCGAGTCATTGTCACATCGCTTATCCAGAAGCGACTCATTTTTTAGTTGCTTGTCAAATTTGTATTCGTGGCATTGACCAAGTCACAACTTGCAAGTTGCAATTATTGATTCCTGGGGTTGCTTTGAAGAATACACCATGGTGTATTTGAAATTCTAGTCGCTCATGCATGAGCCACAAGCGACTTCTTGGAACCGATGAAGAAATTAAGGTGGTGTGGACAATGACTGGACGGTTCAAGACAAATACTATGATAGATTTCATGACATGTAAATTTCGAAACATCCACATTTCTGAACATCTAGATAGGCACTGGATGGTAGTATTTCACTCTTTTCATATCATTCAGACCGAGTAGATCCAACAAGTTCAAGCCTGATGGCAGTACATTATGAGTCATATTAAATAAACAAATTCAAAACTCACATACACTGATGGGTGTCTTGAGCACAATGGGTCAAACCAATGTGTCTTGAGCACAATGGGTCTCCCAATTCATTCTCAGTACACACACCGTGCAAGCTTTAATTAAATTCAAAACGATTATGCTCAAAACACTGATCAGGCTGATATTTCCTATTACTGCATCATTCTTCAGGAAACAAATACAAAGTCCTGCCTCAGCACACTGTAACACTTGTACCACCACCAACTTGCAGTACATCGCATGTACCATTTATCTCCCCAGTATCCGGCCTCTCCTCATCTCGCCTACCATGATCACCTGCACATGCATATGATCCCTAATTTGCTCCCCTAGTTCCGCCATTCTTGATCGCAGGACGGCGGTTGGCCTGCTGGCCTTCGGCTGGAACCTCATGACGATACTGCTAGAGTTGGTTCCGTGTCTCCTGCCTCTTGCCACATTCTTTGTGTCAACGTTCTTCTGGGAATTAGTTCCAGTTTCCTTCCCCAAGCCAGGTATTGACCAGGTCACCCATCAATCTCTGGGCCGCCTGCTTCTGAAAGTTGAAGACCATGAACCCCGCGTAGCCCTCTGTTTTTAGCCATTTGACGTCATTGATCCGCTGCTCGACACGGTCTTCAACCTTGAATCCTTTCAAAAGTTTTTTCTTTGACATACCTTTTCCAGCATAATCTGGCAAAAATTTGTCAGGAGCTTCCCAATATAACATTTCAAAACCGTAGGTCAACTCGTTCTCCAACCGAAAAGCTTTGTCCCCTTTTATACCTGGATAATTCTTACCAAAGTACTGGGCGTCCCTGAACAATGACTTGGACACGATCAATTTCTCCTCTTGAAACTCATAGTTGAGCTTTGCTGAAAGCATCGCCAGTGAATTAGCGACGGATTTGTCCATTCTATTGTCCTGATTGCTGGAGTATTCATCATCAATATCAACGCCATCCAAGTGATATTTCTTGACAATGTCCCTTAACTGCCTGGCAAATTGGCTGGCGTCAGCATTTTCTTTGGGACCGAACTCGGACCACCCAGTGTTCTGATGATGGTTCAAGAGTGTCAACAGCACTGTGATACCCTTATTTTTCAGATTCACTATGGTTTGCTCAGTTTTCAGAAGACGGAGAACTTTCTCATTGGCGACGGCAATCGTATCATGACGATTCTTGGCAGCTGCAACGTCACCTGCCAATGCTGTAAAACCCCCACCTATCACCCGAACGAGATTGGCTGCAAAAATACAGACTACGTCAACTGCAGAGCTACCATCGCTAGTGATGTAAGAACCCGCTTTGGCCAACGATGATGCATTGGAATCGTTGGGATCGTAATAGGCTACACGTATAAGTTACCATGCGCCGAAGTTTGCACTGTATCAACTAACCCGTTCACAGTGTTAGAATCAAGAGCAAAGAAAACCACGTCATTCTCCTGATACTTGTTGGTCGTCCGCTCGAGGCAAATGTAAAAGCAGTTGATGTTTGGATCCTTCAGGGCAAATCGACGCGCTTGCTCAAATGACAAACCGTTTCGAACTTTATTATCTTCATGAGCAGCCGGCCAAGCATATCCAGGGATCTCTTTCCGCAGGTCATTCGGCAATCTTTTCCAAGGCATTGTACCCCCGCTCTGTGAGAGACGCAAGGTTACCTGACGTAGTAGCACAATGCGTCAAAGCACGCTTGGAACTAAACCTGGTATGAAGATACCACAATATGGCAAAACCTAACATTATTCCAAAGCAGCTGCAGCATGGGCGCACCTAATCAGCCGAAAGTGAAAGCTAACTCTCAGCCACGTTGCAAACTTCCAAAACGTTCTCACCCTGAAGATGGAAGGAGCGAATCAAATATAAATCTACAGCTATAAATAACTTGATGCAGGATTTGTACCTTTAACAGGCCGTTACGGTTTGCAACTCGTAAACAATACACTCGATTAAATCACGCAGTCTGGCTGGCGTATGCCTCCGAACTTGAGAGCAGCTGGTTGAACTCAAAGATCTGAAACGCTCGGACAGCACGAAATTCTGTCAATTGTCGAGACCCAGTAAATTAGGGCGACCTTCACAAATAAGTTCTACGGTGTTCTAGCTTGAACAAGGTTAGACACACATTACAGCATGCCTGCACCGACAATGAGTCTGGATCAGCAATCTCTACGCAGCAATGAATATCAAGTTACTAAACACTTCAGAATATTGTTACTAAGAGAACACTGTCTAATACAAAAGATGAAATGTACTTCTTGACGACTTCATCCATGTAATTCAGATATGCATGGATTAGTGATCGGCTCCACAACAATATATACATCACATAAATATTTCAGTGTAACAGATTCATTCCATGAACAAATCTGACTCTCCTGTTTGTCGTATTCCCCGGCCCAAAAAGACTTACTGTGACGTCAGTACTCTTATTCACACTTAAAACACAAAACGAAAGCACAGCAGCACACAATCACGTGCCGGCTGCAACATTTTTCCTACTTGGGGCTCACCATAAAAATTGGACAGATGCACTAAATAACAATCACACGACGATACATCAGCAATGGTCATGCAAAGAAACATTCATGAGCGCAGGTGATGCTGCCACAATGTGCAAAAGGTTAACACGAAAGCAGAATCTGCTACATCCGAGGTGACCAAGCAAGAGATCGGTTACCACAAGTGTAAAACGATCAGATCGACAGGAATTTGCAGTAGGGCGACGATGCAATAGCACAAATCGCCGAGCTCAAGGCTAAGAAAAGCGATCTCAGCACTCCATCGCTCTCCTCACGCTGTCCCAAGCTCTGATGAGTGAAAACAATGTTCTGTCGTGAAGCTTACTTATGGGTCAGCAATTCGATGGGAATTAGTGCAGGAGCGGAATCACTGGCCGCCCATCAGTTATAAAAATTGAAGCTTTAATTCAATATGGTATCAGTTACTGTATATGGTAAGACTTTATCGGTACAGACTACAGAACCGATGCAGAAGGTACTTTAACCCCTAAACGTCCAACCGTCCAGAAAGTGGACGATGTAGGCCTACAAAATCAAACACAGTTTTCTCATCCGTCATTGACTTTTTGCAGTGTAGCTTTGCGCCGGTGATTCGATTAGAAAGGGGGTGATTTGTGAAATTTTTATGCCTCATTTCATGTTGTAGTGATTCACCCAAAATTTCGAAGATTTCAATGTAAAAGTGCTCTTAAAAAAGTCATCTCATAAAATTAAGTAACCAAAAAATCTCCAAAAATCACTACACTTGGAGTATTACATTTCAACCAATCAAAAAAAAATTCATGTACAAATTGTCAATATCTTATTTGTAATCAAATTACAAAAGAATTCTCAATTTTAAGTTTCAAATTTTATACAAAAATATTGGTGACAAAAATCATAGATCTAACCAGGGTTTTTTTTTCTGGCTTCTTGGAGCCAGATTCCAATGTCGTGGCACAGTCACAATGGTCTAAATCCGGAGGGACCACCCTCCACTGCATGCATGGAGCGCTTCTACAGTGCGAAAAAAATCCCTGGATCTAACGGTATGGATAGAATCAAAAGTTCATAATGTACAACTTCTATTCATATATCAAATTCAAAATATCCCTCTTAGTTACACTTTGTAAGATATCTTTGAAATTCTCCAAATCTGAAGAGGGGTGAGGTCGTTTAGAGGTTAACCCCTACACGTCGAGCCTCTGACCATAGAATCTTGCTTTATCTGTCACACTAAATTTTGGCACTATAAATAAGATAAGAATTAAACTTTATATTTTTAGTAAATGAAGCCACCCTAACTCTAAATCCCCTCTTCGACGTAAATGCAAGCACTATTCACCCACAGGCCCCATTTTTTGAAATTTCATTTTGGGCACCCAAAGATCTTTTTTTGGCAATTTGTTTTCAAATTTGGGGCCTACAGCTCTAAATTAGTCTTAATTAGTCTTGGAGGATCTTCTTGGGAATTTTAAACCCTTGGAAGAGGTGGTACTTTTTTAAAGTGGGCCCTCACATGCACAAAGTAGGGGGCAGGTTTTGTCCTCTTTGCATTAACCCTTAAACTTCCACACTATAATTACCCAGTCAAACCTCATCAATTCCTTACATTCTAAAATATATTATATTTTCTGATATTTTTCTCATATAATGTATTGTCAAACCAATTTACCCTGATTATTTCATAATTATTTAAATAAAATTAAAACTTATAAGATTTTTCAAAGCTTTTTTCTTGTATAAATCATAGTAATTACAAAAATGCTTTGAATAGTATGAAATTGTTAGGGAAAATGTAAATAATAGCGCTGAACAACAACGTGTGGGTGGCATAATTTTTGAGATTACATAAAAATAAATTTGATATAAAAACTTTTTTCTGCAGTGAATATTGGAATTTTAGGGTTTTGAGCTTTAAAGTGTTGTAAAAAACGTAATTTCAACAATTTTGAAGAATGATATAAATTGGATTACAAAGTAGAAGATAGCCCCCCACATTTTCTTAGTTGGGACCATTTTCATTTGAAATTAGGAACTAGGTGAAAATCAACTTTTGACTGGAAAACGACCAAACATGGCCCCACGGGGCTCCTTGCAAAGATTAACATCAAGGGGAGAATTTAGAGTCGGGGATAAAACCACATGTCTACTACAAATCATGTAAATTTCATAAATTTTGGTGAAATTTTTGAAATTACTATGATTCTTTGAAGTAATTAGAGTTATCTATAAAGTCGAGGAAAAACTTTCCACAAAGAGGAATTTCAAGGCAGAACTGTTTTTTAGCTTGAAAGGCGGCAAAAATGAGTTTTGGCCCTTTTTATATTTGACCGATCACAACGCACAGCGTTTTTAGAGAGATTCGAACCTTAAACCTCTCCAATGCAAGAGAAGCTCCTCAAAACCTAGTTTAACTTCCCACTGAAGAATCTCCACATACCCCTACACCAACCTTATGCTCTTTCAAGGGAAAGAGCTTGGTGGCTTCTGTGAGTGGGTGTCAAAAAATTCTATATCAAGATTGAAAACACCTTGTGGTATACATGTGACCTGGTCCTCACTTTACAAATAACTCTATTGTAAAGAAAATTCATATCAATTACAAAATGTATTCAAAACTTCCAATATTTTACCCAAGGTGTAAATAACAATGAATAATAGCACAATTTAAATAAATAAACATATGTGTATCTAAATTTAGAACAATTCCCTACACCATGGTAATACCCACCGAACTTGTAACTCCAAGAAAACTTCATTTTCAAAGTTTCCCAAAATTCAAAACGGAGTAGATATTAGACTTGGTAAGCTTCGTTTTGTTAGTGCAACCCAAATGCAGTAGAACTCATTTTATGGCCTAAATTTAGTTTAAGCAAGTAAAAACAAAAACAATCCAAAATACATTACATGGTGAAACGCTTTTACTACTCTTTCTGTAGTTGGGACCCCATGTAAAATCCTAAAATAGCTTAAATGACTTTAATTTAACTTGAAGAGGTGGCATAAAAAGAATCCAACAATGAGCCTTTACGAAAATAATTGGATGAAAAATCCTTGATCTACTCTGTGATACTTCAGTTCACTTTGGATAAGTTACATCCATGTGCCTGTATATGGTTGCAACGACGTTTAAGGGTTAAGCTTACCGGACACAATCAGTGTTCAAGATTGAAGACTTCAGTGCCCTTCATATGCAATTTTGCCCATAATATATCACAACATTCTTCAAGAACCCATTTGAACACCCTCCTCCCCAAAGGTATCATTCCTCTCTTTGAAAGGTATCTATGTTACAACTATCAACGCCAATTCCTCATAATAAAATACACACACTCCCGAACTGTTGTTGAAACTCCAGTGCCTAAAATCCTCGCTTTAACACCCTTGCTTCAAAATCCCAATGGGATCTGTACCACACACTTTCCCTTCACTAGTAGCATACCTGTCGTTTTTCATTCCCCACTTTGTGGGAACAGCGAACAGTGCCGGAATATTATGCCTATATTTCTCTCTTCTTGTGACCAAAACTACTCACCAACATTGACACAACCCATGTGCTTGGCGCGGTTTCATTCCTTTCTCATTTATAGTAAGTGAAAAGCGACACATTTCCTACTAGTGCTTGCATTTCAAGAAGCAACAACCGGGTTGCAAAACTCGCAACAAACACTCCTATTTTAACTGTTGCTGAAACTTTAGTGCCTCAAATCCTCGCTTTAATACCCTTAGGGCCTCTATACACTAGAGGCAAGAAGTCGTGAGGAGAGAAATTTCAGCCAATGAGAAATTGGTCTTCTCGGTTCCTAGGCCTCCCATTGGCTGAAATTTCTCTCCTCACGGCTTCTCGCCTCTAGTGTAAAGAGGCCCGTACTTCAAAATCCTAGCGGGATTCGTGCCACGCGCTTTCCAAGCAACAACCGGCCTCAGGACCACTTCACACCATCATGAATTTTGGACCCCACGGATTTTAACGATTTCAGTGCAAAAATTTTAGAATTTGTTTTTTTTTTTTTGACAAAATCTTGAAGGTTGGAGCTGTTTTTTATTCCCAATAGACTTTGAATATTTTTACCGATATAAAAAAAACTTTTTTTTCAAAATTGTTTTTGCACTATTTCATGCAGGGATTTCTCTGTATCTAGAAAAAAATTCAAATTTTTTTGAATTTTTTGTTTTTTTGACAAAATCTTGAAGGTTGGAGCTCCTTTCTTTTTTTTATTTATTTTTCCCAACGGACTTTGAATATTTTTACCAGTGTACAAAAAAATCAAAAAATCAAATTTTTTTTTGCACAATTTCAAGCAGGGGTTTTTCTGTATCTTGAAAAAATGTGGATTTGGACCAGGACAAATGTGGGCTGATTTTTTAATGTATATCTAAAAAGGACAGATTTGGAGTTTACCTTAGTGTTTACTCTCTCTCTCATCTTCCTCTTCCTTCTTGTTTTCACCTTATCTATTTTCTTCTCTTCTCTTAACCCCTAAAGCACCATAGGGCCCCCACGCGGCTTCTTGAACTAGAAAATGAGGAAATTCGAGTTCTTGGGCTTTGAATTGTAGGATGAGCAACAAAGAGACCCTGGGTCTTTTTGAGAGCTGAATCCGTAATTATTTCCTGATCGGAAATTCATGAAGTGTGCGATTATTGGTGATTTTTTGAGTTGCAAAGAGGCTATCAAGGCGTCACTTCAGACCCTCATACCTTCCTCCTCACACCTCTAAATTACGTGAATTTTTTTGCACATGTTTAAAATGATGATCTCTATGCACAGTAAAAAATTCAGAATTTTTGGAGCACTTTTGGACAATCCAATTTCACAAAAAACCCATAACGAGTTCCAACAATATTCTCAACAGTGGCATTTTCTCAAAAATTGTGCGATTTTGTTGATCCTATGTTCATACAAAAGCTACGTAAGTTTTCTTTAATTTCAACGGTGTTGATTGTCGAAATTACTCCACACCAATGAAGAATTGAACTCGTTACAAGAGTTAGTCAACAAAACAAGAAAGAAGGGGGGGGGGAGGGTTATACTACTCTTTTCGCTAGTTAGGCACTCTTTTGCAAGCAATATGGATTTAGGTGAACCAGTTTAGGGGTAAATGCACTAGAACGTGAAACAAACAAATCAGGGCCATGGTGCAACTGAATTTGAGGAATTTGAGAAGGTGCAACATCAAAATTTATGAAGCACACAAAATTTATTAACATCCTCTACAATTCAATGGGCTCAAAAATCGAGGGTAAAAAAAGGAGATTTCAAACTAAAAACGGGAAAAAATATTAAAAAAAATATTGTTTGGACATTTGAACCCAACGGTCTCCTTTATTTGTGTCTAGTCGACCTCTTTGGGTCAACCTGACGGAAAACCCATTGGACCAAAGAACATTATCCATCATGCAGAAAATAACATATTTAGGTAACCTCAAATTCCATGGTCAATCTCCTTTTTTCAAGGTAGTGTGAAGTGAACTTAGATCGGGACGATTATTTCAGCCAATCACAGATTTTAAAGCGTCGTTCATAGTCCATATTGTGAAGTGGCCCTCAGTTGAATCCAAAACAAATGAAATGATCCAAAACCAATACCGTGGAAGCACCTCGCTCATAGCCAACTCCCTTGAAGCTCATAATAGAGAAATTTGTAAAGTCGTGAAATCTTTGGGTTCCGGTACTGTGTCAGTGAAGATTCTAACCTACATGATAAGAAAAGTAAGTGTCGGGTTCCAAAAATAAAAACCGGATGAGTTTTATTTCCGAAAAACTAACTTGGGTGATTGGGTTTGGTCCCGTGTCAAGGCGCGCTACCGAGAAAGGCGCCAAAGCCCGTCCGGAATTAAACCACATGACCAAAATGCAACCGCCGCCAAGGCTTGAACCTTGCACCTCGTGGCCCAAACCTTGCACCTCGTGGCCCAAAGAGCCTTGTGGGCTTCTAATCCTAGTTCGACACACCTCAATTAAGCTTGTGACAATTACTTTGCGGATATCTATAAAATAGAGGATGGGGGTGCAACTACGGATGGGTGATCCACAGACTTTGCAAATTTCTCTAATATGTTTCCATTATTTGACGACATCAAAAAATTTAAGTATTTCCACATGTAGAGCAACACGCTAAGGAAGGTAATGGGTAGGTGCTTTTTGGGGGAATCTAACCCATCTTTTAGGTTACATTCACCTTCTTAATAGTATGCAAGTGGCGAGTTACTCACCCAAGTAGTTGGGCAAAAACTCATAGTTTTTTTTAGTGTTCCAACTCATGTGGCAAGTGAAACACTACTAGAAAATCCTTCGACCATATCAACAGGAAAATGTTGGTCGCGGCAGTTGATTAGGACGAGTTGTCCCGGACATTTTCTAACATAAATGTGTTTTTCCAAACTGTTGTTTAGATCAAACTAATTATTTTTAAAAAATAAAAATAAAAGATCCACGATGAAATATATGAAGCCTACCCGAAAACTTTTCTGGTCTGCCGGGGAAAAGTAGCTGCCTTGAAATTTTTGGTTGTCCGAAAAAAACTTTGGCAATTTGGGCCGATGCCTAAAGCCCCAATCACTACTTCGGGGCCCACCACGGTCTACTCACGCTCAATCGCCGGCGGTTGGATTCGAACACAAGACCTTCTAGCCCCTAACCAAGTACTAAACCACCACACCACATACAAATATTCATGCAAGTGAAAGAATTTTCTTGTTAATTATAAAAGAACTTAACTATTGGCGATTTATTTGCCATGTAATTTTTTTTTTCAATTTTTTTTTACACTGGATCATGCAGACCTTTTTCTATACCTAGAAAAAATTTCAGATTTTTTCTTTTGACAAAATTTTGAAGGCTATAGCTGTTTTTTTCCCCATCATACTTTGAATATTATTAGCAATGTAAAAAAATTTTTTTTTCAAATTTCTTTTTTGCACTATTTCAAGCAGGGATTTTTCTGTATCTAGAAAAAAATTCAAAATTTATGAATTTTATTTTATTTTAACAAAATTGTGAAGGCTAGGAGCTGTTTTTTCAGTGGACTTTGGATATTTTTAGCAATGAAAAGAAAAGAAAAAGATTCAAATTTTTTTTGCACTACATCATACTGGCTTTTTTCTATATCTAGAAAAAATTTCAAATAATTTTGAATTGTTTCTTTTTGAGGAAATAATGATGGCTGAGAGCTTCTTCTTTTTTCAATTTGCATATTTTTAGCGATGTTAAAAACATTTCTTTTCCAATATATATTTTTCATTTTATGTTACACAAACATTTTTTTCCCAATTTCTGTTTCATTTTATGTTTGACTCAACCAAAATTTAATTTTTTCATTGTAAGGTTTTTATGTTTTTGTAGCTTTTTTACCACTTTATGACATTTCATCATATATGCCTTTCTATTTCAATTGAATTTTTTTGATTGTATGTTAGAAAAACTAACTGTGGGTCTAATAAAAATAAAAATAAAAATAAAACCTTGGATATTCACCTTAAAATGAAGTAAAGAAAGAGAGGTATGTAGAATGAAAGTAAAAAAGTAAACTCGAAAGTGCATAAATTTGGGATTGATTGAAAAAAAATTCAATGATCAGAATGCTGTAGGAAGCAATAAAAAGCTTTTGCAATTTTTTTTTTGAAAAGTTGCTCAAATTGAGTTCAAAAAAAGTCTGATTTTAAATTCAATTTAACCCGTAATGCTTTGAGATATCATTTTTGGTTCGATGCCCTTTTCATGAGCTGCACGAGACTAAAAAATTAAAAATTTGATTAAATTAGAATTATTTTCTAATAAGAAATCAAGTATGCTTTCAAACCCAATTTGAATCATGCCAATCCAAGTTAAACTCCACCTAGGGGAACTTTTAAAAAACCAACACCTCTACATTGCTTTGTGTTACAAATTTTACTATTTAGGAAAAGTAATGTTGTTCTTTTCAGTACATCTTTTTTCTTTTTTTTTTTGCTTCTACGATGAAAAGTTCAATTATAACCAATAATACCAAAATTTGAATTCTAAAAATATAAAATGTAAGTTTATTGAATTTTTAATGTTAATTGCTTCTAAATTTTATAAATGAAGATCTAAAACTATTTTGGGAATTTAGACCATAAGGACTTTTATGAAGATTCTATGAATATTCAAAAAGATTCTAGAATAATATAAAAGATTTTCAAAAGATTTCAAAAGATTCCATTTTGCAATATTAAAATATTTTTGGTATTTCCCTACTTATTATAGTACGTTATTAAATTAGTTGTTTTACTACATTAGAAACTTTTTTTGTTCAAAACTATGACGTCCGTTGTACAAAAACACCCTTGAAAATAGTAGTATAATATTATGATATTATATAATATTTTTATGTTCTTTATATATATAATATTATTACATTATTATATACAATTTAATAATATATTTTTAATACGCTTCATAATGTACTTTTCAACATTTTTTAAATTGGTAATTCAATAAATTTGTTGAATTTCTGTTGATTCGGTCACGATTTTTCTTTTAGTGCCTAAACCAACAAAAATCAGACAAATTTTTTGTTGTCTAATAGGAAGTTCGAAAATTAGTGAAAACAGTCATTACAGTGCACGGAACAACAAAATGTTGTTGATTTTTTGTTGATTCGGTCGCCATTCTCTAGTAGTGAAAAATCAAACAACATGAGAATGTGGTGAATTCAAAAGCTTTAAGGTACCATCAAGAGCGACAATAAAATTAGCGTTGATGCATAAAAAGCTAATCCCTACCAATTTTTATAAGCAACTTCAAACAATTTGCAATGATTGCCAATGGGAGTTGAACCCTAGCCAAAAAGACCTTGCCTAATGCAATAAGCAATCCCACCCACCCCCAGCCCAGTTACTAAAGTGTTCACAAAATTCGTACCTCAAAACTTGCGGTCATGATGGAAGCAAAGGACTTACACTTACCATTTCAAGTTACCTTCTTCATGTAAATACTTGAACGTTTCCAAAAAAATTGTGCCAAATTGTTGTAGAGTTGATGTTAAAAATTTGAAAGATTGTTCTTCATATCCACAGTTGTGTCTTATAAGCCCGATACTATTCAGTGGTCACTTTAGAGGTAATTCCAGCATTTTATGAACATAAAAAATAATACGATGTTGTATACAAAATAGCATCTTACTAATTTTACTATAAATAATACGTAATAATGCCATGTATGAATTGTTTCATCCTTCTTCAAGTTTATTTTAGTAAATTATGTATAAAGTAAATGAAGGTAGAATCTACCCTCAAAAGGATGTGTAGTCCTTTGACAATCATATGAACAATGATGTGGGATCCTAAACGAATAGTCTTTATTGTATGCTAATTAAAAAAGACTAAAATTGTCTATATTTCTACTTTGTATTATTTATTTTTCCAAACAATTTGGAATCCAAAGTGGGAGAATTAAGTGATGTCACAGATTATTTCTTTTGATTTGGCTCATGTGAGGGGCACTTATAGTAATTTTTTAGAAACACCTGTGTGAACCATCCAAACGGTTCACAAACCACAGTAAAGCATTTATCGTGGTATTTGGTGATTTTTATACATTTCTAATAGTTATTCTATGTATTTTATTAGATTTGGAGATTGGATGATGTTTTAGTAGAGTATTTAGTATGCGGTTAAGGTTTCGCCGTGAGAGTGATTTATTGTGCGATTTGTATGAGCCTGTAAAAGTTAAATTGTTCAATTGTGGCTTTTGCAATTTATTGTTCAATTTTGGTTTTAACGGTGTTTGATGTCAATATATGGTTATTTTCCAGTGATCATTTAGAATAGCCATTTAATTGGTAGGTAGGAATTAGAACAATAGTTTATTTTCTGAATAGAAATTAGAACAAGTGTGTGTTTGATTTGTGGAAATTATAACAAGTGCGTGTTTGATTGATATAAATTAAAACAAAGGGTTATGTTGGCGAGTAGAAACTAGGACTAGTGGGTGTTTGATGAGTAGAAAGTAGAACAATGGATGAATGTAGAAGTTATTTAGTGGAGGAGGTAGGGTTAGGTAAGAGTTAAACTAGTTGGAGAGTTTGGATGAATGAATGATTTGGACGGATAAAGTTAGGTAGATGGATGGATGTAGTTTTGAAAGAAGAGGATTTAAATTCTTTGTCTTGCTCATTCCATTCTATTCTTCTTTTCTCTCTCTTCTAGAATTTAAGAGATCATTGCGGCAACGGCAACAAGGAGTAGTCAATCACGACAACACGAAGTGAGCGACCACATTGAAGATCCAAGAATTCACTGCCACATTCTTGGTGATAATATGGAACGGTCAGGGTGATAATACTGAGGGAGCTACTTAGAAGGGGTTTTGGAACACCTATCAAGGTGTATTCAACTCCTTGTTTTCTAATCTTTATAATTGTAATTGTGATTGCACATTGTTCATTTTATTGTGTTTTGGTTGTTGCAATAAATTTATGAGTTGTGTTGATTCTATGTGTTTGAGTGGTTATTGTTTGAATCATTGTTTGTGTGGTTAATTGTTGTTGCAAGTTTTGGTGTTCTTAGAGTTGTGCAAAAGCACTATCCAATTTTTGTCCCAAAATTACACCCAAGTCCAATTTTGACATAATTTTGGAGTGGAATTGTTGATTTGTGTGGAATGTTCATGTTTTCATGTCTTTTTGATCTATTTGTCGGTTCTTGTGTGTTATAGTCATTTAGGTTGAATTGTGTGTGCTGTCCTAAAATTTCACACCTTTGTGCCCCAGGGAGTGCACTTAAAGTTAAGATTTGGAATACACTTGAGTGCGTTTTAATAGCATACCCCCTACAATACTTGACCTTAAAATAGTTTTTAAATTAAGATTTTTTTAGGTGCTAAATCGTTACATATATATCTATCATTTGGTATAATTTCAAGACCAAATGTTTTTAAAATCTTATAAAAAAAATGATAGAAGTTTGAACTAAAATGTGTTGTTTTTTGCTGCAAAACTCAATTTAAAAATATTTACAAGTGACTATTTTTGAGAATTATACAACAAGAACTTTAGATTGTGTTTAACAACTTCATATTTTTTTTTTACAGTTTTTAGGTGATTTTTAAGTATGTACTTAGGGGGGTCAAAAGTACGCACTCACGTGATTCCTAGTCTTAACTAAAAGTGCATTCCCTGGGCTTTGTGCATCTAAATTGCCTACTTGAGTATTGCTTTTGGCACTTAAGTTGCCTTGAACAACTTAAAGGCATTTTATTGAGTATTTTGTCATTTGTGGTGTTTTTAGGATTTCTTAGTATGCTGTAATTTATTGTTAAAGTGTAATTTCACACCTTTCTGCATATAAATTGCCTATTTGAGCATTGTTTTCGGCACCTAAGTTGCCTTAAACAACTTGAAAGCATTTAGTTGGGCATTTCGTCATTTTGTGGTGCTTTTAGGGTTTCTTAGTGTGCTCTAATTTATTGTGAGGGTGCAATTTATCCCCTTTGTGCATCTTATTTGCCCATTTGAGCATTCTCCTTTACCACAACATCACCCTAGGTGTCCCACTATCCCACAATCGGTTAAGAGTCCATTGCTTGGAGGCACTTAGGGTTCACAAACCCCCTCGATCCACTGTGAATGACGCATTGACCGCCCGTGTGGTTAAAGTTTTCATAACCTAAGATAACCAATTTTTTTAAGGGGGGTATTATCTTTAAAAATTGAAATATTAGACGTCCTTCAACTAATTTTTTTTAAGGGGGGTATTATCTTTAAAAATTGAAATATTAGACGTCCTTCAACTAAAAAATCCATTGAGCATGATTTTTTAATACCCTATAGGTAATTAAAAATCAAGAATGCATTCAATATTAAATACCCTATTTTACTTACAATTTCTTGATAGCCTCCAATTTTATTTTTATTTTTGTTTAGAAGGAAGGGGCCCGGGGAGATCACTCAATGTATTCCTCATAAACCACGTGCGATCAAGTGATTTTTCAACCCCCTATTTACTTTTTAACAAAGTTTGATTTAGCTCCAAATTTTTAGGTGTTGTCACATAATCATTATATCTTTTATTTGAAAAGAACTTTGATAAGATCAAATTTAATACCGCGTCTAAAAACACAATTGAAGATTGAACTAAAATGATTGTATTTTCACTTCAAATATTTATGCAGATTGCATTTGGATTACAACAACATCCAACTTTGGTATACATGAACTATAACTAAGCCTTCAATTATTGGCAATTTAAAAATATTTTTTAAAATATTTTTTACCATATAAAATAGGGGGTCCAAAAAAATAATTAGCTGTACATTGTATTTATTTTCTTTAAAAAATTGTAAGTAATTATTTAGAATAAAGAAAATTAAAAAAAAAATCACAATATAAAATTTCAACATAGAAAAGCATACGATAATTTTTACAAATTGTTTGAATGATTTTTTACAATATAAAATAGGGGGTCAAAGATTTGATCGCACATGTTGTATGAGGAATACATTGAGTGATCTCCCCGGGGGAAAGGGAGTGAATTGTGAATTGGCATTCTTGACAAAGGAATTGCATTGTTGTGGGATGGCAAGGACTATAATTGTGAATGCTAGTAGAATGCAACTTGAAATTTATAGTGTTAAGAAATACAATTGACCAACAATGGGAAGATGCAAATTTTCATCCATCCAATCTGAGCCTCTATGATATTCAACTTAGGATACCCTTATCAAGGGATTATTTTTGATTAAAATAAAATAAAATAGCTCATATTATATAGTATGGTATTTTTTTTATAAGTTGTTTTCAACATTAATTGACCTCTATATTTTATCTAGAATTTTTCCAATTTTTATCTCAAATGAATATTAAATATCCTATATTTTATGGCACTTCATTTCTAAAATACCGCCAATGCCCCCCCCCCACCCTTTCAACTGGTATTAAAAAGCTGCATCATTGTAGTTTGACAGAGAATCTAGTTGTCTCAATCTAAGTTTAAATTATAGACATAGAATCTAGAAGCAAACAAACTAAAAACAACACTCAATTCCGTCTATTTAGACCACTAATATATAAAGGCATGCCAACATCTTTATCCATTGAAACCTTCTTGGTTAGGCATTAGATTTGGCAACGTTGGAATTGATTGTATGTTCCTTAAGGCATAGTGGTCCACTTACAAATTCTAGACATAAATCTTTGCATTGTATAGGGCTTAGCGTGCAATTGTAGCCATGCTCTCAATCTAGTAAGTCTTCATGCAAGTTGAAAACGAGCTATTATGAACACGCAATTCGCTATTTACGCACTTGGCCATATAATCATGCACTTGGTCCCCGGAAGCATTAAAAATATTGTCGTAAAAATTTCTCTAAAAAACAACCATTTTTGTCGTTCTACAATTACTTTCATTGTAAACAAACAATTATTTAATTTAATTTTTATTCTTATCTTTATCTTTTATCTTTATCTTTAATTTAATTTTATCTTTTATCTTTTCTTTATCTTGTTTCATTTATCTTATTTCTTTTTTGTCTTCAATTTATTTTCCTTCTTGTCTTCCTTCTTGTCTTCTTCTTTTTCTTCTATTTTTTTTCATTCCTCTTGTGGCAGCCGCAAATCCTTCGCCCGCACCAAAGACAAAAAAAGAAAAAAAAACCTTTTTTTTTTTTTTTTTTTTTTTTTTTTTTTTTTTTTTTTTTTTTTTTTTTTGTTTGGGGCTCATGAACCCTGAAAATAGAAATTTGAAAAAATAAAAATTTAGGGTTCAGCCGCCGGCGGCTGAATCCTAAACGGCGGAGGATGCACAAAAAAATATATATATATATTTTTTATTTTTTATTTATTTTTCTATTTTTAGTCTGCTGTGGGCTAGAGGGTGCGCGGCCGCGCATCC
This sequence comes from Pohlia nutans, assembly GCA_022496805.1. Taxonomy (NCBI): domain Eukaryota; kingdom Viridiplantae; phylum Streptophyta; class Bryopsida; order Bryales; family Mniaceae; genus Pohlia; species Pohlia nutans. The sequence continues at coordinate 27,107,340 of CM040085.1, read as the reverse complement.
TTTGCCTCATTTTCTCCTCTCCTCCTCTCCCTCTCTCCCTCTCTCCCTCTTCTTCTCTCTCCCCTCTCCCCTCTCCTCATATATATAGGGGAGAGAGAAGAAGAGGGAGAGAGAAGAAGAGGGAGAGAGGGAGAGAGGGAGAGAGGGAGAGGAGGAGAGGAGAAAATGAGGCAAAGGGTGCGCGGCCGCGCACCCTCTAGCCCACAGCAGACTAAAAATAGTTTTTTTTTTTTTTTTTTTTTTTTTTTTTTTTTTTTTTTTTTTTTTTTTTTTTTTTTTTGAGTTCGTCTTCTTTTTTGTTTGGGGCTCATGAACCCTGAAAATAGAAATTTGAAAAAATAAAAATTTAGGGTTCAGCCGCCGGCGGCTGAATCCTAAACGGCGGAGGATGCACAAAAAAATATATATATATATTTTTTATTTTTTATTTATTTTTCTATTTTTAGTCTGCTGTGGGCTAGAGGGTGCGCGGCCGCGCATCCTTTGCCTCATTTTCTCCTCTCCTCCTCTCCCTCTCTCCCTCTCTCCCTCTTCTTCTCTCTCCCCTCTCCCCTCTCCTCATATATATAGGGGAGAGAGAAGAAGAGGGAGAGAGAAGAAGAGGGAGAGAGGGAGAGAGGGAGAGAGGGAGAGGAGGAGAGGAGAAAATGAGGCAAAGGGTGCGCGGCCGCGCACCCTCTAGCCCACAGCAGACTAAAAATAGTTTTTTTTTTTTTTTTTTTTTTTTTTTTTTTTTTTTTTTTTTTTGTGCATCCTCCGCCGTTTAAGGTTCAGCCGCTGGCGGCTGAACCCTAAATTTTTATTTTTTCAAATTTCTATTTTCAGGGTTCATGAGCCCCAAACAAAAAAGAAGACGAACTCCAAAAAAAAAAAAAAAAAAAAAAAAAAAAAAAAAAAAAGAAGGTTTTTTTTTCTTTTTTTTTTTTTCTTTTTTTGTCTTTGGTGCGGGCAAAGGATTTGCGGCTGCCACAAGAGGAATGAAAAAAAATAGAAGAAAAAGAAGAAGACAAGAAGGAAGACAAGAAGGAAAATAAATTGAAGACAAGAAAGAAATAAGATAAATGAAACAAGATAAAGAAAAGATAAAAGAAAAAATAAAATAAAAGATAAAGATAAAAGATAAAGATAAGAATAAAAATTAAATTAAATAATTGTTTGTTTACAATGAAAGTAATTGTAGAACGACAAAAATGGTTGTTTTTTAGAGAAATTTTTACACAAAAATTTTTAAGCAAGATTTGCTCATGAAATGAACGCACTTGACCAAGTGCATAAATAGCGAATTGCGTGTTTATGTCAATTGCAAAATGAGTTCAAGAAAACGAAAATAGTCTTTATCAAAAGAACAACATGGAAAAAGTGAGGTGCAAGTGAAGAACAAACTTAGAAAGAGGAGAAGATAAGAAGAATGAACAGTCAACATAATACTGTAGTTTACTAGCAAGTTTGGTAGAAAACAATTCTAAAAATAGATGCCTACAATTTCGGAAAATTATTGGCATCTTTTGCCAAATATTATATAAATCATAATTCAAAATTGCTGAAAAGTGATAAATTGTTACTTTTCACTAGGTTTTAACTTAGTTGGAAGGCATGTGTGAATTTTCATGGAGAGAAGGTGCTGCTCTTGTAATCAAGTTCACTTACATTAGTCCACAGAATATGGGTTGAGAAGTAGCAAGACTCTAGGTGAGGCTTTTGAAATGTGTCTTATACAGATTTTTCGAGTCCAATTGAGCATAGAAGATGAAGTTTTATAGAATTGCATCTAACTAACAAAAGTTGAGAAATTAAGCAATCTTCCACCTCCAACAAGTTTTGTGTCAAAATAAGTCTTTGTGCAAAAGATATGGACATAACAACGCAGCAGTGTATTGGTCAAAAAATCAAAATGCATTCCTAATAGTTTTTTGGAGCTCATTTGTGCATAGAAGATCAACTTTTTTGGAATTTTGTTGGATTTAGAAAAGTTTGGAAATCAGGTAATCTTTCACCTCCAACAAATTTTATGTCATCTGAACACTTTATGCAAAAACTATGTGTGTTATAAAAATGAAGACTTGGTGCTTCACCTCAAAGTTTACATATCCCACATGCATTGTTCGGATACAACTCCACTCCACTTGTATAAACTCAAGGGTCACAGAGGATTTACTTATGGTGGAAATGTTAATATTTTAGTCTATTCAACCTAATAAAGAGCAGAGAGCATTCTAAACTCTCTACTCACATCTTACTTGTCAACCAATGGAAGACTGTTGGACTTGACAACAAGCCAAATTTTTAAAAATTTAAGGAGAAAATTGCCAAAATTATTAATATACTATTTTTAGGTGCCGAACCTACTTTTTGAACTTTAATTAATTATTAGGCAGCAAGGTGCCAAACCTGCTAGTAAACTACGGTAGTGTATTGGTGTGGGTGAAAGCATGGTAAAGTGGACCAACATTGATCCCTATGAAGAAGCAACAATGCAAGGTCAAAAAATACATTAAAATTTTATTTTTTGTAAAACTTTTTTTAATAATAAAATAAAAGACATGATGTTTAACCCCTAAATGACAGAGGGGGTAAGGGCAAAACCTAGATGTGTTATAAAATGTTACTTATGTAACTTTGATGAAGTTTGGTCCAAAAGAGAAAATGAGAAGCATGATGTTTAGTAATTATTTGTACGGTCAAAGTCCCAAAAATAGTTTTAGATACTCATTTAATGAATTTAACCCTTTAACGTCCCGATTCAACACTGTTTTCAAAGAAGCGCTATAAAATGCTTGATGAAAACCAAAAATGGGGTTCATGGTCAAAGCAAAGTTGTAAATGTCAATGTGAAGATCACATCCGTACGGTTGGATTTATTGTATTATTGTTTAATATTTTAAAATTAATTTTGCAAGGTTTTCTCTCGAAATTCAATTTAAAATCCAAAATTAGTATAAAAAAATTTAAAAATATGGTAATGAAATTGAAATAACATGCACTACGAGATGGTATGATTTCCATTATTTGATTCTACTTATTTTGAAAAATCATATTTAAGGTCCCATTTTTTGAACTAAGAATGAAACTTGACATAAACCAATTCTCTTGTTTTTCTAAAAATCATAATAACCTTTTTTGAAGATCCAAACCGTACAAATGATAGTCAACTTGCTCAAGATCTAAGAGAAATTTTGGTGGATGAAAACTGTCCGATTTGGATGAGAATTGAGCAGTTTCAATCTGTGCGTCGTCCACTATGTGGACACTAGCGCGTTAAAGGGTTAAGAGCATTTACCATTTAAAATTCACCAAAATTACAAATTTTATTTCTAGAATTTGAAGTTTGATACGATTGGTTAAAACTAAACATTCTATTCTAAAATTTAAAAAGGCAAAATTTTCAAATGAGTAAACATCATTAGTTTCCCAAAATAATAAGTTTTATAACACTAGGACAATATTGAAGTCTTTGTCTTTGAAAAAATCCTTAGTGAACCTCAATGTTGCAAATGAAATGTATCAAAAAGCACTAGAACATGATCTCGGCCCCCAATTTAAACAAAAAATCAGAACTTGAAAAATGTCATTTCTTGCCCATGGGCAGTCACTGTTGTTTGGGCTGTGACCACAAAATGGTTGATCTGTCACTTAGGGGTTAACAAAGTCTTACGAAGAAAATTGAAATTTTCATCTTCAATAATTATTTATGTATGTTGTAATGACATTGAAGTAGTCAAAATTGAAAAAGTAGTTTCGAACCAAATTGAAAAGTTGATATAAAAGAAGTTGAAAATGCATTAAATATTTATTTTTTTCAAGAGTTTTTTCTTTGGAGCCCTCAAAGACACAATGGACTTAAAGAATATAAAATTTGTGTTGATATTAAATATGATTTAATTCATCAAATTGCTCCCAAAATTGGAGCTCGAAAATCATTTATTTTTGAGCTCTACTTTTAGTATTTTTTTTTAATGATTCTTACTTGGAAACTTTAGATTCGAGTACTTATAAGAACAATAGAGGGCACCATAAAATTAGAACCAATAGTAAAACAATTTGATACTCTTTTATAGCCTTTGACCAAATACATTGTAATTTCAACATGGCCGATGAACTTTTTCGTACACAATACTATGTTTTCACACATATTTAAATTTATTTTAAAAAAATATATCGTTTTAATTATATTTGAAAAATACAGAAATACTCATTATCTTATAAATTTTGGAATGATTGGCTAAAAGTGCACAATTTAAAACACTGAATCATCTTTTATATAATGTGCAATATTTCAACTTATAAAATTATCTTTTGATTGCTTATAAAGAGATCTCAAGACACCTCTATCGAACTATGATAAATTTCAAATGAACAACTTCAACACTATTGAAGTCTGATGATTTCAACCAAATGAATCATAATGAATTACAAGATGAGAGTATTGAAATTTTAATTTTAGTGAATTTTCAAATAAAATTTGTGTAAATTCTTAAAAATATCTAGGCATTTTATTTCAAATTCAACTGTGCGGATGTCTTCTAATAAAGATGCCTTACAGATGTTCTGAGACTTGAAGCTCAAAAAAGTTAAAGAAGCATAATTTTATAATACATTTAAAAATTGCCCAAAACCTGTAGGCACTTAGGAGTTAAGGGCCAATTCAGACTTCGGTAAAGAAGTCCACCAGTCAAGAATTTTAGGAAAATGGAGCAATATGATTGGAACAAATTTTGTCCTTCACTGGTTGGGGTTTACACCACAACCAAGACTTGTCCGGTGGAGAACTTCAAGCATGGAGTGAGAAAATGACATGGCTGCCAACGTCGCAACACTTTTTGCAATGGGGGTTCTCCGGAGGTCAAGTTTATTTGGCAACCTCAAAGCCTTGGACAAGAAACTTGGCCTCCGAAGAACTCCAACTTGATTAAAATTATATTTTTGTAGACAAATCTAAATTGTACAATTATCAATTAAGAGCTTCACCATTTAGATGGACATGGATTGTGCCATGATGGGTATGGATTGTGCCACATATGGGCATGGACATTAAAAAAAAATTGTTTCTAATTGAGAGCAAATTTCAAAATTTTATTTATTTTTAATCATTAAAAATTCTTACAATATATTTTATTAAAAAGTTATGATAAAATAAAATAGTTAATTAAGATGTGTTTATTAACCCTTTAGTGCCCAAGAGACCACATTGTGGTGATTGATGTGTTGAAAACGCAAATAACGGAAAATACGTGAACAATTGGATTTTGAATTGTGAGGTTGAGAGTTGGAGATTTATAACACACATCTTCTAGAAAAAGAAAATTTCAATTTAGAGCTATGCAACTATCAAAATACCTATGAACAAGATGTGAAAATACCGCAAATACTTGAAAATACAATAAATACTCACAAATACAACACATGCACTATGCGGTATTTCTTATGTTTGGAAGTATGTTATCTTGTTTTATTTCTTTGGATTGTGTTCTCTTGTTCATTTTCCATTAGTATATGTATTCCTATCTTGATCAATGTACCAACTCCTTTCATATTTTAACGTATAATTTTTTGTTCTAAACCGTATATGGATAAGTCACTATCACTTATAAATTCACAATAATTATGTGTGAGTCTGTTCTTGAATGAAAGATTGCAACAAAGAGGTGTTGATGTAGGTCATTGCTGAACCTCTTCATTTTCATTTTTGAAAATTTAACCCAAATTCTATTTAACTTTGAAATCACACACCCTCCAAAATCTCATTTTTGAGTGTACATTACACAGTTCAAAGTCATACTATAATCTTCCAATCCAACGATCCAATCTTACCAAAGTTTAATTGGCATTTTTTTGAGCTTACATTTACATGGTTAAATACTATTAATAGTATCCACAATTTGAATAGAGAGATTTTAAAGAAAAAAATCACCAAAAAAACTATGGTTTCTCTAGAACCACCCTTCTTTCTAAAGGATTAGTGCTTGTCGAGTTAATTTTTTTAAAGAATTGAATTTTAATGTATATCCATGATAATTTAAATTTTCTTTTAATAAAGGAAAAAATAATAGTATTCAAAATATTCGATTTCTAAAGAAATTATTATCATATTATAAAAACCAATGTTCTTTGTCTGCGAGCTATTCTCGTTCCTAGTCTGTGGACACGAGCCGTTAAAATCTAGGAATTATCTGAACCATAAGATTGAAGGCTTCACCACCAAGATTTCTAAGAAAATTTCAGGATAATTCCTAGATTTTCAAAAAACCATAATACACTTTAAACAAACCAAAAATTTGCTTTCTTGAAAGAATAGAAGTTAATCCTGAAGGACCAAGCAACCCAAATTGGATCTCATGTTTTATTTTAGCAATTTTGAGTAAGTCCTATGTGAACTTCTTTTTGTTCAAATTTATGTGTTTTTTTATTTTTATCAATGTATATAATTTTTTCCACAATTTCTAGTGATATCAAATTTAGTCCCATCTAAATTATACTTTTTATTGTATGATTGATTGGATTTGTTATTTAGAAACTATCAATCTTTGGCCCTATAGGGGTTAAGGAAGTAAATTTTGGGCTAGTATTCATCCTTACTAACATTGTTGGTTTCTACACTAAATAGGGGTATTAAGGGGACTGGAAATTAGAGGCACTTACCCTATAAAGTTCATGGCTCATGGTACTAAATTAGTGAAAATAAATACGATTATTAGTTCTAAAGTTTTGTTGTTCTGCATGTAAAATAATAAAAAAAAGAAAAATGAAAAAATGAAAAAAAATGAGAGATTATAACATTTGAAGTGAAGGGTATTTTTTGGTTTTAACCCGTACTGAGAGTCCCTAATTTTTTTGGGTTTAAAACATCATTTCTTTTGAAGTGTTATAGGTCTAAATGTAAGTGAGTCCATTAAAATGACTTAATGTGTCTACAAACTTTGCCAAATGTCAAAAAGTTGCAAAAAATAATCTTAGGCTGAACCCCCTTCTACTAAAATGCTTATTAGAAATTCATAACATCTTGGATCGATCTAAAAATTTTATCACACAATCTAGAAGTGTAAATGCAGATTTCCCAACAAGTTTTTATTGAATTTGAACATTGTATGCAAAATTTACAGCTCTTCAAAGTTGAAAGCAACCCAAAAACGTTCAAAATATGACCGTCAAATATGATCACAAAGTTTCTACTATGGCCAGCCAAAACTCTCATATTGGTGAGGTTGTCCAGTGGACATCTCCTGTAGGTGAAGTTGTCCGGAAGACTTTTTCGGTTGGTGTTTATACTACAACCAGTCAAGACTTCTTAAACCCAGGATATCGGTATAAAAGGCCATCTAGGCTGGTGGTTACTACTAGTCTGCAATCTACTACAATCTACTCTAGTGCTGTTGGTTCTAACACTGCCAAAACTAAAAGTGTCATAAGTTACTCAAAACTTGCTCAAATCATGCAAACAAGGTACCAATCTTATAGCCCCCGTCATGCCGTTTCCAAAGATCTAAAGAACAACACCATAGGACTAATATTGAAGGAGGTATCAACTTCTAAAGGTCAGAACCCTAGAAGTCTATATCTCCATATTATACTTGAATTTTTTGAGTGAGGTATGCATCTTGTAGCCCTTGTTCATCCGTTTCCAAAAAGCCTAAGACCACTACCATACGACTGATATTGAAAGAGATATGAGCTTTTAAAAACCAGATGTTATATTGTTCACATCTTGCTCAAAACTTACTCAAATCTTGCTTGTGATATATGCACCTTGTAGTGCACGACGAGATCTTTCCAATGAGCCCAAGATCAAATCCTAACTCCCAGTATTGAATAAGATATGAACGATTAAAGCTGCTAATTGAGAATTTAGGTGTTCACAGTGATAGGGGGATTCAAATGAGTCCGCCTATAAGACCCCCTATAGCTGTCTTATATACCAAAACCCTGGGTTTAAGGCATTATTTTATTGTCTTTCCATCTTGTCCGGCATCCCACTGGTTGCTTCAAATAATCATATCTTGGGCAAAACTTCTTGACCGACCGATGCACTTCTCCACCGTAGTCTAAACCGGTCTTAACCCCTAAACGTACCAACCCTTTGAACAGAAGTAGATTCTAGCCTCAAAAGTAGATATTAGCATGGCTTAGATGTACATGAGGTGTACATGAGAAGACCATTGCAAGCATAAAATCTACCCAACAAATTAGACATACTTGTAGTTGGAGGCCTCTCCAATATTATCAACAGCTCCCCATCACAAGAGATTTATTGTAATTGGTAGAGAATTTAATAGGCTTTCAAAGGTTACTTGGATGAAAATCATCCGAGGTTATATGAGAAAGTTACAAGGCTTCAAATCTGTTCATGATCCAGTTTCTGGACGCTGGGACGTTTAGGGGTTAAGATTGAGAAACTTCATTCTTCTCCTCGGCAAGTAAATTCCCCCAGTTCGCTACTGTTCTCATTCTTCACACTCATTCATGGAATGTCATGGCATGATTTGTGGAGAATGACCACGATTGGCTCCTCAATTCTCTTTGCATGTTCTCAATCTTAAAAGAATTAACTTCTGGAATGCCCCGCCTGTGACACCTATTGATGCATTTTGATAATTTTCAACTTGAGCCAACAATTGGGCCCTAGTTTAAACTAGCCTGGAGTTTAGGGTATATGGGTTCTTGTGTGCAGGAGAATCACTTGTCCTCTCTGCCTGCCGGGACTTACACATTGTTTCCAATGCCATAGCCAGGATTTTGCTAGAGAATTTGCTCGCTGCCTGGTGATTGACTAACAGAGTACACTGGAATTTAGGGTTTAGGGTTTATTGGAAGTTTATTGCTACGGTACCGGCTTCAGCTCATCAGGAATACAGAATTGCGTGAAAGGTATAGAATCAGAAATCTGGCTTAGTATTCGGTGTCAAATGGGGCTCGGTGTTTGTAGCTGGGGATTTGCAGCGGTTCGCCCGAAGCTTCACAACATAGACATCACAAGGAGCAGATACAGTGGCATTACAAGAATCAATTCTCCATTCCCAACCACCTTGTACCAAAGCCCTGCACAACCATTTTTCCTCGTGACCCGTTCTTGTTCATGTGATTCTCTTGGTTGGGATTGGGCTTGCATTGAAATTTTGTTGTGAGGTTTTTTTTCATTTGTTTTGGTAGCTATGGCGCAGAGGGCGATGTCGCTGCGATGCTGGTCGTCCGTGCCGTCATGTGAGGTTCTGTCAAGTAGTAGCCGAGTCTCGTCTGTTGGTACGTCGTCGTTGCCGGTGGCGTTGAAACGAAGCGGTGGGGTTGCCACCAATGGCCGGTTGCAGTATAATGTTGCAGATTTTTTTACACTGTCTAGACGTAGGAGGAAGTTCGTTGTTACGAATGCGAGCAAGAGCAGGTGGTGGGAATCAGAGCCGCTGGTGAAGGGTAGCGTAACGAGGAGAGCAATGCATATCGTCAAAACCTTGCGCTCGTCAAGTAATGTCCAGGCAGACGATATCGATGCAGCTTTGCAGAAATGGGTAATTAGCATGCAGCCCAAGCGAAAGGATTGGCTTAATGTGCTCAAGGAGTTTGACAACAAATTGGAGCGTCTGCTCTACTTCAAGGTACAGCACACACGTTTCAGGGTTTAGGGTTTAGGGTTTTTTGCGTGATTGAAATAGTTCGAATTTCGGTTAATTTACTTGTTTTGTTTCTTGCACAATTGGACCCTTCACGCTTGAAATTGGTCCGTTGATTATTTGTGTCTAATATCATGGAAAGAACGTGTTTTTAGTGTATTGATGCGAGAGTCCCGAACCGGTCCTTTTTAGCACTTTTGAGTGGGTCATTTGGGACTTTCTTTTGTTCAAATTTTATTTATTTATTGACGAACGCATGGAACGTTCTTCATTGATTCTGGTGATGTAAAATTTAGCCCCGTTTGATTATTGATTTTTCACAATATGATCAATCAAATTGAGCTTTTCAATCCCCATGAAATCTCGGTCCTTGGAACCCCTTCATGGTTTTAAAATGACAAATTTTATTGATCATGTTGTGAAAAAGATAATCCAGGTGAGACCAAATTTTAAATCACTGGAATCAGTGAAGGACATTGCATGTGTTGGTCAAAAACAAAAAAAATAGAATAAAAGGATGTGTACATAGTACCTACTCAAAATTGCTAAGAAAAACATGAGGCCCAATTCGGGCTTCTTGGTCCTTAAGGGGTTAATTCTCAAGATGGGTAGAGATCGACCACTTATTTTGGGGCTTTAGGGTACGTTCTCAAGTGATTGAGCTGAACTCTGCAGATCTCTGAATGGGGACTTGAGCAGAGCTGGTTCGAAGCCGGTGTCCGAGACTACACGAAAGTGATTGACAGGTATGGTAAGGAAAGCAACGTCGTTGAAGCGGAAAGGATGCTCCGCATCATGGAAGAACGTGGTATAACTCCGGATTTAGGAACCTACACTGTGCTGATAGCGGCTTACGGACGCTCAAAAATGTTGGAAAAAATTCACCAAGTGGTGCAGGAGCTTTCACTGGCCGGTCTGGAACTGGACGCTGTGTTTTACAAAACGATGATCGTTGCATACGGCAGTGCAGGAATGGTCAAGGAAGCGGAGGATGTGTTAACCAGCATGGAGTCAGCTGATGTGCCAGGCGGGCTGGACGCCTACCTTGCACTTCTGACTGCGTATGGAAGGCTAGGGCAAGCCACTGACGCCCAGAGAGTCTTCGACCGTATGCACTTGAAGGGCTTTCGTGGGGACTTGAAAGCCTTCACAGCGCTAATGGAAGCTTACAGCAACGCTAAAGACTACTCCAATGCAGAGCTCGTCTTTCAGAGCCTCAGAGCGGGAGGGCTTAAACCTGATGACAGAGCGCTCGCCAGTTTGGTTTCCGTGTATGCCAGTGCCAACATGTTACAGAGAGCTGCGGAGGTCTTGGTAGAGCTGGAAAATGCCGGGGTGAAAATTGGGCCCATTACACTGACCTCATTGATTGGATGGTTCGGTAAAGCGGGACTGGTGGAGGAGGCCAAACAATGCTTTCAGGAATTGCAGCGGAAGGGCCTGCCGTTGTCAAGTAAAGCTTATGCAAACATGCTCGCTGCTTATGCCCGGGCTGGGGAGCTCGCATTGGCTGACAGTGTCTGGGTGGCTATTGAAGAAGACGGGATTGCACTAGATGACCGTGCATGTCGACTCATTGTGGAAGGGCTTTTAGATGGACCGGTCCATGAACAGGGCCAGCAGCTCTTTCTTTCAAAATTGCATGCCCAAGGGTGGGAGCCTCCGTTGGATTTGAGAGTTGCTCTCGCTGGACTCAGGGAAGTGGTGGCTTGAAATTGCCCAATAGACAGGGACACTCTGCCCTCTCTAATTGCACTGCCTCGAGGCTTTAGTCACACACTTGGCATGTGGACGTTGTCCATGACAGAGAAGTGCAATTACAGAGTGTGCAATTAGAGAGGGCACATTGATAGGGACTAGGCATTCTTTATGTACATTGAATGAAACGATCAATTACAACACTTCGGCACCGACCTATGCAGTCCACAGAAAAATGAAGTGCATGTGAGATACCGGTACAGTTCTTGCTGGTTGTATTTCTGTGTACCTTATGCAAGCTACGGGTGTATGTAAAATGTCCTGGAAGTGTGATGGAAACGAGTGTATGTGCAATGTAAACTGCAATGGTTGGAGCTGGCCACAGACATAGTTAGAGGCTTACCACACTAGAAGAAAAATAGAGAAAAGGCAATATAAAGTGGAAGCATGTCACTGATCTATTAGAGCAAGTGGTTACCACACTTGAGGAACAAGTACGAAAAATTAAAGAGTCTCTTCTTTTCATTTATGGTAACATGCGGGCACATGAAACATGACATGGCAATGCAAAAGCAAGTGTTCTTGTTCAAAGCATTGCAGCATTGCTTGAAAGTTCATGAACAGATAAACTTTTGTATATTATTCATGCCATGTGGACTTGGTGAGTAGTTTGGAGGAGTCAAATCCAACTAAGTTAATGTCGAGCATTTCCTCCACACACACACACACACACTCAAAGCTGTGCAGGAGCTGCGGAGACAGAACCTGCCAAGAAAAAGCCACAATAGTAACTAGACCCAGTTCAATGAACATGCACCAAAAACCAGGAGACTCCGAACGTACAGAAACCGGATGATAGATAGTTGTATCATTCATCCAAGGCCTAAAGCAGCAACACATTGATCAACAGCAGTGCGCTTCTTCGTGCTGGAGCTTGCTGAGCTTGAATCTACTTGTCAGCGTTCCATAATGCGACCCTCTGATCGATTCCGGAACCAGTCAATGCTGTTCCTGCACAAAAAACTCTCGTGAATTCCTGTTGGTTTCATTGAAATTGCGTACAGAATTCGAAGGGGATTGTTGTTTTTGTTGCAGAGGAGGAGCTAGCGATGGCGGGCAAAGTTGATGGCAACCTGCTGGCAGCTCGCGCGTTCGCCAGAATGGGCGTGGAGCAGATGTTCGGTGTGGTGGGCATTCCCGTCACCTCCTTCGCAACGTCCTGTGTGCGCGAGGGCGTGCGCTTCATCGCGTTTCACAACGAGCAATCAGCAGGCTACGCCGCGAGCTGCGCGGGCTACTTGACAGGGAAACCCGGCGTGCTCTTAACAGTCTCAGGACCCGGTTGCGTCCACGGCCTGGCCGGCCTCAGCAACGCCCATATCAACACATGGCCGATGATTCTCGTCTCAGGGTCCAGCGTGCAAGCAGATATCGGCAAAGGCGATTTCCAGGAGCTCGACCAGCTGGAAATCGTGAAACCCTTTGCGAAGTACGCCGGGAAAGCGCATTCGATTTCCGAAATCCCGAAAGTAATCGCGGAGGCGGTCGCGGCCTCCGTTTCTGGTCGCCCCGGGGGGAGCTACGTCGATTTACCCTCGGACGTTCTTCATGAAGAGGTTGAAGAATCCGAAGCCGCCCAATTGCTCGCGCCCTTGAAACCCTATGTACCCCTATGGGAAAACCCCAATCAGAAACTCCCCGCAGGTAATGCATCGATCGTTGAAGCGGCCGAATTACTGCGTAATGCGAAGCGGCCGTTGGTGGTATTCGGCAAAGGCGCGGCATATGCGCACGCGGAAGGCGCGCTGAAGAATTTGATCGAGTCGACGGGGATCCCGTTCTTGGCAACGCCGATGGGGAAGGGATTGTTGCCCGATGCGCATCCTTTGTCTGCTGCAGCTGCGCGATCTCTCGCTTTAGGCGAAGCCGACGTCGCGCTCGTCGTGGGCGCGCGGCTGAATTGGCTGCTCCACTTCGGGGAATCCCCACGATGGTCTCCTGACGTGAAATTCATCTTGGTCGACGTTTCGAGCGAGGAGATTGCGTTTCGGAAACCCGCGCTGGGGCTCCTTGGGGATGCCGATGTGGTGGTGAAGCAATTGAACAGAGAGATTAAGGACCAGCCATTTGCATTGGGGAAGAACCATGAGTGGGTGAAGAAGATTCAGGCGAAGGTGCAAGCGAATGTACAGAGGATGGCGCCATCGCTCAACAAAGAGGTTGTGAATTTTTTTGTGGCTATATTGATCGCCAACTTGCTGTTTGAAAAACTATGTTGCTATAAGAAAAATTGGGTAAAAAAATAGAGTATATCGCCATAACCTTCCCTTATCATTGGTATGTAGAAGGCTCCAAGAACTCTATAGAATGCTATGTATTTGTAGTAAATCGCCCAAAAATGCTTTCTGTTTTTCAAGTCTCAATTTTCAAATCGCTAATGGGACTCCCTTGAAATGGAAAAAAATCTCAGGTTGTGCCGTTCAATTTCTTGACGCCCATGCGCATCATTCGAGATGCGATTCTGGCTGTGGGATCTCCGGCTCCCATTTTGGTTTCTGAAGGCGCGAATACTATGGACGTGGGAAGATCGGTGTTGGAGCAGACGGAGCCCCGGACAAGACTGGATGCCGGAACGTGGGGTACTATGGGCGTCGGGCTTGGCTATTGCATTGCCGCGGCTGTGACCAACCCTGACAAGCTTGTGGTCGCTGTGGAGGGCGACTCTGGATTTGGTTTCAGTGGCCTTGAAGTTGAGGTGTGCAATCCTAACCTTCAGCTTCTGCATCTGGCATTGTGCGTCTTGTCCCTGCTTGCATTATCAATCTGAAAGAGTTCAACCCCTAAGCGTCCACTGTAGTGTAGGAAAATTGGACCCCCTGTTGCAAATCATCTGTTTGTGTGAAAATGACTTCTGTCAGTTTGACACGATCAACACTGTTGATCTTGTACTATAGAACAAGAGCATTAAAATGATGTATTGCAATCAGAAAACCGAGGTAAAATGAGAAAATGCCACCGTTGCAAAGTTCAGTGATGTAGATGGTCATATTGGGCGTTTTAGACGCTTAGGGGTTAATTCCAATTGGACACTTCACCAAAAAAATGAGATTCATCAAGAACAGGAAGTATGCATGGCAGGATATGCGAGAATGTGTTTAATACTCTCTCTTTAGTTACACCTTCTCTGATACCATGTTTTTTGTTCTCCCACCAAACCTTAAGGAATGGATGTACCCTGTTCAAAAGTTACTGTCATACTCTCTTCTGTCACAAGAAGTTGCATACAAAAGTGATAATAAGGAGTTTGAAAAGGGTTTAGACTACCTCCCTAACCCAAGTACTTCTTCAGTGTCACTTTTACATGCAAATACTGTTGATTGTCACAAATGGTTGTCACAATCAAGTGTGCAACTTCAAGTGCACAATTTCATTTTGAGCCCTGTGCGATTCTGAGCCCCGAATTCTCGTCAAAATCACTAGTGAGTGTTAGACTTTGCGATTTGTGCCCTGCAGTTTTGTTACCAAATTGGGCACAATGTGATTCTTCTTTTCCCGAAATACCAGTCCCTTTAGAGTATTGGTATGTGATTCTGAAATTGCTTTCTTCTGTGGGCCGGCTCTAGCACCCCCTACTTAGAGTTTTGTTGGAGAATTTCCCTCTTATTGTAGAAGGCGAGTCTCACATTCTGACACCTGTTTTATTATCTTCATCTGATGTGGAATTTAAGTATGCATTGCAGGATATTCGAGAATGTGTTTAATACTCTCTCGTTAATAACACCTTCTCTGATATCATGTTTTTTGTTCTCTCACCAAACCCTAAGGAATGGATGTACCCTGTTCGAAATTCACTATCATACTCTCTTCTGTCGCATACAAATGCGACAATAAGGAGTTTGAAAAGCGTGTAGACCACCTCCCTAACCCAAGTACTTCTTTAGTGTCGCTTTTACATGCAACACTGGTGATTGTCACGATGTGTTACATAACTTCATTGATAATCTCGTGCATTTTGGGTGACATTTGGATGTGATTTTATCAGCTCTTGTTTTTAATTTCTGTGAAAGGTCGTTAGAAGGTTATGGCTCAAGGAGACTTATATGATTATTCCATCCACTTGCAGACACTCGTCCGGTACAAGTTACCGGTGGTGGTGATCATCTTCAACAATGGTGGAGTGTATGGTGGAGACCGTCGTCCTCCTGAAGACATAGTCGGTCCTCACAAAGACGACCCTGCTCCCACCTCGTTTGTCCCGGGGGCTCGGTATGACTTAGTCATGGAAGCCTTTGGTGGGAAAGGGTATCTTGTGGGAAACCCTGAGGAGCTGAAATCGGCGTTGAAGGAATCCTTTTCTGCAAGGAAACCTGCTGTTATCAATGTGACCATTGACCCCTACGCTGGTTCTGAAAGTGGTCGGATGGGGCACAGAAATTAGTTGACCAAGCCAGGTCTGGCTTTTTCTTCTTCTTAGTATTATTGTTATTCCATCGAAAATGTCACCATTTAGGAGTGGTCCATTATAAGAGTAGCTCCTTCAATAGTACCGAATCTTAGCATTTCCCTTTCCAGTAAGTTAGTGTGTGCACCATCAACCATTCCGGTCTTGTATAATAGCTGGTCAACATGTTGGTTGTGTCCAGAGCTTGGAGTTTTAGTTTCTCTTTCCCACTAGTGTATGCTCTTTGCTGGATAAGAAGACTAAATTGGATGCTGGGGAAATGTCATGTCACTGTATGGAGTGGAGATGCTCCAAGTGCTATTACATTTGTAGGTCTGTATAGCAAACTGGCAGAACAGACGCTCACCACTCTTGGCATTGTACTGTACATTTTGTGCAAGTGACACAATGGAGAGAAATTAGGTCTAAGTGGTGGGAGTCAGAATAAAGTTGTTTGACCTCTTGGCTTGTTTGCCTGTCCAAGGTAAAATTGTTGTGTATTTGTACACGTTGCTCTTTTGTACATGGATCTTTGCTTCAGAAGCAGGGTGCAAGTAAGAGCTGACTTTCTTCCAAATAGATCATAAAATTTGCAAATTTAGAGTCAAATTGCAGAATTCAACTAATAAACCCCCCAGTTCATGGCATTTTGTCATTAGTAGAAAGCTGGTGCCCAAATGGGCCTTATATTCCACAGTGTAGCATGGTGCCTAAGTATGACTTTCTTCTACTGTGGTGAGTATTCTTTTGCATTCTTCCCAACTAAGGAATTGAGTGTAGCCCTATAGCTTAGTGAGATTTATAGTCTATTGAATATTGGGTTGAAAGTGGAGCACTGATTGGAATTCAATTATTTGAGTAGTGTGCTATGTGCACTACAACATATCCATTAGGAAAACTTGAGATTGCTTCATAACATTCTTGAGTTTCCTTGGCTTGGTCTTTTTTGCAGTGGTATTGTGAGCATCATTCTTCAGTAGTGAGGAATGATGCCTCTATAGTAGCACTTTGCATCTTCAATTCAAGAGTTTTCCTACATAAAAGGGATCGCAGAAAAAGGACCACGCTAATACAGTTTAACCCCTCAAGGACCAAGGCTGATTTTCCAAGTTCGGTCAACTCACTGTGGAATGAGTATTGATCCTCAATTCTTGAGATTTTTTGTGGTGATTCTACTCTTTGTAACGAAGATGGGATTGTAATTTGCGTACATAGGTGATGTATAAATCAAAAGATACAATCATTCAAAGGTGAAAAACCTAACTGCGGGCAGCTCCTGAAAATTTTCATACAATGAGCTATGCATCTGAATTTTTGCACACAATGAGCTAACACCCTCATGCACACAATTGCCAAATTCATTTTACCAAATTTGAGACTAAACTTTGCATTTTCGGCATTTTCAGAAAGTTTCAAATATGGGCAGCATGCCCAAAAAAAAGGTACAATTAACTTTGAAGCTTATAATCTTACTATTGAAGAACCCTGAACGGTTGAAAATTTGTAGGTTGTAATAAATTCAAGTTGCTTGAAATATCCTACGGTTGGATTGGTCAAAAAGGTCATAGATCAAAAAGTATTTGTCTTTTTATGAGAAGGGGTACTTTGGAGTGTTTGGAAAGGAACATAGCTGTGGTCCTTTAGGGGTTAAGAATGTTATATTGAGGATGTTTGAGGCCATATTTCTTTTGTCACCTAAAGGAAATGATTTATCATTGTTTGAATATATATTTGAACATGCTTACTATCATTAAATTGTCTTGGTGTTTGTTGAATCTTGTTGGTAATTGAAAGAGGATTTTAGATTCTCTTAGCATGTTTTTTGGGGGGCTAAACTAGTTTTCTATGAGTTTGAAGACCACCAAACTTTTACACACCTAATACTGAGAGGCCACTAAGCTCTTCGACATCTTATAACTATTTAAAATGAACAAATAAGAGTATATTAACCCTTAAATGTCAAGAGGCCCTGTGCGAGGCAGCCCGGAAGGCATCTAAATTTTCGGAGGGAAAAAAAAAAAAAAAAAACGAAAAAACGGCTTTGCTAGCCAACACTGTAGCACTGCGACACTTTTCAAGAAACGACGTCAACTGCCCTTACTAACCTCAACTTCTGTTCATTTTGATAACTTTGATTGCTTGCCAATGTTTCCACAATCTCCCAAATGAGGCGCAAATTTGGAATCTAGATGGCTTTTTCAGTAGCTTTCCAACGCACCAATCCTCGCTTGATTTGGTTGAGAAAATCCACTTTTTTCTTCATTATTCTCTCATAAATAAGCCCATAGGGTTTACTTTGACGTTTAAGGGTTAAAGCAAAACAAATAGATAGAAACTCCGGTCCTCTTTCAAGGCCGGCGTGAATGAAGTGTGTGTTCGTCTTGACAATGAGCCGATGCCCACCAAGCTGAAACAAAACACATTGTATCTTATTCAAACACAACTTTTGGTTTAGGATAATTCTATTGTATGAATAAACTATGAATTTTTGAAATATTGATTATAAGTGTGTATTTTGAATTCAATATTATTATACTCTCTAATATCTCATTCCAGTATGTACAAAGAATATTTTCTATATATGTACACATGTAATTGGACACTTTTTACATATCAAGTTTTGAACTCATATATGTTGATATAAAAGAGTCATGATTTTGCCTAAAATTGACCCTATCTATAGGGATCTATTTTGGGTAATGTAATAATTGAATCACTCGCCTTACTGTTTATTTATATCTATTTCTAAAGTTTCCAATAAGTTGCCTTAGATTGAAGGTTCAAGAAAATAAAATATTCCATTTTTACCTTGGCACCAATTATTTCTACTTTGTACTGTACAACCTCGTTCCACTTTTCTCCTTTGTTGGTAACATGGTTGAGTTGATCATTTGATTTTGTTGATGTTGATACAAAAGACATTGCAAGAAATGTCAACATCAATTTATGGTGTAACACTAGTAAAAAAGGTGTCACTGTCGAAGAAGATGCCCAAGCAAGTAGTGCCCAATTCCATGAATGCATAGTGGTTTTGCTCGAACATCTCCTTGAAAGCGCCACCTTTTCTACTAGTGTATAGTCTATGGAGGAAAAATAAAATGAAGATTTCTTTTTTAAGAATCATTTTTTAATAAATATGTACTATGTGCACTACTTCTAAATTCATATTGAATTGGGTATAAATCATAAAAAAACATTTTCTTTATTAATAATGTTGTGTAAAAGGTTTTAAAATAGTTTGGTTTTATTGAAATTTTTATTATGACAATGACAAAAAAGTAATCATGTTTATGAAAATTAGAGATTTGAAATGATAATAGAAATGAAAATAATAGTATGAATGACAATAAGTATAAAAAATGTATGCACAAATTTACACACACTCAAAATTATTTAGTGTTACCCGTCACCCGGGCAGCCCGTCCCCTTGTACCTGTCTCCCCCACCCGGCCCGCCCGTACCCAGCTCGGCCTACTGCAGCCCTTGGATCTCGGGGAGATAATGAACGGTCCAGATGTCCCGTGAACACGCCCACAGCGCCCCAGTGACGATCGTCTAAAAAAAACCCTAAAACTTCAACGAGGAGTTCTTCTCTGTTGTTGGGCGCTTGTGTGTGCGGCAGTTTGACGAGCATTGAGGGTTTTCTTGTTGCGCAGGCCTGCTTCGTTATTCTTCATTGTTAGGCGCTTCTGTGCGGCGGTTTGATGAGCATCGAGGGTTTAGGAGCAGTTCCTTGTTGCGGACATCGGGTGATGTGGTGTGCGGCGACGCAGCGGTGAAGAGGTTTTTAGTTTGTGAGCAGCGGGGTTTAGAGTGAGCGTTTTCCAGCATGGCGGACGTTCAAGTGGCGCCCACGGCGCCGCACAATATGGCGCCCCCTGGGATGGAAGAGGAGGAGGAGCAGCAGCCGCGGATCCAGTTGAACATCGACTGGGGTAATGTGGACTTGGAATCCATCGTACTGCCCCCCGGAGACGACATGGGCATCAAGAGGTAATCACACATTTCGCCTTGTTAGGGTTACGTGCGTGGAACATATTTGTAGACGAAGGCAATCTTTACGGAGATTTAGGTCTTTCTGAGTGAACCGTCTCTACGTCCTGGCGTTCTTGTCATATATCAAGCAGTGGTCTTTGTAAATGAATTGCGGTGTGTTTTCTTTTGTAGTATATCATGTGTAGGGATAGGGCTTGGTGGCTGGGCTCAGAGCTCTACACATCTGGATGCAGTAGAATTTACCTATTTGAAGTCGGGATTGGGATTTGTGAAGCATCATAAAGTTGATTTGCTATGGATTTCCATTTGTAGCGCCTGTTCAGAAGCATGTTGCATCTAGAATATTTCACTAATAATTTGCTCAAACAGAAAATGGTTGTTAAGATTTTCTTTTATTGAAGTGTGGCGCGTGTGTGATGGCAGCGATGACGAAGAAGAGGAAGAAGAGACTCTCGAAACTGATACAGGTTTCGGTAACGTCATCATTGTGGATAACTTGCCCGTTGTGGCAGCTGAGAAGTATGAGAAGCTTGAAGGAGTTATCCGTAAAATTTTTGGTCAAATCGGTGTCATCACTCAGAACGGTCTCATGATGCCAAGGGACGAGAGTGGCAAGACAAAGGGCTATGCATTCATTGAGTACAGCACTCCTCAGGTATCTATCTGAATTTTTCGATTTCGTGTGAGTTTTCGTCCTGCTGGCTTTGGAAGTTGTGTATAGGTAGGTGTAATTCTCTAGATTTATCTAGAATGTTCGGGGAAAAGAATTCTATGGGTGAACCGGGCAATTCCGCTTAAAATTAATTATAACCATAACCTTTTTTTGTATAATTATTTTTATTCTTATAACCCTTTATAACTAGCCAATTCCGTTTAGAATTAATTATAATCTTTTAATTTTAATTTTAATTTTTTTAATTATAAATATTTTCATAACCTTTATGATAATTTTCATTTTCATTTTTCTTGAAGAAAAGAAAGGGGAAGTGGAAAGAGGGTGGGATAAATCTAGAGCTCCCTTCCTCGGTCACGGGGTTCTAGTTTGGCTGTTGAGCAATGTGGGCTGACCTAAATTTACGATATTTGCGGAGAAGCATGGCATTGTCAATTATCAATATTAATTCGGGCTGGTCGGGTATTTCACCGGTATAATAATGGCCTGCTATTTCAACATAAAACTTTGATTAAAGTTGCGAGCCTTTTTTTTTCTTTTTTCTTTTTCGGGCCAGTTTCGTTTGGAATGACATTTTGTGTTGTTGGCTGCAGGAGGCACTGACAGCTCGTGAGCAGACAAACGGCTACAAGCTGGACAGATCTCATGTCTTTGTTGTTAACATGTTTGACGACTATGATAAGTATATGAGAGTTCCTGATGAGTGGAACTCGCCGGAAATCAAGCCCTACACCCCAGGGGAAAATCTTGTGGCTTGGCTGACAGATGACCGAGGCCGGGACCAATTTGTTATTCGTTTTGGATCTGAGACCGAGGTGTACTGGAACAACGCAAGCCAAGGAAAGCCTGATCCAGTGTATCATCGCTCTGTACGTTACTTCACCATGGCGTCATTGTCGTTTGAATAGATTTGGGATGGTTGTGATTATGATCAATTCAAGCTACTGTAATCTGAGGTATACTAACTTGGTCTTTGGGGAACAGTTCTGGACAGAGAGCTTTGTACAATGGTCGCCATTGGGAACCTATCTAGCCACTATTCATAGGCAGGGTGCTGCCGTGTGGGGAGGGGAGAAGTCCTTCAATCGTCTCATGCGTTACATTCACCCTCAGGTATGTGCTTCGTGCTCTTCTTCCTTGGTGTGTGCACAAAAAAACTCGTCAATCTCATGGATATTAATAGAAATTCTTGGTTTTGGATTCTAGATTTTCAAGAGTAATTGGTTTTTTTCCGCACGGGGAAGAATTAACGTTGGGTTCTGTCTCGTCTTGTCCTGAGCAGGTCAAGTTGATCGATTTCTCCCCAGGAGAAAAGTTTATGGTGACATACAGCAGCCATGAGCCCAGTAACCCACGGGATACTCAGGTATGCGCAGTGCTCATTAGTATTTCTGTGACGACAGTGATTTATTAAGCAGTCTGTTATCCAATCCCAATTGTACCCCACATACCCTACTCTTGCCAGAATCTCTTGGTATACTCTATGGTTCATTATTATGAGGCTTTCCTGGAATGGGAGGAAGTTATTTTACTTTTGTGGAGAACTAAAGTGTATTATCGGTTTCCAGTTTAAAGTTATCTAAGATTGTGCTATGTGGTTGGATTGCAGAGGGTTACTTTGATGGTTTTTGATGTTCGTAGTGGAAAAATTCTCCGTGAGTTCAAGGGCAGTGCAGATGACTTTGCAACTGGTGGGACTGGCGGTATTGCTGGTGTATCATGGCCTGTATTCAGGTGGGCTGGTGGTCGTGATGATAAGTACTTCGCACGAATTGGCAAAAATGCAATTAGTGTTTATGAGACTGAGACCATGGGTCTATTGGATAAGAAATCGTTGAAAGTGGAGAATGTGGTTGATTTCTGCTGGTCTCCAACCGACCCGCTTCTGTCCCTTTTTGTACCTGAAGGCGGTGGTGGTAACCAGCCTGCAAGGGTGGGTATTCTCACGTCTATCTTTTTCTTATTTCAGTTTGTAATTCGGTTGTCTACAGTTCTTTCTGTGGAGATTAACAGCCAAGATAGTTGGCTAAATACTTATTCTCACATCCTAAATATGTGTTTGTGTTCTCACATCCTAAATAAGT
This sequence comes from Pohlia nutans, assembly GCA_022496805.1. Taxonomy (NCBI): domain Eukaryota; kingdom Viridiplantae; phylum Streptophyta; class Bryopsida; order Bryales; family Mniaceae; genus Pohlia; species Pohlia nutans. The sequence continues at coordinate 27,084,852 of CM040085.1, read as the reverse complement.
GATTCTGTTTGTGTTCTTGCAGGTGAGTCTGGTGTCTATCCCCAGCAGGGAGGAGTTGAGGCAGAAGAATCTTTTCAGTGTCAGTGACTGCAAGATGTACTGGCAAAGCAATGGCGAGTACCTGGCTGTGAAGGTGGACCGGTACACCAAAACCAAGAAGAGTACCTACACTGGATTTGAGCTTTTCCGTGTGAAGGAACGTGATATTCCTATTGAGGTTCTTGAGCTTGAAAATAAGAATGACAAGATTGTTGCATTCGCTTGGGAACCTAAAGGTCATCGTTTTGCTATCATCCACGGTGATGGTCCTCGACCGGATATTTCTTTCTACTCAATGAAGGGTCGTGTGACTAAGCTGACCACTCTGAAGGGCAGACAAGCTAATGCCCTCTACTGGTCCCCCCTTGGACGCTTCATCATTCTTGCAGGTACGGTTTCACATTCTTGTTGGTCTGACTTAATTCGTCAATTGACATTATCACGCTCTGAGTGGTAGTCAGATGTTGCTCAATGATTTATGAAGTGTCCAGTTTTGGGGTTTGTTGAGCTGAAGAACAAATTCTGGCGCTCTTTCAGGTTTGAAGGCATATAACGGTCAGCTTGAGTTCTACAACGTGGACGACTTGGAGACAATGGCGACAGCTGAGCACTTCATGGCCACTGACGTTGACTGGGATCCTACTGGCAGGCAAGTACCTTGTCCCACCGTAGGTTAGTGCTGGTTTATAAAGTTGATTTCTGGCTCCTTCAAGAATGTTCCAAATCAAGTGTGCGAGTTCTGTAATTCCAATGTTTATTTGCTTGCTGAAATGTGAGTTTGCACTGTTTTGCAGGTTCTGTTCAACTTCAGTCACATCTGTTCATCAGATGGAGAACGGATTCAACATCTGGTCGTTCCAAGGGAAGCTATTGTACCGCCTGCCAAGGGACAGGTTCTTCCAGGTATGCATGTTTCGATATCTTTCATTACAGTTGTATATAGTGGTCAGGGTTTTTTTTTCTGGCTTCTTGGAGCCAGACTCCAATGTCGTGTCACAGTCACAGTGGTCTAAATCTGGAGGGACCACCTTCCATTGTATGCATGGGGCACTGCTACAGTGCAGAAAAAAAGCCCTGATAGTGGTATGAAGTTGCTTGATTCCAAGCAGATGGTTTGTGGTCCTTTACTAGTGTACTGACAACGTTACACCTTTCCATTCAGTTCCTGTGGCGCCCAAGACCCCCAACACTGTTGACTCCTGAGGATGAAGCTGAGATCATCAAGAACCTGCGGAAGTACAGCAAGAAATACGAGGCTGACGATCTTGCACGGTCTCTGGAGGGAACAGAGAGGGACACTGAGAACCGCCGGAAATTGGTGGATGAGTGGAAGTCGTGGGTCGCCCAATGGAAGGCTGCCCAGGAGGAGGAATCTGAGGAGCGTCTCATGCTCCGTGACGGCGTCCCTAGTGACACCGAGGAAGATTACGAGGCTGAGGAAGTAGAAGTAGAGGAGATCATCAACATTGAAGAGGAAGTTGTTGGATACGGATTTGAGCAGACTGACTAAACGTTAGAAACGCAGCCTGGGATCAGGTTTTTGTAGCACAAGTTGTGTCATCAAGTTCCAAACAGCGTTTTCGTCTCTCTAGTAACGTTGAAGTAGTGGACACACAGAGGTCTCGTTCATTATCCGTTGATAATGTGTTCTGTTTTGTAGTTTGCCCCCTTCAGTAAATATGAGGGTATTTCGCCTTCTTTTTACATCCTCATGTCATTTCCATTTGACTGTTTATGGGCTCTGGACCTAAGAGGAGGTTTTGCATCGACAGAAGCCACATGCCCAGATTACTTTTCGGGATGTTACTTGATAAATAGTTCTACAAGGACATGCTATGATACAAAAGTTACATGTTCGACTCAACATAGAGTAGACACTAGGGTTGTCAGAGTTCAATGTGACTTTGAAACCAATAATCACCTTTGCAAAAGTAGTAACCCCAGCCGTGAGATTTGAGTGAGATATGAGCAGTGTTGTGTTTTTTCCCTTTTTTCAAGGGAGGTGCAAAAGCTGGGGCGAATGACCGTGGGTGGGCAGCTATGCAAAATGCAGGTGCCCAGCAGCAGTTGAGGTTGCTACAGTTTAGACTTGGAAATCAAAATAGTGCTACAAGCCTTTCCAGAAGATCGATTACGCTTTGCTACACAATCCCATGGAAGAGCAGAAGTAGTGGCTAGAACAAATCAAATAAAGGCATGATTTCACGAAGTTCAGATTATGGGAAGTAAGATTATGGCTATTTGCATGTTAGATTTATTTTCTTTCACAGCGGCTACCATAATATTCAGTAGCCTCTCTGACTACTGCCTTCCCCTAACATAATGATGTGGAATATCCCACATCATTTCATCCCCCAATGAAATTATGTGGGATATTCCACATCACATCAGTAGCTATGGGGGCAGGTGGCATTAAGCAAGAGCAATCAACCATGGTGAACAGTAATCGAAAGCACTCCTCAATCACAATTCAATAGTGTTCTATAATTATTTATTTGATTCAATAGCACATTCAATTACAAATCACTGGTCACTCCGTAAATAAAGGTGGATGAAACAAAAAGGCACCCTTCTTCAAGGCTACTGAATGTTATGACATGAGCATGAAGTATGTAGACTCAAAAATCACACTTACAAGCAAATTGACAGGAAACCTCTATTATATTACCATTCTCAAGCCAAAGGTACAACAAGTGATTGATGATCCTAATAACAAGTGCTTTTGAATACAAGACTCACAAGTATTAAGAAATACTTCCAAAACGCTGAAGCTAATCCTCAAAGCTAAGAACGATGATAAAAAAGAGGGAAAACTTGCCAATTTTCACTTCAACACTACATCTCACACTCAGGCATGCACAACATAACTCTTGGTCTTCACAAACTTGTGCCAAACTCCAATGGCCTCCTCGAATGGCATAGTCTGCAAAGTAAAGTGCTTTTGAGCAAACATGCGAACAACCAAAGGTAGATGATCTGTGAGCTTGTTTCTGAGCTGCCCTTTACAAATGAGACTGTGCTCAACAAACGCTCATTCTCAACACTCCCCAACACCTGCATCCAAAGAACAAAGCAAATGGCATTAAATAGAAAATCACAACCAACTCAGAGCATGAAGAAAGCCAAAAATGTAAACATCAATGAATTTGTTGCTCCACTCATGAATGACACACCATAGTGGTCATGTTGTAGTTTTGAATTTTCACACCCTGCTCAAAATTTGACCTTCAACAGATTATGCTCTAGCTTTCAAATCACACACCTTGCTCAAAATTTGACCTTCAACCGACTGGACTGTATCTTTAGAACAACTTTGATATCACACACAAATACTCAAATCTCACGTTCAACTGGTCATGTTGTAGCAATGGAACAACTTAGAAATCACACACTACTACTCAAAAATGGAACTTTATGTTGAAAAGTCGGCCTATTACATAAAAGAATTTAAAAAAAAAAAACAAAAAAAAAACTCAGCTTACCATGACCATAGCAATCTTGGCCAATTTGATGTAGGGAAGCTCGATTTGGTGAGGATAGAAGACTGGCCAAACTTCCTCTAAAGCTTTGTCAATGGATTGACGTGCATGTCAAAGGGAGCAAGTGCTGTTTGGCTATTGCTCTTCATGGCCAACTTGAAAAGGTTGAGCTGTGCATCTAAGGCAGATGCAGAAAGGACCCCGGTGGTCCAATTTGATGCCTCAGCAACATAGAAGTGCTTGGGGTCACAAAAGGTAAACTTGATCACAGAAATATGTTGCTGCAGGTGCAAATGAGGTTGATTCTCAGACAACCAAAAGTGCGGGTACATAATGCTTAGGGCATTGAGGACATGGTTTGCCGGGAAGCGGTCATGGAGCTCTAATATAATCAAAATTGTTGCCACTAAGCACACCACACACACACATCAACAAAACAAGACAAGATTATCCACAACGTAACTACAACGAGCATCATGACGCATGCTAGGATCAAGTTGAGGTGACAAAAAAAATTAGAACTACAAGCTTACATTTTACCTTGCACTTTATGCTTTGAATGACAAGCTTCCACATGCTTGGAATATCATAGACGCTGGAGCGATCTCCATGAAGAGTCCAAACTGTGGTATTTAGATGGGCTCTAACAACAGTTTGCAAATGGCCCCCAAACACTAGTAGGTCATTACCTCCATTCATGTGTGGTTGCCATCTCAAATTGATGCTATCATGCATTATGTCACAGATCGACGTAAAATGACGAAATGCGTTCGACTTAAAGGCCGTTTCCTCAACTCGATAGAGAGAGTCAATGTCATCACAACAAAGTTGCAAAGCCCTTATGAAATCACATACATATACATTCAGACTCTTTGCAAAGACTATAAGATTCTTCATTGACTCTAGCAAACGGACAAAGCATGCAAGAGCCATCAAGTTCTCAATGTCCACCAACTGCTCATAGTTGTTTGTAGCAGCCAATACATGAGGTACAACATGCATGTCCGAGAACATTTTCATGATCAATGTGCGGTACTTAGTAATGACATGTTTGGAAGTTTTCAACATCGAGATCCACCTCGATTTGACCTGCCTGAAGATTTTCATGCCTTTGGTCTGCAACAACTCCGACCACTTAGTGAATTCAAGATGGCGTTTGGGGGACTTAGAAAAAAAGAAATGCAAAGATTGAAGCAAAGACTATATGTGTTCAAACTCACTCAAACACCCACAACTAGATTAGAACGATGAACAATGCAGTGCATGCCAATGACATGAGGGACGTGCAACTATTGCAACTGTGTCGTGACTCCTGACCTCTTTCCCTGAAACGTGGACACACCATCTACCCCGTAACTCATTAGTCCAGATCTCACATGTGACTCGCTATGACCAACATTAGCCATGGCAGCAGTAATGACCTTAGTTAGATTCATAGCACCAGTCCCCTCAAGCACACGCTCTAAAAATAACAAGACAAGTACACGAACCCAATTTTCTACAATATATGCGTGTACGGAAATCCAGACTTGGTTGTCGACAATGGTTACTTCATCACAATTTACCGAAAAATACTAAGACTTAGTGAGAACATGCTTAGAGGCAGCTAGCCAACACTACTTCGTGCAACGACTTAGCCATTTGCCAACCACTGCTCGTCGATCAATGCTTGTAGGGTAGCCTTGGGATACCTACAAACTACAGCAGCTCTTGCATCGACTCAAATTTGACCATGGGCCTGCCATTTGACAACAAATGCACTACTAGAAAATCCAACTAATCTGTTGATTTGGTCGCGTTGACCGGGACACTTTTCTGTTGATTTGAACAAAAAATTGACCAAATCAACATAAAAGTGTTCCGGTCAACGCGATCGAATCAACAGATTAGTTGGATTTTCCATTAGGAGAAAGGTGGGGTCTCCAAAAGGCCTTTGGTTTTCTCACGTGCAGTGAAATTTCAGTGGTGCCCGCACGTTTTCCCCGCTGGCACTAATGGTGCCACGACGCTGCCAGTAGTGCAGTTCCGTGGGTCGAACGAATCGACGCTGCCAGCACTGCCAACACTGCCAGCACTGCGGCTTCCGACACTGTCAGTGGGCAGCGACGAGGACCAATGGTGCCACCATCGGAGGGGTGTTTGGGCAGACCAGTCACCTAACCCGGGCTGCCTTAGAGGGCCTTTTGGAGACCCCACATTTCCCCTAATGTAGTAGTCATGGAAAAGACCAACAAATCGGATGTGCTCTTTCCGATCAAAGCTAGTGTTAACAACACCCTCCGTCACGTGCTTCAAAATGGAATCCACGGACGTCGTGGCATAGATTTGCTCCGCACGGCTATGCTTGCTGTTGCGATCCCAACGCCACTCTCCTTCCTTCGTGCCATCGGGCAAATCGGACTTTGCCTTCTTCTACCTTTGGTGTTTAGCTAAATTGTCACCCTTGGCCACCAAAATCTTAGGGGCGCCATTCACCTTCGTGCAAATCGCACATTGCACATTCTCCACGCTATCACCGTCATTAGGCATCTGCTCTGCCCACAGGTATTTTTATGCCCATGAATCTTGGTATCGGCGATGCGCGTTATTCTTGCGGAGCTTCTTCTTCGCGATAGTGCGCTGGGCTCACATTGAGAGTCAGTAAGGCAGACCACCTCTTAGCAATCGGGGTTAGTACCGCCGGAGCTGCAGGTTTAATCCGCCTTTACCTGCTTTTTACTCACTAACCGCGTAAACACCACCTGCTCATTGGTGGTGTGGGATAACTGGCCGTACTCCGAGAATGCCAGAATGCGCTGCAGAAATGTGGCGAGGCGATCCTTTGCCTTCATCATCAATGATGCTTGGGTAGTCCTCGGGGAGATCACTAGCATGTATTTAATGTAACCACGTGCATTAAGAGGGTATTTCAATGGAGGTTATCACATAAATAGAATATTTGAGGTACATTCTAGAATATTCTAGGTATATTCCATATATATTCTTGAATTATTCCTTACTTGAATTTAAAGTATCCTATATTACATATAAAATTTTATAATTCGATAGAATTTTTTCCTCCAACGAATAAAAAAGACCCTATAGTTTAACTCACGTGGTTTTCTACTTTTTGCATAGTGGCTTCCTCGAGGGGTAGTCGCCATCACGTCCAAAAACAAGGGACTGGGACAACACAAAAACAAAGGAATGAGACTGTGAGAGGATACAAAACAGGGGAGTGAGAGAACACAACAAATTGCGATTGAAGACACAAGATGCGCATGCTCAGATCCGAATGCAAAGATGGTGAGAAACAACAATAAAACATGGCGATTATATACAAAACACGAGCAAGGGAAGAACGGTTTTGAAATGAACTTACCTCTAGTTCAAATTCAAAAAACTCCACAAATCCCAATTTGATCTTCAATGAAGCATTGTCACTCCACCGCCTCCAATCAACCGCCATCTCTTTCAAATCAATACAAAATTGTGGCAGATTCACAACAAAGAGAATAGGGCAATAGAGGCATAGCAAAAAAGAAGGCGTTCACTGAAAATCAATGAAGGAAGCAAATACTCAAAAATAAATAAATTACAGCGGTACCGGTCACTATTTCTGAGCCGCTCCTCCATTGACGTTTGGTGCTACATGATCAGGCTCTGAAGGGAGAAGATTGGCTACATTGGATCCTAAGAAATTGGATCTGTTGGTTAACGGAGGTGTGGAAAAAGCAGAGCCTGCTTGCGAAGGCAGGTAGGGCAGGGGGCGTAATGAGCGCTGCAACATCCAATGGGAGAGTATGGCTGCTAATTTAGCAAAATGCTGATCATCACTGCTTGGTCATGTCCAATAGTACACAAGTAGTGAATTGGAGATGGTGATGAGCCAGGACATCAAATCCTAGCTACTTTTATTTTTCACTCTGATATTTATTGAAGGGAAAATTGCCACCTTATAATTCATTTAGCCATAGTGGCTAAATATAACAACTTTAATTTTCGTTGGTCAATAAGATCATCCTCTATGGGACTTTTTCATGAAAAAAATATCAAACTCTAAGCGGAACGGCCTGTACTGTCCTCACCACAAACGGCTCAAAGAAAAATGACTTTTGCTAGGGCTTCGGGCAGAAAGAGACTGCCTAGTTTTGAAGTCAATTTGCCTAAGTTGCTCGCTACCGGGTTCCTAGACTTTCCTCGAAGTCAGGCTTCCTAGACTCGAAGTCAGGCTTCTCTGAAATTTGACTTCATCGCCTTCATCGCCTGCTCTCGGTCATCGTCGACTTCTTCGTCTCCCTCGTCACACCCTTCTTCCTTTTTCATCTCCTTCGGCGCCGTCGCTGCACCCTGGCTCTCACTGCAGTGCCGTCTTTAAGATTATCAGTTTTTCCAAAGAGACAAAAGCAAGGAAATGGTTGAGCAACAATGTTTATGTCTGATGCTTGAGCGCATTGGCCTACTAAAAGAAATCGTTGATGTTGTTCTCTTCATTCTAAGTAACAAAGGAGACTAGTTGAATGCACACGTGATTCGTGCAAATGGTGGTCTTGCTTGAATTTTTGATACATCCGTAGGAGCATATAGTTGTTGGATAGATAGATCATGCCCATCCTAGACTTTGTAATCAGCTGTGCAAATGATGTTGATTGTAACAAGAAGCCTTTAAGAATAATTCAAACTTCTTCATCATCCAAGAATAATATATGGTGACCTTCTATTTTAGGCTTACAATCCTCATTTGATGGTCTCGATTGTCTGTTCTTCACTAAAAAGTCTAAAGACTGTATGCATTTGGACATTATATAATTACGAACTGATGTTGTTTATTTTAAATTAATTGAACAAAAGGTCGAATCTGTACACCTCTGCAACAAGCCAACAAACCAATATGGATTCTAAAGGAGATGAAGAACATACAGGAAGGGCAGCTTAAATATGGAGTTTGAGCATTTGGATACAGACCATTTATGTAGAGACTTTCCATTTCATCAAATGAGGTGTTAAATGCTTCAAAATGGCCTAAACTTTCTAGGTGTATTTGGAGCACAAATTCTTTTAGGAATGGAGCACAAACACGTGGCAACCAACGTTTCCATTAGTAAAAATTCAAAATAGCGCCAAGAGCCTATTTGTATAGGGATCTGAATATAGGGATCAATGCAATATATATTTATACATGAGAATGGTTGGAGTAATGTCAGAAGCAGATGACTAGCAGATGACTATTTGAATTATATTCTAGTAAGGTGAATGATAAGAGAAGCAAGATAGAATGAATTTACGTTGCTCAAACTCAACCTGAAATCCGGTACAATGATAACAACTTGAAATCCGGTACCATTCACAAATTCTAACGAATTATGTTCATTACAAACTGAATCATCTATAACACCGAGATAACCTTAAACACGGCGCTGCGGTGAGTGCTAAAATGCAGCAGCGGCGCCGAAGGAGATAAAGAGGAAGAAGGGCGTGACGAGGGAGACCAAGACGTCGACGACGACCGAGAGCAGGCGATGAAGGCGATGAAGTTGAATTCGAGGAGAGTCTGACTAGCTTTGATGGAAGTCTAGGCAATAGGAAGCAAACAACTCGACTTCAAAACTGGGCAGCCTCTTCTTGCCCGAAGCCCTGGCAAAAGCTATTTTCCTTTGAGCCTTTAGTGGCGAGGCAACACATTATCCCATTCTTTCAAGTGTACAAACTGCGCTACAACAGAAGAAAAAAGTAACACACATCAAACCTTGGATTCAACACTATGCTATATTAATTCCAGGTCAGAGTACGTTTTTTGCATAATACCTCAGGCAACTATCCTTTCTACAAGTCTTAGCATTTTGAAAAGGAAGAGTGAAAGCTCAACTCAAAGAGCTATTCTATTACCAAAAAGACGTTTATTTTTTCGACCTCCAACTAATGCTATACTTGTAGCCCAAGAATGGAGAAATAGCTATCTAGTTGACTCAAATGATATGTAGCCTTCCAATGATTTATTTGAAATTCTTTCGCCACAAATAATGTAGCCCAACAAATATTCAACTCACACAACACGCACCTCCACTCACCACCTAGTTTTCAAGAATTCAGCAATGCCACCTTTCTACCGATGCAAGCAAATCGATTGTTACATCTACGCACTAGTCGCGAGATTTTAGAATTGGGTTACTAAGCAGAGTCACACTACAAAAGCTTCACAGCCGGGTTAGTATTATAATTCTTTCTTTTTCTATCTTCTTTGATTAGAAAAAACTAGACACCAAAACGCCATAGCTAAAATAGAGGAAGTTTTATTACATATTCAGCTTGAGGAAGGTAAGGCACAAACATGTTGCGGTGCGCCTTCTGTAAACGGCATGGCCAATTCCACAAGCTCAAAGATCTCTTCAACAAGTTCAAAATGCTCTTCAACAAGCTCAAAATGCTCGTCAATCAAGCTCAAAATAATCTTTAACCCCTAAAAGACCAAGTGTCCTAACTGGGACATTTAGAGAACCGGGTAAGTTCAGGTGAACACATTTTTAATCAAATTTTGAAGGAAATTTAATCATTAGGAGAAAAATGGGGTCCCAAAAGGGCCCTCTAAGACAGCCCGTGTTAGGTGAACCGGCTGCCCATACACCCCTCTCCTTGTAAACCCATTGGTGAAGGTCGCTGCCCGCTAACAGCGTCAGCAGTTGTAGTGTTGGCAGTGTTGGCAGAGTTGATTGGCGCGACCCACGGAACTGCACTGCTGGCAACCACGGTGGCACCATTGGTGCTACCGTCAAAAGTGCACGGTTTTGCCTAAATTTTTCAGCACGTGCCAAAGGCAAGGGCCCCTTTGTGACTACAAATTTCTCCTAATGAGTGGATTCCCCATTTGTTCATTTTCCGATACTATGTGTGTTTTGTTCTTGATAAATGTACAAATTCATTTCAATAGGTTTTTGTACCAAACCGTAAATGGATAAATCATTTTCACTTATGAAATTCATAGTAATTATGTGTGAGTCCGTTTTTGGTATGAAAGATTGCAAACGAGGAGGACTGGTGTTGATATAGGTCATTGCTTAACCTTTTCACATTCAGTTTTGAAAATGTAAGGCAATTTCTAATTAAATTTGAAGTCACAGGCCCTGCAAAATCTCGTGTTTGAGTGTGCATTATACAGATTGAAGACATAATTTAGTATTGCAATTCTAACATTGGAGGGGAGACATCCAATGGAACTAGTGTGATGTAGCTTTCCTCACTAATGAATGGGAAATTATGGAAGTTGTACTAGAGTATGACCCTGATGACTTCAATATGAAATGAAATTTTTTGTAGAGGATGCGATCGAATGCAGACCCAGTACGAGCCCTCTTGGAAATGGAGCCATTGTGAAGAGAAGTGACCACAAATTCATTGTCCTGCTACGTGGCTCGAATGTTGGGGAGTTTCCACATTGTCTGGTTTTCTCAAGTGGGCACATTGAGGTTGGCAATCTCCTCATAAGGCTTTCTTTCAAAACTCCATTTCTTTACGACGATCTTTGAAAAGGAGGAGCTCTAACTTGACAATTCTTGCCAATCTTCTCGTTCTTGTTGTATGTTTCACACTAGCTTGGCCTGTGTTGGACAGGGACCTTGAAACTGCTCTTCTGCATAAGACAGTAAAAGTATAATCCACGATGGACCAAGGATTTGTAGTTTTATAATGACAAATTCAATTACTAATATTTTGAAACCCTCAAAGGTTACAAGTTGTTGCAACTATTGACAATTTTAGGAAAACCGTTATAAAGTACTGTTTAGAGGAATATTTTGTAATTGGTGTAGAAATGGAAGTTGTAGAATTTAAATTTTAGATTCCATTAGTATGGTTAGAATCAACAATGCTAGAACCGATACTTTATCGTGAGATTCAGAAGTTAAAATTACAAAGTTCTTCTAAATTTGATTACAAACAAAATGTTAATATTTTTTCATTAAAATTCTAGTGACGATTTTAAGTCGGAATATTAGAAAAAAATACAGTGGTGACTATAAGTCCCACTTGTGACTTTTCAATGCTTATAGGATATGTAAGAGAGCCGGCGAGCTACGAGTCGACCTTCCTATGATGTAACATAGCCTTTCACATCCTTTGATGGTCATCCCATGACTCAGTTCCATTCCATTATGTCCTTGGAAGATCATTTTTTGACGAAACATAGCCTTTCACATGTTTAAAATTTTATGGCTTTTCATGTCTTAAGTTTATAATTTCATGGCCTTTTATGCGCGGAGAGAAACAAAGAGCTAATTTATGAAGTTGTAATTCATGTATATAATAATGGTTTTGAATATATATTTTAAATATTTATTAACACCACGTATACAATTGATATTTCGTCACTGGTAGTGCGGAGAGAAACGGAGCCCTAGTTTGTTGGAATGGAATTGAAATGAGATACTCTTGACATGTTGAATTTTTGAAATTCATGTGTTTCTTAGATCTATGACCTCATTTCTACAAGACCACTTTTGAAGTATAGTGAATACAACTTTGGCTTCGTCAAAATGTCACATACTTCTACGTTTAGAATTTAATAGAAGTATGAACTCTAGTAACACCAAATCCAACCACTTGATAGGATAAAAACTTGATGAAGTATCTCCAAAAAATATATCATGATGAAAAAGTCTATGAAGAAGGAGATTTGGATGAAAATAATAATCCATGAGTCCTATACAGGTCGATTGGGCCTTTCCAGGTTAACATATAATTCAGATAGAACCAAATTTAAGATCAACAAATCCAGTAAAGAGCATTGCATGTGTAGGTCCTACAACTAATAATTTTTAACATAGGGCTAACTCAGACAAACTGAAAAGAACATGAGGTTCCTTGCTTATTCAGGTAATAAAATGTAACCACAATGTCTCACTGTGTATCTGTATATGGAAAATAATGATGGGAGATTCATGAATTTGTGAAGCCAGAATAAATATGCAGCCAGGGTCATCTGTAAAGTTATTCAAACTCTAAGTAAAAGACGTTGGAAACAGAAATTGCACTAGAGGTGGTTCCGGCATCACTAGTGAAGTTGTGTATATTTACACGTAGTAACTTTATAATATACAGGTAGGAACAATATAATTCACACATCGTAACTTTGACCCAAAAGACTATGGTCTGGTATGCATTGATGGTACCTCTCAAAGTTTGGAATAGATGATGGACTCAATTATGTTTTGATGATTTACTTTCCTTGTGGATTAAGTTTATAAATGCATGAGCTGTATATAAATGATATACATTGTACCGTAGTAGGAAGGCAGGGTCGGCACTTTGGTGTCGAATAATTAATAAAAGTTCAAAAAGTAGGGGTCGGCACTTTCAAAAATAATTATTAAAAATTCGGCTATTAATAACTAACATTAAATTTTACTAGCAGCTAAACATTTTCCTTTGTTTTTTGTCTACAATTTTTGTTGACTTTATTTTTGTTGATTTCGACAAAACACTTGATAAATTTATTTATTTTTCCGGCATTTTTTTGGGGAATTATTTTCTGCCGACCCTGCCTTCCTACTACGGTATTCAATGTGCAGGGGCATGTACAACAAAGAAGAAGCAGCGAAGAATGTAGTTGTGGGTGGATAGAGTAGGTGTTGTACATAGTAATTATTCTGGAATAGGGAAATGTGGTTTTGGAATGGTATTTTAAAAGTTTGGATTCTAGAACAGTGTGTTGTTTTTTGGAAGATAGATGTTCTTCTGTATGGCTAGAAAGAAGACTATTTTTAAATTGTTGGTCATTGATATTGTCAAGTGTAAACAAAGTATTTTTAAGTGCACAATTATTTTTTAAACCGCATTGTCATTTTGGTATCTCAGAAGTGGCATATTACTTTTTTGAGTGCACTTCTATGCCTATATCTATGATAATCACAGTATGAATGTAACTGAGATGTTGTTCATGTGAAACTGGACATCAGACACATTTCTTGTGAAATTAAAGCATTTACCTACGTGGTCATTTGAGGAGGAATTATGAAACACACCCAGGTACTCCAATAGCAAAAAGGTAAAAAAATAAATGTGGCATTTGATTTAATATGCCACATCAACAAAGAATGGAATAGTTTCCAATGTGAGTATGCAAAAAAAATTGCAGTACCCCAATCAACAGAAATCAGGAGACTTATCTTCTTGCTCTAACAGAAAGTTCGAAAATCAGTGAAAAAGGCACTTGTAGTGCATGGAACAACAGAAAGTTGTTGATTTTTTGTTGATTTGGTCAGTATTTTCTAGTAGCAACACCTAATTCGCTAATTTTGCACTTGGCCATATAATCATGCACTTGGCCCCCAAGCGCATTAAAAAATTTGTTTGAAAAATTCTTTAAAAAACAGCGATTTTTGTCTTTCTATAATCCCTTACGTTGTAAAGAAACAATTTTTTAATTTATTTTGTATTCTTATCATTATCTTTTATTTTATCTTTATCTTTATCTTATCTTTTCTTTTATTTTATCTTGTTTTTTTTTCTTGTCTTCTTTCTTGTCTTCCTCTTGTCTTCCTTCTTCTTTTTCTTCTAGTCTTCCTCTTGTCTCCCTTTTTTTTTCTTCACCTTGCCATTTCTGGAGTTTAAACGTTAAAAAATTAAAAGTAAATAAAAATCAGGGAGCAACCAATGGCTGAATCCAATACAGGCCACAAATTATTATTATTTTATTTTTTATTTTTTATTTTTCTTTCGCTTCCGGTTTTTCCGGCTAGAGAAGGTCCGCGCGCGTAGACCCTGGTCTAAATTTGACCCACTCTCCCTCCCTCCTCCCCTTTCCTTTTTTTTCCCCTCTTTCCTATATAAACCCTCCCTCACTCTTCCTCCCTCCTCTCTCTTCCTCCTTTATATTGAGGAGAAGGGAGAAAGGAGAGAGGGAGAAGGACAAGAGAGAAAAAGGGGAGGAAGGAGAGTGTGAGGGAAGGAGAGTGAGAAGGAGGGAGAGTGAGGGAGAGTTTATATAGGGGAGAGGGGGGAGTGAGGGAAGGAGGGTCAAAATTAGACTAGGGTCCGCGCGCACGGACCCTCTCTGTCCGGAAAAACCAGAAGCATTTTTTTATTTTTTATTTTTTTTGGTGGCCTGTATTGGATTCAGCCATCGGTTGTTCCCTGATTTTTATTTTTTAAAATTTTTTTTAACGTTTAAACTCTAGAAATGGCAAGATGAAGAAAAAAAAGGAAGACAGGAGGAAGACTAGAAGAAAAAGAGGAAGACTAGAAGAGAAAGAAGAAGACTAGAAGAAAAAGAAGAAGACTAGAAGAAAAAGAAGAAGACTAGAAGAAAAAGAGGAAGACTAGAAGAGAAAGAAGAAGACTAGAAGAAAAAGAAGAAGACTAGAAGAAAAAGAAGAAGACTAGAAGAAAAAGAAGAAGGAAGACAAGAGGAAGACAAGAAAGAAGACAAGAAAAAAAAACAAGATAAAATAAAATAAAAGAAAAGATAAAGATAAAGATAAAATAAAAGATAAAGATAAAATAAAAGATAAAGATAATAATACAAAATAAATTAAAAAATTGTTTCTTTACAACGTAAAGGATTATAGAAAGACAAAAATCGCTGTTTTTCAGAGAATTTTTCAAACAATTTTTTTTAAAGCCAAATTTGCTCATGAAATGAGTGCACTTGGCCAAATGTAAAATTAGGGAATTGGGTGGACTTGTAAAAATCATAGTCATCACAGAAATACAAAAATGCTTTGAATAGGATGAAATATTTAGGGAAAATGTAAATAATAGTGATCAACAACAAGGTGTAGGTAGCATGTTTTTTGAGCTTACATAAAAAAAATTCGATAGAAAAACTTTTTTTGCAATGTATATTGGAATTTTAGGGTTTTCAGCTTTAAAGTGCTTTAAAAAACGCATTTTTAACAACTTTGAAGAATGGTAAATTGAACTAGAAAATAGAAGACAACCCCCACACATTCTTAGTTGGGACCATTTTCATTTAAAATTAAGAACTAAACGAGAATCAACGTTTGACTGAAAAAACAACCAAAGATGGCCCTAAGGGGCTCCTTGCATGCTTACGGGTTAAACCCTAAGGGTATAAACATCCCTGAAGGTATAAACGTCAATGAATTTCCAAACCAAGAATGAACAACTGAATTAGTATTAAAGTTGAATTAGTGAGGATTGGCTGATCTGTACAGAATGAAGTAAGTATCCGTGCAGGTGTGATCTTCATTCTTGTCCCAGTCATTTTCCAACCGCATTGCTATCATCACATTCACTATCATGATCATTGACACGCACAGATGTGGCCACATACAAAATTGTCAAGAAGGCATGGCCCCATCAATTTCCAAGCCCTGGTGGTCATGTTTGTTACATTACAAAACCGGCACATCATTCAAGAGCAGGTCTCCACTACAGTACAAACTGGGCCTGTGCAGGCTGACCCAGGCTTAATTCAAACTCTTGAGGATTCAGTTGGGCAAAGAAAAACTAAATCATCTGAGCACTCGATGATAGTATGTCCTGATTTTCAGCAATTCAGTGCTCATCACACTTTGACACAGTGATATTTTAAAATAGAAAGCATGTACAGTATAAAGTGCAGGTTATTTCACGATTTCCATCATCGTTGCAAGCTCCGATTAAAACATGTTTCAAAAATGTTTCAAAAAACAGACACATGATATCATGAAAAGGTTGTAGTACAATGCGCACAACGGATTGCACCTAGAAGCTTGAAAGCGGCCGCTGCCATCAAACTCCAATGTAGGCCTCAAGAGGCAGAATGCGCGCATCGGAAACAAGATAGACTGAGATAGCTGATCAAATCAAAATGTGAGTACGGGTTTCGAATCACATGTAATTTGCAGTACAAAGTACAGATCTGGACTAGTTAGATGGCCGGGTGATTGCTGTACCGTGATAGGCGTACCTCCGGCTAATAAGACCTCTACTTCCGAGGAGCTGCAGCGATAGATAATCACTTGCAAAGGAGCATTACGATCAACACCCTACCACTTGAATTGCAGGCTCAACTGATTCCAGGATTAATGCTTAATCTCGGTCGATCTTTCCAGATATTAATTCTGCCGATTTCAGCCTAGTAATCAAGAAAGAACGGCAAGGATGTACATTGCTTTATTTTTCCAATGACGCCGCTGATTGAATTCCGGCTCTTGACAGGAAAGCCAAGGACTTGAAGAAAGCTGGTCGAGGATACTATTTTGCAGCCTGCTTTTATGCATAGGTGTAAGATTCTTGGAAGGTATATATAGAGCTTCGAAGACATCTTTAGGTACAAGAGCCAAATCTGTTGAGATCAAATTTGTATGAATTATGCGTCAAAGTGACAGTAGATAACCGCATGATGATTCCTATTCAACGATCAGTGGCCAGTGCCAATTACCTAGCCGTTTAATACACTTTCTCTTGCAAGCTTCAAAGAGGACCTCATCTGACTGACTGTTGGATCAACTCTGTCAAGGAAGTGATTGTTCTTCTGCCGCTTTGAGCTAGTTATCAATGACGGCAGACAGGCAGGGATTGCTCACACTGTAGGTACCCCGGGGTGGGCGGGCGGAGGAACGCGGGGCGCTCTCCGCGCCTGAGGATCGCGGCTCGCCACTTGCATACCATTAAGAAGGGGACTGTAGCCTAGAATATGGGCTGGATTCCCCAAGAATTCGCCACAAGAGCACCTGCCCATCACCTTCCTTAGCGTGTCTCTGTACCTCTGAAAATACTTCAAACTTTCGCTGGATCGCACCGGCTGCAAGAGGCTCCGCTTGTCAGTGCTCCCGATCACTCCTGTCTGCTCTGTTGCAGGTTCTTGCATTCACGTAGCAGACTCCAGTGTAAGTTAGTTCTCACTCTCGTTGCGCTCTCAGTTTCAGCAGAGCTCCGCCATCTCCCTTTTCTTCAGTTACCGTTTTTGTTTTGTATTCGTACTTTCCGACCAAGTTTCTGTTGGATTTCTCAAGCAATCAGCCCGTGCAGTGGTTCTTTGAGCCCCTGGCGCTGGTGTAAAGAGGCCCCAAGTTTTATTTATTTATAATTTATTTTATGGCCCCATCACGAACTTTGGCGACGATGGGGAACGTGGGCTGCTGAAACCCTAGTCTTTGGAGCTGTTTTTGTTGTTGTGAAAGAGTGTTTCTTATATATCCGAATTCGGGGGTTTAGAAAGCGTCGTTTTGTTGTGATCGGGTTTGAAAATTTTGGGGTTGATAGGAGGTGCTGTTGTTGCCGCAGTTGCGGAGTCTTCCCACATCGATTACGTCGACGCGCTGGGTGGGTTCTTTTGCTCTTGAAATCTCAGAGCTAGACTGCATTATGAAACAACCTCGGATTTATTTGGTCAGGAAGATACATGTTTCTTCACCTTGCCTTTTTCAACACTGACGTGAAAATACGGTTCTAGGCATGGCAGAGTGATTTGATCCTGAAACGAAATGCTTGTTCAATTGGATCAATAGTGTTCCAATAGTGTCTACTTCACTATCTACAGCAGGTGGCGATGTTGTCCAGAAGGTGGTAGTACCAACAATCAATGCTGCACCTCTTCTTATCTGTAAGTGAGAATTGCAATTGCTTTATGGAACTCTTGTTTGTTATTTCCTGTGCATGTAATGAAGTGGTTAGGACATTGCCTTCACCAATTGACAGGATATAGTTCTCACTTCGTGTTTTTTTGCAACTGATACATGTCGAGTTCGGTTTCATAAGGTTTGTACCATCGTTCAGGAATTGCCACCCACGGTTCAATTCTCTGCTGTGTCCGTCAGCTTGATTGTGTTCGCTTTCTGGGGCCTGGATTCTCCGGTGCGTTGCAGTTGGAGCTCGGTAACGAAGGTACTCTTTTCAGCTCTTAACCCCTAAAGGACCAAGAAGCCCAACTCGGACTGCATGTCATTTTTAACAGTTTTGAGTAGGTCCTATTTGGACTTCCTCTTGTTCAAATTTATTTATTTATTGACTAACACATGCAATGATCTTCACAAGTTCTGGTGATATAAAACTTGGTCCCATCTGAATTATATTTTTCTCAATATGATTAATTGAATTTGTCATTTTAAAACTGTGAATCTTTGCTCCTTTAGAAGGTTAAACTCTTAAAAGACCTAGAGGTTTTATGCTTTTTGAATCATATTTTTCACTATCGAATGGGTCATTTTAAAATTATTAATCCTTGGTCCTAAACTTGGGTGACTAAGATTTTGGATTTTGAATACTATTATTTTTGTTTTTACTTTCCCTTGTCCTTGTGATTGTGCGAATCGTGAGGATGACTGAATTTATGTTCTAGGGTTGTGATCTTCCTGGAGTGCAGGCAGACAGTAATTGGGAGATTGTCAAACTCGGACAGTGTTGAAGAGTTTCGTTTGGCCATTAGTGTTATGGGCGGGAATCATGACGGTGTGCAGGTTTCATTTCTTATGCCAGCTCTACTTTTCTTATTCTCAGGTGTGTGTTGTTATAACACTTGACAGTGTGAGCAAAGTTCCCATGGTGAAAATATTTACACCGGCAAGACAATGGTTTATTCTACAGAGGCTTGTTTTTCCTCCAATCACCTGATGCAAACCTGACAATGAACCTTAAACCAAGAAGCCCGAATTGGGCCTCGTGTTCTTTTTAGCATTTTTAAGTAGGTCTTATGTGGAGTTTCTATTGTTCAAATTTTATTTGTTTCTAGAACAACACATACAATGTTCTTATCTAAGCCTAGTGATATAAAATCTGATCCCACAATATTTACAATATGATTGATTGAATTTGGCGTTTGAAAACCATTAATTCTTGGTCCTTTGGGGTTTAATGACAAACCTTGGTGTTGCTTTCAAGTGTTAGATGTTCACCTATGCCTTGTGATTACACTTGTGGATAAGAAGCACATGGTGTAGTACTACTTTGAATAGTAGGGCCTTCCCATGCAGTATCCATCTTCTAATGGATTTACTGAATGTAACATGTCACAGTGATACAAAAGAGGAATTCTTTTAACAACTCTCTATAATTATATGTGTTGTTTTATGACATGTCACTTGATTCTTTTGAACTGCCATCAGAAGAAAGCACTGCGATTAAGCTATGGTTGATACACTTTGTGCAGTCTCTAATAAGAGTATCGGTGTTTGCTTTATGTATTGGGAACCAAGTGCTTTTGAATTTGGGGGAAATTCTAGCTTTTGTAACAGGTGTAATTCACATGATTCTTAGGAAGCTCTGGTCATCGAAGTTTGTGAATTGCATGAATGGTGTGATTCCATGAATGTTGTTGGAACTGAGATTCCTACAGTTTGATACAGCAGGTACATAAATATCTAATGAAGCGCAGCAGTCTCAAGGATTCCTGGAGTGTAGAGTACGTGCAATGAGAACCCATTCACCTCCATTTTTCTATCCTTGCTGTTGTTAACCCCTAAAAGACCATAAGTCCCCCAGGGGACCTCCTGCTTTTTTTAGTAGTTGTGAGTAGGTTTTATATAGAGTTTCTTTTGTTCAAATTTTTAATATTTTTATTCATCATATGTAATATGCTTCACTAATTCCAGTGATATGAAATTCGGTCCCATTTAAATTTTATTTTTCACAATATGATCATTTAAATTTGTCAATTTAAAACTATCAAAGCTTAAATTTGTCAATTTAAACCTGTGTAATATGATATATTTAGCCACTTCTGCATTCTGCAAGTGTGTGATGAAAGAAGGTTAATTGTTGCTACTGCAGGTGAGTTTTTGAGAATTGCTTAGGGACGATGTATTCTGGCAATGTTCTATTTGACAGTCAGGTACTCTTGCACCTCATCTTCTGAAATGAATTTGCTGTTCTTTTGCAGATTTTTGTTAACTTTTTATCGAGCGCGATGATTCATGGCACAAAGCCCATCGTGGAAAGTGAGTAGATATAGACGAGAATCGAAGGTCAAGAGGTTATCGGCACTATTAAGGTATAGTTGCTCCTGTTTTCCAATTTCCAATTTCAATAGGTGCGTGAATGATTACTGATGCAGTTCCTTCAATCAATGAATGGTCAGTGCCTGCGTCTAGAAGACACATGTTGTTGCTTATTACGATACTAGAGTTTTCAGAGTAATTTGCAATCCTGGAGTGAGTGAGCATGTTTAGCACACCATCGTTTACTGAATCTCAGTGATGTCGAGGATGCTAGAGATATTTGTATGGAATTTAAATGCATGCACTGGTGGACATGAAGGTAGAATGTCTTCCCCACTTATGAATGATTCTAAGTGTTCAAGCATTAAAGTCTAGCATAGGCGATCAATTTGATTTGGGCATGGTCGGACATTTATTGTCCGTGTAAACTTTGGAAGTTCACATTTCTGCTTGAGCATAATTCCTTTCAAAAGAAGCAGGGACAGCAATGTGAGATTTTCCCACCTGCCTAACAGACTTTAGAGTTCTTTTGACTACACTTTTTGAAGCATGTGGTGTTAGTCGAACTTAGCTCATGTACCCTCTCTGGTCTGCGGTTTGTCTCTTTCTATTGTCGTGCTTGTATAAACATTCGGTTTCTTTTACTATTGGTGCGACTTTCCTTTAATGTATCAAAACAACCATTGCACATCATTAATATGGTTGGACACAAGTATTCTCAAAAATTCCAGGTGCAAACAGTTGTTCACTACATTAATCGGGATGAAGCGTAGCCAGCAAAGTACTCTTGAATGTTGGCTTTGAGTGCTTCTCTTGAATCATGGCCCAGCGTGCCTGGCGAGAACGATTTTCAGAATTATTCAAGAAAGACGTCTCCAAAGGAGGTACAGTCACTTGTATCTTGTATCTCTTTCTTACCAAGTTTGAGATTTGTTTGTTATGAGTGTTGTCTTGTGTGCCTTGGCTTGTATAGTAGACATGGGGTATGTCGTTGATCTTGTTTAGCATTCAACATCGATCTAGCTCACTAGTCATTATGTCTGCCGTTAAAAACTACAGCCACTGGTTCACACTACTAACACTTGTACCATTTGTGGGGATTCATTTAGTACAAAGGCGTCGGCTCTACTTAGAGCTTTCAAGGAAATGCATGGAGGTTGCTCAAAGAATGACTTCACGGAGCCTTTCGATGCAATTCAACCATGGGCAGTGTGAATACTTAACCAATAATCTCAAAGAGGCAGTCCATGGCGCAGAAATGGTCCAATTCAGTTTGCCGAGCGTAGAAATCATGAAGCTTCTATGGCGGACTGCAGAAGATGTCAAGATCATCATACATGGTTGTTGCAGAAAGGATTGGATCCTTGCTGCCATTGTGTTGGAAAATATGTCAGAGCACGTGATTCAATTAAGTGCTGATTTGGAATTTTGTATATTGCTCATGCGCGACTACGAAGTTTCAAAAGCATTCTATCCAACAGAAGAATATGAGTCAAATTGCTTCACCAGATATGAATCAGTTAAGGCGAGAGTTGCACAGGATCTAAGTACTCTGTTGACAAATCTGGACACTTTGAATGGCTTGAGCAACTTAAGTGAACAAGAAACTCAGTTGGCACGGTCTCTCTCAAGCCGACTGGCTCATCGCTCGTCAGGATCAGTACACGCAAGTGATTGGGAAATACAGTATTCCAGTTTGGTACCAGAGAAGAAGTTGGGGGTTGGTTCATATGGCACTGTGCGGAGATCGAAGTGGTTGGGTGAAAAAGTTGCTGAGAAGATGTTTCAGGGATCCGATTGTCCAAGTTTTAAAAACGAGGTTGAAATCTTAGTAGGGTTGGCTCATCCCAACATTGTGCCTTTGCTAGGCTATGCCGTGGATGGGAACAAGTGCTGCATCATCATGGAACTAATGGATGGAGATCTTTTCAGCTTTATGGAAGAAAGGTTACGGCATAATCCCACCCTTAAAGTTCCATTTTCTGACTTTGAAACAATAGATATGATGCTTGAAACAGCAAAGGGCATGCTATACCTCCATGAGCATAAAGTGGTGCACCGAGATCTAAAATCATGCAACATTTTGGTGAAGAGCAGAAAAGACAATGGTGTTGAGTTTGTGTATGCCAAAGTGGCTGACTTTGGGCTCTCCAAAACAAAAGAGAGCAGTAGCTCATATACCAACTTAACTTTAAATAGAGGTACAACAAGATGGATGGCCCCTGAATTGATGCCTCCAGATGCAGATGATCTTCTTGCGAGGACCTCAGACCATGACTCACAACTAAGGTATCCGTTCAAAGTGGATGTTTATAGTTTTGGGATGGTGTGCTACGAGATATGTACTGGGCATGTGTCGTGTCGTTTTCATCCACTTTCAGTCTTACGGAAGTGAAGAAGATGGTGCTGAAAGGTGTTCGGCCCGAATTACCGGTTCATTGTCCCCATGCGTTGAAGCATTTAATTCATTCTTGTTGGGACACAGAGCCTAGCCGTCGCCCTTCTTTTGCAGAAATTTGCATGCAGCTGAGAAGATTGAAATACCTTATGATGAAGGGTATGTGGAATTTATCTCAAAATTGCTCTTGGGCTTCAGTTGTCATTTCTACGTAATTCTATGGAGTTGACTATTTGTGCTTAACTCTTAAAGGACAAAATATGCCTCAGGGGCTTACTTTTATGGGAGAATGTTGCACAAAACTCCTAGTCACTTGAACCAAATGGGGTTTTTGGAATGCCATAACAAACATATTTAAGGCATCTACACTTTTTTTCAATAGAGCCAAAGTAAATTAAGAAAAGAATCATGCTTAAAACTGGTGTTTAAAAGAGATTTTGGATCTGGGAATCATAATAGCCAAGTCTTAAAAGGTTTGATATAGATAGTGGGAAGTCCCTTTCAAGTACTACATTGTGGAAGTCAAATGAATGGGTGGTGTAATCTGGCTGTGACAGGTATGGGCAAGTATTCGGAGGCACTAGAGGATTTGAACATGGCCAATGAAATCAAGCCTCGCAATGCTTTCACGTTAAGGAGTCGTGGTGATGTCTTGAGAATAATGGACAAGTATTCGGAGGCACTAGAGGATTTGAACATGGCCAATGAAATCGAGCCTCGCAATGCTTTCACGTTAAGGAGTCGTGGTGATGTCTTGAGAATGATGGGCAAGTATTTGGAGGCACTAGAAGATTTGAACATGGCCAATGAAATCGAGCCTCACGATGCTTTCACTTTAGAGATTCGTGGTGGTGTCTTCTATACTGTGGGCAAGATTCCGGAGGCACTAGAGGATTTGAACATGGCCAATGAAATCGAGCCTCGCAATGCTTTCACGTTAAGGAGTCGTGGTGATGTCTTGAGAATGATGGGCAAGTATTCGGAGGCACTAGAAGATTTGAACACGGCCAATGAAATGGAGCCTCGCGATGCTTTCACTTTGGAGAGTCGTGGTGTTGTGTTGAGAATGATGGGCAAGTATTCGGAGGCAGTAGAGGATTTGAACATGGCCAATGAAATCAAGCCTCGCAATGCTTTCACGTTAAGGAGTCGTGGTGATGTCTTGATAATGATGGGCAAGTATTCGGAGGCACTAGAGGATTTCAACATGGTCAATGAAATCGAGCCTCACAATGCTTTCACGTTAAGGAGTCGTGGTGATGTCTTGAGAATAATGGGCAAGTATTCAGAGGCACTAGAAGATTTGAACATGGCCAATAAAATCGAGCCTCGCGATGCTTTCACTTTAGAGATTCGTGGTGGTGTCTTCTATACTGTGGGCAAGATTTCGGAGGCACTAGAGGATTTGAACATGGCTAATGAAATCGAGCCTCGCAATGCTTTCACGTTAAGGAGTCGTGGTGATGTCTTGAGAATGATGGGCAAGTATTCGGAGGCACTAGAGGATTTGAACATGGCCAATGAAATGGAGCCTCGCGATGCTTTCACTTTGGAGAGTCGTGGTGTTGTGTTGAGAATGATGGGCAAGTATTCGGAGGCAGTAGAGGATTTGAACATGGCCAATGAAATCAAGCCTCGCAATGCTTTCACGTTAAGGAGTCGTGGTGATGTCTTGATAATGATGGGCAAGTATTCGGAGGCACTAGAGGATTTGAGCATGGCCAATAAAATCGAGCCTTGCGATTCTTTCACTTTGGGGATTCGTGGTGTTATGTTGAGAATGATGGGCAAGTATTCGAAGGCACTAGAGGATTTGAACATGGCTAATGAAAACGAGCCTCACAATGCTTTCACGTTAAGGAGTCGTGGTGATGTCTTGAGAATGATGGGCAAGTATTCGGAGGCACTAGAGGATTTGAACATGGCCAATGAAATCAAGCCTCGCAATGCTTTCACGTTAAGGAGTCGTAGTGTTGTGTTGAGAATGATGGGCAAGTATTCGGAGGCACTAGAAGATTTGAACATGGCTAATGAAATCGAGCCTCACAATGCTTTCACGTTAAGGAGTCGTGGTGATGTCTTGAGAATGATGGGCAAGTATTCGGAGGCACTAGAGGATTTGAACATGGCCAATGAAATCAAGCCTCGCAATGCTTTCACGTTAAGGAGTCGTGGTGTTGTGTTGAGAATGATGGACAAGTATTCGGAGGCAGTAGAGGATTTGAACATGGCCAATGAAATCGAGCCTCGCAATGCTTTCACGTTAAGGAGTCGTAGTGTTGTGTTGAGAATGATGGGCAAGTATTCGGAGGCACTAGAAGATTTGAACATGGCTAATGAAATCGAGCCTCACAATGCTTTCACGTTAAGGAGTCGTGGTGATGTCTTGAGAATGATGGGCAAGTATTCGGAGGCACTAGAGGATTTGAACATGGCCAATGAAATCAAGCCTCGCAATGCTTTCACGTTAAGGAGTCGTGGTGTTGTGTTGAGAATGATGGACAAGTATTCGGAGGCAGTAGAGGATTTGAACATGGCCAATGAAATCGAGCCTCGCAATGCTTTCACGTTAAGGAGTCGTGGTGATGTCTTGAGAATGATGGGCAAGTATTTGGAGGCACTAGAAGATTTGAACATGGCCAATGAAATCGAGCCTCACGATGCTTTCACTTTAGAGATTCGTGGTGGTGTCTTCTATACTGTGGGCAAGATTCCGGAGGCACTAGAGGATTTGAACATGGCTAATGAAATCGAGCCTCGCAATGCTTTCACGTTAAGGAGTCGTGGTGATGTCTTGAGAATGATGGGCAAGTATTCGGAGGCACTAGAAGATTTGAACACGGCCAATGAAATGGAGCCTCGCGATGCTTTCACTTTGGAGAGTCGTGGTGTTGTGTTGAGAATGATGGGCAAGTATTCGGAGGCAGTAGAGGATTTGAACATGGCCAATGAAATCAAGCCTCGCAATGCTTTCACGTTAAGGAGTCGTGGTGATGTCTTGATAATGATGGGCAAGTATTCGGAGGCACTAGAGGATTTCAACATGGTCAATGAAATCGAGCCTCACAATGCTTTCACGTTAAGGAGTCATGGTGATGTCTTGAGAATAATGGGCAAGTATTCAGAGGCACTAGAAGATTTGAACATGGCCAATAAAATCGAGCCTCGCGATGCTTTCACTTTAGAGATTCGTGGTGGTGTCTTCTATACTGTGGGCAAGATTTCGGAGGCACTAGAGGATTTGAACATGGCTAATGAAATCGAGCCTCGCAATGCTTTCACGTTAAGGAGTCGTGGTGATGTCTTGAGAATGATGGGCAAGTATTCGGAGGCACTAGGGGATTTGAACATGGCCAATGAAATGGAGCCTCGCGATGCTTTCACTTTGGAGTGTCGTGGTGTTGTGTTGAGAATGATGGGCAAGTATTCGGAGGTAGTAGAGGATTTGAACATGGCCAATGAAATCAAGCCTCGCAATGCTTTCACGTTAAGGAGTCGTGGTGATGTCTTGATAATGATGGGCAAGTATTCGGAGGCACTAGAGGATTTGAGCATGGCCAATAAAATCGAGCCTTGCGATTCTTTCACTTTGGGGATTCGTGGTGTTATGTTGAGAATGATGGGCAAGTATTCGAAGGCACTAGAGGATTTGAACATGGCTAATGAAAACGAGCCTCACAATGCTTTCACGTTAAGGAGTCGTGGTGATGTCTTGAGAATGATGGGCAAGTATTCGGAGGCAGTAGAGGATTTGAACATGGCCAATGAAATCAAGCCTCGCAATGCTTTCACGCTAAGGAGTCGTAGTGTTGTGTTGAGAATGATGGGCAAGTATTCGGAGGCACTAGAAGATTTGAACATGGCTAATGAAATCGAGCCTCACAATGCTTTCACGTTAAGGAGTCGTGGTGATGTCTTGAGAATGATGGGCAAGTATTCGGAGGCACTAGAGGATTTGAACATGGCCAATGAAATCAAGCCTCGCAATGCTTTCACGTTAAGGAGTCGTGGTGTTGTGTTGAGAATGATGGGCAAGTATTCGGAGGCACTAGAAGATTTGAACATGACTAATGAAATCGAGCCTCGCAATGCTTTCACGTTAAGGAGTCGTGGTGATGTCTTGAGAATGATGGGCAAGTATTCGGAGGCACTAGAGGATTTGAACATGGCCAATGAAATCAAGCCTCACAATGCTTTCACGTTAAGGAGTCGTGGTGTTGTGTTGAGAATGATGGGCAAGTATTCGGAGGCACTAGAAGATTTGAACATGACTAATGAAATCGAGCCTCGCAATGCTTTCACGTTAAGGAGTCGTGGTGATGTCTTGAGAATGATGGGCAAGTATTCGGAGGCACTAGAGGATTTGAACATGGCCAATGAAATCAAGCCTTGCAATGCTTTCACTTTGGAGAGTCGTGGTGCTGTGTTGAGAATGATGGGCAAGTATTCAGAGGCACTAGAAGATTTGAACATGGCCAATGAAATCGAACCTGGTAATGCTTTGGTGATATATTAGAACGCATCGAAGGTACTAGAGGATTTGAATATGGCCAATGAAATCGAACCTCGCAATGCTTTGGTGTTGAAGTGTTGTGGTGAATTATCGAGAATGATGAACAAATATTTTGAGGCATTAGAGGATTTGAACATGGCGAATAAAATCAAATCTTGCTTTGCTTTCTTGTTGAGGTTTCGTGGTGATGTATCGAGATTGATGAGCAAGTTTTTGGAGGCGTTCGAGGATTTGAACATGGCCAATGAAATCAACCTTTGCGATGCTTTTACGTTGGAGATTCTTGGTCATTCACTCTACATGATGGACAAGTTTTCAAAGGCATTTGAAGATTTAAACGTGGCCAATAAAGTAAAATGAGGAAGCAAGGCTCCACGAATCGTCTCTTGCCAAATTCACTCCATCTCTTTCCTCCTCTTTAAATTAGATCTTCAATTTAGGTGTTGGTCCCTTTTCTACACTCTCTTTTCTATAAGGAAAAATCTTGAATTGAAGATTTACAACGCTATTGTCTGTGTGATTTAGAGGTTCGTGTGATCTAGAAACTTTGAAGGGATGATGTGACGGTTTTAGTACCGCAAATCGAAACGTAGGTCATGGAGTGGTGATTAGAACAAAGCAGTAGCGTCACGCGGAGGAGATGCAGTGTATTTTGGGTTTCGTATGCGGTATATGGAGAATAATGGACTAGTTGTAGGAGGTAACATTTTTCATTGCTATGGAGGTCATGAGACTATTTTTGAGATTATTTTCTAGCGGCGTGGATTGGTGACCAGCATTGAGCTTCTGGTCTTGTTGATGGTTGTAACGAAAATGTGGATCAGAGTTTACATTTAGATTAAAGATCGGGCGTAATGCAGTCTCCGCTATATTCATGCTTTTAAGTGTTCCCTATGGCATCGAGAAGGTGGATAAAAATGTAGGGATTCTTTTGGTGACACTATTCTTTTGATACTTCTTTGAAAATTTACAATGTTTTCTTGATGCTTCTTCTTTGAACTGAAGATTTACAATGCTATTGTAGAGGGATCATTTCTATTGCTGAGGAATGATACCTCTACAATAGCAAGCTCAGGCAGAATGTTGTGTTGACAGTGAGGTGCACAGGGCTCTCAAAACTAGGACTGGCATAGATATGAGGTTAAAAAGTTGAAAATTTCTTGAAATTTTTTAATGCTAATGTAAACGGGTGATGTGAGAGTCTAGTGCTTCCATGTGAGAACTGAATTCCAAGGCTGTACAAACGGACATGAGTGTGTTAGATGGCTCAAGTTGGGCAACTCACTTGACAGTGTTCAAGTGTGGATTAGGGTGGGTGAAATCTGTCTCTTTTGTCCGTGATTATCAATGATTGACGTACCAGCTTTGATCAAACTTGTAAGATTTGAACGTAACTGGCATATTTAGTTTCCAGAGAAGGTAATCACCGGTGTTAAGAAACAGTCGAGATTCAAGCTCCATGACTCCAAATCTCGGACTGGTCAATAGTCTTCGGATGAAGCAGAAGGTTCTAAATCTTGCAGAGTCTAGAATCACTGTATTCCTTGTTAATGAATTGAAGCCTTGTGATGGTGATTGTATGCTTAGTTGAATAGCTGTCAACAAATACGAGCTGGGTAACTCACTTGACACTAGAAGAATATTGCATGTGTTTGTCAAAAGTTAAATTTGAACCACAGGAAGTCCACATAAGAACTACTCAAAATGCTACATGAAGCCCAATTTGGATTTCTTCTAGGAGCTAAATAAGTACGTGAGCTGCTGGAATCTGATGGCTTGCGAGAGTTCTCTGCTGTGGATCTATGTTTGTCTTTGTTGATTTCTAGTTTCTGCAAGGTTTCTGAATGACTTTGCAACACTTGTTTTAGGTGTATCTCGTATGTGAGATTGTCGCGGCTTGGCTTGCCATGGTGCAGCGGTGTCCCGACCACTGTAGGCCTCCTTGTGTTGCTCTATGTTGGGGATCCATAGATTAGTGTAATAATTGACAATCCATGGGACATCAACCCTTAAAAGGCTAATGGGGATAGTAGATACATTGGCGTATATTTGACATTTGTTGTAAAGAGAAAGTTCCAAATTGAGACCCCAATAGCTCATTAAATTCATGTCGACTTGAATTTTAACTTCACTTTTGATCTTAAACCCATAGGAGATGTGGAACCATGCCAAATACGATGGAATATTGGTGTATAA
Source organism: Pohlia nutans (assembly GCA_022496805.1). Taxonomy (NCBI): domain Eukaryota; kingdom Viridiplantae; phylum Streptophyta; class Bryopsida; order Bryales; family Mniaceae; genus Pohlia; species Pohlia nutans. The sequence goes on along the minus strand of CM040085.1, from coordinate 27,055,377 downwards.
TACTGGTTGGAAAGGGCTTTTTGGACCTTTAAGGGTTAAAATATGATTCACTTAGTGATATAATTAAATCTTGATTTAATTATAAATTTTGATCTGAGTAATGTAAATAGACGAGTCACATATATATTATGTCATATTTAATTTTGCAATTGCTATTTTATACATCAGTAAATGATATTTAATGTATATGAACCGGTCATGAATAGTTATTTTTCTTTTGTAAACAATGGATAAGCCTAATATTCTAGTGATGACCGTAGGTCAGAGCTGGTTTAGGAAAATGGTATTGACGACTGCAGTTTTACTTGTGGCTTTCCAACAGTTGTAGGGTTTGTAAGTAAGTGAGTCGGCGAGTTGGCGAGCTGCAAGCAGGCAATCGATAGTTCTAAGGCAGGGTTTTCTATGATGTAACCTTTCTTTGATGTAACTTAGCTTTTTATAGGGTGATTGCAAGCTATGGTCACCCAACTTTTTTGTCACGGTGTAGAGGATTGCTGCACTTTTTCAATCTTTGAAAAATCATCCATAAATATTGGAATGGAATTTTGTGAAGAAACAAATTGAACTGTTTCTAGAATTTCAAAGTTAAGATGTCTACCACAATAAAGTTTGCAAAATTTCAAACTTTCTATCCAAATTAATCATTTCTGCTTGGATTTGGTAGTGTGTTGTTTATCAAAAGTGCACCTATATGCACCTATAATATACAAAATGCTAAAAGGGGGTCAAATTTGAACTCCACAAAAGTATAACAACATACCACAAGTGCGTTCAAAGCTACCATATTTTATTTTTTGGAGTATTTCGCTAATTTATTTTTTAATTAATTGTTTTATACATGTTTTTTTTTTTTTTTTTTTTCTTGCAGTTAAAATAATTGGATTCTCTTTTTTGGAAATGAAATAATGGTTCAATTTTAGAGGTGGGATATGAAATACATTTTTCATAAAACCTAGCTATGGAGGTTATGTAAAAAAGGCTCTAATTACCCCTAGTGGGTAAAAACAGAAAAAGTTGTTGGGTAAAGCCTAGAGTCTCAAAATAAATTTAAATATTGCTAAAGAATAAGTATTAGCATAAACCCTACTTTGGATGGTGAAATTTTTTACCAAATTGAAAGTTGAGAGGTGCACACTATACTACTAGTGCATGAGTTGCACGGCTTTTAGCTATACTAGCTGCACCACCCCCCACCTTCCACTTAGTAGACCGTAGTTTGCAATTACTCCACATCCTTGGATGGTCTTCCCACAACGTACATTTTGCCCCGTCAAAGACCATTATATGAAGTAACCTAGCCTTTCAAGACATATTCTATTTCATAGCCTTTCACTTTGTCACTGGTGGTGCAGAGAGAAGCGGAGCCCTAACTTTTTTGGTCGCAACTTCTACATGCCATTCTACTTGAAAAACTTTATTTCATAAGATTTCAATATATATTGCAAAAGTTATAATTATTTAAAGTTATCATTTGTTCAACAAAAAGAATTAAATAGTTTTATAATTCCAGTGACGAATTTAGATTAGAGTTGGTTTAGAAAAAATGGTATTGATGAAAATGGTATTTTTAAAGAAGTCAATTTTGTCTTAGTGTACATGCAATTTTATGAGTGATGGTATAAAGGGGCAACAATATTTTTTTAGAGGCATTGTACATAGGAGGGTGTTTTTTGGAAGTTGTGAAGAGATCTTTGGATACAAGAGCCAAATCTCTGACGATAAAATTTTTATGGTTATATTCAATGAATTAGAAGACTTTAGAGTGCCCAAAATGTTCCATTCAAATGCTCAAATTCTCAAAACCCTGAAAATTTAGAAAACTAGCACCTAAGAGCATCTCCACCAGCAACTCCAAATTACACTCTAAAGGTTATCCAAAAATTACATGGCATACCATATAGTTCTCCACCAACATCACTCAATTAGACTTTAAAAATAGTAAGTGAGCCAGTCACAAGTCGCCACGCATGGATTGTGCAATTAAAAAGAGGACACACACTAGCTTGAGTTGTTTTGAAGGCCTTAAAATGGGTTGATGTATTTAGTGTCTTCCTCCAAATAAATTGTTGACCAATCCATGCACATCCATTTTTCAGAGCCAAAGAGCTATCCAAAGTGTTGGTAGAGATGCTCTAAGAATGTACTCTAACCTTCACTATATTGTGATATTTTGTCATTTAACAAATATGGGATTTTTTTTATCCCTAAGTGCAAATTTATTTTGCAATTTCAAAGTAGGAGGTTATAAGCCGTGTAATTGATAGTAGATAAATCACATTTCATTCAAGAGGCATTTAGCCAAATACACATAGACGACTTCTTAATCTGAAATAAACTGTATAAATAGATGAGTTGTTGATAATAGGGATTGATGTATGACATGGGATCAAGACCTTAATAGTTTTAGTATTCTTTGTCTTAACCCCTAAAGGTCCTCACTTATTTTGTATAATTCAAAGCACTACAATCTACATACTTAAAATATTACATTGTATGATTTATAATTTTTCATAAAGGTATAAAGATAAAGATTTATATTACATTATAAAGGTATGAAAAAAATTTCAACATAATTGGAAGATATTTTAAATATTTACAAGTTTCATAATGTAAAAAAGATTACAAAATAAAAATAAAATCATTTTGGTCAAATTTAATATTTAAAAACATACTTAAGGTAGATAAAAGTTATATTTACAAGTTAAGAAATGAAAGTGAAAAAATTAGAAGATATACATGATTGGAGCATTTTTAGAAAGCCTTTTGTATTTTGGATAATCAAATTTCAAATTCTTCACGGTGTAAAATCTTCCAATAGAGTCTATTCTCCAATCTCAACGGTCAAAAGATGTATTATAACTTAACCCCTAAACGCTCAAACGACCATTTTCTAGTTGTTGTCCAAATCTAACGGGCTTCCTGAAAAAAAAAATTGAAAAAAAGGAAATTAAATTAAGCACTACATCAAGTCTACTTTCCAACGTAGTTTGGATTATGTCAATCGGAGTTAAAACTCCACCCAGGAGAATTTTTCAAAGTGGATCACCTCAACATTGTTTTAGTGTTATAAAATTTGCTAATTGAAAAAAGTAATGATGTTCCCTCCATCATTTCTTTTTCTTTTTTGAAGTTTACAATAGATAAACCAAATCTAACCAAACATGCTAAATTATAAACTCTAAAAGTGAAAATTATAATTTATACAGATTTTCAAAGGTTAATGCTTTTGAATTTTTATTATTTTTTATTTGTTATTTTTTTGGAAGTTTGACCGTTCAGATAATATGTAGAGATGATGCCCTTCATTTGGACTATTGAACCAAACTTCATCAAACATATAGAAGGCACATATTAGAACACATCTATGTCTTGTCCAATACCCCTTGGGCTTTTAGAGGTTCATTTTAATATTTAATGAAAACACCAACTTCAAAAAAGCTAAAACACTTGATTTTTTTGGGCCTTTGACTAAAAATCAAGCATAATATGATTGATAGGGCACTTAGGAGCTAAGATAAAAACATCAATAATTATGAAGAACAACAAGTTGTGATTCCTAGGTATGCCTATAAACAATTAGGATGGGATCATTAATTCTTAATGTAGTCCCTAGCTAATGCAACCTATTGCACTTAAATGTTTGGTATTTTTTTGTGAAATTTATTAAAAAGGTATAATATATTAATATCTAATAGCCAATCAAATTTTATTAAATTATGACTTGTAGGCTGAAATTTATAAGGATTTTTTGTTTAAAAGTTAAAATTGGGTGGTAAAACATTTATACTCTTCAATACTTTTTTTAATGCTCTCTTACATTTTTCAATGTTGTTCAGTTAGTTCCATGTCTACATAAAATCTTGTATTCGCTCTATTTTCATTAGTAAAGATGTGAGGATTTTTGTAAATATTGCGCACAATAGGATATCTATCACGTAATGTGGCATTGAGGGCCAAGCCATGTCGGATGAATTTTTTTGTAGCTTTTTTTAGTTTACGTAATCTATTTTAGTGAAGGGAGTTTTCATTCATTTAGTACTTCATTCAATTAGTGTTTTTGGATATAAGGTGGAGAAGCTCCCTTGGTTTGGCATTCTTTACAAAGTGAATAACAAAAAGCATCTTTACATATAAATCAAGCTATTTCTCAGCCCACATAAAGAGAATTCAAGAATGTGAATGTCAAAGAGACACCGAAGGCTTTACTCAAATGCAAACCGCCATTAGCAAGCAAACCTTCGCAATAGACGCTCTCTAAAACCGTTACCCAAAGAAGATTATAATGAAGTCTTCTTAAAGTTTGAGTAGGCCTAAGTGAACTTCGTTTTGTTTGATTTTCTTTGTTTTTTGACCAACACATGTAATGCTCTTCATTGATTTTGGTGATGTAAAATTGGGTCCCCTTTTAGTTATATTTTCCACAATATGATGATTGAATTTGTCATTATAAAACTATGAATTCATGAGGATGATGATCGCCAACTACATGAAATCCACAACTCAAATCCATAATCATAAGTTAATGTCACATGCATTTTCACATTGCATGTGCACATTAACAAGAGTTGTATTAGATACCTACTTAAAATTGAAGGTATTTTATGTTTTTTAATATAGTCTCAAAATAAACTCTACATTTATGTACAATATGATGTTTAAATTGTAACTCATAATTTTTAGGGCATTTGTTTTGCACACTAGGGATTCAAAAATAATTTGAGATCCTAAAAAACCATTTTATCTACTAAGTGTGCGAATGCATTTTAAAATGTATTAAGAATAACACATCAGGCATATTTATGCACAACACATGGCTTTAGAAAACTAATCTCTTTTTGAACATTTAGGACATATCAAGTTCCTAGCTTTTTGTAGAAATGGTTCTAATGCTATGCTTGCTTATGTAGTAGGGATTTTTCAAAAAGACTTCAATTTATACCAATATATTTCGATAACAACTTTGTTTTTCTTTACTTGCAATCTCACTATTATCTTCTTAAATTATAGGGTCAATATAGTATTTGATCGTTAGGTTCGGCAGGTCATGCCGCATAATTAAAAAATTGCAGATATTTTCTAAGATTTTCCTTTTTACCATAGAAAATAGAGGTTTTTTGGAAAAACAGTTTCCTAAACAATTTGGGCTTCTCTTTTAAAATTTATTTTTTGTCGACCTTGATGATTGGCTTTGGTATCTAAGTTCTCATTGTCGTTAAAAATCCTTGATTTGAATCAACGTCCACTAAGTGGTTTCTAGGTACAAAAGAATAGTGTCAACTAATAACAATAGCTTGGTGTCAATAGAGGCCAAGCTTTGGTACAATTCCTTGATGCCTATGGTCAAACTTCCAAAAATAACTTTATTTTATTTTAATGAATTTAAATGCATTAACCTTTGAAAAATTGTATAAATTATAATTTTCTCTTTTAGAGTTTATAATTTAGCATGATTGATTAAATTTGGTTTATCTATTGTAAACTTCAAAAAAGTAAAAGAAATGATGGAGGGAACATCATTACTTTCTCCAAATAGCAAATTATATAACACTAAGACCATTTGTAGAGATGATACCCTACATTTTTTTTATTGAACCAAACTTCATCAAACATATGGAATGCATATATTAAAACACATCTATGTTTTGTCCAATACCCCTCGGGCTTTTAGGGGTTAAAGAACCTTTGTTAGTAGCAATTAGCAATCAGGTCATATGAGCAAATAATTATGAACATCAAAATATTCTTGTTATCTGGAATTCCAAAGCAAACCAACCAAAATAACAATAATCAAAATAATCATTATAATCATTTTTTAAATTAAAAATATTTTAAAATATTTTAAAAAACCTCATCCAAAAATTTGGAGCCAAATGTTTCACTTATGTATCACATTGTTTTCAACTCGGCGTTGTATTAGAGGTGTGACATCAAACTATCTAATTAGGCGAGTGCCATATATGTTAACCTCTAAAGGACCAAAGTGGATTTTTCAAGTTCCGTCAGTTCAATATGGAATGAGCATTGATCCTCAATTTTTGAGATTTTTTGTGGTGATTTTACTCTTTGTAACGAGGATGGGATGGTAATTTGCGTACATAGGTGATGTATAGATCAAAAGATACAACCATGCAAAGGTGAAAAACCTAACTGCAGGCAGCTCCTGAAAATTTTCATACAATGAACTATGCATCTAAATTTTTGTACACGATGAGCTAACACCCCCACATACACAACTGCCAAATTCATTTTTACCAAATCTGCGACTAAACTTTGCATTTTGGGCATTTTCAGAAGGTTTCAAACTCAAATAGTGGGTCCAAAAAAAAGTGCAACCAACTTAGTAGTTTATAATCTTACTATTGAGGAACCTTGAATGGTTGAAAATTTGTAGGTGCTAATAAATTCAAGTTGGTTGAAATATCCTATAGTTGAATCAGTCAAAAAGGTTTTAAATCTTTCTATTTATGAGAAGGGGTACTTTTAGGCAGCTTTGGAGTGTTTGGAGAGAAACATAGTCGTGGTCCTTTAGGGGTGAAACAACTTGAATGAAATATTCTCAATTATTCAAGAATATTCCACGGATATTCTGAGAATATTTCTGTCTAACAAACAGAAGAGTCTAATAAACGTAGCATTCGACACTCTGTCTAGTGGTTGGTCGGGTAAGACAACCCTGGTGGTGCAGGCAGTTGTGACAATACGGTAGTTGGTTTGAGAAACCAAAGCAAGGGAGGGAGGCAGGGATGACACGGCTTGAAGCATTTGCAGACTGAAAGGGGCAATTGACATGCCCAAAGCCTTCCAGCCAAGACAGCATGATTGTCGTCTTCCCTTATATGGCAGTCAGGTTGTCTGTCTCTCATGAAATGCTGCTGCACAGGCCGGCACTGAACTGAATGAGCTTCCCGTTTTGGTTGTATTATTGTTATCCTATCCAACAAAATTTGCTGTCTGGTCAGAGCTCTGAACCCGAATTGAAACCGAACTTGAATTTGTTCGCTGTTTTTCAACCTCACAAAAACTCAGTCTCCTCAAGTGCTGCACTACCGTAGTAGAAAACGTGCTCCTCAAGTGCTGCACTACCGTAGTAGAAAACGTGCATGTGCTGAGACATATGCCTACGCAAATGGGCAACACTTGCCTAGAATTAGGCAACATTACCTCAACATTTGCCTCGGCATAGGCATCTTTTCTACTAGTGCTAATTGCCTTTGCTACATGCCGCACATCACACTTTGTTTGTTGGTCCTTTTCTCGCCGAACAATGTTTTGTTCTTCTTTAAAATGTTACTTGCCTTAAAATTTTGGACATTTGCTTTGAACTTTTGATTGTGTCTTAAAATTTGCCTTAAACCGTCTGTTTTTTTTTAAAGTCAAGTTTAAGTTGTCTTGTCACTAGTAGGAAAGGGATACTTGGAACACCATGGTATAGTGCCGGAGTATGGTGCCACATGACCATTTGGACACCAAGCTAATGCCCAAATGGTCATGTGGCACTATCTCTTGCACTATAACTTGGTCAAATACACCTTTCTACTAGTGTATATAAGGAGTGATTTGCTTTCAAGTTTTTCGTAAAGTATTTGTCTTGCAATTCGCTACAAATTGCTTTAAACTATTGTACCTGCATAATAGATTTGTACAAAAACAATTATTTTTTTGTTTGATAAAATTTATTTTCTCACACGTCACATATGCACTAGTTGTCATCCAAAAAATAGTCTAGGTAACACCAAAATAATTAAATTATTTTCTAGAGCTTGTACAAATGGGTTATGTGGGTATTGTACCAAAATATCAAGGTGAAATTTTGTATATGTGTACTTTTCATGTGAGTTAGTGTAAATGTTTTACCTTTGCAAGTAAAAGGACCTACGTAATTACATAATAGGGAGTGATTTTACACTCTAAAACCGATTGGCTTTAAATATATCATCTTTTGATATCCTTTATGGCTACTAGTTTGAGTTTGCTAAGCCTCTCCCTTTTGCATTGAGATTCATGACATTTATGTGAACGGTTTATGGTTGATTGGTCATGTAATAATCCTCAAATCATACACTATAGAGTCATTGAAAATTTTGAATTCAAATTTGGGTTTATAATGTCCAAACATAGAGGTCAAGAAGCATTAGAGGACCATGGATTTACTGTAGAGTATCCAGCGATAAGTCCTGTAATCCTTGCTTGTTTTCGGTAACACATGGATGTGACTTTAAATACATCAACAAAAATCACAACATTAATAGAAACACAACCTGTATAGATTAGAAAAGCATCTAGTTTGTTATGTGAAACCTTCTCGCAAGTCTTTTCGCTAGTCTAAGCGGGCAGTGTTTCTAGTGCAATGTCGGGAAGAGACACTCTTACAAGACTTATTGTTGGGTATTGTACAGTGCTCTAACAATAACATTGTCGCCTCTTCCATTCACCAATGAGAAAATTGATCTAAATTGACACAAAATTGGTTTTTAATAATTTTTAAAATTTTACACTTATTTAAAACTACTATAATCAAATCATACCAAAATATCACTTTTCAAAAATAGAATATTGATTTTTGGTAAAATTTTAAAATGTTTTTGGTAGATGACCTTATAAATTCATTTTAAAATCATTTATGATAGATTTTAAAGTTCCAATTGGACTTGCTAGTTAAAAGCATCAAAATAAACAACTTTTAGTTAGAATTATTTTTAAAAATCAAATTTTCATATAAACGCAATTGTCGCCTAAGTAGTCAAATGTAATGGCGGCAATCAATATGCAATTGCGTTTATATAAAAATCTGATTTTTCATTTTTTTAAATTTTCTTTTAACTAAAAGTTGTTTATTTTCTTTTATGTTTTTAACTAGTAGGTCCAATCGAAACTTTAAAATCTATCATAACTGATCTAAAATGAATTTATAAGGTCAAACACCAAAAACACTTTAAAGTTCACCAAAAATCAACATTCTATTTTTGAAAAGTGATATTTGGTATGATTTGATTATAGTAGTTTTAAATAAGTGTGAAATTTTAAAATTTATTAAAAACCAATTTTGTGTCAATTTAGATCTATTTTCTCATTGTTGGATGGAAGAGGAGACAATATTATTGTTAGGGCATTGTACTGTTCATATATGTGATAAGAACACCATGTTCTTTAGGACGGTTTTCCATGTAAAGACTGAACCCGCAAGCTAATGTCATGCATAGCATGTTTGTCCAAAATTCGAGGACCTTCATTAATACTTCTACCATAAAGCATTACATATTTAGTGTAGCAGGCCCTTCTGAATAGAGTTTTAGCTATTATCGGTTTTGTAAACCAGAAATGCAAGACCAAAGTACCTCTATGTCAACCTGAATGATTATTAACCCCTAAATGCCTAAAGCCCTCTTCAAATTCGGCAGTTTTGCAAAGATGGATTATAAAATGCAACCTAGAGGGATATTTTGAACTTGATATATGAATAAAAGTTGTACGTTATGAATTTTAGATTCTATCCATACGGTTAGATCTATGATTGCTATTACCAATAATTTTGTATAAAATTTGAAACGTGAAATTCAAAATTATTTTGTAATTCAATTACGAATAAGATATTGACAATCTACAGATGAAATTCTTTGTGATTGGTTGAAATGTAATACTCTAAGTGTAGTGATTTTTGGAGATTTTTTGGTTGCTTAATTTTATGAGTTGACTTTTTTTTTACCACCTTTACACTGAAATCTTCAAAATTTTGGGTGAATCACTACAACATGAAATGAGGCATAAAATTTTCACAAATCATCCCCTTTCTAATCGGATCACATGTGCATGAAGCTAACTTCCCATAGAATCTACAATAAAAATTCCACACTGCAAAAAGTGCTTGACGGATGAGAATCTACGGATGAAATTTGTACATCGTCCAAAAAATGGACGCTTAGGCAGTTAGGGGTTAAACAACTTGGATTAGAATTTTCTTTGAAGGGCTAATAATCTAATACAAAACAAACTTGCATATACCTACGCTTAGGCAGTTAGGGGTTAATGCATCAACCTTCCTATTGATATGATGTCAAACATGTTGATATGACATCACAGATGCAGGGTTCAAATTCTACATGGAAAGCAGTCCTTAGTTCTGTAGTAACAACAGAACTTTAACAAGACGTAGAAAGCATTCAACCTGTAATCACTGCAAAGTGCAAACCTTTCCATCATCTCCTGCAAATTCTTATGGCACTCATCAGGAGTATGTCAGAATGGATGTACAGTCACCTATAGAAAGTAAGGTAACCTCACATTCCTCCATTCTCTAAAACACTTACCAAACTCACTACAATGATTTGCCAATCACCAAAATTTTCCTATAATACAGCTTGTGTATGATGCAATTTTGTGCCAAATTTGGTGCAAGGAAGATGACCGGAAGTTGCAATAATGTCAATTTATCAACTTTTTTGTCTAATGTGAAAAAAATGCATATCAATTACGCAAAAGCATCCAGGGATCCAAATTTTTTATAGAAGGTAGAAGTCGCAGTAAGGAACAATATGGTGTTATAAAAAAGAATGGTATTCCTAGGTATTTTTAAATTAAATGGTGTCTACATGCAATTCAAAGTTTAAAAATTAAGGCCAGATTTTAGTTTAATTATACAATAAATTAATTAGCATACTTTTGTCAAATTTTTTGTGAGACTGTATTGTCACAATCAAGAACAATATAATGTCATTAAAAAAGTGACAAAAATAGATCAATTACTTTATTATATAATTAAACTAAAATTTGACCTTACATTTTTAATTTTGAATTGCATGCGGACACCATTTAATTTTAAAATACCTAGGAATACCATTCTTTTTTATAACACCATATTGTTCCTTATTGTGACTTCTACCTTTTACAAAAAATTTGGATCCTTAAAAGCTTTTGTGTAATTGATATGCATTTTTTTTCACATCAGACATAAAAGTTGGAAAATTGACATTAATGCAACTTCTGTTCATCTTCCTTTTACCAAATTTGGCACAAAAGTGTGCCATACACAAGCTGTATTGTGGGAAAATTTTGGTGATCGGCAAACCATTGCAGTGAGTTTGGGAAGCGTTTTAGTGAATGGTGGATTGTGGGGTTACCTTACTTTCTATAGGTGATTGTACACTAGCAGGTGTCAATTACCTACCTTCTGAAACTCCGTCTACCAAAACCCTTTTCCCTAACACGATTGATCAATTTTTTCAAGGGGGAAACTACAAAGAAAGATTTTGACAAATGGGATACATTCAGAGAGGAGTTCCATGGGTCACACGTGCAAAATAGTACCTTTTTAGCTTGTACAAACTCTGCTATGAGGGTAGAGTTTGAATTGCAATTTCAAATTTTTGGTTCATTTAGAGAACTAAGAACACTGAATTAGGAATTTTTGCACTTGGGGGGTATGACAATGCACTTGTCGCCCGTCGAACAAAAATGAACCTTTTTTGAAGTTGCAAGGGGGTATAATTTTGGTACTCGTGGGTTTTAGGATTAGGAATTGACAAACTGTTAAAGTGGGAATTTTGGAGGTTTCGAAATACTCAAATCGTGCAAGATTTTGGTCAGACATGGATTAAATGTTACACTGGTACTTCATTTACTACAAAACAATGTATTAAGGGGGTAGTCAAAATGGATACAAAGTTATTTGCATTTTCTACCAAAACATCAAGTCATTTAAAGCATCCATGCACATCAATCGAATACTGCACGTTGCGCTATATCATATAGCTATTGCTGCTACGTAATATTGCTGTCTATTTCTTCCAACAGTAGTCCAATACACTCTAGCAAATGCGGTTTTGCTTCTGTCGGAACTTTGATATTTGCCTTCATTAGCTCACCATGCACTCGCACGTTATTCTCTTGTTCAAGCCCACCCCTTGTTCTTACTGGTACGTTTTTCCATGAGAATATAGCTGCGTCTTGACAACCCATCTGTGTCCCTCACGAGATGGCTCCCATAATGCTTCCATGCAATTCGTACACCTTGCTCAACAATATCCCCGCTCGTCTTGCCATTCCCGTCCACTCATGACCAATCTTACACATCCTTCATCTTTGCAACCCATTTGCCTTGTCCAAACTCTAGCACCCTAAATAGAACAAAAAATTCAATATACGTGGTACTGACACAGTAGTCCCAAAATTCATGGAATACAAATGACATTCCCTTATAACTTAGAAGAAAGGATCCAAATGAAGATAAACTTTGTGTTCAATTTTCCAAAGCGTGCTCCTCTACACTGCAGTATTATGTTATGTACATTCTAATACTATATTTATTTCTATGTTGAACACTGAATTAGGAATTTTTGCACTTGGCCAAGTGCATTGTTCGATGACCACAATGGTGCAAAATTTGCACTTTTTTGAAATTTTACCCCCTTGAAATTTCATATATTATCATTTTAAAAATAACAACACATTCATTCATGTCAAATTTTCCATGTATCAAATGAAAATTAAACATAATGAACAATATTTTTTTATTATGATCTAATAGAAAATCAAAACAAAACGCTTCATTTCATATATAAATGAAGGTACACACTACAAAGTAAACAAAATTTGCACTATTCTACTACATCAAAGGGTTCTCCCTTTAGTACTTTTTCAATCTGTACTACCGCTCTATCTCTTGAGTCTCAAGAACCACTTTGGAGGATTGAGTTTCTACTTCCTCTCATGTATTGTTCTTTAACATTGATCCCTAAGTAATGCTCTAATCTCTAAAAGGGCCCAAAGATCAGCATAATCCAACACTCTCATGACCATAGTTTTCACCTCCGGAGAAGGAATGCTACTCGCGTTTACATCACCCTCTGAATTAGAGGCGATCTGCTCATATACGTGGTTACCATTTTCTTCCAAATGACGATACTTCACTCTCTCGAGGTCATGGTATAATTCATCAAGTCCAAGTATCATACAATGATCTGCCAAGGCCCATGCAAATAATAGCGTCATAAACTCCGTATTAGTAATCTCTCCATATAAAAGTCACACCATTGAGACTAAAACTTAAATATTCCTCATTGAATTAAATTTATAGGAATACAATTAAATTTAGCAGCTCATGTTTTGAATTCATAGCACCGAACATTAAATATAGAGGGCTTCAAAGCTGTAGAGGCTCAAATTTGGGTTTGAGGTTTGTATTCAACAAATCTAAGTCAAATTTAGACTTTTTAAAACTAAACAACTACGTTTACTAAATCACTTTTACAATTAAAAAAAAAACCCAAAATGGAATTTCAAGACAATCAATCCTTAGAGACTGTATTGTTTTGTATTGCATTCAAACCACAAAACTCCATAGAAAATTCATGTTAGCATTGCAAAATATGCTAAATTTAGTTGATATTAACTATAGATCTTGGAATCCAACATGAAATTTGGGTGCCCCTAGCCTCTAAGGACTCTAGCGTGTTGTCTATCATTCGAATTGTGGAAATCTATATCAAATTTGAACATATATGGCAAATTTTGCTAAATTTAGCAGATGTTGGAAAAAAAATCTGAGCCCCACAAGAAATTTTGGTGCTTCTAGCCTCTACGGGCCCTAGCGTGTTGTTTGTCGTTCAAATTGCGGAAATCCACATCAAATTCGAGCATGTATGGAAAATATGCTAAATTTAGAAACTTCTGACTATAAATCTTGGAACCTAACATGAAATTTAGATCCCCCTAACCTCTCGGTGCCCTAACATGTTTGTCTTTTGAACTGCGGAAATCTACATCAAATTTGAGCATGTATGGCAGAATCTGCTAAATTTAGCAGCTGTTGACTACAAATCTTGAAACCCAATATGAAATTTGGGTCCCCCTAACCTCTCGATGCCCTAACATGTTATTCATCTTTTGAATTGCGGAAATCTACATCAAATTTGAACATGTATGACAGAATCTGCTAAATTTAGCAACATTTGACTATAAATCTCCAAACCCAACATGAAATTTAGGTCCCCCTAACCTCTCGATGCCCTAACATGTTATACATCTTTTGAATTGCAGAAATCTACATCAAGTTTGAGCATGTATAGTAGAATTTGCTAAATTTAGCAGCTTTTGACTACAAATCTCGGAACCCGACATGAAATTTGGGTCCCCCTAACCTCTAAAGGCCCTAACATACTGCTTGTCTTCCGAATTGCGAAAATGTACATCAAATTTGAGCATGTGTAGCAAAAATTGCTAAATTTAGCAACTTTTGACTATAAATCTCGAAACCCAACATGGAATTTGGGTCCCCTAACCTCTAGGTGCCCTAACATGTTGTTCGTCGTTCGAATTGCGGAAATCTACATTAAATTTGAGCATGTGTAGCAAAATTTGCTAAATTTAGCAGATTTTGATTATAAATATCAGAACTCAACATGAAATTTGAATGCCTTTAACCTCTAGGGACCCTAACATACTAATTGTCTTCAAAATTGCGGAAATGTACATCAAATTTCATCACGTGTGGTATATTATGCTATATTTAGCAATTTCAAACAAAAATCTTTGACATTCAACATGAAATTTGGATGCCCCTAACCTCTACATGCCCTAACGTGGAATTTTTCTATTGAATTATAGAAATTTATGAGAAATATGAGTTCGTTAAACTAAATACACTAAATTTAGTAGCTGATGCTTATATGTTCGATCCAAATTCAATGTTCAAAATGCGATCATACATAACTACGTGTAATTAAAAATAAGAAAAAGTGATTCGAGGTGAAAACAAGAAATGAATGAGGTGTATTCGAAAATGAACAGATTTTTTATAGTAATGCTTACCAAAACTTGTTATACATCACGATGTTCGCTCCAATCAAACACGCCTACAAAGAATTAAAGAAAACAAGGTTAAAATCATCATAGATATGCATTTTAAAAAAAAATTGGTGAAAAAAATATCATCTATACATCTTAGAACGCCTATATATTGAGCTTTACAACCTAACTAGTGTCATTTGCAAAAAATAGAGTAGTGAGAGCATGACCTTAGAGAGGTAAATTGTGAAATGTGTGCAATATAACACCCAATTCGCTAATTTTGCACTTGGCCATATAATCATGCACTTGGCCCCCAAGCGCATTAAGAAAAAATGTTTGAAAAATCCTCTAAAAAACAGCCATTTTGTCTTTCTACAATCCCTTACGTTGTAAAAAAATAAAAATAAAAATAAAAATTTGTATTCTCATCTTTATCTTTTTTATCTTTATCTTTATCTTATCTTATCTTTTCTTTTATCTTGTTTTTTTTCTTGTCTTCTTTCTTGTCTTCCTCTTGTCTTCCTTCTTCTTTTTCTTCTAGTCTTCCTCTTGTCTTCCTTTTTTTCTCTCTTCACCTTGCCATTTATGGAGTTTAAACGTTAAAAATAAAAATAAAAAATAAAAATCAGGGAGTAGCCGATGGCTGAATCCAATACAGGCCAAAAATAAATAAAAATTAAATAAATAAATAAAATTTGCCTTCCGCTTTTTCTGGGCAGAGAGGGTCCGCGCGCGCGGATCCTACTCTAATTTTCAGCCTCCCCCCTTCACTCCCTCCTCTCCCCTATATAAACCCTCCCTCACTCTCCCTCCCTCACACTCTCCTTCCTCCCCTTTTCCTCTCTTGTCCTTCTCCCTCTCTCCTTTCTCCCTTCTCAATATAAAGGAGGAAGAGGGAGGAAGAGTGAGGGAGGGAGAGTGAGGGAGGGTTTATGTAGGATAGAGGGGAAAAAAAAGGAAAGGGGAGGAGGGAGGGAGGGTTCATGTAGGATAGAGGGAAAAAAAAAAGGAAAGGGGAGGAGGGAGGGAGGGAGGGTTAAAATTAGAGTAGGGTCCGCGCGCGCGGATCCTCTCTGCCCAGAAAAAGCGGAAGCAAAATTTTATTTTTATCTTTATTTTATTTTTATTATTATTATTATTGGCCTGTATTGGATTCAGCCATCGGCTGCTCCGTGATTTTTATTTTTATTTTTTTTCTTTAACGTTTAAACTCCAGAAATGGCAAGGTGAAGAAAAAAAAAGGAAGACAAGAGGAAGACTAGACGAAAAAGAAGAAGGAAGACAAGAAAGAAGACAAGAAAAAAAAACAAGATAAAAGAAAAGAAAAGAAAATATAAAGATAAAGATAAAAGATAAAAGATAAAAATAAGAATAAATAATAAATAAATAAATAGTTTTTTTACAACGTAAGGGATTGTAGAAAGACAAAAATCGTTGTTTTTTAAAGAATTTTTCAAACAATTTTTTTTAAAGCCAAATTTGCTCATGGAATGAGTGCACTTGGCCAAGTGCAAAATTAGGGAATTGGGTGTTTAGTGCCAATGTGCCACAAAAATGGGGATTCTTTTTTTTTGAATTCCGACATCGTATGTGGAAGTTATGAGGAGAAATGTGTTTTTTTCTGGAGAAAGGGCAGCAGGACAATAGAGAAACAGTTGAATTTTGGGGAGGGCAATAAGTTGGGCGGAGTGTGGAAAATGGGATGCCCTGTGGGGGTAGAAGACCACCCCATTTTCCACAGTCATTAAAAAGTTAAAAATTAAATTTTAAATTAGAAATTTTAAAAATTATTATTAAAAATTAAAATCCAATTTTTATAATTTATTTTTTAAAACTTTTTTAATAAATAAATATAAATAAATAAACAAATCGTCCAATGAAAGACTGCCACGTGGCAGTTGACTTTGAGAGTTAGTAGGGTCATGAACATTGGAAAGGGCTGGGCGAGGTGGCATTTCAATTCCCATCCTCTATCCTTTATTTCCCCCCAACCCCCAAAATTCTTAGAAAATATGCTATATGTCTTCTAAAACTTGGAGATTTATTTATTTTTCAAATTTTTTTTGCCATTCCATAGAGAGTAGAATGTATTTGTGTTTCACCGCTCGGATTCATATTTTAAATAACAAAAGTCAAAAATATTGCAATTCCAAAAACAAAGAGTCTTTTTTAAACTTTTAAACCCCTATCAAGTGCAGGGTGCTCTTCAACATCCTAAACATCTCCGAACGCAACAAAAATTGGTACACAACTAAGTAACATCATATAGAATGTGAAAGTGAAGTGCGACATGTTTCGGTAGTGAGGTTTTTTTGATGTAGCCACGGTCAAACGCATCTGAAATTTTTGGGCATGTGTTTTTTTGAGGTGATTTTTTCCATCAAACGCAATTATCTTGCAATCGGTGTGGTCAAAATTAATGAAATTTTTTGTGTATGTTTTTCAAATAGTTGAGGACAAGACCTTATAGTTAAAAGGTACAAAATGACATTTTTTTGGAATATTTGCATGAGGGAGTAAAAATGGCAGCATTGGAGTGTTTTTGGAGGAAAAATGTTCCGGTCTTTTAGGGGTTAACAATCTCAAAATAAGCTCAAAATGCTCTGCCCAGTATCGATCTTATTCGACATTTGAATATTCCCAGATCAATCATCAACCAGATGCAATCACGATCATGGTTTTTGTTTCCTCACACACACAACTGTGATCATCCAAACCCTAAGCCATTCACTCACTTGTGGAAATTAGAATTATCAACATATGAAATGCTCCGAGAGGAGCGAGAGGAGTCCGCCTGCCGCGCCATGAGACGGGCAATGAAAAAAAGAATTGAAACATATAGTACATAGACGTATTGTATAGTGTATTCGTATAAACACTCAGTAAAAATATGGTCACGTAAGACCGCGATCTTTCTACTAATAACAAGGAAAATTTAGCATCTTTCCAGTGGCTGAGGGTTACTAGAAAGCATGGCCTTTTTGGCATTCCACAATTTAGAATCAATTGGGGCTGGTAAATGAGAGGTAGCATGTAGCCTCTAATTGTTTGTTTGTATGTATCGTTGAGATATCCCGGCTTGGACGCCTGTTAGCAGCACTCTTCCTACTGTCGAAAAACCCCAACGAGGAGGGGTGCACCGAAGTCATTTTGTTGCATTTGGACTTACAATGTGAGAGTTATGGATTTTTGAGTGATTTCTGTCATCACAAACTGAATTAAATTATATAAAATGGAATATGGGGGTTTGTAATGTCATTCTTGGCATTATCGGAAAGCTCTCAACGAGTAAGGGTGCACCAAAGTCGTTTTGTAGTTTTTGAACCGACTGTGTGAAAGTTATGGATTTTTAATCGAATTTCTAATCGAATTTCATCACCTTAAATTGAATGAAATCGTGGATAAATTATTCTTAAAAGAAAATGAAAAAGAAAAATAGTTGAAACTCAAGGAACACATGAAGCACGAGAATACAAAGAGCATAGGGAATACAGGAAGCAATGGGCGATACGGGGAATGCGGAGAGCACGGGGGACATATAGAACACAGGGTATGTACTTACATTTTTAGAAGGTACATTACTTTTATATTTTGAGGTTAAAACTAAAAAACACGCCTTTATTTCTAAATTAGGAAATGACTTCCAAGGGTTAATCCTTTAACCCCTAAACGTTCTCACCCTTTTCAAATTTGGCAGTTTTTCAAAGATGCATTATAAAATGCAACTAAGAGGGATATTTTCAACTTGATGAATGAATAAAAGTTGTACATTATGAATTTTAGATTCTATCTATATGGTTAGATTTGCGATTGCTATCACCAATATTTGTGTATAAATTTTCAAACTTAAAATTTAGAGCTCTTTTGTAATATAATTACGAATAAGATATTGACAATCTAATAATGAATTTTTTTGGGATGGGTTGAAATGTAATACTCTAAGTGTAGTGATTTTTGGAGATTTTTTGGTTGCTTAATTTTAGTAGTTGACTTTTTCAAGAGCACTTTTAGACTAAAATCTTTGAAATTTGGGGTGGAACACTACAATATGAAGTGAGGCATAAAAGTTTCACAAATCATCCCCTTTCTAATCGGATCACACATGCACGAAGCTAACTTCCCATTAAAGTTTCAATAAAAAATCTACACTACAAAAAGTGCATGATGGATGAGAAATCGGAGTTCAAATCCGTACATCATGCAAAATATGCATGGTTGGGCGGTTAGGGCTTAACTTTAAAAGCACAAGAGACCAAAATCCCCGGGACTGTTCCTATTGACGAGGTCGAAGTTCCCCTTGATGTTCCCTTGCTCCTGGGTCAAGCCCATCAATTTGGTTCAGGCAGGCTTGGAACGTGCAACTGGGAATTAGGGTTTCGAAACACTCCCTTGCCATCAACGCAGACGAGCTCGAGGCGATGGCGATGGCGATGGCGATGGAGGTGTGAGTAGATCGCAGATGGCGATGGAGGTTCTTTTCTAGCTGGATCAAGGTTGCCACCAGTTCCTGCCCTTTTATGGTCCAAACCATGGCGACCTGGATGTTTTGGTGCCTGGGGCTGCTCCTCCTCGTGGCAACAACAGTGGATGCGGGTTACGGCTATGGCTACGGATTAGAAGCCGCGATCTCTCGCGCCACAGAGGACCCTTTGGCCGGGGACGACACGTTCGCCGCGCTGACTCCCTCCCTGCTGCGCCTGCTCTCGCACCCCGTCGGGTTCGACGTCGACAAGAAGGAGGAGGAGCTTCTGTCCCTGGAGTCCACCACTCTGTTGCGCGTCAGGTTAGTAGGGTTTAGTGAGGACCGTCGCCGGCTTGCGCAGTTGGAGTCCCAGCTCACCAAGTATGTGGATGCTTTGAACCCTGATATCTACGCCAATGTTATTGGCCATGAGCCGCATCGGATGATGGCCAAGACCAGAATTTCCCTGGAAGTGGAGCGCATCCAGGGTGACCTTGGGGAGAAGATTCATGGCGCCATTGACCAGTTCATCAGCAAGGTTTGCCCAAAATCACACTTTTCCCTGTTAGCAACTAGTGGAATCGAATTTCTTACAATGCAAAAGGATGGGGTTTGTCAACCCTGTTCCTTGGAAATCAAAATCTCCGTTGGAAATTCTCTCGGTTATGTTGTGAAGAAGACGTGTGGCTTGTTGTATTCCGTGTTGGGGGAACACCTGAAAACGTACTTGAGCGTGGTTCCAATTATTAGACTGTCGTCGGCAATTGAAAGAGAATTCCAACTCATCTTAGCATAATTTTTTTGGGAAACCATAAACTATGAATTTCGGAAGTCCTGACCATAAAACTAAAATCGAACCTAGGCTCTCGTGTTCAGACCACGTAGGAATTTTTTTTGGGTATGGGTTGCAATTAGGTGCAGTTACGTTAGGTTATAGACGAGTGTTGAATTGGTTGCTGAATGTTTGAGGTTCTTAATTGTACATGATGCAGAGTACTGCAATGAGAACTTATTACCAGCATCATCACGTATCGCACGAGGTTGTTGATAACATGATCCGAGCGCAGCTGGAAGACCCGCTTCCGGCTTATACAATTTATCTGCTCAATTTGAAACCCCAAACGCGAGGCAAGTATGGTTATATTTATGGCGAGAGCAGTGGCTCCATCCATCGCACGTCATGTCTGGGGACTTTGTGGGCCGGCAAGAAGCGATACATGTGGGTTGATCTTGCTGCTGGACCTGTTGAATATGGTCCTGCCAGTTCTGGAGAAGGTTACGTGAAAGGGGAGATGCTTCCACTAGCTTCTTCCTATGGCCTGGGCCAGGAGAATGCCTTCGCAGCGGATTTGGCTTCGTTGGTGTGGAGTGCTGCTCAGATGCTTTTGGCTCCGTCTGTGCGCATCCCCGTGCCTTTTGAAGAGCATCTGGAGGTACATATTGTGCACATCATTGGGGGCAATGAAACGACGAACGATCCGTATGGTCTGGACTTCAAAGCCATTGAAACTCAATTTTTGGAAGAAAGGCAGGGCTTGCTTTTCTCACGGCAGAGTTTGAAGTTTAAGCATGCAAAAGTGAAGCTCGCAGAGTGCACTGAGTGTTCAGCTGCCTTCTATCGTGCTATTCGAACTTACACATCACGTATCCACCTTGAAAGTTACGGTCTTTTTCTAGACGAGTACCTCGATTCTAAAGAACTCCACCAGTTCCTAACGGACTTTGGAGAAGAGCTGGCAGAGGAAGGTGGGTTAAAACGACCCGAGTCCCATACGACCCGAGTCGTTCCTGTGTACGTCTGGGATTTGGATACCGACAGACAGTTGCTCTTGGACCGCTTTCATCAGGTAAGTAATCTGGTATTTGTTATCATCACGCGCGCTGGGACATGTGTACTGTCATAGTTTCCTTGGTTTCAGAATCACGCTGAACAAGTTTTAAGAAGCCCACAATGTTGATTTAAACTGTGAGTCATTAACAAGCTTTAAGAAGTCCATGATGTTGATTAAACTGTGAGTCATTCTGTAGATGTCTTGGTAACATTCAGCATGATGCTTTCCCAGTGCTACTGAGTGTTGGAGCCATATTCTGTAGAAGAGACATGGCTGAGAGATCAGTCTACAATCCAAGCTAATGAATTGAGTTCCGATAGAGTTAACAAATTTCTTGTCACTGGTTGCTAGAAATCGTATTATTTATTCCTTTGTGCCATTTTCAATCTTTATTGTCACCAGTACTTTGTCACTGGGACGTACAGTACACATGTGATAAAAAAGACCTTGTTTGGATGCATAATTCAGGTGATGCCGTTCCGGGATATGGTGATCGCCGTGAGAACCGTAGTGGCCCAAGCGGTAATTGAATACAGCTGCAACGGGCAGCAACTGCTGGTATCAACACGACATCTGGAGAGACCATTGGTGGGGGCACTCCTGCAAAGTCTGTTTGGGGTGACACCCACACACGTCACGTGGAGCTCCAAGCACAACAGTACAATGGTGGACTACCGGTGGGGCATTGGACACACTCCGTTCGGGCCATTTTCAGAGAGCTCCAGTCTGTCTTTTGCGCAGGGAGACGCAGCGCGCAGGAACACCATTTTTACCGTGCTGAATGCCACCATGACGGGTGTGTTGGAGACCCTGCAGTCGATCAAGAACTACGGGGGAGAGAAGGAGCTCCTGGGCATGAAGCACCACATGGAGTACACGCAGAGGTGGAACTTGCTTGTGTACAAACTGACCAAGGTCATGACGGCTCTGTCGCACTTCGACTTCGACAGCGCTCTGTATTTCGTCAAGTCCACCGAGCATGAGATGCACGCCCTTCATGGCCTTGCGTTTCTGGCCTCCGCCGAGTTCGAAGCCTCCTTGAAATGTTTCGAAGATCCTCCCTTCCCTTGGATGCCCATCGTCCTGGGCTTGGGCGTTGCAGGTTTGTTGCTGTATGTGTGGAACATGCGAGACAAATTCTTTGTGAATAAGAAAAAACGTTTTTGATCATATACCGGTAGTAAAGCACTCTCAATGACTTCTTCATTCCGTTCTCTAATTGCATGCCAGTTGCTTTTACAGTGTGTGTGCGTTATGACCGATGGCCCTTGTCTTGTTACTTACAGTCCAATTTCATATATACAATGTACAATAATGTACAACATATTTCTTATTATTTATGGAGGATAATAATAATAATTTTTTAAAGTTCTTTAATCCCTAAACGTCACAGCGTCCAGAAACTGGACGACTAACGACTAACAGATTCAAACCTTCCCTACGTTCTTATCAATGCTTGGATGAAAGTCATCTAAATTTTTGGAGATACTTCACCAAGTTGTCTTCCTATCTAATGGTTGGATTTAGTCATACTTGAGTACATATTTTTCTAAGATTAAAAATGTGGAAGTATGTCAAGTCGTTGACCAAGCCAAAATTGCATTGACTAGTTCAAAAGTGACCTTGCAAAAATGAGGTCATAGATTTAAGAAACACAAAAATTTCAAAAAATCACCATGTTTAAGAGTATCTCACTTCAAATTCATTCCAACAAATTTTATTCAAAAAATATTAAAATTTTGTTTGTAATCGAATTTAGAAGGAATTTTTAATTTTAACTTTCAAATTTTATAATTAAATATTGATGATAGTATCAGCGAATTGAATGGTACGGATGGAATCTAAAATTCAAAATCTAGAACTTTCATTTGTATATTAATTCCAAAATGTTCTTCTAAATAGTACTTTATGATGATTTTTCTCAAATTGTCAATTCCAGGGACACTTTGGTATGTTTGTTTTCAAAGACTTGTTATAAAATGTTTGATGAAAAACAAAAATGGAGTTGATGTACAAAGCAAAGTTGTAAATGTCAATGTGAAGATCACATCTGTACAATTGGATTCATCAAAAAATTATTAATATTTTTTAATTAATTTTGCAAGTTTTTCTCTTGGAATTCAATTAAAAATCCCAAACTAATCAAAGAATATTGTAATGAAATTGGAATGACATGCACTACGAGATGGTATGGTTTCCATTATTTGATTCTACTTATTTTGGAAAATCATCTTTAAGGTCTCACTTTTTGAACTAAGAATGAGACTTGACATAAACCAATTGTGTTGTTTTTAAAAAAATCACAATATCTTATTTTGAAGATCCATACTATACAAATGATAGTCAACTAGTACAAGAACCAATAGAAATTTGGATGGATGAAAAACTGTAGAGGATGTAGTTAAGAGAAAGGTTGCAATTTGTTCGTCGTCCATTATATGGACATAGGCACGTCAAAGGGTTAATTTGATTGCATTTTTCAAGGTCTTGTATGAAGATTATTGTTGCATGAAGTTTTGGAATCATTAGAGCATGTATAAATGTATGAAAATGAATCAGTGTATGACAATCCCACAGTTCAACTTCAAAAGTCTACCAAAAATTGAAAAAACATATTACATTTCTTATAAGATGTGTCATTGCAGATATAACATTTTTAAGCCCTAGACTTTGTACTCCTACTAAAGTTTCCAAGATTTTCTCCAATGCTCTTGGATGCTCATTGTTTTTACATCTTAACCACTAAGTGGCCGAACGACCATTTTATGGTCACTGCCTTTTTTACGGGCTGCCTTGGATGAAAAAATAAAATTCAAACTGGAAATCAAGTCTATTTTCTAACCCAATTTGAATCATGTCAATCCGAGTTAAACTCCACTGACAAGAATTCTTCAAAGACAATGACCTCAATATTGTCCTAGTGTTATAAAATTTACTATTATGGGAAACTAATGATGTTCTCTCCTTCAAAAAAATTGCTTTTTTGAATTTTAGAATAGAATGTCTAGTTTTAACTAGTCTTATTCTAGAAATAAATTCATTAAATGAGTAACTAAAACTATTTTTGAAAGTTTGACTGTAAAGGTAATTACTAAACATCATGCTTCTCATTTTCTCTTTTGGACCAAATTAAACTTCATCAAAGTTGCAGAAGTAACATTTTATAATCTATCTAGGTTTTGCCCTTACCCCCTCTATCATTTAGGGGTTAAATTTGTCTTACTTGCTTGACTCCTACTAAATTCCCTCATATAATGGCAAGTGTCATCTTTCACTCCATGTTCCAAAGAAGCGAACCAAGCAGTAGGCGGTGCAGTACTCTATAACTTAAGAATGTTACGGAGATTCCAAATTGTAGATTGAGGTCCAAACTAAAATTATACGTTCAGGAATTTATATGGTAAACCACTCCTATGACCATTTGTGCCAGTTTGTGTTCATAAATTATATACCAACGTCTTACATTTAAAATTTTGATATGTTCACTACTAGTATTGTACAGTGCCCTAACAATAACATTGTCGCGTCACTCATAGCCATAAAATTGGGATTTATTTAAAAACAAGCCATGTCACCATTTTTTGTGATTTTTTCATGAAAATTTCCAAACTTCAAGAATATTAAGTCTAGTTTTTGGTTCACTTTTTGATTTTCAAAAATTTCATATATTGAGCACTTTATTGCATATTAAAACCTTGTGGGTCAAAATCTGACTTTCTTCATAGAACACGATAACTTATCAAATCTTCAAACTATTTTTTTGGGGGGATTATTTTTGCACAATATGGTTTTCCATTGTGAAATTCACCATCCACCAAAACATTAGATTATTTGGGTTATTTTATGGTTATAATGATTTTTTATCTCCTTTAAACCTCAAAAAATCACAAATCAAGAAAAAATATGTAGTGAAATTTTCAAGGATTACTATGGTCAACTTTAACACGTACAAATGACTTATAATTGGTGAGTCATCAACCATTAGTATCTCATTGACATGACCATAGAAAATATTATGTAAAGTCAAAAAATAATAATTGATGTATTAATAACTAAATCAATAAATGTCATACTAATCCAATTGAGAATGTTTGGAAAATCATCAAAGATATCATTTAGCATGATCCAAGTATTGCCTGATATTTGAAGGAGTTGAAGCAAATTCAAATGCCAATGAAATTTGATTGGTGGAAACTATAATGTCGTTTAGTTGTGTGGATCTATGCCTTCTAGATTGGAAGCAGTGATAAAAGCAAAGGGTGGACACACACGTTGGTAGATTGGTCAAGTTTGGTGATCATTAAAGCACTTTTTGTGTGTAGGAGAAGTATAGACAATCAAGTAGTTGTAGAGCTTGAAGTAGTCAATTATAATTAGGGACAATCAATATGCAATTGTGTTTATATGAAAATCCGTACCTTTTTTGACATTTTTCTAACTAGAAAGTTGTCTATTTTTATGTATGTGACTAGCATGTCCAATTGGAACTTTGAAATGTACCATAAATCATTTTTGAATGAATTTTTAAGGTAAAACACCAAAGACACTTAGAAAATTCTCCAAAAATCAACATTCTATTTTTGGAAAGGAAAATTTGGTATGATTGCTTATAGTAGTATTAAATAAGAATATACATTGAAATTTGTATAAAATAGTAATTTTATGTCAACTTAGTTCAATTTTTGCATTGGTAAGTAGAAAAGGCGACAATCTTTTTGTTAGGGCATTGGACATAGTAGCACAAATAGGGTGGTTTACCTTAGAAAACCACATGCTCCTCACATTGTATCGGTTACCCTCAATGTGGACACAAAAGTGGACACAGCGGACGACACAAAAGTTACTTTTTTATTCAAATTAATTTTTTTAGAATAAAAAGAACTTCTTTTTATTCAAATTAATTTCTTGTTTGATTGATGCATGCAATGTTCTTCAATGATTCCATTGATATAAAATTGAGTCTTATATGAATTATATGGATGGTTCAAGCCATGGTTCAAGCTCCAAAATATTTTTAAATCGTATATGCTATAAATATATAAATAGCCTATATTTAGATTAAAATGTGCTCAAATGGTTTATGAGGCACTCATCTTGACTTGTTCAGTTCCATTGAAATTTGGTCAATCAATGACATGGGAGAGCAGTTTGTGATTTCTAATCAAAATAACTTTTGTGTCCTCTAGCCTGACACCCGCTGCTGCTTACCCCCCCCCTCCCCTGCCACGTTTACTTTGTTTACATTTTTTGGTTCACAAAATCTCTTTTTTCCCTAATTTTCTCTCACAACTTGAGGCTTACTTTGACATTTAAAAGTTACGAGTTAATTCTTCCATTAGATAGAAATCAAAACCAATTTTGTTGGTGGGTGATTTTGAAGTACAGTGGGGTCCAACATGGAATGGCGTTTTTGGTTTCGCAGTGAGAAATGTTTTAGTACTGCCAACTTTGGAAGCCTCCCGAGAGCTCAAAAATTGGTATCTTACCACGAAATTTTTACCAGAGACTCATCTTTAAGTTAATTATATGTATGCCAAATTTCAAGGCCGAAAGATTCACCCAAAAAAAGTTATTCAGAATCTACCAACATTGGTAGCTGTGGTAATTGTTTCACTGCTGCCAACTTTGACAGCCTCTCGAGAATGGAAATTTTTTTTCCTTACTTTGGTTTTTTTTTGGTAGAAACCAATTTGTGTTAGTAATATATGGTAAAAATCTCAAGTCTAAAAGATTAGTAAAAAAAAAGATATTCCCAATCTACCAACATGTGTAGTTGTGGGATACAATGGGGAAACCATTTCATTCCTACCAACTTTGAATATTGCCAACTTTGAAAGCCTCCCGAGAGCTCAGAAATTGGTATTTTACCACGAAAGTTTTACCAAAGAAATATCTTTAAGTGAATTATATGTATGCCAAATTTCAAGGCCAAAAGATTCACCAAAAAGAAGTTATTCCTAATCTACCAACATAGTAGTCAAAGTTGGTAGCAATGAAATGGTTTCCCCCATTGTTTCCCACAACTACACATGTTGGTATATTGGGAATATCTTTTTTTTTACTAATCTTTTAGACTTGAGATTTTTACCATATATTACTAACACAAATTGGTTTCTACCAAAAAAAAACCAAAGTAAGGAATTTTTTTTTCCATTCTCGGGAGGCTGTCAAAGTTGGCAGCAGTGAAAAAATTTCCACAGCTACCAATGTTGGTAGATTCTGAATAACTTTTTTTGGCTGAATATTTCGGCCTTGAAATTTGTCATACATATAATTAACTTAAAGATGAGTCTCTGGTAAAAATTTCGTGGTAAGATACCAATTTTTGAGCTCTCGGGAGGCTTCCAAAGTTGGCAGTACTAAAACATTTCTCACTGCGAAACCAAAAACGCCATTCCATGTTGGACCCCACTGTACATATACTTCCAAACAATGATTGCATTGTACTTAATTTTCTTTGTAAGATTGTGCAATTTATTACATACTCGAGTTCAATATCTTTATCAATCTTTTAATTAATTTATTTGCATACTTAATTGATTGTGATCATCTGTTGATTCTTTAAATCTTAATAGGATGTTTAAAGACACTTTAACCCCTAAACGTCTGAACATGCCGTGGCAGCCAGAAGAATACGGTGTATTTTGTTTGTATTTGGAATGGATCCACACCTTTAATGGGTTTGAGTTCAGAAGAGAAGTTGAAATTTAGATCAATGCGGTTCTAATGAGCTCTTAAGATCCCAATTTAGAGTTTCTTGTTGGTAACAAATCTCAATTATACGACAACGTATATACTATCCCCATGGGACGTTTAAGGGTTAACTTGGGAATGCACTTGCGAATTTTTCATCTTCTCATGTTGTATCAAAGCGTGTCCTTCTGTGTCATGGAAGCAACAAATCAAAAAGTTGTGATTTGTCAATGAAATGTAAAGTTCTTTGGAAAAATCCATTTTCCAATGCAATCGCTTTGATCCACTTCTTCGAGAAACTTGAAGGACATGTCATGATTGTAGATGGAGGATGGATAGTTTAGAGACAACTTAGAATTGAAGATGAGATGATTCAAGTTTAAAAATAAATTAGGATGTGGAGAGGTTTTAGATTCTTTTTAATTTTATTTTAATATTTAGAAGTCTATGTCACAAGTTGACTTCAGTCCTCGAGGGGGGGGGGGGGGGGCACTGGCGAGAATTGTAGAATCAACGTGCGATAAAAAAATAGGGTGTAATATATTCATTGCAGATAAATTTTGCAAAAAACGTACATGTAATATAGGGGGTTTTAAAATAGTGAAATATGTTTACATGTAAAATACCATCACATATAATGGCCTCTTTTATCTAGTCAGTACATGTAAAATAGCATAGAAACAGTTACTAAGGGT
This sequence comes from Pohlia nutans, assembly GCA_022496805.1. Classification (NCBI taxonomy): domain Eukaryota; kingdom Viridiplantae; phylum Streptophyta; class Bryopsida; order Bryales; family Mniaceae; genus Pohlia; species Pohlia nutans. The sequence continues at coordinate 27,026,914 of CM040085.1, read as the reverse complement.
AGCGGGTATAGGATAGGGTCTGTGTTAGTGGATGAAAATAGGTAATTTTTTGTTGAAAAAGCTTAGATGGATGACTTCACATGCTGGCTGGCTTACTGCACCAACGTATCCAATGTAGAGTTAACTCCTAAAGGACCATAAAGCCCCCACGCGGCTTCTGGAATTAGAAAGTGAGGAAATTTGGGTTCTTGGGCTTTGAATTGTAGGATGAGCAACAAAGATACCCTGGCTCTTTTTGAGAGCTGAATCTGTAGGTACTTCTTGATCGGAAATTCATGAAGTGAGCGATTTTTGGTGATTTTTTCAAGTTGCAAGGAGGGTATTTAGGAGTCACTTTAGACCCTCATATCTTCCTCTTCACACCTCCAAATTACGTGAATTTTTTTTCACATGTTTAAAATGATGATTTCTATGCACAGTAAAAATTTCAAAATTTTTGGAGCACTTTTGAACAATCCGATTTCAGCATGTGTACAAAATACCCCAAACAAATTTCATCAATTTTCTCAACGGTGGCATTTTCTCAAAAATCGTGCAATTTTGTCGATCCTTTTTTCATACAAAAGCTACGTAAGTCTTTTTTAGTTTCAAACAGTGCCGATCGTCAAAATTACCCCACACCAATGAGGAATTGAGCTTGCTACAAGGGCTTGTCAAGAAAACAAGAGCTAAGTTCAACCACCCCCCCCCCCCCCCCCCCCCCCCCGCCCCCCGGTCCTTTAGGGGTTGATGTTCTCTACCTATGTGCTAGGAGGGAAAATTTCAGCGCAATGTTTGAATTGCAATCTTCTTTCCAATTTTTTGGTTCTAATTCATGGTTGTAAGAAGAGAAATGTCCTTCATGAAAAAAAATGTCGCCTACAGAAACCAAAAAAAATGGGGTGTAAGAAACAAAATGCGATGTAAGATAAACATGGACAACAATTGGGCTCCGAGAAGAAAAAAAGGGTTATAGTCAAAAGAATTGGTTACTTAGGGTATAAGGAATAAAATGCAGTATAAGTAAAATAGGGTATTTTAAACGATTCCCCCAAAATTTTATAATTATTAATAGGGTGTATTAAAATACAAGCATTTGCCTTTATTTTGAAAAATACCATACCTTATAATCATTTTTGCAAGGTAAATAGCCCCCCGATAAATAGGTCTTGAGCGCACGTGTATGCAAAATATAAGAGGGAGTGCATCCCCGGAGCTTCAGTCAACTCTTTGAGAAATTTTCAACACTTTGTTAGAAAGAGATGAGGGAATAGAAACTTTAAAAACAACTTGGATTTTTAAATGAGGGAATTATAGAAACTCGAGGGGCAAGTTGGAGATAAGACAATAGAAGCTCAAGGAACATGTTAGCCTTAGATGCTAGAGGACAAATTAGGGAATGGAAGGAGGTTTTAAGATTTCTTTTATTACTTCCTCGGATTTTTTCATTTTATTTACTTCGTATATAGAATCTTGTGTGACCATAAAGTCTTACACTTGTCTATTTTTGAGCAATCATGGGTTTTTTTGTGCATTTGAATTCCCTAAAAGAAAAAAAGAATCCAAATTTTTTCTTGCATTAAGAGACACCAAGTTGATCAATGGATAGCAAATGGATATTGAATTTTGAAAAAATAAAAAATAAAAAATAAATCTAAGATAATGAATACAAAAATATGTCAATATGTAAGAATTCAAAAATCAAGATTTTCAAAAACCTATTAAATTTCAATATTTAAAAAATAATAGATTTAGAAATTTAGAAATGAGAAATTCAAATGTTGATTGAAATGTATAATAAACTAATATTACTAAAAATATCTTTAAACTATATTGAATAGAATTTAAAATACTAAAAAAACTGAAAAAATGAAAAATTTGAAATTTGGAAAAAAGAATTTCACAAGAATTTTTTTTCTTTAGGATATATATTAAGATAAAGAGAAATTAGATTTATTTTTCTAAAAAGCCAAAATTTCCATTTAAATTTGGTAATTTTTCTTTAAAATAATATTTTTTTTGAATTTATTTCTTTCTATTTTCAAATTTCAAATTTTAAAAATTGACAACTTGAAAAACAAAAAACCGGGTAAATATAGGAATGAATCGACTAAAAATTAAAATTTAGAAATGTAACAATATGTATACTTTAAAGAAGACGGGGTACATATTTTTTCTAAAAATACCCAAAAAGAAATTAATAAAATATAAGAAACTAGCATTAAAAAATAATAGGATGAAGCCTATTATTATAATTTGCAAATTGTTGTTTCAAAGAAAGAAAAAAATAGAGTAAAATTCCCTATATACATGCATAATTTTGGTATGTATGAGATGAAGAATTACAAATATTAAAATTTGGATAAATAGTCTAGAACATAAACAAATGGATGAAAAGACTCCTCAATAGATTCTTAAAATGATGTTATGTAATAATTATTCATTGAAAAAATAAACAAACACCAGATCATTAGTGAATTAAATTAATCATCAGTGAATTAAATCAATCATCAAAGATTTATAAAACATAGTTTTTTTAATCGTATTTCAATACAAACAAGCTATGCATATTTTCACTGTGAAACAAGAGTTAACTTTTGAAAATCAAAAAGTTGAAAATCAAAATACAAGACTCTTATCATAACAAAAAATGATGAGACACGCCTTTTTATTGTACCAAAGGTTTTTAATAATAAAATAAAATGAGGTGAATAATATATGTAAAATGATGTTTGAAGACAATGACAAAAAATGCTTCAACTCCTTTTGAATCATGTATAATGTCACTATGTATAATATAACTCACAAAAATCCACTCCAAATAAAGTAAAACACGAGGTAAAACATCAATTTTAAATTTGTTTGAGATGATGCACAAACAACTTAATAATTTAACAAAACTCTTGTGAGTGAGTAAAATGCATTGAAAATAAGGATTTTATTTAGATAATGTGAAGTTTATAGAGAATAGTAGTACAAACTTTGTTATTACAAATTAAATTGTATTGTTAAAATGCTCATGAAGTGAATAATTTCTACAATCATAAATCATACTAAAAAATCATGTTCATTAAAATAAAAAATCAAGTTTTTGACAATGGTAGTTCAACATCTTCAAAATTTATCTACACAATATAGACTTTTAGAAAAGAAATATATTAGATTGCTAGTTTCAAACCTTGTGCTTTGATTTGTTTAACAAGTTAACATAAAATGTTTGATAACTAATATAAATTTATAAAAATGATTCTTATTTCAGAAGTGTTTCATTTTAGTGTTTTGAGTCAATTTTAGTTCTTAGATTTTTTTTTGGCTTATAAAAAATCAAAACATGTACAATTTATTATATAAATTGAATTGTAAGTTGATACCAGACAACACATTGTTGGGAATTTAAGGCAATTTAGATTAACTTTAATATGAAACATATTGAATAACTTACAATAGGTCCTGCAATGGGTCCACTAGAAAGGAATCTAGAAAGGTTTGAAAGTATTCAACCAGTCATTCCACCAGAGGTTTTGGAAGAACAAAGAATATACAAAGAAGAGAAAATTGCACGATTAGCTAATGAAGCTGTATTTTATGAGAAAGAAAGAAGAGAAGAGCGTCGCTATGACAAGAGGTGGAGAAGAGAGAGGGCAACAGAAAAGAGGAGGGATCGCGAAAAAGGGCGTGCGAGAGAGAGGAGAAGAGAACGAGGCTACCAACGTGAGAAAATGCGCGATGTGGAAAGAGATAGAGAGGAAGAAGTCGCATTCACATTAGAAAGACAACGTGGAAGAGATTTACAAAGAGGAAAGAATGCTGAAAGAAAAAGGGAGAGATCATTAGAAAGAGCACATGAGCGAGCCTTGGAGAAAGAAAGAAATAGAATACGAGATGAATATGGAGCTGATGATTTAGAAAGAGCGGAAACTAGAAAGAGATGGAGACTTGCAGAACGAAGGAGAGAGAAAGAAAGAGAAAAAATACGACAAGAAGAGCGAAGAATTGAACTTGAAGAAAAAGCAAGGTGGAACATAGAGAGGCAACAAGATAAAGAACGAAAATACCAAATGTATAGAAAAAGGGAAAAAGAAAGAGCTGATGAACGAGCTGATTTGCGACTTCAAGGAGAAGAAAATTGGAATGAAGGTCGACGAGAAAGACTACGATCTAAAGAACATGAAGCTGATTGTCATAGTCAATGAAAATTGGATGCACAACATCGACATGAGACGTGGAAATATCATAAACGAATCTATGAAAAAGACAAAGCGGAGTACAAATCAAATCTTGAGTTGGCAGCATTGAAAATGAAAAATCGTCGCCGTGGAGATCAAGCTTGGGACGATGAGTGTGGAGATAAGAGAGACTGGGAAAAAGAACAAGAGCGTGATAAATTGAATCGTGAAGAATGGCAAGCACGGTTGAAAAGAATGTTTTTTAGATTTAAAAATCCTTAGCATGTAAAATATTTTGGTTTTCAATTTTTTCAAATTTTGATCACAATTACACCATGCTTTTGAATTTTGGGCCTACAATAAACACACGGATTTGTATGTCTAAAATGAAATATGTCATTTAGCTTGCCCACATCATTTTAAACTACATAAACTAATATAGTTTTAGAATTGGAATGGTGTATATTATAATTTATTAAAACGTGACTAGTATAAGATTCAAGAATTATAATAATTTACGTTATTAAAAGTATACAAAGAAAAATGTAGTGCATAAATGTATGTTGTATTCAATAATATATCTACTTCATGGGATATATTGTAACTCACGTACACTATAAACTTATTTGATCATTGATTTGTTGTTTGCAAATATTTTCTCAACCTGTAGCCAAGACTACAATAACGTAAGTATTACATATGTAATGAGTGAATATCTAAAAGTTGATGTCTATCACCTAAAATCACGATCCTATACTATTTAAATCAAGTATATTCGTATACAGTAATTATTATTTAATCAAAAGTTCAAAAAAAGAGAAATGTGGATTGTTGGGTGTAAGATAAATCACTTCGTTGAAATTTTTTATTTTAGTAATGCATTTGTTTAAAAAAACATAAACATTGGTAGGGATGAAATCTGAAATGTCTAGCTGTTTTAACCATTGATTGAGGAAATTGTACCATTTGGCTTCCAATGATTGAGAATTGCACCACTTGGCTTAGCAAGTCAATAGTCAACTTACACGGGTTTCGATCCCAGTTTCAATTGTATAGTGTATACTGTATGGTGTAAAACACATTTTTTACAATGGTTTAGGTATCTTCAAAAAACTTCTTTAACTTTTTCTTTTTTCCTTCAAGTTGTAAACATGTTGTCACTCAAAATTGCATATACATTTCAATCTTGGTCAATAATATAACCTTGAGAAAACAATTAGACTTTTAAATGCACTCTTAAGATAGATAAAAACTCTAGTCCTCTTTCGAGGCCGACGTGAATTAAGTGTGTTCGTAATGTTAGCAATGCACTTTTAATAATACATCCTTGAGAAAACACCTCGCATATGTTTACAATTTTACATGTCAATTTTTTTTATTATAGTACCATAGCTGGGTCACCACCCCACGAACAAATATTTAATATTTTTTGAAAAATAAGGTTCGTTCTTCAAAAGATGAATTTCTTGATTTTCGATTTTGAGCAAAAAAAAATGATTAAAAATGGCTCAAAATGCTCCGAAATAGCTTTAAAATAGCAAAATGTAGCTAGAAATAATTTATTCTATTAATCTTCATTTTTTATCGTCATAATTTTCGATTTTTTACGTCTTTTATTTTTTGAATTATTTTTTGGCGACCCAGCTATGTTACTATGTTACTATGGTAATCGAATACTTCCTGTGTTCCAAAATTAAGAAAATCCTATGGAAACACTCCTTTGGGGTTCTCAAAGGTGCTTTTTATTTGGAAAAGGAGTATGTAATTGTAGAGTGTGTCATTAGAGAGACTTTCCTTTTCCAGTCCCAGCGTTCACATTGGTTCCCGAAGCCCCAAAGAGAACGGGTGGTGCATAGGGAACACCGAAGGCTCCTTGAGCAGCACGTCAGACCGTTGGTCGCCCAAGCGGCTCTCCAGTCGCTGACTCTCGGTCGGAAGCTCATCAAGCTTCGTCCACCATGCTTGCCAATTGGCAGCTGTGGCGGTGGAAAGTTCCGGAAACGATCTGCCAGCCTCACTCAGCGCTCACCGCATTAGCCAAATGTTCCACCGGGAGCTTCCAAGAGCGGCGCCGGGGCCGATTGATGCAGAGCGCAACGAGAATCTCATAAATTCATAAAGTTCATACATTAGTTGGGGCACTGAGTTTTTCGATTTGCAGAGATCGGGTTCTCGTTGATTCTCTGGAGGACAAACCGTGTGTGTGTGTGTGTGTGACAGAGAAATCATGGCTACATCAGTGGTATTATCCCAGTCTCTGGGTTTGTCAAATCTGGCGCTTGCCACCACCTCAAGAACTCCGTCGTCCGTGAAACCCATGAACTCTGCGTCACAGCCCACCTCGAGAACTCCGTCGTCGCTGGCAATTGGTAGCGCCTTCAAACGACCTTTGGGACATATCGCTTCTGTCAGACGCGGTGAGCGTTTCTTCAGTATACGATCGACGTGCTTTTGTTTCTATGAATGACTTTGTTTCTTCCTTCAGGAGCAAGAAAACTCTGAATATGCGCATAGGAATGTACAATTTATCCGTCTTTTGGATGTTGTCTTATTAACTTTTAATTAGCTGCCTATTGCGCGAGTTAACTAATTAACCCTGGACACTAAATTCTGTATGTATTTACAGAGTTTGGATACCATGAGCTGGTAGCAAGTGATGGAGCGTATTCTGGGAATGGGGGAGCATTAGCTTCTGAGATGAACATCTTCTCCCGAATTGCTCGAATAGTCAGGGTATGTTGTAGTTTTTTTTTTAAATTTTTTTGCAACGACTTGTTTTTTCATTCTGTATTTGTTAATTTTGAATTTTTTTTGAAATTTGGGGGCCGATGGTGCCTATGAAGATAGTTCTGCAGATTGATAATAATTTTAATATTTAGGGTTTTGACGACGTAAACGTTGTCTTTGCAGTCATATGTAGAGCAATTCGTAGCCTCCGGGGAAGATCCTGAGAGGATAATAGAACAAGCTGTTGAGGAAATGAACACTGACCTCGTCAAGCTGCGGCAGACAGCTGCTCAGGTATCTTCCCTTCGCTTTCTCTTCGTGTGCAAATAAGGATCTGACCTATGTGCACTTGATGAGGTCTAATTTTGAAGTTTTTTAGTTGTTGCCAAATGAAAATGGAACACAACGCAAGTCGTTTTGTAATTTTCAGAGTTGTCTTGAATGAAGTACCGTACCCTAGGGTCAGGTTCATTAGTTCTCATACGAAATGAATTATTTTAGGGCTATTTTTCATTCATTAAGTGAAAATATATTTTCTTCAAATTTCATTTCTTGTGATATCTAATATTTCCCCGTGACTTTTGATCCTAAGCTCTATTTGTTATACTTCATTGAGCTTTTCATTGAGCTTTTCATTGTTAAAGTTTTTGGACATTGATATAGCACGAGATGATTTCATTCTCCTCCTCTTGCAATTTGTTATGATTTTTTTGATGGAAAGTGATATAAGTGTAGGCTGTTTGCAGAAACCTTGAATTTTATGAATTAAGATTATTTTCATTAATAATTTCTACACTATTCAATAATACCAACTTATAGTTTTTGAAAATTTCAATAAATGCCTTTTTAGTTATTTATTGGATTATTTTTAACGAGTCTGACCACAATATAGGGTACTGCCACATGAATGACAGTGAAGGAAATACGGTTTTAAGAAGACGTGGAATTGGAACATTTACCTTCAACTTCTTTGGAGTATGATGACATCTTAGAGTTATCCATTAACTTAATTGTTTTTATGAATCCCGCCTTGATTTCAAGATTTCAGGTATCGAAGTTCTAACAGTTTGAACATGAATCAATAAGACACTTACATGAAGTAACATTTTATGCAGAGAGTTAAAACTCTGAGTTAAAGGATGTCTTCGTAAGAGTATTTAATTTTTAAATTTTAATTACTGGTTATCTAAGAAGTTTGAGACAGGTTGTGGCAGCAAAGCGAATCTTAGAGAACAAGTACAATACAACCCAACAGGCCAGCGATGAATGGTGAGTTCACTATGTTTATTGAATGAGCTTTTGATGTGGAAACATGAGATTTTCAGCTTTCTTGGTTTTTCAACTACTGCTAGAAGTAACGGTGATGAGTTTGCAGGTATAAGCGGGCGAAAATAGCATTGGAAAGAGGGGATGAAGCATTAGCCAAGGAAGCATTGAAACGCCGGAAAGCCTTTTCAGTATGACAATTCCTAACTTTTCTTCAAAAAAAGAAATTCCTTGATAATGTTGGTCCTTTTAAAATTGCTCCACATTCAGAATTAGAATCGTTTAAGTTCGTTTTTCAGCCTTTAACCCTGTGTATTTCAATGTCCATAGGATAATGCGAAATCATTGAAATCACAACTGGATCAGCAAGTGTCGGTGTCTGAACGCATATTGTCAAGCACTAAAATCCTGGAAAGTAAGATTTATGAGGCACGGAATAAGAAGGACCTGTTGAAGGCTAGGGCCCAAAGTGCAAAAACCACTAAAGAAGTGAATGAGGTATTAGGTTCGGTGGACACCACTAGTGCGCTCTCAGCCTACAGGCGCATGGAAGAGAAAGGTAATAACATTCTTTACGTGAACCATTTTGAATGGCTCCATTGGCGAAGTGTAAAGATTAATTTGATTTTGACACTGATTCCTTTGTTGAGTCTATTTATATGCACATGAACGAAGTGCTTTACGTAAATCCTAACGTGGCGATGTGATGGCTCATGTGACAGTGGAAAGATTAGAGGCAGAGGCAGATGCTGTAACTCAAATGGCATCTGATGATCTTGGATCTAAGGTACATGTCTTAAGCCATCTTGTTTATGCGGATGACGCAGAGATGTGGGAATAAGGTAGAGGATACTATTTAAGAATTATTAACATATGTAGGGAGTGTGATTTTTGGGAGATCACATAGAGATTACTTTGGGTACATGAACCAAATTTGTTTCGATCAAAATTTATCATTGTATGAATTTCTTATGCAACTGCAAGGTGAGAGGTTGTAGACCACGATAAGTGACAGTAGACAACCCCATTTCCATTCAAGGTCAATGGCTTAGCCAATTCATGCTTACACCACTTGCTAATAAGTCGAACCATGTCTGAATATATTGAGTTGTTGGTAGTAACAGGGGTCAGTATAGGAGACGGGATCGGGTCCCTAATGATTTTAGTATCATGAGACGAGTGTGAATTTTCTTTTTCTTTGGTTTTTAATGACAGTTTTTATGTTTTCGCTTGTTTTGTGTCTTATCTGTGTGAATCTACTGTGTTGGGATCCAGTTTGCGCAATTGGAAATGGACGTTGACGTGGATGATGATCTCAAGTCACTGAAGAAGGATTTGCTTGGATCGTCTAGCACTACTGCACAGGTTTGTTTCTCATCCTTGTTGAGAGCTGTCGATGCATAATCATGGATTTGACACATCATGGGCATGCCATCTTCAGTTTTGCTTTGTACATACGAGAAGAAGCCCATAGTGTAGAACTGCTGAGTTTTCCCATGTCACTTCTTTGGACATGAAGGAAGGGGTGATGATACTCAAAGCTTTGCTAAGGTTGCCTCTTAAAAGCTTGAAATGAGAGTCCAAAGGCTTGCAGTGAGAAACCGAAGTCTTGACATGAAAGGCAAAACAAGTGTCACCGTGACCAAATACTGGTTGAAAATAAATGCAACCCGTCCTCAACTGAGAAATAAAATTACACAAATAAAATAATTGGTACGAAATTACAATGAACTTGTACAAGAGTTTAGAAGTTGACATGTGAAAAGTGTCCAATCTCATGTGTACACAATAGCAAACATTCTCTGCAAATACTGGAATGTGATATTGGAGAGTGTGATAATATCGAGTGCAGAGTGTACTTTGAGTATTTATTTTAAAATATTCAGCTTACAAATCTTGTTTCTACCAGTCCAATTTTGGGGGGACATGTCCAAAACCAGTTGAGGTGCTTGTCTAAAATCACCTCTGCATGAAAGGCTCATGTGTGTTTACGGGTTTTCTTTCGGTTTGTTCAAATGCAGTTAAGAGGGGAGCTTCCACCATGGGAGCGGGAAGCTCTAAGAGCAGAGAGGTCACGAGAGCCTGAGAGTTACAAGCAATTTTGATTTCCTCAAAGAGGAGTCAAACTTTCAATGGAGGCATCACGGTTAGGCTTACTATCTATGTCCACGTGGCGTTTAAAAAAGTTCAGATTGGTCTTAAGGGTAGAGTTATCCTTCTTCTGCTTAAAGGGTGAAATAGATCTCCACTGAATATGTATCCCAGAATTCTCAGCATCACAGTTTAAGTTTGCTGGTGTATGGTACTTTTGAGGAAGTAGCAGCCCATGGGGTAAAACTTTGTATAAACCATCGTTGTGAAGATTTTTTGCAGTGCAGAGCAAGCACATTCTTTCAAATAGTATCTACTTGTCTGGGTAATACAATGAATGCTCCAAAATGATGTATTTAATTGTATTTTACTTTGTACATGTGCTATTAGCACTGGAGTAAAGTATGTATGAGTTACAGAAAATAAATAAGTGTTGCATATGGTACACAAGTCAATCTTCATTTGAATGTTATCTAGAAATGATACAAACCCCGATACGAACAACGGAGTCTCTCTTCGGTACCTGGAAGAGTATTTCAACCGCATGCGACCACATAACAAACTGATAAATTATTGGTGAAATAAATCATATTAGAAACCTGATCTTTGCAAGATTTTTTGGATATAGAAAGTTGAGATACTCGTTGAGATATACAAGGATGGAATGATGCTTCCAAAAAGGAAACGATGTGAAGCAGCAATTCTGTTTAGTAGCCTAGTTAGTATATTCAAAATACTCATGGATTTAGAATTAGTGATACGAATTATTTGTGACGATTAGATTTGCACAAATTTGTGTTGCAATGTGGTCTTATGGACTAGGTGCACTTGATTTTGTGATTTTGTGCTGTAGTAGTGTACAATTCTCTTGTTTTGCTCATAGTTATCTATGTGAGTTGTTGAAAGAATTGTAACATGTAGTAAGAGGTGTGACGTGTAGATAGTACACTGAAATCACCATATACTGTGGCCCACGGTATTTTTGAAAGGCTTTACTAATGATTATTTTTTCAAAATACTGTGGTAAAATTCATCCAGTTTGGATGAAAATTTGTCCAAATGGATGAATGTACCCACGCCATTCACCCACCCACATTATATGGTGATTTTGGTGTAGTATGGTACATTTAAAATACTTGCCTACTTTAAAGCAATCTATGGGAATAAGGAAGGTGGTTGTTATTTAAGTGAGATTTTAGCTGAAGTGGGGAGCCCAAAAACCCATATCAAACGTTATCAAGGGATAACATTAACATGGAGAGGTGATGATTGTAGAGAAGTTGCAAAGGTCAAAGAAGTCATTGAATGAGTATAGTAAAAGAATCCTAGTACGTGAGATGTAAAAAACTGCAGAGCACTTTTGTCTGAGGTTGCAAAATATTTTTCATTTGATGTGACTACTATAAAACTTTGCAAAGAGGTGCATGACCTTGGGATGTACACAAGGCTCTAGATTTTGTTGACGTAGTGCATGCATGAGTCGACATTGGAGCTTTATGACAACTATGAGCATCTGATTTTGATAAAGGATGGTGCACTAGTGCATAGTAGTTGTGTTATAGGAACTTGAAAAGAACAAATTGGGTTGAAGAATCTTCAATGCTTTGCAAACTCAGCTGATTTCAATTCTATAAAGAACATGTGGAAGATTTGTAAAGATTGAATTCCAAACATACTCTAACCAAAGAATAAGGAAAAAAATGGGATCACAATTATGTAGCTTGGGAGGACCTATGCTAAGAGACTCTAGACAATTTTGTTTTTTTCATGCCAAGGCAAATAGACGCTGTAGTAGAAGCCCAAAGTAGTAGCATTCGATGTTGTCGATGGTACACTAATTATCCGATGTAGTAGGGAGGGTTTATAGTGCATGTGGGAAATTAGTGTAAGTGATACTAAATATCATTATGATGTAAAATTAGCGTGATATGAAGATTTCAGCCATTCATTAAAAGATTCAGCCCTCACTAATTTTGAGATTTGGCAAAATAGTGCGTGCTATAGGGAATTAGTATTACACACACTAAATGGGATAATCAGTGTAGCGATGTTGTGATTTCAATGCAATCTATACAATCTATTGATGGCTTGTGTTCCCAATATTTGCAATAATGGAAGACGTTTTATTTCCTCTCTGCTGCCAGTGCTGTGTACTATGTCTGTCAGGTGAAAAGTCCCTGGTTGAAATACACATAGCATTCAGTAGCATGCAGTGGCTCTACTTGGCTCCATAGTAGATGGTCGTGCAACATATTCCACACCCAACATATAAGGTTCTTCAACCCTTGTAAGGGGTCACCCTTTTGCTCTTAGTGTATGAAAGAATAAAATATTCAAAACATGTGATTCTTGAGACAAGCTATTGTGGATTTCCAACTCTCCACCATCATTCTTTAACTAAGAATTACATGGTAACTATGTCCAATATTCTAGAATCGGCTACATCAATTCTCGTGCAACGATTCTTATTCCTAGGTACAGCTTACAAGGGCTAAAGAACCTTATGCATGACTTCATCAGTAGCTAATTGGACATGTGGAATCCTTAGATGATGAGCAGAGTGCACGAAAGAAAGGCAAAGGGTATGCATGCTACTGAATGTTATGCATTCTTCCTGCCTACATTGTATTGTATTGCTAACTATAAAATTAGCCTTTAAATGCCTAGAGCCCTCTCCAAATTCGGCAGTTTTACAAAGATGCATTATAAAATGCAACTAAGAGGGATATTTTGAACTTGATGTATGGATAAAAGTTGTACATTATCAATTTTAGATACTATTGGTACGGTTAGATCTATGATTGCTATCACCAATATTTCTGTATAAAATTTGAAACTCAAAATCCAAAATTCTTTTGTAATTTGATTATGAATAAGATATTGACAATCCGTGGATGAAATTTGTTGCGATTGGTTGAAATGTAATACTCTAAGTGTAGTGATTTTTGGAGATTTTTTGGTTGCTTAATTTTATGAGTTGACTTTTTCAAGAGCACTTTTACATTGAAATCTTCGAAATTTTGGGTGAATCACTACAACATGAAATGAGGCATGAAAATTTCACAAATCATCCCTTTTCTAATCGGATCACACATGCATGAAGCTAACTTCCCATAAAATCTATAGTTAAAAATCCACATTGCAAAAAGTGCATGATAGATGAGAAGACATGGATGAAATCTGTACATCGTCCCAAAAATGGACGCCCAGGCAGTTAAGGGTTAAATATCTCAAGTTCTTAATGTAATTGTTTTTTTTAACTTTTACTACACAGTGTCTCAGCTCAACGGAAGTATATTACACAATGGATGACATTCATCCATCCAGTGCTACCTCCCGCCAAGCAAACATGAGAAGACTACGACGACGACGACGACGACTGTGATGGATACACAAACGCCATCGCCATTTTGAATGGAGTGTTAACGAGCTTCACTGTTGGCCCCGCCATCACTTGCAGCTTGCCTATTAAGCGGTATGTGTTCCAAATTTTTGATTCAAAATTATTGTTGCTTACGATTCCGTGATTCGCAGCATTGTCTAATTCATGTCGTGAAGGATTATACAGGCATTTTTTCGAAAATCATTGCTGCAGGCACTCTTGTGATTAGAATTTCATGCCTCACGAAAGCGTTGGAAGAGTGTGAGATTGAATTTCGTCTCAATGTCTTGCTTAAGCACTTTGATGTAATGGTGTTGAACTTGTGCGTATTTTGGCATCTTCTTGCTCTTATGCTCTGCATTTCTGTCTGTGTGCCGGGTGGAGCTCTAGGGGGAAAGTGTTGTTGGAGCGCCGTGCATATGTTAGTCTTTGAATGCGAGCTACTTCTTTGCTATGATCTGTTGTGTTTAATGATCTTGTATCGCGCATGTGCTGTCCGATTATTCTCAACGTGTAGTACTGCATGATTTCTTTAAGTACAGTAGATTTGTGAGGCCGCTTGCAAGGTGTTAAGGATTTAGGCCACGTCTTCTTAGAGTTCCTATGGTTCTGATATCCAAGCGGCATCCAAGCTTTTGATTTAAATCAATTTGGATTTCCAGGTCTCTGTTCTGCCCCCCGGTCAATCTGAGTATCACTCTTAAAGAATCTACTGAAGTGTGCCTACTCTTACGATTATAGCCTAATTTTGCTTACAGAACTCTGATGCTGTCAACCATACCATGAACGTAATGAGAGACTACATAGCTCGAAAGACCAGGAGGAGAGAGCAACCATCTTAGAAGGAGCATGAGACTTGCCAAGGCGTCCCAGATGTTATCGTTGCTGCATATGCTTCTGCTCTACGGAGTTATAGACAATTTCTTCGTCGTTAATGCACAGACAGGTACTTGCTTTAGAATTATCCCCTTCATTTCTAGTTGAAAATCAATTATTTACAGTAGTCGTTAAGTAGGATATCTTGCCATTGGTTGTCGTCGGCAAGGGCATTGATATGATTGCCGGAACGATGTTTACGATCAATTGCAACATAGATTTGTTACAAATTTATTCGTCGTCTACAATAACTACCAGCTTAAGCGGAGTATGCTTGAATAAACAACTACGTACTATGAGAACACTTCAAGCGGAGATTTGTAGAGGGGCGTTACCACGGATTCTATGCAAATGCACAAAGTCTATGTGCTCAGAAATGAAGAAGACTCAGACTGGAATATATACTTTAGGACTTGCTCGCCTTGTACTCTGAAATTAAGTGCATGGTAAAGGGAAATTGACCAAAAATATTACCTCCTTTGTATCAGATGTATACATCAAAGATGTATTAAACGTTCTTGCAATATCAACCTTCTCATAGATTGTAATAATGTCCGTTACCTCAGACAGATGCTAATTAATACAAGCTACTCGCTTGTTCTCTGGTTCTGCAGGGTTCACAAGTCTTGTGTGTGGAGCTCCCTCAGACTATCTCTCTCAAAATGACGGCATCTTCTGGACGAGTGATGCTGCCTATGCTCCGCCAATAAGCAGAAATTTCAGCTTAGCGAGTCATTCGGCTCTTAGTACACTGCGGTCATTCCCTCCCGATGTGAGCAGTCCCTCTGGAAGGAGCTGCTACAGCAATCTTGTCCCGGCTGGCCTCAGTCTTGTGCGAGCGACTTTCAACTACGGGAATTATGACGCTCTCAATAACCCCCCAGTATTTGGAGTCTCAATCGGAGCCACAATGTACAGTACGGTTGATTTCAAGATGCAAGACCCTTGGGTTGAGGAGGTAATTCTGAATGCGACAGAGGTGCAAGCATTTTGCCTTATAGCCATCGATGGAATCCCTGTAATTTCTCTTCTCGAATTGCGTCCACTTCCATCAGGGTCCTACAACCATGCAAGCTCCTCCAGCGGGGTACTGCTAAAGAAAGTGTACCGATTAGACTGTGGGTCTGACGCCATGAAATTTACGAGGTGAGAGCTACGAAACTGAGAATTCATAGTAACGATCTCTTGATAAAGATAAAGAAACCTTGATACGAATTTCTGGTTACCGTAATCTGCTGTAGGGGTATATTGAGATGAGTGATGACGTATATAGAACCAGTTGCGTGATTACGCCATTTAAACCTAGAGCAGCACAATAAATCACATCCAAAACAAACCGTCAAATGGATTAATCTCCGTTTTAAAAGGCACATCAACATACCAATTACATTGAAAGTGGAATGGCAGGTATCCAGACGACAACTTTGACAGAATTTGGGATTCTGATATGTACTACCTTGACCCAAGTACCACGAGTACTCATTCAATAACACACCTGTTGAACACTTCGGCAGTGGCCGATGCTGCCCCCATGATCGTGCTTCAATCGAACCGTTTCAATTACCATAACCTGACGTTATCGTACTCTTTTCCTTTAGTTAAGCCGACAGGAAAGTACCTAATGAACACTTACTTTGGAGAACTCTATAATACAACCGGTCCATCCTTCAAGGTTTCTGTAAATGGGGCGGTTTTGTTAACAGTCAATGGATGGCCTCCCCTGTCAGGCGTTGAGCTTACAGTGACGCAGGCCGCAGGTTGGTGGTGGAATATCTCACTTCTTCCAGTGACAGGCTCTCCTCAGATAAATGGCATTGAAATTTTTGAAATCGTACAGTTGAAGCACACATCTAATCTTGGAGATGGTAAGTTTTCTGGGTGTACTTTGTAAATTACTATTTTTCTGAATGTATGTATGTTGTCTCAGAAATAAAGGCATTCTAAAAGTGCCTTGTGTTCTATGGGCAGAGGTCAATAAAAGTATTACTGAGTGCGTTTTGGTGGTGTGTAGCCAGAGCGCTGAATCTGATTGAGCTCAACTTTAACATCCAGAGTGTACTGCTGGACTGGGCACTTGGTAGTGATCCATGCTTTCCAGTTCCATGGAGAGGAGTCTTTTGCAACGAGGAAGGCGTGATTACCGCTCTGTAGGTGCTTCTCTGCGCAAGGCGATTTGTTAATAAGTTCCAACTATCACATGCGTACAAAGTTTAGGAATCTGTGTGGTTGTGAACAGTTATGCGAACAGTTATGGTTTTGTGGACGTGTGGACATAATTCCAGGTATGTTCATCTTGAGATGTCAATGACACGAAATTTTACTCTCATTTACAGTGATCTTTCGAGCTCGCAGCTATCAGGTGATATTGCAGGCCTGTTTCAAGATTTCACAAGCCTTGAATATTTGTAAGCATTCCATCTTGCTTGACTTTTACTTGTAACTGTGGCCCCTCCTGTCTTCAGAACGTTTCATTCTACGTGCCAATTGCTGCAGCTCATATGTTAACGGTCTCGCATGCAATGTGGACAGACAATGTAGAATCAGAATTATCCTTATCTACCTAATGATTCTCTGGAAACTTCGTTACCTTCCAGCTCCACTTTAGCAGTGTCATGATCCAAAGATTGAGGCAAATTAAATATTCCAGGTCACTAATCTATAAACTCTACCCTGGTTGTCGCAGCACGGGCTTTCCTCTCGTTATGCATGGCCACTAATCTGACAACTGTACCCAGGGGTAGAATTTTCGGGTTAACAGCTCTTCATAAATGGAGGAAGGCCATGCTTTGAAATCCCCTACTAGAGTCGTTAGATTAATGGCCCTGAGAATTGTCCTCAATCTTTTGGCTGTGATACCCCTAATTACTATATCTGTTGCGATAGATTCATAGGCGCATACTCACAAACTTTTTTCTAACATTTTCTCGGTCGCTTGTATCTGACAAGCGTGACAATACTGCCGTGCCATGCACTTGAAGGATACAGAGCAGGATAGGTCGGTTTTTGAGCTAGATTTGTTACATTTAAAAGTCATCAGCAGCGATATTTTACCTTACCGATGATTCTAATTCCCGGGTCACTCCGCAGAAACGCAAGCGGCAACAGTCTAATAGGACATGTCCCAGATCTTAAAGGACATTTTCAAAGGTTGAAAGTGCTGTAAGTTGAACTTCGTTTCTCATAGGATCCATTTTCTCCTGATACCCTTTCTGCTATTTTCCATTCCAGCACAACCCCCTCTCAATTTTGATTACTTCCTTTCTCATCTTTCTTAATAAATGTCTTCGATTGCATGTAGTTCTAGTATTCAATTTCTGACTGTCGTACGTACTTGTTGGCAGAGACTTCAGCAATAATCAACTTTCAGGCACCTTGGATGCATTCGCAGCCTTGAATCTTAGCTATCTGTAAGCGCTTCTAGTTCATTGCTGCATTTACCCAAGCAATTTGATTATAGTTGACAGTACGTTAAAAGACCAGTGAGAATGAAATCCATGCTACGAGCTGCTGGAAATTTGAATTTACCCTGTATGATTTCTTTACAGAGGTCCCTGTAAACATCGTAGACTCCATCCTCTTGACACCGAGTGTCGCATTCTCCTCGTTTTGTGTCGAACACCTCTCTGGTTTTATTATTACGCCAAGTCTCTCTTCGCGAAGAGATAGCTTATTATTTTGTTTCCCTTTATCTTTCTTTTGTGGCACCTTTGATTTGGGTATTTTCGATTGTATCAGGAACGTTGCGAATAATCACTTCTCTGGAGCCATACCAAAACAATTGGAACATCCCGGCTTGGTGTTGATGTAATCGTCCTCTGCCGATCCCAAGCAATTGCGCCCTTGAATTTTACCTTCATGACGACGACGTATGTTAGTAGTAATGAGGAGCTGTAACTTCTTGGCGAATCCTATCCCTTTTAAGCAAGACTAAAATTGTCGTGTAAAGTGATCTAATTATTTATCTGGAATTGGTGCAGCACGTCAGGAAATCCTTGCATAGTTCAGGACGGCACAGACCCCTGTGCACCATTAGTAACGGTTGATACACCACGGCCTATTGAAAGCGAACCCATAAGAAGCTCTAGACACAAGTCAAAGTCGGACGTGATAGGGGGCGCAACTGGAACAGTTGTGGCCGTAATGGCCATTGCAGCTGCCGGGATCGTATGTTGTCGCCACCACAAACTCAAGCGAGAATTATTGGATGCGTCGGAGGAAGGTAATGTCCTTAAATTATCATTGCTCGTTAGAGTGGGTTGATCTTTATACTCTTAAGCTGGTTTTACAATAAACGTATCTGTATTTGTTAACGAAAATATCACATTCGATATGCCTGCAGCGGGAACGGTTAATATTCTGGAAAAAGAGCTGGCACTCGACGCTAATACTAAAAGATATTCTTTTCAAGAACTTCAAAATGCAACCAACCATTTCAAAGAAACTTTAGGTGAAGGCAGTTTAGGTCCAGTTTACCGAGGCCGGTTATCAGACGGGACGGATGTCGCCATCAAAATGCGGTCAGATGGTTTACATCTCAATGCAGATTCATTTCTGAAAGAGGTACAAAAGACCCCAAAGATTGTATGTGGGGATGATCGTAGTATAGTTTAACCTGCTCCTTGCTTGCTTTTCATGTTTGGGTTCCACACTAGTTTCTGCTTGCTCCCTCCTAAGCTAACGGAACGCACTTTCCATTCAGGTTTCTTTTCTGTCTAAATTGCGCCACCAGAATCTGGTGCTTTTAAAAGGATATTGTTTGGAGTGCAAGAAGCAGTTCCTAGTGTTCGAGTTCATGTCTGGGGGTGCACTGAAGGATCATCTATACGGTAAGAGACTCTGGTTATATTCGATAAGTTCAAAGATTGAGGCCTCTACTATTTGCCTCTGATGGTGTGCCAATTGATGGAGCCAATGTGTCTCTGGATGTGCTGGTGTACATTTAGGTCCACTTTCAAAGCTCCAACCAATGACTTGGGAGCAAAGACTCACCTCAGCCATTGGGGCTGCCACTGGTAACATCTGTCCCAAAGACTTTTCCTGATATTCATCTCTTGCATTTTGCACATTATCCTTGATCACCATAATCTAGTCAGCGAGAGGACATAGAAGTGGAGTTTTCTGCAGAGTGCTGATCAATACTTCTCCAACGACTTCATCTGAAAACTTTGCTTGCAAGCTCTGTGTAGCAGTACAAGCCAGAATCTCATTGACAGCACACAGCTGTTTTGGAGCTTAAAAAAATTAATTCATTGTACTGTACAGGACTTGAGCATCTGCACAGTGGCGGTGACTTGAAGATTTTACACCGAAACGTGAAGAGCTCCAACATCTTACTAGGACCCAATTATGTTTCGAAGATTTCTGATTTCGGCGTCTTCAAGCCGGCTGCGCATGTGGAAAAGACCCTCATCAGAGGCACAGCAGGCTACCTTGATCCTGAGTAATGTGGCAACACTTCTCTGTGATTATTTTACAAAATGTTGGTTAGGAGCAAGTGTCTTTTATTTTTCTTTCTGGCTGGAAATGCACTAGTTTCTGAAGAGAGGACCTTGTGTAAATCTTGGAGGGCTCTGTTCAAAACCAGCTGTCCTTAAGTCTTTGTGCATGGTAATCCCAGCTGGGTCTCTGCTAATGTAGATTTCTGTAAGAGATACTTGGATCGGTGCAGTCGACTTGCGAACATCCTACTTTTCTACGAAAGCATCAGAGAAAATTTGTAAGCTATTTTGGTGTTGTATATTGAGGACTTCATTAATTGTTTGGTGAGCTGGAAATGTGGTATTAGGTACTTCAACACGTTGCAGCTAACTGATAAGAGCGACGTGTTCAGTTTTGGAGTTATTCTTATGGAGATCCTGTGTGGACGGGAACCCCTGTCTAGTGAAGACTGCGCTCCTGATGCGTACAATCTTGTAGCATGGGTACCAGATTCCCAACCCTAACTCATCTTTACTTGTGAGGGAGCTAGAGAGGTCAATCTTTGCCAGTCTAGAAAGTCAGCTTCTCGTGAGATACGTAAGACAAAAGCTGTAAACATCATAAACTAAGCTGCATCCCATTTTCCCGATCACCAGTCAACAACTCAACACAATCTGTTACATTATGCTCCAGGAAATAATACTGAGAAACCCTGGTATTGCAGGTTCGGCCAGCTTTACAGGATGCAATTCCAAAAGGCGACACTTCAGTAGTCGACAAGGCGTTAGGTAACCAGTTTGTACAGCAAAGTCTGGCAATTGTCGCCAACATCGCTCATCGGTGCACTGAGATGGAAGGGACCCGCAGGCCATCGATGTCCGAGGTGGTCAAGGAACTGAAACGAGCCTTGGATGTTGAAGATCTGCTTCCGAGCATCATCGAGCCCTCTCTTCCTAAACGAGCCTTGGATGTTGAAGATCAACTCCCGCGCATCATCGAGCCCTCTCTTCCTAAACAGACTCTCCCACCCACTCCGAAAAACATGATCAAGCAATTTAAACCCTTCCATTCCCAAGAATTCTACCCGGCGCAACGTTCTCAACACATAACCTTTCGTGCCCGATAAAGAGTTCGAAGCAGCAGCAATAGGATGTGCTTGAAACATTGGAGCATTCCATTCCAACCAATCGAATTTCTATATGTTCGAAAAAGACATTGGTCTTGTGCAGAACTGCAGATTGCCTAACTAACGGAGTCCTTTGTAATGAATTAATATCACTAGTGTTCTGCATCCCACTCAGATGCAATTGGACTGTAGGGACTCGGACACTCAATAAGCATTCACAGTGTAACCCTGGCCTCCCAAGTGCCACTCAGATCAACGATTCTCCTGACATTTATGTGATAGAGCTTGTCAGCCACCAACTCTGCAGTCATATACCTTTTCTAGAACCAGCGCTCGTGTGCTTGGGAGGGAATGAGCAAATTAGGGGGACGTTGGACTGTTGAACAGCAAAGAGCCTACACAAATAGGAAACAGGAAACTCTCAAGCGCATTGGCCTATTGTCCACAACCAACATGTTTATAGAATACTGGAACGGTTGATGCTACACGCTAAATGGTCAACATTTATCGTTGCAGTAAGGAGAAATGTTAGGATTTCATACTAAATCTAGCTTCATTGCTATTGAAGAAACTCTTACTGTAGCAAGGTGGTTCAATGCAACTTCTAGAAGTAGCTAATTGTGACAGTGTCTTTAACATTGTGATCTATGACTCACATAGAAATATGTCTTGAAATGAAGACCATTCCTAGGATTAGGATTAGCTAACGACAGAACAGGGCATAATTATGAGACAAGAAGCCAATATTAAACAAACCTTGCATTAAAATGGTGATAGATATTCCTAACAGAAAAGCCAAACTAAGAAGTGACTCTTCTGCTGTGTGTAAATAATCAGCTACAAGCAACAAGGAGCCTGCCTGCCTGCCTATCAAAAGCTGCTGCTGCTGCTCAAAGTCATCCCTCCTGCAGCTCTATTAATCCTAGAGTCACTCCACTCTACTAATACTCCAGGTACATGACTACTCTCCGCCCTACAAATCTCTCAATAACGTACAGTACAAGGTCCATCTGAGCTTTTCCTTTCCCCCCAAAGAAGAATAGAGATCAATGGGAGTTGCTTATGGAATCCGGCGGACCTGAATGGACTGCAACATGTCGGCGCTGGAGATGTCGGAGACGGCCACAATGAGGTCGCCGGACTTCATCATGCCGCGCGCTTTCAAGAGCGCGAAGGTCCTGCGCAGGTTGCTCTCCATGTCGCCGGAGAAGTCGAGGCGGAAGGGGATCAACCCCCACTGCAGGTTCAGCCGTTGCCGCACCGTCCTCGTGTCCGTGAAGGCGAAGATGGGGCAGTCGGGCCGCGACCTCGACAGGAGCGACGCCATGTAGCCTCGTCTCGTGTACACGAAGATGGCGTCCACTTCCAGTCTGTTTGCTGCCAGTCAGTGAGCTCCCACGACATGTCAGCAACAGAAAAATGTGCAAACTGGTACACTCATACCTCTTTATTATGACCCTCTAGAATATCATGCACACTTGTTACACTACTTAAGGTTAACCCCTAAAAGCCCGAGGGGTATTGGACAAAACAGAGATGTGTTATAATATGTGCCTTCCATAAGGTAGGAAAACCAAAAACGGTTAATGCCCTCAAGGCGTGCACTAGAGTTTTTTAAAAGCAGGGAGGTGAAAGACCAAAAATGGAGAATTTTTGCATGACGAGGATTCCAAAAATTTACTAAAAATTGCTAATTTTTTTGGAATCTTGTGTGCGGTTTTCTGTGATATTAGTTAACCGTTTTTGGTGCTTTCATGTGTAGAAAAGGAAGAGTCTAGTATACAAGAAGGGGGTTTGACAAACTTCCCACTTTGAGAAATTGTAGATAATTATTTACAGGGAATAAAAATACGAAACAACTTGCATTCTTCATCATTTCTTCTTCTTCATCTCAAAAAAATTTCACATAATTTCTAACTCCATTCCTTCTAGTCAAATCACCTTATTTTCACCGTTTTTGGTTTTCCTACCTTATGTTTGATGAAGTTTGGTTCAATAAAAAAATTGTAGGGCATCATCTCTATAAATTATCTGTACGGTCAAACTTCCAAAAAGAACTTTAGATATTTTTTTAATGCATTTAAAAGAATTAACCTTTGAAAATTTGTATAAATTATAATTTTCACTTTTAGAGTTTAAAATTTAGTATGATTGGTTAAAGTTGATTTATTTATTGTAAACTTCAAAAAGGCAAAAGAATTGATGGAGGGAACATCATTACTTTCCCCAAATAGAAATTTTTATTACACTAAGACAATGTTGAGGTGATTCACTTTGAAAACTTCTCTCGGGTGGAGTTTATATCAGATTGACATAATTCAAATTGCGTTGAAAAGTAGACTTGATTCAGTATTTTAAAATCTTTTTTGTTTTTTCAAAAACATTTTTTTTTGTTCTAGGCAGCCCATTAACTTCGGGCAGCGACTAGAATATGGTCATTTGAGCATTTAAGGGTTAAGAGCTAGTTTGAAACTAATGTGCCAAATAATTATTATTTTGGAGCTTTTCATTTCAGCACTGTAAATATTCCTCAATCTTTCCTTTCCACCATAATAAAACTACATTCTTTGAAAAAACAATTTCCAAAACTTTTCAAACTTTCATTTTCTGAATTAATTTGTCAGACCAGCTGTTAATCTACAGTATGATTGAATGTATGATTGAATGTAGTACAGTTCTCACACATTCAAACTGTCATATTGAAAAAGTTGGGACCCTAGGTGATAAGATTAAGAGGTTTGAGTATATATCCTTAGTAGTAATAAGATTTAAGAGGTTAAAGTATATATCCTTACGAGGCACATGAAACATCCATCAAAACTCTATCAACAGAATGTTCACAATAGTATCTTGGGGAGCTCCAAATTCACCGGATTCAATTTTAGTGACAAGTTTTGTATAATGGTGAAATTGGATTAGGGCCACTTTAGACTACAGTGACAAGCTTGAGATAACAAGAAATCTTACACCTTGATTGGTGCAAAACTCATTTTTCAGTCATAAGGTTCTTTAGCAATTAGTAGGAGTCCACCTTTTTCAACAATAGCATTGTAGACGCTTCAACGGTGTCTCACCACCCAACTTCTTTAGCTAAAGATGATGTGGACTTGCCATGATTCAGGGATCTGTTACATTGATTCGGGAATAGTGACAAGATTATGAGGTGTTATAGAGAAGAGCTAAGAAACCTTATGGTATTATACATCTTGATTTGATCGATTTGCTACTTGTTTTCAGTTTGGTCACTAGTGTCTATCCTCGAGAGGAGAGAATAGTCCTACACCACTGGTCCTTTATCCAATGGTCAGTGAATCATGGGTGGGTTGAACACCACTAGTCCTTTGTCCAATGGACAGTGAATCATGGGTGGGTTGAACAGACACTTCATTCACGCCAGCCTCGAAAGAGGACCGGAGTTCTTTCTTTATTGAAAAAGCAAGAGGGTGAGAGATGGTGTACCCATCTGCGAGGCGGAGTTGCAGATATTCTCGGAGATGCGGTCATGGAGGGCGGACGAGAGTTCGGGAAGACGATCAGAGGCATGCTGCTTGTTCTCACGACACCACGACTCCATACGCAGACTGACCGTGCGCAGCACACTCAGCGCCTTGTCTGGAAACAGGCCCATGGCCGACTCTCCGGACAACATCAATGCATCTGCTCGTTGTCTCACAGCCTCTGATACATCTGCCACCTGATACATCACACGGGCCATCACACCAAGGACAACATACTCAGGTAACCATGCCTAAAAGAAAGCGACACGATTAACCCTTAACGCACGTGGCTTTCCTGATTCCCACACCCAAAATCTCTATTATACTCCATTTTTAGCATGATTCTCTTTTAATTTACTTTGGTTCTACTCTAAATATGCTCGGTTTGAGGGTTTTGGCATTTTAAAAACCCCATTTGGTTCAACGAAGTAGAATTTGTGAGTAAGATTCTCCCAAAATTCCAAAAAGGTTGTGGGACTTGGTATGTCCTTTAAGGGTCAAGCGCCGAGAATATTATACTACCGTACTCAGATTTTTGAATATTCCTGTTAGCAAACCAAAGAAGTTCAAAGTTTCATTAGTAGATTATCTAAACCGCCATGATTTCTCAAAAATCAATATGTTTTCATTGTGCAAGATATTCTTATGTGTGGTTACCTTACATCGTTAAAGGTGTAGCCAGCAAACAATAATATATCCATTCTCCCATGAGAATTTACCTTCACTCGAAATTGATATTTAACTCAGAATCTCATATTGTACCTCATGGTTTTTTCAATAGGTCAAATGAAAACTTTTTCTTTTATCTAATTTTATTCATTTTTTCAACCAAACTATGAATCCTGTTAGTCCCTAAAGGACCAAGGATTCATGATTTTAAAATAACAAATTCAATCCATCATATTGTGAAAGATATTATTCAGATGGGACCAAATTTTAAATCACCGGAATTAGTGAAGAACATTGCACGTGTTGGTCAAAAAACAAACAAATTTGAACAAAAGGAAGTACACATAGGACTTACTCAAAACTGGTAAAAAAAACATGAGGCACAAAACATGAGACTCCTTGGAGTTACATGAAAAACGTTAGGAAAGATACAGTGATATCGTGTTTTTTCTAACCTCCGCTCGAGTCGGTGTGGGAAACTCTATCATGGATTCGAGAAGCTGCGATGCTACGATGACTGGTTTGTTGAGCTCCCGGCATAAGTTGACGATGACCTGCTGCACAGATGGCACTTGCTCCAAAGGAATTTGAGCACCTAAGTCACCTCGAGCCACCATAGCTCCATCGGAAACACGGATGATGTCCTCCAGATTCTTCAAAGAGTCACTGCTCTCAATTTTGGCAAACACCCCAATTGATCTGTGCACAGATCCATCCATCCCCATGTGTGAGATAGGATGCATTTGATGCAAACCTTAAGAAACAAGGAGCTACAAAAGACCACTGGATCTTGCATGGTCTACACGCCATTTATGTTCATCAAAGCAACTTCGTGAAATAAATGATATCTGGAGTGCGATGAAACTGAAATTTGTTGGCGTTGCAAGTGATCAGATCAGCAAATGATAACTTCAGTGTAAGATGATTGAGCCAAATTGCACACCAATTCGGTAATATCTAAACTCTTAATACTAGCAAATTAAAGACTCTTTTTGTTGGTATGGTGAAAGTAAAATTTGCAGACCAGAAGTGCTGAAAAGTGGTTCGTACCCGTTGGGTGATCTTGCATGAATGTAACTCTTGAGATGCTTAATGACCTCTGACGTCTTTACGAAGGAGATGGCAATGAAATCCACCCCTTCAGCAATTCCAAAGTCAATGTCAATCCAATCCTGCAGAAAGAACAACAACAACAACAACAAGCGATTCAAAAGGAGGGCAGAGTTAGAGCTTCAAAACACACCGTTTTATTCTTCTTCTAAGGAAGGAATACCAAAGGATGGGCATGAGAACATCCTTGGCCTCGCCAATCCAACACTGAAAGGCTCCACTCACCTTGGATGAAATGGTGGGAAGCATGGCATTTCGCTCTCGAACCAGCCGGCCTTCCCTCCAGAAAGTCAGATTGGCACGAGGAAGCAAGAGACCGGGATCAATGCACTTGCACTTGACATCAGGGCCGACCTTCTCCTTCACTTCAAATCGAACCATCCCTCCGTCCACTACCAGTTCGTCCCCAACCTTTACATCTGCCAACAACCAGCCACCAACCAACCAGTTCAGAATCCTGCATTTACATTTAAATGCAAATGTAACCTCTTCGAACTCCAAACTCATAAAAGCAATTTTCAACGTTTTTGAAGGTTTACCCCCTAAAGGACCAAGGATTCATGGTTTTAAAATGAAAAATTCAATCAATCACATTTAAAAAACATATAATTCAGATGCAACAAGATTTTATATCACTAGAATTAGTGAAGAACATTGCATTTGCTGATAAAATAAGAAATAAAATTTGAATCAAAGGAACTCCACACAAGACCTACTCAAAAAAACCTGAGGCACAATCCTGACTTCTTGGTCCTTTAGGGGTTAAGCAAAAATATAAGGAAAAACAAGAGTTCCACTTTGGTTGAAGCAGAAATTGAAAAAACGGCCGACAGTGGCAAATAGTACCTTCAGCAAACCCATCGTAATTAACAATGGCGGTGCGGTCTGGGAGAGTGTCGAGTTTGCGGACCGTGAAGATCCATTCCTCACCATCCTTTTACAGCAAGTGAATTCAAAGACCATGTCATCAACAATCAAAAATTCACCTCAAATTCAAGCGAAAACTTGACTGAAAAGCACATAACACTCTAGTGCAGTTGGGATCACTGTAGACTTAAATTGCAAGAATCAATTTCAAGAACTCATTCACACGGACAATTGAGAACATGAGTTTGCAAGGACTGTCGTGAGCTCAAGATTATATCCAAAAGGACAGCAGGTGCCCTTGCATGGATAGTTCCAAGGATGCTGAGCTCCCCTCAACACCATTCAAAATATTCATGCAGGGAACCTGCATTCGCTCTTGACATAATCTTGAGCTCCCGACAGTCCTTGCAAACTCATGTTCTCCATTGTTGCTCCATGCAGTGATTTTTTTGTTGCTAATTTTAGCTAAATTGCTACATATAATTTGGGCTGGCAAATTGATACAAAGAATTTTTGAAAAGAAAAAGAAGGAATAATAGCCAGATTTCCTACAAGGAGTCAAGATGTGTAGCCTCTTTAAATCTAGGTTTGCCTAAGTAGCACCTAGGTAGCACACATGTGTATTACCCTGATATTACCTATGTATTAACCCCTCAGCATCTAAAACGCCCAATATGGCCATCTGCATCACTGAACTTTGCAACGGTGCATTTTTCTCATTTTACCTCGGTTTTTCTGATTGCAATACATCATTTTAAAGCTCTTGTTCTATATTACAAGATCAACAGTGTCATCGATCGTGTCAAACTGAAGTCATTTCACACAAATAGATGATTTGCATCCTACACTACAGAAAATACACAGTGGACGTTTAGGGGTTAATATGAAAAGAGCATCCGAGGAGCCTGGATTGCTCTTCACCCCATGGAAAAGTAGCAAAAATGCTAAATTGTCTCCTGACCAAAAAAAAGACCACTGGTGATTGGCATTGATTATTTTTTCGATTTGAGCAAGAAACCCTAATTGTACGTATTGGTGAATTAAGGGGTAGAGTAAGAGAATGATTCTGAACCTCGGCTTTGACAGACGGGGCGCCATTGAAGTCGCCCATGTGAATCTCGCTGCCCTCGGTGTCCATCATGATGGCCACAGAGTAGCCTTTCTCGGAGTTCAAGGTGCGCACATTGCGAATGACTTGCTTGTGCCAGTCGCGAGTGCCGTGGCACATGTTGAGGCGGGCCACGTTCATGCCGCCCATGGCCAGCGCTTCCAGCTGCTCGGGCGCGCACGTCGCGGGCCCGATGGTGCAGATGAGCTTGGTGCGCCGCGTGCTACGGAACCCGTTCTCCTTCAACTCCGCCTCCGTCACGGCGTCCACCTCCATGGACGACTGCTGCCCTTGCCGCCCTTGCCCTACAAGCGCCTCCTCCACCACGCCATTGCCCTTGCCCCGCCCATTGGAACTCTCGCTACTACTCTTCTCATTCAAACCCAACGCCGCCCACACCCCGGGCACCACCCCGTTTCCGTTTCGCTTCAACCCCACCGACAACGACGAACGCAGAAACGCAACAGACGAAACTCGGCTACTGCTTGACAGAACCTCCCCGCGGTTGACACATGACGGCACGGACGACGAGCATCGCAGCGACGATGATGACATCATCGCCCCGTGCGCCATAGCCACCAAAACACCCTCCTCACAACAAATCCAAAAACACCCTCCTCACCAAAAAAATAAAAATTCAAAACAAGCCCAATCCCAAACTGAACCCAAACAAGAGAACCACGAGGAAGAATGGCTATGCAGGGCTGAGGTTGGGAATGGTGAATTGATTCTCAGAGGGAGCTGGAGAAGTGGGTTAAGTTAGTGAGCGTGACATCAGTACGAGAGGAGTGACAAGGCCCTGACAAAGTGGAGTGTGGAATTGGTTGTGCAGCAACGGAGGAGAAGCATTTGCAGGTCAGTGGCTGGCGGAGCACACGAGGCAGCCCTCTACAGTGAATACGTGAGTTGGTTGGGGCCTCCTCCGTCAGTCCCAGCACTTTCACGCTTTGCCCTTTTCCACGGTTACCGGTGCCGTGGCTCGTCACCGT
This sequence comes from Pohlia nutans, assembly GCA_022496805.1. Classification (NCBI taxonomy): domain Eukaryota; kingdom Viridiplantae; phylum Streptophyta; class Bryopsida; order Bryales; family Mniaceae; genus Pohlia; species Pohlia nutans. Next base: position 26,997,643 of record CM040085.1, on the reverse strand, counting down.
GAGCTGTGCTCTTGCCAGCGTCTGTCTTACAAATTTGTGAGAAGGCGGTGCTTGAGCTTCTTCTTCTTCCTCCTCTTCTCGCTGGATATCACGTTTCCGATTGAAGCTTTGTACCGATCTTGAAGATTAATTCAGTATTAAAGAGGTGGCAGTTTTATGCGGTATTAGAGTTGTGAGGATTCTGGTGAGTGTGTGTGTTGTAGTTCACTTAACCCCTGGACGTCCCACGGGGTCCGTAGTTGCCTGGCCGTATACCTCACATACGGTGGGGTCACAAAATTATGTCTTGTGATTTAAAGAGAATCTGCCAATTTTAGCCGTACCGATGTAATTGGTAGTGTGGCTAGAGCTCCCTAAATTTTTGGAAATGTATTTGACCGTGTGAGTCATGAGAAGATTGGGAATCTTTGTATGCACAGTGAGCTTACTGTGTACAATTATTGGTTTTTTATTTTTTGAAAAAAACGTGTTGGGAGGATTGCATATCCATACGGTGGAATCATAGAAAATAGTAATACTAAGCCATGAAAAATATAGCTAATGTGAAAGGCCCAACACAATATGGGCTGTGGAATGTGCCTCATTGCATACGGTTTTGGGCAGGTCACCCGGAGATATAGAGGCTTCTCGAATCTGAAGTTGGCCACAGAGGATAGTCCGGCCTTTGGGAAATTCCAACCGTCATGCACACTTCCTGGATGAGCGCCATGTGGTTTCACTGACGGTTGCTCATGGCGGGATGCAATTCAATCATTGGAATCTAACTGCTGATGTGGTTAGAATCTCCAAGGTCCCGCCAACAGTCACCACTGCATTCACAGTTGCAGTCATGCATGGATCGTCGGAGCCACAGCAACGGTCACGCAGAGATCTTCTAGAACTCTCTCAATTCAGCAAAAACCAACGCTCAATCAGCTGGTGTCCATTGGACTTCACTCAGCACAAAACGAGGAGGTTGTGTGTCTCATGTAAATGAAATACATACGGCAAAACTCATCAAAATCTTCTTTGTTGTACACATGGTTGCGTGCGAGTATCACGCAGAGAGGACGCACTTGCTTGTCTCTTCCTTGCATATACGACTTCTTTGCATTCAGTTCATTTGGTATTTCTATTTCTGAAATGAAGCCCTTCGGCTTGAAGGATGCCTCCCACTCTTGATGGTTGGGAAATGCCTTCGCTGCCTTCATCTATATTTAGAGAGAATCCTTTCAAAAAGTGCATCAACAATGCATCATCCACGCCCTGCGCACATAATATGAACGACCTTGAAATCAACTCGATGCATAAGTTTTCTGCTAAAGTCCTAAAAAGAACTTCCAAGAGATGGAAGGTTGTGCGATGCACATTATGGCAGCGGAGCACATATGGTATACACAACAGAGTGAATTACAAGGTTAGAGAGAGCATTATAACATTTAATGCAAAAGAAGGTCAAGTAAGAGCCACCTCTGATTTTCCTCCCGCAAGATCCACTAGTTCCCGCATTATCTTGAGCACGTCCACGTTTCCTTCGTTGATTACTTCAACTGAGCTTTCAAGGGAGCAGTTCAGAAATATCCGTTCTGCCAGCCATATTTCCCGTCAATAGCCATGTAAACAGGAACGTAGACATGCCCGGTACACAGGTGATCGTCCTTTAAAAATTGCAGCTCGTCAACAAAGCAAGACTGTAAGCTTTGCGGCAATCGTGATAACAGAGGTTCATTCCTCTGGAGTGATTGAATGAACAATCTCCGACTGTTTCAGTGGCATTTGTGCCATTGCCTTGCTACCCTCGCACACGTCCAGTTCGTGGTCTACATCGTGTTTCAATTCTTAGAAATCGTTTAGCAATGAGGTGAACTGATTTCATATTCAATAGAGTAACTAATTCGAAATTACGCAACGCTCAAACACCATTGCTGACGCCAAGACAATAATTGCGCAAAAAATATCAGGTTCTACACTTGTCTGGCCTAATATCAGCACCAAGAAACGAACATAAGCGAGTCTACCAAGTTCCAAACGCAAGATATTTAATGAATCTGTCAACACAGGAGCAACACTAATTTCTGTAATTATATTTTGCCGGAACTCGTTCTGAGTAAAGGTCAAAGATTTTATCTCAATTTCTTGATATACCATACCGTTAGTACAGTCGATTACAGACATAATTTTTACTTTTCAATTTCAAATTTCGAGATTTAATCCTAACGCTGGAGAACTAAAAACTGAAAAGGTAGAGCTTACTTGCAATACTCCATTGCGGATATACCGATTGCAGAGTTCGAGCGCAGAATGAAGACGCCATTGAAAATCGCAAAGATTTCAAAGAACTGCACAGTACCAGCATTGGCCTCGTCACCGCCGTGTTCTCGCAACTTGATGCCCCGAAGTAGAAGCAACGCGTTGCGCAAACCGCAAGATGCTGTGCTGCCATTGTTGCAGGCTGCAGGGAAAGCAAATCAGACGCAAGAACAATAAAAAACGTCAGAAAGTTTGAGTCTCAGGTGTTGCGGTCAGTCCTTTCGCATGCAACGGAGGTCCTTATATGCAGATGTCAGAATCCACACACCATTGACACAGATTATCTACCCTGGCACACATCCTTTACCATCGCCAGCAAGATTGCAGAGCTCGCCATATCCAAAATGGCCATATCTAACTTAACAGCAGCGCCATGGCTGCCTCGTTTTGTGCTGAATGAAGCCCAATTGTACACCAGATGGTGTACATTGGACTTCATTCATGCACTAACAATGAACATATAATTTTTTTGACCATCTTCTCAGATTGTCAGCCGAGAATGTTCTACAATTCAGCAAAACCAAACCTCAACTCAGCTGGTGTACATGTACTCATAGGATACCCAAATAACATGTTCTTTCAATTGCTACATTGGAATCCTCTTCAAAGACATATGTAATTTTTTTGACCTACTTGAACTCTGGCCATACCTGGTACCATCCAGCCCAAGCAGAGGCGAGTCCACTGAGCCCCAATATAACAGTGTGCGATACAAAGTTAACGGATTGGGATCCACAACAGCCAAAGCGATGAAAAGATCAGACGTTTTCACAACGATGGACATGACAGACATGACGCGCTGCATCTTGATAGAAGAAATTTTAGCCTTCAAGCTCTTGATCTCCTTCTCATCCTAAAATGTTCCTCAGCACCTATAAGACGCTCCAATGCCACCAAGTATTATTTCCACATGTAAACTTGACATTTTTTAACTCCAGAATTTCAATGGAATTTCAATGTGCACCTGCATATGCTTGCAAGACTTCATACAAGAAATGGGAGAGATATAATTACCTTCTGTACGTAGTGTCAAATAGAGTGCATACCGTTCTTGGAAGGCAAGGTCGGCAGAAAATAATTCCCAAAAAAAATGCCACCCAGAGATACACATGTGGTCAGAATCTCAAAGGTCCCGCCAACAGAAAAGTTAAGTCGCAGCTGCAGTTACAGATGCACCCACAGTAGCGAGTGGAATCCAAGAACATCGCCCAAATCCCAAGCTCACGGACAAATAAGAATCCAATGGTGGCAACAATGAAATACACATGCGTACAAACAACAATTCACGTTGCAGCTATTGTGCAAAGTTGCAATGGCATAAGTAAATAAGTTCACTGCATAAGTAGAGGTCATCCCAAGATAACAAAAATTGGGTTCAAAATTGCCATCTACTACAAACAATGTTCGTGACACTAGTCCAATTTGCTATGCCATCACACTACTACGAACACCCATCACTACCTGCGCATGGTGTAGAAGAAACAAATAACAAAAAAGCCTCGAGCACACCCCTAGCAAATGTTCACACCCGGTGATGAGCTTCACTCCAAACTTCAAGCTAGTTGGGACTAATGCGGTCCACAAGCAGGTCCAACCAAGCAAGAAAGCTAACCATTTGTCCGCCCCACTCCGAATCCAAGCCGCTACCTGACAAAGCATCAATCGCAAGAACGTGAGATGAGAAAATCACCAACGAGGAGCTGCGACAAAGCCCGGTTGAGTGTGCACACGAACATAACATGCTCCATCACACATGAATTGCCCGGCACAACCCCCGCAAAAACGGCGCGTGACCTTCCGACACACAATGCATGCACGTCGGGCAGAGGGATGCCCTTCGATGCGGTGGAAACCCGGTCGTGCTAGCTGACGATGGCGCCCACGAATGTTGCCGCCGGCAAGGAATGGTCCAACCAGAGCCATGGCAAGTTCGGTGTGCCAAAGAAGCCTCGATGATACTTGCAATCCAACCCGCTCCGCATCTGCCCGGTACAAGACATACGCATTCATACAAGTTGAATCAAGGACGAACAGTAGGAGTCGGTGCCACCACTTCTGGCTCTGCAGTTGTGTAGTGTACTCTCCTCTTTGCTGGTCCACTACATCGATTCCACGCATAAATCGTTGGTACTCCAAAAGGATAGGAGAAGTGGGAAAATCCAACCGGTCCCGGCGTCCTGGAATCCACCTTGGTGCAACACATGAAGGATCACATGGATTCGTGGTTGTCGATAACAAGAAAACCGGCTTTGAATCCACCCAACATACCGCTGCAATTTTTCAGGACCGGTGCATCTTTGCAGCGACAGTACCACGAGCTGGGAGCTGTGTCGCAGGAAATCCAGCTAGTGAGCTTGGAAAGCCACGCGATGTCTTCTTTACAGTCCCTGTGGCAAAAAAACCCCGATCAAGCAGCGACATGTGCAACTTCACTCCGGTGAAGAAATTATCCGTGATAATTGTGTGGCCTCGGTGTTCATAGCCTCTAACCGCTTGAAGCACAGCATCCTCGCCCACCAGATCACCCTCAGGCCGTTCGTGAGAGGACCCCAAGTACACAATGCAGTTGGAAACATACCTGTTAACCAAGGAAGGCACGAAGGTCTTAGACAAGCTACAGTCAACAACATGGAGGGATCAACGAACCTCTACCAATAGACTAGACATTGGAAAGCTCTAGTATCACACGATTTTTTCGTTATCTTCAGCTTCATTCAAGTTATAACAGGGTTGGTTTGCAACAGTGGAAATTATTCTCTTAGAGAGCCTCACGGACCAACAGATGCTGATCATTCCGTGATCTTTAGTTACAACAGGGATAAGCGGCAATGAAAATTACTCTCTTAGAGAATCACTACTAATAGACAAAGCTCTAGTATTCGTAATTGTTGTAAAGTCTATGATATGAAAAGTCTGGAGTTTCATATGAGCAACTATTAGATTTGAAGTAAAAAATAAAACAGAGCAACACAATTTTGACCCCTAGGAATTTTTTACAACCAAATTATATGACATTCATTTTTAATCAAGATGAAATTATCCATAGAAAGTAGAGTTATTCATAAAGTCACCTTCAATTTGTTGAATCTACAAAGAGTTTTGCTTTATCATACTCTTATTTGTTCACTCAAAACAATTAAAAGGTGTGAAAGATCTTGGTGGTTTATCATTATTAGGTGTGTAAGAGGTATGTAAGAGCTTGGTGGTCTTCAAAAGTTTTTTAGCTCCTTTCTTGGTGCTAAAAAACTTTTGAAGATCACCAAGCTCTTACACACCTCTTACACACCTAATAATGATAAACCACCAAGATCTTTCACACCTTTCAATGATTTGAGTGAATAAATAAGAGTGTGATAAAGCAAACCTCATGGTATCTTTTTTAAAATTTGGTGGACTTTACGGATAACTCTAGTGTATATGAACTTGAAATTTGCGCATTGTTTAGACTTTGAGATTTTTAGCCTAAAGACATGAATAGATAGAGTTAACAACACAGAGGGACCAACAGAGAGGGATCAACGTTCTTAAGGGACTTACCGCGACGAGCTCGATGCTAGCGCCCACAACTTTATACCAAAACGAACAGGTTTTGATTTCATGTACTGCCGAATTGCACAGTAACGTCCCTTATAAGCCACCATAATTTCATCGACAGTGCAAATTGGCTCCGGATTGTACAACCGCTGCGAGATTTCGGCAAACCCTTCTACCAACCAGCGTACCTTTCCAATCTTGTCAAAGTTTGGGTCGGTGGAATCCTTGGGTAGTGAGTCGTTGTCGACCAAGTGAATACAACGGACGATGGCCTCGAACCGTTGGCGTGTCATGGCTGTACTGATGATGGGGCATGTGAATAACGGTCTTACATCCCAATACATGCGGCGGTGAGGGAGTTCCTTGAGGCCCATAAGTAGTAGAACTCCAAACCAACAAAGCAACTCCGCCTCCGTTACATCCACCTAGTCAGCTCGTCCGTTAGTGAGATGCGGCTGGTCATAGTCGAGTTGCTCAGCATACCTGCAAGAGCATCAATTGATTCATTTCAACAACGTTCCTAATCCAGGCTCAAGCATACAGAACATCATTCAATTACCGTGGTATTGTTCTCCAAACACAGAAATTTCAGATGTATATGAGTTGTAACGCTCATCATGCACCTTGAGTAAATTGCTCAAATATTTCTGGACCAGTCCATTGAAATGGGTGCGCACCTAGTTTAGAGTCACAAAATTCTATTTAGACGTTTTGGAAATAGTAGACTACAAACCGCAGTAGACCAGAACAACATCCATTTAACAAACTTAGAACCAACCCCCATTACAGTGCCGGCACTTCGGATGTACACTAACTTATTGAGTTACCTAGCTTGAATGAGCTGACATGAATGCAGGGCTACGGAATTTCAGGACTCTGTTAAATGTTATACGATTAACATCCGAAGCATTGTTCAAGAGATTTCTTACACTACTCAAAGTGTTACACAACATCAAATATTTCCAAATTAAATGCGTTAATATTAACTCCTTATGCTGGATAGGAAAATCAACGAGAAGACATGCAATTTCTCCCTCTCAAAGTTCACCAGTGAAATCATAAAAGAGATGGCAATACGAAGCACATCAGCTATGACCAGTCCATGCCATTTGCCAACCCCGCAGTAAGTTATGTAAGTTCGACGGTCATTTGTTTTAAATTAAACAAAGTGTTGGAATATGTTTTGGATGCAATCATGTTAACAATTCACAACCATAGACAAAGTTGCAAGCCACGCGATTTCAAGACCCTCTGTTCAATGCTCTACAAGTACTTAATAGTGATTTCTTAACCTACTCAAAGCGGAACACAACATCAACAATTCAAAATTAAATGTGCAAATGCTAACCCCTTATGCTGGATAGTAAAATCAAAGATCCTTCCCTCTCAAAGGTGTATGTTCTTAACCCTTTTTCAAAACCTTTTTCAAAACCTTTACTACATTTGTTATGTTTTTTTTTTGGTGCAAAATTTCACGTAAGGATGTTTGCCTTCTCCGGTGAGGTGCAGCTACAAAGCCCAGAAGGTAGTTCAGCCTTGCTTATTTTATTGGCAGACCATTCAAGTTTGTACAATTTGTATAACCGACCCCGTAGTATTCCTCACTTGCTGAAGGTTGGACCACACACGAAAAGCAAGCATTCAATTATCACAAATACAGAAAATAATCATACAAACCCAGCACTCTTACCTGTTAGTCTCCCGAACAATTTGGGCCATTGTTGCTGCAGGCCAAAAGTCCCTGAAGTACTCAATGGGCTGTCCAGAAGCTGCCCGGAAAGTAGTTGGGCCAGGCCTCGGCCCTGCACCAGAAATGTTGTCGCAGTTAGGGACGGACGTGACGAAAACCCAAATGAGAATGGTTAATGCATATCCTCTTCTAAAAATAATATTTTTACTAAGGAAACTCCATTGTCATTCAAGCCCCAAGACTTGTACTATTTCTTTATATTTCTCGTTATAGAGAACCTTGATTTCTGTATGACACATGTAGTATGATACCTGGACTCTCAATCATGATAAGTGTATGATTTTTTTACACATGGATGGTTAACTATTTTTGACCAACTCTGCAAAGGTTTATAGTAGCACTCATTTAGTTTTTGATGATGTTTATTCAGGAGCTTTTGAACAAGGTCTGTGATGCATACTACTTGCCAGCTTGGTGCTCACCCTCTGAACTACGTTAGCTTAGCCCAGGATTTGGGTCTCCAGGTGGGTGTAGTTTTCTACTTCAATGTGCATTTCCTTCTCTGTTTTTTTTAATTCAATTTACACTCTCTGCATCATATACTTTATGAACTGTAATGGAGGTTTTGGTAAAAACATGTGAACTACAACATGCAAACTACGACAGTAAAGTGAGGAAACTAAAGAAATGCACTTTAGCAACCATGCTATTATTGTGAGCATGAGAACTAAGAGGACAAAACTTGCCCCCTAATTTGTGCATATAGGGGCCCACCTTAAAAAAATCAACGAGAAGGTCTACATACCTGTAAAAACTCTATCACCTTCCAAGGTCAGATTTTCCTCCTGCCATTGGTCATCCGCCCAAGTCTTTGCGAAGTCCCAGCCGCTTGTGTCCTCTTCATCGTCATAGATGCCTAACTGCGACAACGGCATCTCTTGAAACGAGCCAGAAGAGGAGGAGGAATTACCTGATTGAGCCTCGTCTGGAAAGTCTTCCCATGCTGGTTGCCATTCACCATCGCTTGCATCTTCTTCACCCTCCTTTGGTGCAATGTTCTCATCTATGGGCCGTTGTCCGGCAGCCTTCACTGCTGGCATCTCACTGGACCCGCCGAAATCGAAGTTCAAAACCCGCGTAACACCGTCATGCGCACCTCGGGTGACATCCGTGCGTGTCTCAGTCACGAGCACCTCCCGTCTAGCAATACTCCCTCCAAAATCAACAGTGAACATGGGCTGCCCGTGTACCTCATGGTAATACCGCTGTGTGACGAGGCCCCTGAACTCTTGAAGTCCGCCCCACAACCCTGAGTCATATCCTAGCATGCTGAGCTTCACGTAGATGTATTGCTCGGTGAGAAATGCTCGGTCATCAACCGGGCTCGATCTCCCGGGCTCAAGCCTCTCTCCACAGGAAACCCGGCCGTAAGGGCATTCCTTCGAATTACTTCTGAGAATTCTCCATACGGGCAAGACCTCTCCCCGCAATCGTGTTTGCTCGCATGGTGCTCTCCAATACTTTGGCGCTGGTCTGTGCTGATTGGTGGCGCCCCAGGTGTGAAGTCTTGCTCAGAAAATCGGCACACCCCAAGCAATGAAGAACTGAATGTCTCTGCGCGTTGGCTCCTTCCGAGTAGTTGTCGTAGATCCGCTGCCTCCCTTGTGGGTGTCACAAAACCGGCACCTTCTGGGAGCTCGATGGATGCCAGATCATCCTCCGCCTCCAAATTCGTAACTTCAGCTGTGCGTATCGGACTCCTCACCGTCCTTGGTCTCAACATTACTGGGCTTGTGCGCTGCATGATGATAGTCGGTGCCTCCCACCCTTCTGGAATTGCTGCCGGTGCACCGCCTCGCCCACCTCGTCCCATCCGTCGCCCACGCGCCGCGCCCGCGCAGCGTCCTCGCCCACCATCTCCTCCATTTCCACCTCGTCCACCTCCTCCCCTTCCACAGCGCCCCCGTAACGCCAGTGGCCTATTTGCATGCACAAAAGTTTGAGTGCCGTGACTGCATTAACATGTGCCTATAACACCTTCTAATTTTTGTAATATGCTCAAGCAGAAGGTACATATATCTTAAAAGAATTATATATCTTCAAGAAGCCAAGGGATCAAACGTGGTAATTATAATCGACATACAAGAAGATTAATGACTATCAAGAGTAGCTAAAATTATGTAAGTATCCGTGACTAATGAATATAATCTGAAGCCAGAGCAAAGAAAATTACGAATGAGAAATGACGCTGAAAATGAAGAATGTCCAAGGAGATGAAGAATCATGCAAGAGCTAATCGACAATTAATGGAACCAGAGAAAGAAAAAACAGAGCAAAGAAAATTACGAATGAGAAATGAAGCTGAAAATGAAGAACGTCCAAGGAGATGAAGAATCATGCAAGAGCCAATCGACAATTAATGGAACCAGAGAAAGAAAAAACAGACTGTATCTAAGGAGGGAAAAGAAAGGAAGAAAACACGGTGTAAAACGTAATTAGGTAGCTAGTTAGCGGCGAGAGGGAAACGGCCCATAACCTGTTGATTCAATCGACAGGCAGGAAACGAAAGAAGAGCAGAGACTGCATGCATGCAGACTCATGAGACGAAGAGCAAGTTACGTTGCACATCCAATACTTTTATATTTATATATGTATATACATGACTGCATGAACTGGAGAAATTTAAACAATTTTCATGAGCCTCAAAACAACACCATCTACATACAGTATCGATTTTTGCAATCTGCACCAGAGCATATGCTTGGATTCTTGTATGTGCAAAACATCATGTGTTTGAATTCTATCCAAAACCCCTCATCAGCTTTTCACTGTGTGCTCATAAAAGGAACTGGAATTCCTCCTATGTGCTCATAGCCAAAAAGAGCCTGTGCATCAATGATTCATTAGTTACAACACCATGCAGACATCGAGAATAAACCTAGGTAAACCCCGAAACCTGACAGTGAATTCTTTCCAGTACCAGTGGCCTCATTACAGTAGAAGCATCAGAACATGTTAGGGACCAATGAGTGGGACTCCTCTGGAAGCATATGTTTCAACTTCGTGGGTTCCCAATCAAAACTTCGAGGTTTGCTTTATCATACTCTTATTTATTCACTCAAACATTGAAAGGTGTGAAAGATCTTGGTGGTTTATCATTATTAGGTGTGTAAGAGGTGTGTAAGAGCTTGGTGGTCTTCAAAAGTTTTTTAGCTCCTTTCTTGGTGCTAAAAAACTTTTGAAGATCACCAAGCTCTTACACACCTCTTACACACATAATAATGATAAACCACCAAGATCTTTCACACTTTTTAATTGTTTTGAGTGAATAAATAAGAGTATGATAAAGAAAAACTCTTTGTAGATTAGCTAATTGAAGGTGACTTTACAGATAACTCTAATACTGCAAAGCTTATGACAACCAAATTCCACGAGACAAGGATGGAAATATATGAGGTCTTACCTTTCTCCAATGGCCTCACAGGGATTTTCGGAGGCGCTTGTTGTTGGAGCTTGTGCTCCACGACGACCTCGCCTTTGAAGGCTCCCCCGACCCCGGCCTCGGCGTACACCATGCAGGTAAGTTTCGTCTCGATTTAGTCGGAGTGGGACTGCTCCCACTGCTGCCACCCGGCTCTCCTCCGGCCTCACCGGCGACCTCGTCAGGCATTGATCGACTAGATCCGTGGAGATCTCGGTCCGGTCCAGAAACACCGACGAGATCGGCACCGCTACAGGCTCCCTCTCTACCCTCCGTCTCAAAGGCGGCTGCGTGTTGGGGGAGCGTAGCAACGCTCTCTCCCGACCCTCCAATCTTGCGTCTTCTCGCATTCTTCCCATTGTCTGCCTCAGCAATATCCGGGAACCACTTGTTCCGAATCAACCAGTTCAATCGATCACTAAATCCCTCGGGATCTCCTTCTTCTCTTCGGGTTGTCCACCCCAGAACGTGATTCACGTGCCTCCGGAACAGGTAGCGATGCCAACGCACATCCAAAACCGCAGCAGATCTATGAGTACGAGGTGGAAGTGGCAAGCTGCACATCCAGCTTACTGTGAGCAAACCCACAATTCTGTGCGCTTGTGCATCTGAGGCTCCTCGATCCTTTGCCCACTCCCTAAGTAGTTGAGCATCGTCTTCTAGACCCTTGGGTGCAGGCGGCGGCAGCCACACGGAACTCATCATGCAAGCGATCTCCCCACAAGAGCGACAAGACAAAACGAAACGAACTGTCCTACCTCCTCCGCCGCTCTAACAAATTATTTCAATCAAAATCGTGCGCAATGCTACCACGCCCCTCCACCACTCTAAACCAACTAGATCGCTGTACAAGAAACAGAACGCATGCATCATGGAGCCGAAGCGCCTTGGATCCGCTTCACCGTTGCGCCTTGGATCCGCTTCACCGAGTTGCAGTCACACATGCACTGAGCCCGCTCTCCCCTGGGTCGAAAGGTCCCGCCAAGTCCATCCCGCGGAAATCGAGCAACGGCCAAGACACGTAAGCATCCCACAACCCTCCAATACTCTGGGTACTGGGGATCACTAGTATTCTACGCTCTGTATGCGACAATGGTGTACAAACGCATGTAGCTCCATGCTCTAAGGTCGGATCAGGGCGCCCAATATGCCAAAAGAACGCGGATACAATGAATACTCAATTTAGCAATCCACTGTTGCACTACTGGAACCCTAAATTGCTCAAATACGTGAAAAACCTAATGTATTTGCCAGAAAGGCATTCTCAGACGTCCAAGGGTTAACCCTTAGCCCCTAAACACTCAAACGACCAATTTCTGGTCGCTGCCCGAATCTAACGGGCTGCCCGGAACAAAAAGAAAATTACATTTTCTCAACCAAAAATAAAAAAGAATGGTGACTTGAAAAGCTGATGAAAATGCAAGACTAGATTCCCAAGTTGCACCTAATTTGATGAATTGTGAAACTCATGGTGATTCAAAGAGTCAAGGGAGGCGGGGATATTTTTGGATTGTCTGACTTTAGCAGGGTGTGTGCACAGGCATGGACGCAAGCTTGGTAGGGCGGGCGTGAACCAACTGACAAGTTTTTTGGCATGAGGTCAAAAAGGGCGGACGAGCTATCAGCGGGGAGCGGGAGGACTAGATCATGGCATGGATCATGACAGGGCGGAGGCAAGCCAGGTCGTCGGGGTCAGCCGGGGCTGATATCTCATTGAGCCCCTTAAGCGTCCATTGTAGTGTATTTTCTGTAGTGTAGGAAAATTGGACCCCTGCTGCAAATCATCTGTTTTGTGTGAAAATTACTTCAATTTGACACAATCGACACTTTTGATCTTGTAGTATAGTACAAGAGCTTTAAAAATGATGTATTCATAGCCAACTTGCATAATACTGCATTTACTTTAATTTTTATAATTGAAAAACATATGCAATGCTAAATAATCATTCAAAAGAATTTTGAAAATTTGAAAAAATTCCCAAAAACCCCCAAGAATAATTAAATGAAAAGATTTCAAAAAGCCAAAATTTTGACAATTGGCAAAATCAATTTATGGAATTTTATAATTTTATATATATATATATATATATATATATATATATATATATATATATAAAATTTGACAAACTATGTTTGAAAGTGTGATAAAGTTGGATGGATAACCAACTGTAAAATTATATGGCACCTCAATTTTATTACCTAGTGGTAGGTAAATACCTATATGAAAGTTTTAAAAAATAAAAGTAAATAAATTTATTCTTCTCTCAACTACACTAAATGGCGTATTTGAATGGCGTATTTAGTGTCCTAGGACACTATTTCTAAACCCGGACACTATTTAGTTTTAGAGAGATATAGTGTCCTCGTAAGAAAAAAGATTTTTGTAGTGTTCCAATGACATATGGCAACTTTACAATAAATATGGCATGTCACCTCATGTCACTCTCATTACTTGGAAAGAGCATGGCACTCTCAATAAAAGTGAGAATGACAAGTGGCAAACTCCTATGTAGTGTCAAAGGACAATATTTCTCTTTACCTTTGAACGAATTGTGGTAAAATACATCAATTCTCCTCAAACACTAAATACGCCATTCCGTGTACTCCCCATAACATTATTGACCTTATAAAATCCTATTTTTATAGAAAATTACCCAATGCACCATTAATAGGGATATCTTTGTACACAACTTGATATCAATTTGATTCCAAATTCTTATTTCACCTTCAATAATTTTATCTTGTGTAGTACTTGTATTAGAGAGAAACGTGGAGTCTTTTTTTTTCTGAATTGGAGACAAACTAAAAACTTTACAACACCTTCTTTGAATCTTTTGTTGTCAACTTCTTTGAATTTTCTTTGTCTCTAAACTTTAACATTTTTGTGTAGTAAAATAATTATATTAAACTACTAAGTATTACAGAGGTTCTAAAAGGATGATTCTCAGAATGTCATGCCAAGGTCCAAATTTTTTGCAATGAATTTGTTCAAGAAAAAGGTTTAAAAAATGGAAAATGAACACACTACAGCCATTTTATAAACACCCTACATCATGGTCAGTTTCGATCAAATTTTCGTAAAACAGTTGCCACGTGTCATCTTGCTTCAGGGTGACGTGGACACCTGAAAAATCCGACGTGGGACTTCACTTTCGACACCATGTCTAAATCCGACCCTCACGAACGCTCCTGTAGAGGGCGCTTTCGTCAGTCTCTGACTTCTGTGTAGGTTTTGAGCATCGCAAAACGGAGTTTGTGCAGATGCTTCACAGAAAACAGAAGAGCCTTCGTCGTGGAAGCAGATTTCCAACATGAAACGACGAGCCAAAGTCATCGTCGTCATTGCCACCAGGAACATCACGATGGATTAGCACTCTGCACGATTCCTTGAGTTCAGTTTCTTCATTTGCTTCTTTAGGGCAAGCAAGTAATCAAGCAATCCATTCCGCAAGTGCGGTGAAAGCTTGAAGCGATGGAGGTCTCTCTGGACCCCCTGCCGCTGAAGCGAGTGCTGGCTATGGAGGAGAACGGCACGGAGCATCTTCCACCGTGAGTGTGGAACCATCCCCTACTTTCTTTTTCATTGCTTTCAGTTTCCGGCGTAATGTGAACGACAGGATTCAAATTTAGGGGTTGGCATTCATGTGTTTTAACGGGAATTAAAGCTTATTCTTTTTAAAGCAACTTATTTCCATTTTTTTACATTTTTCTCTCATCATATCTGCTGAAATGAAATCCTTTTCAGCTATGGCACAGTTCTCAATCTAAGGAATCGATGTAGGAAGTATCGGCTTGCATGCTCGAGCTCAAATCTCAGGGTTTAATCTACAGGGGTTTTACTCTTGTTCCTTTAGGGTTTCGTTCTGGCCTCTCTTGGCAGCTGGTGCTTTGATTGAGAATTCTTTGCTGCAGCATATTGAATAAGATTAACCAGGAAAAAGAAAAGGGGAAAAGACGTGTCACGGATTCACAGTTTCGTGCTTTAGGCCCTGCAACTGTACTGTGAACGAATAGAAATTCACTGATTATGATTAGTGCCACTCTAGCGTTTCAACAGGAAGTGAAATTGAATTTTCATCTGCCCCTTATGTCGGATTAGAATGAAATGCCGAATCAATGCTGGAATCAGTACTTTTCAAATTTTTTCCCCTAAGTTTTTTTTTTCCCTTTACTTCGCTGCGTTATTTAGTGGAGCCTTTGGACTTCAAATCACCGTTTCAGAGCTTTATGTGTGCTCATGGGGACGCTGAATTTTGATCTTGAATGTTCTCATGAAGTCGCTAAGTCTTGGTACAGAATGATATGCTTGGTTGGCGCTAAGTGAGATAGACTACTCTTCTGCGGTTGCAGTGTCATTTACCTTTTTCCCATTTAGCTACAAATTGTGAGTTTCCTGGTTGCTAGGGAGTTGAGCCAGGAGGAAAAATCTCTCGCATTGCTGGGTCGAATTGACTTCGGCCAAGAGTTCAAGAAAATAAAGAAAGAGGAAGACGGGAGTAAGAAAGAGGAGAAAGAGATGGAGATAGTGCAAGTGTGGCCATGGCAAGGACTGGTGGACCATTTACAACAGGCACATCAAGAGTTGGCGATCATCCTCGACATGATCAATCATGTTCGTCTTCTCAAGCATTTGCCTACTTTCGTATGTTTTCGATTTTGTACTAGGATTTCAAGCCTCACAGAAGCTGGATGACTGACTGGCCAGGTGGAGGCAAGCGAAGCAGTGAATGTGGCAAGGATGGAGAGGCCAAAGCTGCAACCACAGGAGATATGCTCAGATTATGCTTTGCGAGCTGCCTCTAAGCTCCATCACTTTCGTGTGAGTTTATTCACTCTCAGTATTGATAACTTTCATAAGAAATTAGGATCTTGCTGTAGCAACTCAAACATGGTCCTTTTGTTTCATGTGATGGGTATATTCTCGAGGCATGAAATTACGAACACTAGTATAAAATTCCACCCCCCCCAAGAGGTAAACCCGGGCAATCGTAATGCCATTTAAGGCAGTTTCTAACATAAATTCTGCTAAACTCTGCCAATTGTAACGTGGCTAGGTTTTCTAGAATACCTCCAGGGGTTTTCTACGATTGAAAACGGCTTATATTGATGAAGCGTATGACTGTTGCAAGTTATGTTTATCCAGCTAATCGTGGTTCTGGTCATATATCCAGAACGTGGGAAAATACTTGAAGCGGTCAGCACAAGCGTTAGAGCAACAGGTTGAAAGGGAGGCAGTTTTCTATGGAGCTCTTATGAGGTATTTTCTCCTGATTATAGACTTTTGGTTTATAATGTATGTACGTTACTTGAAGTGAAGGCTGCAGCCTATTCTCTGTCAGGTTCCCAAATTTTTTATGGCATGTCTAGCACATGACTCAGCAGTGGTCATGTATAGCCTCATAACAATCTTGTTTCTTGGATTGTCTTTGTTACAATATATGAAAATTGCCTACCGTTTTGTAATAAACCATATTGGCAGGAACGATCAGAATAATAAAACCAAAGGTTTTGGCCTGCAGGAAAGTTGTAAGCGTGGTCTGTTTCTAGGTGGAGTGAACAATTTATAAACGAGATGGAAGAAAATGAGGAAAGATTGTACTCCCTCTGTCCCATAAAAAGACCATGAAAACTACTCTACGGCAGAGTAGTTTTCATGGTCTTTTTATGGGACAGGAAGTAATTCTTTTATCAATTAAAAAACCAGCGAACTAAGTGAGCTCCATGATTCATAGCACCCCAAACGGTAGAGGGGAGGAACATAAGGTACATAATCAGGTCAAGAGATCTCAATATCTTTTAATAACACGAAAAGGAACTAATTTTCTAGTTGCAAATATGAACAGGCATTTGCCTAGGGTCTATCTCCTAAATCTCATTTAGTTACGGGAGTAAGCATTTTAGAATCTTCACACTTGATCCGAAATTCGTCGTAGAGTTTGTAATTCATAATTAGCAGAACACTGTCGGTCTAATCTTACAGTAAAGAAATCATTGGAGGTGGCTTGTCCTTGATATTTTCCAGGCCAATGGAGTACACAATCTCTAGTGAAAAACTACAGATCATGCTTTCTTTCTATCTGACTATCTAATATGTATCAAAGATGGCAAGTTTGATAGCACTTCTCCAATTAGAGCTCAGGTACTGAACATTGTTGCTGTTTCTGATATCTAATGATTGTTGTGTGCGAATGCTAATGAAGACTTCAACGGAACTGGAAAGTGAAGCGGCAACGTGGAGTAGCAGTGGGTCCAGTTGGCAGTGCAGGCTTCTCTATCGATGTAGGGACTTCTGAAAGCGCCCCTTGTATTATAACGCTGGAGCAGGACTCTGTAGGCTTGTTAACGGCCCATCTTCCAGCTGGGATTTCCTTTTCCTCTCTTCATGTAACTCTTCACTCAAAGCAAACCGCACACAAACTTGGGAAAGAAACGGAGCGTTTGCCAGCGACTATGAACGAGGAGAAGCCTGATACTACAGGGTTACCGGAAGTGTCCAAGGCGGGAGAGAGGGGCGTAGGACCCGGTGTAGACAGGGGCGCCACAAGCACTCAAGCCATGCTTCGGCAAATTCAGACAGCTAACTTCGAGGCTCAGGTGTGATCGTTATTTAGCAGGAGGAATGCATGCCATTCCAAGTAGATTTTGTATCCGTATTTAGGTGTTTCTGTACCTGGAATGGTTGCATAAGGCTTTACAGCTAGAATTTTTAACTACTCAAATATTTCACAATTTTTCTGTGTATATTGACGTGCATTTTTCTGGGCTAGCAGGTGTTCGAGTGGGTTGGACGGCAGGCTCTGTCATTATCGCCACACATCAACGTGACTGGCCTCAGCGACACATGCCTTCAGCTGAGTCTTGGCACTGGCACCACTCTTAATGTGCATCTCATTCCCATGGCTACTCTAGCTGAAGGCTCAGATACTGAGTTAACTGGCCTCGCACCTGGAACGCCAGATCATCAGCACATGAGGATACTCCCAAACGAGGGAAGTCTCGGTGTCTGCTTACAGCAGGCTTACCATCACTTTCTGCACGGGAGGCAGGATCAGGCATCTGCCAAAGAAACGGGGAAAGGAAAGGATGTACAGAGTGAGGCAGCTGGATTGGTTAAACATGTCTCAGGTGTCATGCGACACCGTGTTGCATGTGACAGGATTATTTCAATCCTTGAGAAACAGGTCAGTACGTCAGTTGTCTCTTTCAGCGAATGACCGTTTTTTCTGCAGAACAGAATGACGTTGCACTTGCTACCCTGTCGAATTCACGACATCCTGTTGAGAATCCGGGGTTGTTTATTCAGTAACCCAAATCTTGTGGTTTGATGTGCTTGCTGGTTTAACACCTACAGGACCAAAAAGCCCAAATTGGGCCTCATGTTATTTTTAGCAGTTTTGAGTAGGTCTTTTGTGGACTTCCTCTTGTTCAAATTTATTTGTTTCTTGACCAATACATGCAATGCTCTTCACTAATTCTAGTGATATAAAACTTGGTCCCATTTTAATGATATTTTCCCCAATTTGATCGATTGAATTTGTCATTTTAAAACCATGAATCCTTGGTCCTTTAGGGGTTAAGTACCACGATTTGTACTCGACCGGTTGCGTTTGCTTAATTCTGGGCATACATCTATTTGCATACTGTCAATCTTACTTACTAATATTTTTCCAATGATATAGGTTCATGGGGTTCCCGAGCTCCGACTTTTGTCACATCCCACATGGCACGCACAAGTGTCAACCTGGGACCTTTGGTTGGAGATTCCAGATTCATCCTTGGTAGGCAGGTGGCAGGCCAGTGTTGTGTTACGGGAGGATGCTTTGACCATTGCGGGACTGCCAGCTGGGGACGATAACGAGAAATTGACTTCAGTAGCATGTCCTTTGACAGAGCTCTCTCCTTTCCTTCTCTTTCAGGTAATTTATCGTCTCCTATTCCCAGTTCTCACGATTAGCTGACTAAAGCAAGTTTGTCAGTTTTGCCGGAAAGTTGCGACTTAGTCTGCTGGTTTAAAATCATCTCAATCCGGTTGCGACAATTGCAAAGTTGTCCGTAATGGTAAGAGCCTTCCAGGGCTCATGGATTTTATTGCAGGACCTTAACCTTAAGTGTTTAAATGTTCAAAAGTGGCCGCTTCCATACTTATAGGAATGAATCATCTAGGAAGCTTCAAGGGAAGGTAACAAAATGTACCAATGGAAAGTAGAAATCATACGCTACATTTTTTAACAATAGAAATTTTTCTTGAATTTAACTATTAGCTTCCATATTTTAGCTTGGGCACTAGGGGGTTAAGTCGAGAGAGTTCAAATTTTGATTTGACTCTGTTATTATACAAGGATGCTATTCTATTGCTGCGTAGTTTGGCGTTTTTGCAGAGATTTACAGTTTGTTTGTTGGCAGATGGCAGCCCACTTAGTGGCCTGGCTGCATGCTGAGGCATCAGGCATGGGGGTGGAAACTCGCCATGAATTACTGAGCATTACGTTTGAATTGGATGACTACGAGGATGTTTCCCTTGTCGCGGCTCCAGATGTTCGTTCCCACACTATAAATTGGTCATTGAGGGTGTCAGGCAGCACATCAAGCGATTTTGATGCATCGAATCGGTTTCTGGGCGCATTGCCGTTGGAGACTCTCAGGGGTATTGTTATCGATCTTGTGAATGAGAAGATGGATGCAAAATCTGGCGGAGATTCTGCTCTTCGTGGGGAGGCCTTTTCAGAGCCTTAAAATTTTGGTCGACTTGCCGGATCTTTGATTTGAAATTCGCTGTAAGTATTTCATAGCCATTTGTCTGATTTTGACCATGTCTTGATCTTTCAAGTTTTTCTTTGCCATGCATTTCTACTCCAGTTATGATTAACCCCTTTGAAGGTAACACTGGTTGATGCGCTTCTTCATCTTCGTAGGAGAGTAGTATAAATATATCCTGCATAGAAGTGTTTCATGAGCAGATTCTGATTAGTATTCAAAACTGAGGATTAAACACTATCAGGGTGTACTCATCATCCAGTACTTGTTTACTCCTTGGCAATCCAATATTAGTGCGGACACATTTTGTATTGTAATATTACGTATGCGGTTTTGTAGTGGACATCCACTGCATTGTTGCAGGTTCTTTCCTTTCAACTTGATGTGATATTTGACATATTGAGCAGTGCAGCTTTTGAATTGTTATCTAAAGTAAAGAAGAATGGTTCATTGATAGCTGACTGTCTCTTTTGCAGATTCTGCTTGACGAGCTTCCACTCGATGGTTTCAAGTAATCAAATTTTACTGTTCCAAAGACAGGTGGACGTTTTTCCAATTATATAGATTTTTTACAAGTCTAATATTCCTATTGTGCATTCTTCCTCAAGCCATAAACTCCCAATAACATTACAGCTTATATTGTGTGCTGTAAATGAGTGTAAAGAAGTGTATAGCAATCTTCCATGTTTGTGGATTCTAATGTTTTTATCATAATTACTATGTGCAGGGTCAGTGAGTGATATTACCTCAGTAATGGAGCTCCAACAAAGATTGGAATGCCATCATAAATATTCATGAAATGGGCAGCTCCATCAACCAGAGTAGATCGATTGTACAGTACACTGATGTTTGAGTAATTATGGGCCCCTTATTTCTTCAATTCTCAATATGTAGAGATTGTTGGTTTGCATAATCAAATTATGATGAGAGAGGATTCAACACGTGGTTTCAAATATTTTTTAGAGTTGCAGAAATGCAGGGATTTATGGGTTGTTGGTTTTGGTGGTTTTTCTTTGGACAGGGAGTGAGTGAAGTCATCCTTCTGAAAGAGAATGTCACCCTACTGAAACAGAATGTCACATAGTCATCCACCCCCCATTCTGGGAACTTCACCCCTAAACGCTCAAACGACCATTTTCTGGTCGCTGCCCGAATCTAACGGGTTGCCCGGAAAAATGTTTTTGAAAAAAATAAAAAATAAAAAAAAATACTACATCAAGTCTACTTTTCAATGGAATTTGAATTATGTCAATCCGAGTTAACCCCTAATTGCCTAAGCGTTCATTTTTTGGACGATGTACAGATTTCATTCATAATTTCTCATCCGCCATGCACTTTTAGTAGTGTGGAATTTTTACTGTAGATTCTATGGGAAGTTAGCTTCATGCATATGTGATCCGATTAGAAAGGGGATGATTTGTGAAATTTTTATGCCTCATTTCATGTTGTAGTGATTCACCCAAAATAATGAAGAATTCAGTGTAAAAGTGCTCTAAAAAAAGTCAACTCATATAATTAAGCAACCAAAAAATCTCCAAAAATCACTACACTTAGAGTATTACATTTCAACCAATCACAAAAAATTTCATCCGTAGATTGTCAATATCTTATTCGTAATTGAATTACAAAATAATTTTGAATTTCACGTTTCAAATTTTATACAAAATTATTGGTAATAGCAATCATAGATCTAACCCTATGGATAGAATCTAAAATTCATAATGTACAACTTTTATTCATATATCAAGTTCAAAATATCCCTCTAAGTTGCATTTTATAATGCATCTTTGCAAAACTGCTGAATTTGGAGAGGGCTCTAGGCATTTAGGGGTTAAACTCCATTGAGTAGAAATTTTCAAACTGGATTACCTCAATATTGTCTTGGTGTTATAAAAAAATCTATTTGGGGAAAGTAATAATGTTCCCTCCATCAATTCTTTTTCTTTTTTGAAGTTTACAATAGATAAACCAACTTTAACCAATCATACTAAATTTCAAACTCTAAAAGTGAAAATTATAATTTATACAAATTTTCAAAGGTTAATGCTTTTAAATTCATTGAAAATAGATCTAAAGTTATTTTTGGAAGTTTGACTGTACGAATAATTTGTAGAGATGATGCCCTAAATTTTGTCTATTGAATCAAACTTCATCAAACTTATGGAAGGTACATATTATAACACATCTATATTTTGTCCAATACCCCTTGGGCTTTTAGAGTTAAAACTAAGAACTTGTGATTTAGGGCATGTTTCCATATCGAACCCAACCTGACATTGACAGACGGGTTGGGTGGCTTTCATGCTAAGTTTTACAACTCATCCCGTCATAAATCATTTCGGGTTCCATTATAGGTCTTCATGATAATTCTCAACCAAAAAACGATTTGGAAGACCCGACATTAATTAACGAAGCCAAATTGCACCATGTGTCCTAACCCTTAAACATCAAAAGGGTCCTTGGAGGGCAGCGTGAAGAGCATCTTCAAAAGTCTACAATAGTTGTTGCTAAAAATAAATAAATAAATAAACGGCTAGCATGTTGTAAGTCGACGCTAGCTAGCAGGCGCTGGTGGCCAGCGTTTTTGCTGTTTCTTTTATTAAAAAATGCTCTGTCTTTCCACAGCTACTGCTCGATTATAGCTCCTCCGTTCCCCCGATTCTTTTATTTGATCGTGGATTGCTCCATAATTGTTTAATTTAGGCGCAAGTTGAGAATCTAGCCTCGCTTTTTCATCACTTTTCCAAAGCACCAATCCATTTCAATTTTGGTTGAAAAAATCCACTTTTTTTTCCATTATATTTTCATAAATAAGCCTGTGTGGCTTGCTTTGACGTTTAAGGGTTAAAGGTGATTTCCAACCAAATCCTTGCATCATTGCAAAGGTTGTTTAAGTTAAATGCGCTTTCCAAGCTAGTGTTGGTGACATAATATTTGTTTTGCATACACATGTCACTAGTAGAAAGGTGTAGTTACTATTCCTAATTGAAGAGATTATGTATGAGTAGGGTGAACATGGTTGCACTCAATTTAATTTTTGGAGGTTTTTTCTACAGTGGTCACTTGTAGTTGATGTCAGGTTGGATCCCGCATAAAAACATGCCCTTAGTTGGTAGCTTCTATCAGTAGGCAGAATTGGGGCTTTTAGGATGTAATTCATGATGTTCTTTGTGTTAAAAAACCACCATCTATGTCTTATAGGTAGGATATGACTATCTTTTCACCAACAAAATTAATGTAAATTACATTTATTTGATTTTCTTTTCTTTTCATTTTCATTCATATATCTTATCTATCTATTAGCCTAAGATGGTTTATGGATCGGTTTTCAAAATTTTCCAAGTACAAATGGGTGGTTTTAAGGCATTCTACTTTACATATGTATATTTTATTTGATCTAATTGTTCACAATAAAGAGAAGGTAGAGAAGACTTATGCGGTATAACCGTCTTCTAATTACACTAAAATTGTGATTCAGTGTTCAATGAGAATTGATGTCTTTTGCCACAGTTCGTTTAAAGGTGAGGAGAAACAGTGTCGCTACAAAGGAGTTTGCCACTTGTCATTCCTACTTCGACTGAGAGTATCATGTTCCTTTTAGGTGATGAGAGTGACATGAGCTGGCATGCCATTGTCATTCGTCATTGGAACACTACATTCAAAAAGTTTACTTGAAGTTTTTATCATTTTAAATGCTAAAATAAGAAGTTTTTAAAAAAAATTACAAGGACACTAAATCTTCATAAAATCAAATAGTGTCCCAGACACTAAATCACAATGTTAGTAGCCGGGACTAGCCAATGAGAGAATGACACGATTACCTTGAAAGTGGGACTTGGCATTATGAGTTCAAATGTTATGACAATCCTTATCCTTGAAGGCTGATGACGGAAGTATGATTGCAGAGCAATCTGGGCAGGCAGCCATCTGTTGGGTTCTCTTATTTTTGAGACTATTTTAATTCCATGTATGTAATGGATGCCTCTGCTACTACGTAACGTCTACAGTAGTGGCCAAAATCTCAACAACCTCTCGTCTTGGTACGTACAGTAGTCTGTCGGGATCGGTAAAAACATAATTATAAGAAGAGACGAAAGTCCAGGAAATTATTTTTTCCAAAAAATATCTATTTTTTTATGGTGAGAATTAGAATCTTGAAAGATATTCATAGAGTTTGACATTCGTTGAAAAGGAATTTTTCAAAAGAATTAATCATTCGACCCTCGTGGTCGAGAGTGTAAATGAAATGAAGATAAAATTCTTTTCTTTCTACATTTCAACAAACAAATAATTATTGGGCTTTTAGGATGGCATTCTTTCAAATGCTTGAACTCCGCAAGAACATGTTTTATCTAAACCTATAATATGAAAAATTTGTCAAATGCAATTCAAGGACTGCATTGCATTTGTTAACCCTTAAATGCCTGACCCTATCACCGTGGTGGAAAAACTTTAGACTGTAGGCCATCTTTCACCATTATTATTGAATAAAAAATTTAATTTCATATTTCTCCTACATGAGACCGAATGTCAACTACAATATATGATTTTTTCAAAATTATTAATGCAAAATTTAAATTGTCATGATTTTTTGAAGTGATAAAAGCAAAGAAAAATTCACATCAATTATAAAATATATTTTAAAAATATAAAAAACTTACCAAATGTGTAAATTACAAAGAAAAACATTAGTTTGTTTACCGTGCTCAAAAAATATTTCTAAATTTAAAAATACAGTGGAAAAAACCTAAAACCGTGGAACATTGTGGAGGAGCCACGGTAATACACCCTGAACTTGTAATTGCTATAAATCGTTCAATTTTAGGAATTTTTCAAAATTTCAAAATGGAGTGGAAACTAGACTTTGTAAGCTACATTTCGTTAGTTAAGCTCAAATTCAAAAAATATCATCTTGATGGCCAAAATCGTATTTCAGCTGCAGAAAAAGATGATCAACCAAAATTGGTCATTCAGGCGTTTAGGGGTTAACCCCTAAATGCCTAGAAATTTTGCAATTTTGCAAAGATGCATTATAAAATGCAACCTAGAGGGATATTTTGTACTTGATATATGAATAAAAGTTGTACGTTATGAATTTTAGATTCTATCCATACGGTTAGATCTATGATTGCTATTACCAATAATTTTGTATAAAATTTGAAACGTGAAATTCAAAATTATTTTGTAATTCAATTACGAATAAGATATTGACAATCTACGGATGAAATTCTTTGTGATTGGTTGAAATGTAATACTCTAAGTGTAGTGATTTTTGTTGATTTTTTGGTTGCTTAATTATATGAGTTGACTTTTTTAGACCACTTTTACACTGAAATTTTGAAAATCTTGGGTGAATCACTACAACATGAAATGAGGCATAATTTTTTTCACAAATCATCCCCTTTCTAATCAGATCACATGTGCATGAAGCTAACTTCCTATAGAATCTACAGTAAAAATTCCACACTGCAAAAAGTGCATGACAAATCAGAAATCATGGATGAAATTTGTATATCGTCCAAAAAATGGACGCTCTGGCAGTTAGGAGTTAACCCTTAAACACTCAAACCACCATTTTTTGGTCGCTACCCAAATCTAACAGGCTACCCGAAACAAAAAAATATGTTTTTTAAAAAATAATAAATATTTGAAAATACTAAATCAAGTCTACTTTCCAACGCAATTTGAATTATGTCGATTCAAGTTAAACTCCACCTAGGAGAATTTTTTTAAGTGGATTACCTCAACATTGTCTTAGTGTCATAAAAATTTCTATTTGGGGAAAGTAATGATGTTCCCTTCATCATTTATTTTTCTTTTTTGAAGATTACAATAGATTAACCAACTTTAACCAATCATGCTAAATTTTAAACTCTAAAAGTGAAAATTATAATTTATACAAATTTTCAAAAGTTATTCCTTTAAATTCATTAAAAAAATATCTAAAGTTATTTTTGGAAGTTTGACTATACATATAACTTGTAGAGATGATGTCCTACATTTTGTCTATTGAGCCAAACTTCATTGAACATATAGATGGCACATACTATAACACATCCATGTTTTATCCAATATCCCTTGGACTTTTAGGGGTTAAGTTTTAGACTTTGTACCCCTACTAAAGTTTCCAAGATTCTCTCCGATGCTCTTTGTTTTCACATCTTAAGTTTTTCTTACTTGCTTGATTCCTACTAAATTCCCTCATATAATGGCAAGTGCCACACCTTTCACTTCAGTTCCAAAGAAAGTTGTTGTACCAGTAAAAATCAAACCAAGCAGTAGTTGGGGTGCAGAACCCTATTGTTATAGAACATTAGGAGAGATATGTAGCCTCAAGAAGGCCCCTTCCCTTTGTCAAACTGTTGATCAGCAGTAAACCAACAACAACCAATCAAAAGAAAAATTAATTAAAAAATTAAAAAATTAAAAAATCAAAAATCAAAAAATTAAAAATTAAAAAATCGCAGTATGACGTGGCAAACGGTTGTCCACGTCAGACTGCGATTTTTTTTTATTTTATTTTATTTTATTTTTAAAATATATTATTTTTTAATCCCGGCTAGTTGAATTCAGCTGATCCAAAGTGGGGGCCTTTTTGAGGCCCCATATCTCCCCTAATGATGTAATGGGTGCACTAGTTTGAGCGGAGGGAGTAGTTTTCAACCTTGTATTCATCATTTTTTTGACTGGAAAAATGTAGCTTGAAAGTGAAGTAAATTTTTAGAAATAACTAAATTTGAACCAAAAACTCATTCCTTTATTGCCAAAATATTCATCCATGTTGACATATTTTCAACCCGTTGAACAAATTCTCATTCAATTATGGTGACTTCATTTGAAATTTAGATGAAAGTGCTACAACGTTTGTTTCACTTGGTCTTACTTGTTTGAAAAATGAAAAATTGGAGAAAAAAAGCCTTGCTTGTATTGACCATTTTTGACAGTAACGTATCTACACCTAACTTAGGCACTTAAACCTCTAGAAGCCTGAGGGGTATAGAGCAAAACATAGATGTATTATAACATGAGACTTCCATATTAACTTTAATGAAGTGTATCACAACAAAGAACATTTAAAACATGATGTTTGAAAGTTATCAATTGAGTCAAAATTCCAAAAACAGCTTTAGATCTTAATTCAATGAATATAGAAGCAATTGCAATAACTTCAAAAATCACCAAAATTACATTTAATATTTTTAGAATTGAAAAATTGGTATTATTGGTTGGAATTATATTTTCCATTCAAGAAACCAAAAAAAAAGCAAAAGAATTGATAAAAAAAACAACATTACTTTCATCAAACAATAAATTTTGTAACACTAGCCACAATGTAGAGGTGTTTGTCTTTGTCTCACTAGCAACACCAAGTCATGTATATTACAACACTGCTCAAATGAACCCATTAGGAATCAAACCCGGACCATCTAATTGTAATACAACACCCCTCACCAAACCAACCACGGAACTCATGACTTGACAGCCAACAACCTAATAAACTCGGAGTTATACCCAACAAACTACCCATTGGCTAAATGGAGGTTATTCTTGTTATTAGTTACTTTGTTATTTAGTTACTTTATGTTATTGGTCATTTAAGTGTCTATTTCAAATAGAAGAGGGTAGTTTTGTTCCAATGGCCCTTTGTCCGATGGGCACTGGGTCATTGTCATTACGAACATACACTTTATTCATGCCGGCCTCAAAAGAGGACCGGAGTTTCTATCTATTCAAACAATCCTCAAAGAATGTTTGTCTTTAAAACATTCCTCTAGGAAGAGTTTAACCCCTAAAAGCCGGAAGGGTATTGGACAAAACATAAATGTGTTATAGTATGTGCCTTCTATAAGTTTGATGAGTTTGGTTCAATAGACGAAATTTAGGGCATCATCTCTACAAATTATCCGTATAGTCAAACTTCCAAAAATAACTTTGGATCTATTTTTAATGAATTTAAAAGCATTAACCTTTGAAAATTTGTATAAATTATAATTTTCACTTTTAGAGTTTGAAATTTAACATGATAAGTTAAATTTGGTTTATCTATTGTAAATTTCAAAAAAGAAAAAGGAATGATAGAGGGAACATTATTACTTTCCCCGAATAGAATTTTTTATAACACTAAGACAATGCTGAGGTGATTCAGTTTGAAAATTTCTCCTATGTGGAGTTTAACTCGAATTGACATAATTCAAATTGCGTTGGAAAGTAGACTTGATTTAGTATTTTAAAATTTTATTTTATTTTTTTCAAAAACATTTTTTTCCAAGCAACCCGTCAAATTCGGGCAGCGACCAAAAATGGTCGTTTGGGCATTTAGGGGTTAACTTGGATTGGCATAATTCAAGTTGGGTTGGAAAGAACTTGATTTTCCATTAACCCCTAATTGCCCAACCATGCATATTTTGCATGATGTACAGAAGCAAACTTCGTTTTCTTATCTGTCATGCACTTTTTGCTATGTGAAAGTTTTACTAAATATTTAATGGGAAGTTAGCTTTATACATGTGTGATCCAATTAGAAAGGGGATGATTTGTGAAAAAATTATGCTTCATTTCACGTTGCAGTGTTTCACCAAAAATTTCAAAGATTTTAGTCTAAAAGTGCTCTTGAAAAATT
Source organism: Pohlia nutans (assembly GCA_022496805.1). Taxonomy (NCBI): domain Eukaryota; kingdom Viridiplantae; phylum Streptophyta; class Bryopsida; order Bryales; family Mniaceae; genus Pohlia; species Pohlia nutans. The sequence continues at coordinate 26,969,275 of CM040085.1, read as the reverse complement.
CAACTTATAAAATTAAATAACCAAAAAAACTCCAAAAATCACTAAACTTAGAGTATTACATTTCAACTCATGGCAACAAATTTCATCCACAGATTGTTAATATCTTATTTGTAATCAAATTACAAAAGAATTTTGTATTTCATGTTTTAAATTTTATAGAAAATATTGGTGATAGAAATTGCAAATCTAACCATATGGATAGAATCTAGAATTCATTATGTACAACTTTTATTCATACATCAAGTTCGAAATATCCCTCTTAGTGGCATTTCATAATGCATCTTTGCAAAACTGCCCAATCTGGATAGGATGAGGACGTTTAGGAGTTAACAATTTTAATCTATTCAAAAAAAGTATTTTTTTGACCTCGAGTAGCTCCTAAAAAAGGGCAACGGCCACAAAATGATCTCTTGGGCTTTTAGAGGGTTAAAGTTCTTTGAAGTCCAAAATAGACATTTTGTGGCCAATGGCATGGAGTTGAACGACTATTTCTATCACCCAAAAATGATTAAACACATCATCAAAAAGTCATTAAACCCATCATCATCTCGTCTTACTCAATTATCCTATCCTACATATCTATTTCTCGACCTGAAATCATGAAGTGGAAAGGACCATTTCGTTATTGGACTTGTTTATTTTACACCAAATGCCAGTTTTTTCAATGGTTGGTTTTAAATAGATCAAATAGAAAGTTGCAAGCTCTAATTAATATGGACCATTAATTTAGTAGGACACCGATAAGTTTAATCAACATCTTAACTCCTAAACATCGCCTAAACCAAAAACTGGCCTATGAATGGAATTGACTATTCAATTCCAACTGCTACGTGGATGCTTTCCATTCAATTCATTTTGTGAAGGACTTTACTTGATCATGCCACCTCTTCAAGTTAAATTCAGATCATTCAAGCTATTTTTAGATTTTACATGGGGTCCCAACTACAAAAAGAGTCGTAAAAATGGCTCATCGTGTAGTGTATTTTGAATTTTTTTGCTTGTTCTGCTTAAACTAAATTTAGGCCATGAAAATGAGTTCCATTGCATTTGAGCTTAACTAACAAAATGAAGCTTGCCAAGTCTAGTTTCTATTCCACTTTGAATTTTTGATTTTTTTGAGAATTGAGTGTTTTATTGCAGGTACAAGTTCGGTGGGTATTACCAAGGTGTAGCAAAAATTCTAAATTAAGATACACGGATGATTTTCATTAACTAAACTTTTCTTTATCGTTATTTACACCTTTGGTAAAAAGAAGCGGAATTTTTTAGTACATTTTGTAATTGATATGCATTTTCTTTACAATCACTTCAAAAAACCATAGTAATTTCAAAATTTCACCAAAATTTATGAAAAATTAATGATTCGTAGTAGACACATGGCTTCATCTACTATAAATATAAAGTTGAAATTTGTATTATTTTAATCTCAAAATTGAGTGTGACTGCAGATAAACCGTGATTCCATGGTCAGGCCCGACCTTTAGGGGTTAATTGCATTGCCTCTGTACTGTGTTTCAATTCACGGTCCAAATGGGTCCGGTGCTGAAGACGACCTTTGCCTTCCACTCTTTCACTCATGTCTACACGACAACAAAACCTGTCACCAAAAAGTGATTAAAAAAATAGGAAATGTCGGGGTGCTAACATGCAGCCCAGTACGATACTACATAACAATATAGAAGAACTGCATTGGTGGCTTTTTGGGGGCCAACGGGAACATCCACCACACATGTTGTATGCTGATTTGTGTTGGAACAAAAAGGCCATTTCACGCATATCAAAAACATTTGTAGAATATTGACATAGAAGCACACATAACATGGAAGCAGGAAGAATCTCATGATTGCATGTGTAAAATGCCTGCCATATGGCAACTGCAACTGTTCTTGTACTGGTGGCCTGGAAGTTACTAGTAGTATATGGAAAGTTACTGGAGGAGATATTTAGACAATCCAAGGTGGCACATCAGTCCAAAAAGATGCCACGTCAATAAGGAGAGACGGGCTGTCCACTTGGCGTCTTCTGACGGGTGCCAGGTGCATGGCTTGTCACGGGAACGGCACCGGGGAACGCGATATGCGCTTCGGGAACGTCCGCATGCCTGTTGTCATCCCGCTGCAGCTGGGAAACTCTTCGTACCACAGGCGCCGTCGCCATAGCCTCAAAACAGAGGCTCCATTGGAGCATTGGAGCATTGAAAGCGCAGGGACTTTGCAGAGCGAAACGTAGAGCGTGTTGCGAGTATTGCATTGAGCTTGAGTTCGTCTGAAACGGTCGAAAGACGAGGAAGAACGACGCCTTTTCATATTTTCCTTCACTCTGTTGTTCTGGCCTTGAGAAATCCGCCGTTGAATTCGCGCCTTCTTCGTCGGAACCGCATTGCATTGTGGAGTTCGTATTCGTCGAAAACACTTAGCGATTTCAGAGTTTTCGTAGAGCGGGAACGGGGTTTTATTTTATTTATTTATTCATTTTGAAATTGAGGAATGTTTGGTTGATGAAACTCTAGCGAGCAGAAGGAAGGAGAGAATTACACCTTCACGTCTTGGGAAGGGGGATCGAGGTTTAGAGCTGCGAATTTTGAATCCGTCTTGGAGTTTGAAATCCAGATGGCGGGAGCGGCGTGCATTTCATCGTCTCACTGTGCAATCGGCACGGGGACGGTAATAGGAGGAGCATCATGCAGTAGCAGGTCACGGAATCAGCTTGCAATGCCGTCTAGTTCGTTTTGTGGAGACGCGGTGGCGACATTCCTGCACGCGGGAATTGGTAGCCCGCTGAAAATTCGAACTCGCGCCGTGGCGCCGCGCCACCGACACGTTGAGAAGGCCGGGGTTCAAGTGGAGTCTGTGCTGGCCGATCTTGCCGAGGAAAATGTGGTATGTTACCTCTCAATTTCACGCAAGCGAGATTGATACTCTGTGTGCAAATTTTCTGATCATCCCTTTTTCTATGTTTAATTTTTTATCTTAGAATTTCTCAAGTGCTCTCGACTCTGCCAGAGTTTTCTATGCGTTCAAATTCGAGTTGATTAACCTCTAAGAGTCCACGGTGTATTTTCTATAGCGTAGGAAAATTGGACCCCTTGCTGCAAATCATCTGTTTGTGTGAAAATGACTTCAGTTTGACACGATCGACACTGTTGATCTTGTAGTATAGAACAAGAGCTTTAAAATGATGTATTGCAATCATAAAACCGAGGTATAGTGAGAAAATGCCACCGTTGCAAAGTTCAGTGATGCAGATGGCCATATTGGGCGTTTTAGACGCTCAAAATACTAGTCCAGTTTGTTTGGGACGAGTGCTGTCCTGAAATGTACAACTCTGGTACATTCTCACCATGGAACATACACTCAGTAGCACTCTATGCGTTTGTTTGCGCCCCTTGTGGCTGCTGTAAACCGGTATGTGCTTTTGCAGTTGAAGTCATGCATGCTTTTGTGCCGTTTTTGGAAACCTTTTCTGAGGGTTAGAATCTCCCTTGTTTAGGAAATGGTGAAAAGAGGTTTCGCTGTTGATTGAGACCTTGCTTGGTTATGTCTTCGTGGAATTTATTTGAAAGGTTTGCGTGTTTAACTTTGTATCATGGTGGTCTGTAAGGTCTGTGACCTCTAATATCACATTATTCTGGATGTAGTTGGGTTAAGTCGTAATCGTTTATTTTTCTGCTCAGCAAGGCGGGAAAATCAGCAACTCTTGGTACTCGTGGCTAAAGATTAGAGTTCCCTAGATCTTAACATTGGGCTAAGCATTGGAGAGTGCTATCTTTGACATGAATCATTAAGATGATCAATTAGGTCACTGTTGAAGTGCAGCACATTCGCTCAGATTAGCATTCAAGAAACGTAAAGCTTGAGGTGGCTGCGTTGTGATGACTTTAGTCGCTGACGCCGACGGCCTCCTTTTTAGAAATTTGAAAATGATTGTACGAATGCTGATGACGAACCATGTGTTTGGAGTTGCAGGAATCACCAATTGTTGAGAAACCTCGTGTGGAAGCACGCACAGTAGTATCACTTATTCTTGGAGGTGGAGCAGGGACTAGGCTCTTTCCTCTTACACATAGAAGAGCCAAACCAGCTGTAAGTGATCCTAATCTCTTCCTGTGTCACTTTAAGCATTTTTAACATAAGTAGGAGTATGATTTGGGAGAGATCAGTATAGAGCTCTCTGGAGAGATCACTTTGGGTACTAAAACCAAATTTGTTGAGATAAAAAAATTATCACTATATAAATTTCTTATGCAATTTCAAAGTAGGAGGTTGTTTGCCAGTATTGGTGTCGGTAGACAACCCCATTTTCATTCAATTACCAGTCATTTAGTCAGCCATGCTTACATACATCTTCTGTTAGTAAGTCCAACTGAGTGTATGCATAGATGAGTTGCTGTTGCTAAGAGGGGTCAGTATAGGAGACAGGACCAGTCCCCTAATGGTCTTAATATCCTCTACCTTATTTATGAATCACATTCAACTTGGTTGCCGTTCATGCGTTGAATTTCCTATGCCTCATGCATGATTTGCATGCAGGTGCCGATTGGAGGAGGATATCGGCTGATAGATGTCCCCATGAGTAACTGTATCAACAGTGGTATCAACAAAATTTTCATCTTCACTCAGTTCAATTCGGCTTCATTGAACCGGCATTTAGCCAGAACCTACACTTTCGGAAACGGAGTGAGTTTTGGAGATGGATTTGTCGAGGTAAATCCAGAGACTCTTTTGAAAAGAAAGCGCATTCAATGCATAGGCATGATATAAGTGACAGTCCATTGTGACTACTATGGGTCACTGAAAATCTGAGTCTGTTGGGAGAATTGTAGTTATAATAGTATGTGGCTTGTTACTTTCTTGCTTTCTGGGTCGAGAACTGTATAGGCTTGTTTGGTTAGAAGGTATTTACTGGACCACTGCTCCTTGTCCATGGCGGGCTTACCTGAAGAATCAATTAGTCCAAATTGGGCCTCATGTTTTTTCTAGCAGTTTTGAGTGGGTCATAAGGGGGCTTTCTTTTGTCCAAGTGTAGTTTAACTCTTTGGCCAACACATGCAATGTTCCTCGCTGATTCTAGTGATATAAAATGTGTTCCTATCTGATTCTTACTCTTTACAATACGATCAATCGAATTGGTCATTTCAAACCTTGAATTCATGTTCCTTTAGGGGTTAACAGTCACACAAAAATATGCGCCTCAGTCTTTCACGTTATACAATAGTTTGTCTTATAAGAAACACGATAGGCTCTGTTTATTTTTGAAAGCCTGAGTTTGGGTTACGCAGGTATTGGCAGCCACGCAGACGCCTGGAGAGGCTGGTATGAATTGGTTCCAGGGTACGGCTGATGCAGTCCGGCAGTTTACGTGGCTTTTTGAGGTATGTGATGTTTATATTCTTCTGTGTACGAGCTGTCAAACTGATCAAATATAACTGAAGTTGATCCCGCAGTCTGGAGGATAGGTGAAACGTATTTTTGGAGGTTGATTTAAAATAGGGCTTTACATATTCTTTATTGACTCATGTGATCAATGAAATTGCATTTTGTCGTTTGGATCGTGATAGGATGCCAAGAATAAGCACGTGGAGCATGTCCTCATTCTTTCTGGAGACCACTTGTACCGCATGGACTACATGGACTTCATCCAGGTTAGCAATATCATTGCGTAATTATAATTTCTTTTCGTTGCTATCTATGGTTGTGTAAGCACGTTTTGTTACTGCTAAAAGTTGATCTAGCCTGCTGCCAAGAATTCGGTGGAGTAGGAAAGAGAATGGTACATTCCAAACCTATTAACCTGTATTTTACATCTAAATGGATTAGCCTTATTTGTGGGTTGCAGAAGCACAAGGACAGTGGAGCTGATATTACCATTTCATGCGTACCAATGGATGAGAGGTACATGCTTTCACTTTAATGCACTTCATCAGCTAAGCTGCGAATTTGTGAATACGGTTTGTGTCACTGAGCGACTTTCAAATTTTCAGTAATTGTCCCTAAAAGTTGCAAATAGTTTCAACATTAGAATGTAGTTGTTTTATACCCGTCATACTCCACCTCGAGAGATATATGTAGAAATAGGTGGAGCCATCTCTGGTTCACACTATCAGTGGCGAACACTTTCGCTGACATTTTTAATCTTGTTTTTTCCTTTGACCCTGGTATTGATGTTGGCTTTTATGGGGGACTTTCTTGCAGCCGTGCATCAGACTATGGATTGATGAAGATTGATGATAAGGGCCGAGTCCTTTACTTCAATGAGAAGCCTAGAGGAGCAGACCTGGAGTCCATGGTATGTCTTGTGTACTTTAATCCACTCAGTTTGTTGTGCCAGAGTAGTTTTTTCCAGAGACCTGCAAAGTGATGTGATAGAGGCCTGTGTGGGGTCAAGTGTGGGAAGTATTCATATGCGTGAGATAATAGAATAAGTACATTGTAGATTACTTAGCATTAGTTGGGAGAGTTGACGAAATTTGATGGGCGTTGGGTTGCAGCAAGTGGACACATCTGTATTGGGTCTGTCACCTGAAGAGGCAAAGAAGATGCCCTACATCGCATCCATGGGTATATATGTTTTCAGAAAAGACATTCTCCTGAAGCTCCTGAGGTGAGTGGAAGTTGTCATGAGCTTCTTTTTGAGTTCTCTCGTTTGTAACGGTCTATGAAGGTGAAACCGGGGGAAGAATACTAATATGTTGGGGTGGATTAGATGGCGATACCCAACATGCAATGATTTTGGCTCAGAGATCATTCCTAAAGCAGCGAAAGAGTACAATGTTCAGGTTTGTGCTCAAGACTCTGACTGGAGTTTTTCTCGACGGCTGATATTAATACATATGATTTTAAAGCTTATTTTACAAGCTGGATTAGTGATAAACAGGGGAACAGTTGTGCTTTCGCGTGATTAGGATTTGAAGTTGTGATCCTCATTGTCGGTGTTATCTTTTGGCAGGCTTATTTGTTCAATGATTACTGGGAGGACATTGGAACAATCAAGTCCTTTTTTGACGCTAACTTGGCACTTGCAGCTCAGGTAGTACATCTTATCATCGAGATTTTAAGAGTGATCAATGCCCCTTCTTTCCCGACTAGTGTTGTATTAATGCTCGCAGTGTGAGACTTGAGAATATGTACTGTAGATATTCTCCTTGAAGTTGTCCTGTTGGATTACCTTGACGTCCAGTGATGTACCTTGCCGTCCGTTGACTATTTGGATTGGTTGGGATACTATACCTTTTTCTCTGTTCTTCATTTGCGATGTTTGTAACTTTCCGTGAGTTTTATCTTGGCAGCCTCCAAAGTTCAAATTTTATGATGCACAAAAGCCAATCTTCACATCACCCCGCTACCTACCGCCAACGAAAGTGGAGCAATGTAGGGTAAGCTATTATCTCACGAGCCATATTCTGTTTCACGAATATGGTCTTTTGATTGCGGATGAATTTCAGCTCGTGTGGGGTATCAGAGTATCGATAGAAGTAGATCTAAACCCCATAAGGATTGAGTACTCATGGATTTAAATGAACAATTTGATGGGTCGTATTGTAAAAAATCTAATCCAAATGGGGTCAAATTTTACATGACCATAATCAATTAAGAGCCTTGCATTTGTTGTTCAAAATATAAATAAAATCGCATGAAAGGAAGGCTCCATATGACCCACTCAAAATTGCCAAAAACAATTAGGCCTAATTTGGGCCTCTTGTCCTTTATGGGTTAAGGCAGTGTCCTATTCTACGGTGACGCTATTTTAAAGAATGTGGTGACTGCGTGGCTTTTAGCTCGGATGCTGACAAAAGTGTTTGTAACGCAGATTGTAGACTCAATTGTGTCACATGGCTGCTTTTTGCGGGATTGTTCAGTAGAGCATTCTTTGATTGGTCTCCGATCACGGCTTGAATCTGGTGTTGAAGTCAAGGTAAGTAGAGCTCTGTTCCCCTTGATATGTATACTATTTCCATTTCCATATGATCCTACATCTATGCTATTTTTTGCATTGAAATCTCTTTTAGTGCTGCTTCTGATTGCTATGGTATCTCTTCCTTAATTCGTTTAGCTTTACCAGACATGTCAGTCTACTCCAACGATTAGAATCTACTCCTTCGTCTAGGACAGGGTCACTCCCTGAATACGTCTTATCAACTAGGGAAAGTTTTTCGTGGTTTTAAGAGAAAAGTTTAAGGCATTCCTTCACGATTGCAAGAGATATCACTTTGAATGATCATTGTAAGAATATGGTTTTTGATTACTTCAAATCATTCATTCATGATATATTAGCACTAGTCACTGGTGCATAACTAATGGCCTATCTTGGGGTGATAGTGATGTACAGCTGTCTATTGATGATATGCACTCAATCGATCTTGGTATTGTGCAGGACACCATGATGCTAGGATCGGATTATTACGAAACTGATGAGGAGCGAGCTGCCTTGATTGCTGCAGGGAAGGTGCCAATGGGAATTGGTGAAAACACAAAAATCAGGTTCTTGTTTCAAAACAACTGCTGCACTTAAACCTGCTAAATTCGCCGTTTTTGTGCGTGAAATTTCAAAGTCCACGAGCGTTTTGTATTTAGAAACTCTGACTATGGAGCACCAAGTTATTACACTGAACCCTCTAATTGCACATTCCCTGTACATCCCAAGAATCTCTCATGTTGCCTACAAATCTGATTGGACAATTTCCACATATCAAGTTGAGTCCATTTAGAAGCTCATTTGTCCTCCCGAGGCAATGCAATCACAGAGGTTTGAGTGTACAGTACCGTAACTCTAATTTCTAGTCAGTCCCGTTTTCAAATCTGACATATAGTATAATTGAAAGATTAAACTATTGGGGACGTTTGCAGGAACTGTATTATCGACAAAAATGCGAAGATAGGGAGGAACGTTGTTATTGCCAACACAGATGTATGTGCTTCATCACTCTATGGCTGTTATTTTGATACTGTTTTGTCCCTGAGCTTTGGAATGTTGACCTTGAGAATGTCTCTAGGATTACATTAATCAATAGTGCATGTAGAAGTGACATTAAAGAAGCACTTGGGGTTGCAGGAGTTAGAAGATGGTTTGGAGCATTGTGAAAATTCTTTTGTATGCAATTTCTTGTGACATTACAGAGTAATAGTGAGAGTGCGGAGTGACTTTGACCTAGATCCCTAGAGTGATTTTGTTCCCTAGATTGATTGATTCTGGTGTTTGGAATTATGTCCACTCAGAAGTTGTAACGCCTTTCTTGCTACTTCTTTTCATGCAGACTGTTTTTGAAGCGGATAGGGCAGAGTTCGGGTTTTACATTCGCTCTGGCATTGTTATAGTAGGGAAGAACTCTGTAATCAAAGACGATACAGTGATTTGAAGCAATTGCAGCGATGGGGACGTTTATCAACCGAGTTGCCGGATGTCCTGACCTGAATCTTTATATCTTATATTATACACTATAGTCATGAAATGGAGGACAAGCGTGGAGCCGAACTTGGACAGCAGCAGGGATGACCTAGTTTGGAGAATGATGTGCAAATATAGAAAAGACGTTGTCTAGTGAACTGCTGGGCTCCCAGAACAATTGATACCTACATTGAATACTTTGTATAATATTTAAACCTTCTTCCTTAACCCCTAAACGTCCTCACTCCTCTCCAGATTTGGACAATTTATAAAATGAAAGATGTTTTATAAATGCAACTAAGAAGGATATTTTGAACTTGATGTATGAATAAAAGTCGTACATTATGAATTTTAGATTCAATTCATATGGTTAGATTTGTGATTGCTATCACTAATATTTATGTACGAAATTTGAAACTTAAAAATCATTTTTTTATTTAATTGGATTATTAATAAGATATTGAAAGAGTATTACATTTCAACCAATCACAAGTTTCATCTACAGACTAAGTGTAGTGATTTTTGAAGATTTTTTGGTTGCTTAACTCCTAAAATTCCTTGACCGTATTCTCACAAAAAACCATGAAAAACGCAGCATTTGGAAGTTGCAGAAGAAATCATATGTTTTTTAGTTTTATCATCATTTAATCGTAAGATCTAATACCCAACTTGAATTTTCATGTGAGCACAAAATTTGAGAGCAAAATGACCATTAGATTCTTAGATTATAAGGATCAAAGTTGCAAAAGAAGATTTTTTGGGGTTCAGTCTGGTGACAAATTTGAACTTTAGAAATTAATATCTTTTTTTTGAATAGGTTAGAAATTCATTGAATGGCAAGGCCATGTTAACAATTGAGTTAAGTCTTCAAATATAAAATCTTGTAAGAAAAAAGCTCATATTAATTTTTTCATAAAACAATTACTAGAAGTGGGTACAAAGTGAAAGGAAAAAGAAAATCATTAATAAGTTTGACATGGAATTGTAAAATGTCAATCTTAACGGTGAGAATGTTGTACTTGGAAATCTTCACCTAGTGCCTTTTATTTCATTAAAAAATATTGAAAATTGAGTTTAGAAATGAGCTTCAAAGTTTTTTTTTGTCCAAACTGCCCAAGAAACAGATCTCCTCATAACTTTTATCCCATTGCTCAAAATGGGTAGATTTAAAGCTTCATTTGTAGATAAAGATCAACCAATCATGAATCAAAAAAGAAATTTTGAAAAAGAGTAAAAAATAAAAAAATTCTTGCTGCCCGATCTCGCTTCAAAAACTTCAAATGCTTATAACTTTTGCAATACTTATCGGAATGACATGAAACGAAGTGCGACATGTAGAGTGTAGTTTTTGGAAGCTACACTGAAATTTTCATTGAAAATTTTAAAAATATGAGGTCCCTGGAGGCTGCCCAAAAAGTAGAACGACCAGAATATGATCGCTCAGAATTTTAGCGGTTAATTTTATGAGTTGACTTTTTCAAGAGTACTTTTAGATTGAAATCTTTGAAATTTTGGGTGAATCACTACAACATGAAATGAGTCAAATTTTTTTTGCAAATCATCCTCTTTCTAATCGGATCACACATGCATGAAGCTAACTTCGCATAAAATATATGGTAAAAAGTCCTAGATATGGACATTTGGTACCTTACGGGTTAATCTGCTGTTCTCACAATCACAAATGGCAAACCAGAGGTTGAAAAATGGATACATAATGAATAAATTATAAATAAATTATGAGATTTCAAAGTTTTGTTAAAGGTTCTTCTACAACTTAACCCCTAAAAGGATATGCATACGAAGTTGTTGCAGAGGTTTACATTTGTACTTATATATTGAAGACTAGAAAATGATGTTGTGATGGTGAATTCTTTTGTAGATGTCAATGTCAATACCATTAATGGTATTTTTTTTTTTCAAAATTTTTGGAGTAATTTAGAGCAACTCTACCACTGCCTGTATATGCTGCAAATACGTATAAATGTGCACAATAGACTCCATAGAATACACAGTGATTCCAATTTTTTTTCCAAAGGTTTCATAATTTTCTTCATCTTTGGGTCTTTTTTTTGCTTTTTGGTTGTTTCAAGTAATATGCATTGCAAGGTGCCTCAATTCATGGTACAATCCCAGCCAAAGCGATATTCCATCCTCAGGGCCCTTTAGGGGTTAAGCCAAGCCACTTTATGCTTGGAGCACATTCATTTGTTGGCCCAAGTGAACTCAAAGTTTTGAATTTTCATCATTATTGTTGTTTGAAATTAGCAAATTGGACGCAAGGGTTTTATACTAACGTTGAGCTAGAATGTTTTTTTTTATTCTGCTTGGCACAAATATGGCGCCAAAACTTTAGGCCGGCTTAACCCTTCAGCTTTCCAAGTATCATTTTCGTCCCCATATTTTCACTTTTCTACAATCTCTTTGTTTCTTTTTATAGATAATGTCAAAATGAATCCATAGATGATCAATTTTACTCCAATGGACTAATTTATCACATTTTTCCATTGCTCCAAAGTACGTCATAAAAAACACGCTTTTTATTACTATTTTTGTTTTTCTTAAATTTGAATGACAAGACTAGTCTAAAATTAGAAAAGTTTATGTCCAATGAATAAAAAATCCCATTTCATAAAGATGAAAGAAAATTAGCACAATTGAATAAAAACTCATAGATTTATGTATGGTCAAAGGTTTGTTGACTTTTTGATGTCTATTTCTCATTCAAAATTGATCTTTTTTACAAACGAACAACTTCATTAAATGAACTATTTAATTTTACCAAGGATTGTAGTCTTAAAAAGGTTGGCCAAAAATGAAAATTCAAAATACTAAATTGAGTTTTAGTAATTTAAATGACCCATCTCATGTCATAGTAAACATTTAAGGGTTAAGTAAAACATGTTGAAGTTTATCTTTACTCCAAATTTAAAACTTAAGCCCAATTACATCAATTTGTTGTATAATTGGAACTTCAAATAAGCCTTAGGGATTTATACTTGAAGGCCTACTTAATTAAAACAAATAATTGTGAAATTGGACCCTTATTTGGATTGAAGAGCTTTAAAATTGAAGGCCAAAATGTCAACCTACTTGCAAAATAGAGACAAGTTTGTTCTTATCAATTGGGATGACTCCCAAACATGTTAAGCCCCAAATGTAAAGCCAAGCTAAACCTTCAAATAATAGGAAATTCATAGGAATTATGTTCAAATTTTCATGAAGCTGCAAATGTAAATAAAATTGCATTATAATGATTAATTTATCTAGACAAATTGTTGTGTAGTACGGTTGTTGGCCATTAATTAATTTCAAGATTACAATCTCACACATCATTAAGACTTACATTGTTTCGACTTGTAACATTTTTTGGCGCATAATTATGCTAGTGTGGTCATAAATATATTTATTTATCACATACCATTATTAGGTAGTGCATTCTCCTTGTGCCACAATTTCAAGTGTGCCCTCTTGGAATTGTAATGAAAGGTTTTAAACAAAAAAATGTTGGATGTAGAACACGACAATAAAACTCATGGCAAGTGGAATCATATTTTTCCAAAATCACATTTAATTTATATAATTTATTGAAGGTATTGTCATCAAATCTAAAAGTGCCACTAGAACCCCCCTATATTGAACAAAAGGCAACCCATTATGCTACTTCTCCTCATCCCTAACAGCCACAAATCTTAGTTGAAATGGCCATGTGTTTAGTCTAAAATGGACACATATTATATAGTGAAAATACACTATGATCTCTTTCTTGTGTTGAGATAAACCACCATCACTAACATATGGTATAAAACAAATTTTAAATTTTAAATGGCTAGAGTGCCACACAATTTTTGGCGTCAATTAATGAGTGTCCATGCAAAGGTAAGTAAGTGGCACAAATAGGTGCCTTGATAAATGTTACAGTCACTTATCATAAATAGGGTGCACTACCTTGTCCATTAGCCACTTTGAAAGTATGGATGGCTATAAGCTACTTTCACTTTCAATAGTGGCTAAGAGTGCACCCTATTAGCCACTTTCACTTTCACAAATAGAGCTTTTTTTTCTTTTAAGCAATAGTATGTTGTTTTTGTTCTCCTAGATTTTAGCACAAGTAGTTTTCTACAACTAGGGAGTGTTGTATGTATGCTCTCCATTTTGAATGCAAGCCTTAAATCCCTACATGATTCTATCTACTTCATAATTTGCTAATTTGTAAAGATATATTATAAAATACAATTTGGATAAACACCTTGAAGTTAATGTGAAAACAAATGTTGTAGATCTGAATTTTAGATCATATTTGTGCAATTAAATTTATTTCTATATCACCAATGTTTTTAAATAAAATTTGAAACTAAAATTTCAATATTCCATCTAAATTGAAGTGCATGCAAAGTATTGACATTTTTTAATAGATTTTTTTGAAATGGATTTGGAATGTGAAGTTTTTAATTTGATAGATTTTTGAAATTTCAGTTATATTTCTTAAATTTTGAACTTATTTTTAGGAAGCCACTTTTGAACTAAAATGATCATATTATTTGATGTAATGGGCTTATAAATTATTAAATTATTATTTTTAGTATATTAGTGACTTAGAAGTAGTAGAATAAATTTGTACTAAATGTTCTTCAAAATTCTCTGTTTTACCATGGCATTTTCTTTTTATCCAAAAAAATTTGTAATAATTTTGGAATTTATTTCTTGAAATGTTTTTTGTTATCTTGCTCTCTACCTATAGTAATCCTAGCATGTTGCTTCGCATGTTGCATTATAATTTATCCACATGCATTCTTTAATGCAATGCTATACACAAATTAAGTCAACTAGTTCTAGAATGTGAATTATTTGACACTATTTTTAATGAATTTGGGATGACTAAGGTCTATTTAATAAGTGTAAATTTTGGATGAAATTGGATGAAATTATATATTTAAAGGTATTCAAGTTAGAGTATTTAAAATGAATGTCGGTGAATTTGGATAACAAACACACTATTTGAAATAGTATGAAGATAATTTAAATAATTTTATATTGATTTCACCTAAAATACTGCCAATGAACTTTCATATTTGATAGCCTTGCAAAATTACATTATTTAATTATAGATTTGTCATACGTACACTTATCCTTGAATTTTAATATTCATGATTAAGAACTTTAGTTAGTTTAGTTGAAAAAACCATTTGAACATAAATGTATGGCTTGTCTAATTCAATAACTATCCGAGTAACTATCATGATATACAATTTTTGGTTCCATGCATTGTTGCCTCTTCAGCAAAACAAACCTTAAAGAATGTCAATTGAGATTGTCATATACCAACTATTAAACCTTTATCAACATTTAACTACTATAGAAGGCTTTTGGAGCCTATTAAAGGTCCTAAGAGGGCTATTGTAATCAAAATGAAGGAAAACGATGATTCAACATGTCTAATATATTGAATATGGGTTTTAAAGGGACCCATACTAACATATCAATGTTTCAAACTATATGAATATTTACCACAATAGAAGAAGATATCAACTTAACATCTCAATTCAAAACATGTGTTATTGTATTCTGTGCAAATGTGTGCACCACATTTGTTACTTAATTGTAGTGAGTCACAATTCTAGAAGTTCTTTAGAGAAAATCATTTGTTAATTGAAATTAGTTGCAACCATGTGTTATTTGCAATCCCTTGTCATAGATTCCACATGTGAAATTAAATCTCAGTTATGGCATTATTCCATATAGATTTTTTTGTATGACAAAGAATAGATATAGTCGGTCAGGGTTGTTGTTTTATTAATATTACTGTAAAGATACTTAATTATTGCAATATCATCTTGTTTACCATAAAGTGTTTAATAGAGTAAGTCCCTTTAATTTTTTGGTCCCCTTAAAATCCCTATTTAGCGTTGTTATCAATAGTGATGATTACTCCTAATGTGTCGAATTTTCAGTAAGTATGGCCGATCAATTTCTTTGGTTGCAACGCATAAATGGCTTGTTAAAGGACAATATGTAAAGATGTTATGAATAAAATATTCCCTTTATTGGAAATATGGAGGAATTTTGCACATGATTATCAATATTCGTGGAGGGGGCAAATGTTAGAAAATGGTCGTTTGAACGTTTAGGGGTTCAATTCAAATCTTAGTTGAAACTTGTTGATGCACTACGTCCTTAAAGTGAAAGGGGTTCAAGAAGTTCACGATGGGGATTCCGACGAAGAAGGGGAGGTACAAACAAGTGAAGCCGGCTAAGTCGGATTCTTGTCACTTGCATGCTCTTTGGGATGATGATGTTTAGTATCAACATTTCTCGTCTTGCACAATATGAATTATAGGTGAGAGCTCTATTTTGGTGCTTTGTCATTCCTATATACTTCAGAGTTTGACTAGAGACATCCATTTTCTGTACAGTTTAGAGTGAAGCTAAAAATTCTAGCAGGGTTGATCTAGAGTTTTGCTGGCAGGATTTTAGTTCATAGCAATAGGACTCGGCTTAGACAAGATTCTCCAGGGTGAATCAATGTATATTGATGCAGCAACATAATTGCATTGGAATACTGCCTACGGCCTATTTGATTCGATCAGCTGGTTGGTTTGGCCTATTTGATTCGATTGGATTGGCCTATTTGATTTGATCGGCTGGTTGATTTGGCCTATTTAATTGGATCAGCTGGTCAGCTTGGCCTATTTAATTCGATCGGCTCGTTAATTTGGCCTATTTGATTCGATCGGCTTGGCCTATTTGATTTGATCGGCTGGTAGGCTTGGTCTATTTGATTCGATTGTCTGGTCGGCTTGGCCTATTTCAATCGATCCACTTGGCCTATTTGATTTGATTGGTTGGTCCTATTTGATTTGATCGGTTAAAGTTCAAGACTTTTGTCCCATAAAGAGGCAAATTGGAAATGATACTCAAATGTCACAGTTGGGGTTTACTACTTTTGCACAATATTGTTGGTCTCAAAATCATCAAATAAAACTAAAAACCTACATTACAATCTTTAACTCTAAGACCCTCTACTCTTTGTAAGAATCTTGGATAAGAATATATTCTTGATTAGATGTACACCAACAAGTGGATAAAATGCAATTTAACTAAATGTCATTAGGGGTGTCAAAGCTTGAGATTTATGTCCCCCGAAAAGAGGCGATATGAAAGCTATTGTCAAATCTCAAAGTTGAGGTTACTACTTTTGCATTTTACTGTTGGTTTCAGAATCGCCTTGAACATGATTTGAAAAACTAAACTAAAATCTAGCATTGCAACCTTTAATCCTAATACCCTCTATTACTTGTAAGGATCTTGGTCCTTTCAAATTGGTCCTTTGTGACAAAGTTATTTTTAGAATTTTTTTGAACCATTAAAATTAGAAAGGACTGGTTAAAAACATTACCAAAAATTCCAAGCATCCAAAAGGCTTCTAACTCAACCAAATTGCCATGCAAAATAATAATAATAATAATTTCACAAAACAATATTTAAAAAATCCACTCTGATATGGCCGAAATGGTGCAACGTCAAATTTTTTTTTTTTTTTTTTTGTGTTCTTTTTTAATTTTTAATTTTTAATTTTAAAAAATGTTATTATAACAATATTTTGCATGGCACTTTGGCTGAGTGAGAAGCCTTTTGGTAGCTTGAATGTTTTTGTAATGGACCAAAATCTCTACTACCAGTAGTAACATTTGGGCAAAATGCAATTTAACCAAAGTATCATTGCTTACAAGAATCTTGATCAAAGATGCCAAATCAATCAATTAGACAAAAAATTAAAAATATAGATTAAATTTAAATCCAAATCCAAACTAAATAGAGTCTATAGATTTATGTAAATAGGGTTTTGCTAATGATTTAACATATGTGAATATAAAATAAAATTTATATAAAAAAAGGTTATATTATTACCATCACATATTTAGAGGTAAACCAATCTTCTAAACACAAAAAAATAACATAGTAATTCAAAGAGAACACAAATCAAGCAAGCAAACAAGTTGATCGAATCAAATAGGCAAAGCCGATCAACCCATCAAATCAAATAGGCCAAGCCAACCAACCGATGGAATCAAATAGGCTAAGCCAACTAGCCAATCAAATCAAATAGGACCAGACGATCAAATCAAATAGGCCAAGCCCATTAACACATCAAACCAAATAGGCCAAACCCATTAAATCAAATAGGACCAGCCGATCAAATCAAATAAGCCAAGCCGATCGAATCAAATAGGCCAAGCCGAGCCGATCAAATCAAACAGACTAAGCCGATCGAATTAAATAGGCCAAGTCGACCAGCGAATCGAATCAAATAGGCCAAATCAACCAGCCAATCAAATCAAATAGGCCAAGCCGATCGAATCAAATAGGCCATGCCCAAACGCATCAAACCAAATAGGCCAAGCCCATTAAATCAAATAGGACCAGCCAATCAAATCAAATAGACCAAGCCAATCGAATCAAATAGGCCAAGCCGACCAGAGAATCGAATCAAATAGGCCAAATCAATCAACCAATCAAATCAAATAGGCCAAACCGACCAACAAATCGAATCAAATAGGTCAAATCAACCAGCCAATCAAATCCAATAGGATCAACCAATCAAATCAAATAGGTCACCCAATCGAATCAAATAGGCAAAGCCGACCAACCAATCAAATCAAATAGACCAAGTCCACCAGCCGATCAAATCAAATAGGACAAGCCCAAACGCATCAAATCAAATAGACCAAGTCCACCAGCCGATCAAATCAAATAGGACAAGCCCAAACGCATCAAATCAAATAGGCCAAGCTAATCGAATCACATACGCTAAGCCGACCAGCTAATCAAATCAAATAAGCCAAGCCAACCAACCGATCAAATAAAATAGACCAACTCGACCAACCGATCAAATCAAATAGGACCACTCAATCAAATCAAATAGGCCAACCGATCGAATCAAATAGGCCAAACCGACCAACCGATCAAATCAAATAGGACCAACCAATCAAATCAAATAGGTCAGCCGATCAAATCAAATAGGCGAAGCCGACCAGCTGATCAAATCAAATAGGACGAGCCCAAATGCATCAAACCAAATAGGCCAAGCCGATCAACCGATCAAATAAAATAGGACCAACCGATCAAATCAAATAGGCCAAGCCCAAACGCATCAAACCAAATGGCCAAGCCAATCAAATCAAATAGGACCAGCAAATCAAATAGGACCAGCCGATCAAATCAAATAGGCCAAGCCCAAACACATCAAACCAAATAGGCCAAACCCATTAAATCAAATAGGACCAGCCGATCAAATCAAATAAGCCAAGCCGAGTCGATCAAATCAAATAAACCAAGCCAACCAGCGAATCGAATCAAATAGGCCAAATCAACCAACCAATCAAATCAAATAGGCCAAGTCAATCAAATCAAATAGGCCAAGCCGACCAGTCGATCGAATCAAATAGGTCAAGCCGACCAGCCGATCGAATCAAATAGACCGTAGGCAGTATTCCAGTGCAATTATGCGTTTTCAAAAGAGTCTACAGATTTACGGCCGAGGTTTTAACCCCTAAACGTTCAAAGGACCATTTTCTAAAATGGCCCTTTCAACTAAGATTTGCTACAATTTGCTACAGTGAGGGACGAAGAAAAGGAGCATTATGGGTTGTCAGAAGGAGCATTATGGGTTGTTAATATGGGGGATCCTAGTGGCACTTTTGGATTTGTTGTCAAAGAAGTAAGATTCTACTGATGATAAGTTTGTGTTCTAATGTTCCAAATTCAACAAAAAATAATTAACATTCATTACATTTCCAAGAGGGCGCAGTTGAAATTGTGGCACAAATAGGGTGCACTATCTTAGTGGAATAATACATAGGTCCACCCAAACTGCATAGTAGTAACACAAGTCGAAGAAAAAAAAACAGAAGAAAGACATAAAAGAAAAACCCACAGGTAGGTGTGATTTCGTTAGCAAAACATACAATCACTCTGTTCAATTACTTCCGTCTCATTTACTGTTTCATTGTTCACAATCCCCAATCCTTGGATCATTGTCTCTTCAGAAAGCTTCAACACACTGAGTACCAGTTACACAATAGGTTTTGGCAAGAGGACTAAAGCCAACTACATCCAGCAAACTCTTCTTGATCATCGATAAAATGCTTCCAATCATCATAAGATATAAAACCTTGAGAGTGTCCTTGATGCTCTTACTTTCTCCCAGCTTTCTAACAAACACAAAAATGCAGTCATGGTCATTTTCAATGTTACATTACACGCTTGAAGTCTGTTACAGTAATATGATGATCTTCCCGCAGATGTCAATTCATACTCTATCATGCTCTTCCCCTAGTAGGACATCAGTATTCCAGTGCAATTATGTTGCTGCATCAATATACATTGATTCACCCTGGAGAATCTTGTCTAAGCCGAGTCCTATTGCTATGAACTAAAATCCTACCAGCAAAACTCTAAATCAACCCTGCTAGAATTTTTAGCTTCACTCTAAACTGTACAGAAAATGGATGTCTCTAGTCAAACTCTGAAGTATATAGGAATGACAAAGCACCAAAATAGAGCTCTCACCTATAATTCATATTGTGCAAGATGAGAAATGTTGATACTAAACATCATCATCCCAAAGGGCATGCAAGTGACAAGAATCCGACTTAGCCGGCTTCACTTGTTTGTACCTCCCCTTCTTCGTCGGAATCCCCATCGTGAACTTCTTGAACCCCTTTCACCTCAGGGACATAGTGCATCAACATATTCTCAATGCCGGATTTCAAAGTCACAGCGGAACTCGGACAGCCACTGCACGCTCCTTGCATCTTCAGTGAGACGATCCCACTCTCCGGATCAAACCCCCTGGTGGAGAGCAGTTTTGGTTGCACAAACCTTGTAGAGTCAGGCCCGGTTCACACAACTGGAAATTGAAAGAAATAGTTGCATTTATGACTGATTTTGAGTTTCAGATGTTTGTGTTAAGAAACCGTGTTTCAATACTCAATGTCAAAGTTGATTTATTAGCAGTCAGGCAAGTTAGGGCAGACTTTCATACATATATGTATATGTCTATATGTATGCGTGTCAATGAAATCTAGCAAGTTCTACGAAGTTTTTCAGAGTTAGAAAAGCATTGGCAAACATAAGCTTTCACTAGCATTTGAGGTATTTGGGCACCTGTACTCAATGTCGCCACCATCGTCCTGTACAGCAGGGCGAATCCGAGTCTCCAGCAACTCCTTGATCATCTGCACCGTCTCATCATCGTCCTCATTGATAGCAGTATCGGAAGCTTGCGATTGCGCATCATAAAACAACGGCTGCTTCGTGGAGTAAAAATCCATAATGGCCGCAAAGATTTCGGGTTTCAGAATATCCCAGGAGACCTCCTCCGATTTCGTCACGGTGACGAAATCGGAACCGAAGAAGACGCGCACGACGCCGTCGACGACGAAGAGCGCTTTCGCTAACGGGGAAGATATGCCCGCGCGGGCATTAGGGAAATCCGAGCTTCCGACTTCCATAACAGGTTTCCCCGGGTAGAACATGAGCGACTGCGGGTTGGGAGTCGATTCCACTTGAATGAACATCGTGCGCCGCTGCACGCCCCACTGCGACACTGACGGCATCGGAAGACCGGATCGGTCCGAGAAAGCCCAGCCATGGTGCATCACCCCGACCGCGCCCACTCCCAAACCTCCATCCTTGCTCGCTGACTTCGAGATCAGCCTCCGGGCTGCCACTCGCTCCCCTTCCTGCACCATCGGCCGCGCCCCGACCCTTCGTCCTAACACTTGCACGGCTCGGATCCATGTCGCCATAGCCGCTGCTCCAAAGAAAGAAATGTGCTTTAAATTGAAACCCTAATTCGGCAAAACCCTCGCAGAAAAAGTGAGGACTCTATACAAGTTCAAGGCTGATTCTACCGAGATGGATTGAATTCTGGTGGCACGATCACAGAGGTTTCGACAAATTGAGTGATTGAAGTATCAGCCCGGGCGTGGAAATCAATGGGGACAAGGATTGGCTTGGAAATCAATGGGATGCCGCTACTCAACACTGTAATGGCTGCGACGAAGAAGACGACGGAGGAAGGTTCTTGACGAATGAAGCTTCCTCCGTCCGTTCTTTTGGACGCCGTTCATTCGGCGAATGGCGGGCTGGCATGGCTGCCACGTCATGCGATTGAAAGTTTAGAGCATCTCCACCAGCCCTTCTTTTTTTCATATTTCACATGTAGGCAGATTAGCGACGTACATTTTTGGAGTGGAGTTAGATTGGCGACCAAAAATATCTTCATCTATGTATTTATAGTATTTTCATTCAAATGTTTCGTATTTTCATCCAAATATGTATTTTTCCATTCAAATATAGCAAATTCATTAAAATATCTAAAATTCATGTGGCGATTTTTTTGGAAAAAGTGAAAATTTAGTTCTAGAATATTCTCTTCAACTAAATTTCTATAGCAATTTAGCGATTATTTGCCTAAAAATTGGATTGATCTCCATCTATACCCTCAAAGAACCTGATACACTCAAAAAGTGGATGAAAAATGTTGCGGGCCCTTCTAAATAACCTCTTGGCCTTCAATCATAGTGTGTTAAGGAATAGCTCTTCAAATCTAAGTTTAGTTAAATATATTTCACATTCTACTTGTGATTAGTCCATTGACTATTTAATGTACGCATTTGGTGTGTGATGGTGGGGAAGTGTAAGTTCAAGGGCTATTCAAATAGAGATGAATAATTTTAGCATGCTTGGGTGGAGATGCTCTTAAACTAAAATTAGGCTCTCATCTTCCTCTTAACCCTTTTAGGACTTAGGTGGTTACTAGTTGGTCACTTTTTGTATATGAGATGTAATAGCATAAAATTTGTATAGAATTTGAGGTTATATTTGTGATCTGAAAGACAAATTTTACAAATAGAAAAACTATACTCAGGCACAAAAAAATACTTTAGTACACGATTGGATTCAATAGTAGGGTGCCGAATATTTAATTGTTTTCTAAAATAGATTCGGCATTTGTACTTTTTGAAAATTTTCTTCTTTAAATTTGTAAAAAAGTGAAAAAAATCCTAAAATTTCGGCCTTTATTAAAATAATATAATTAGTGCCAAAGCCGATCATGTACTAGCGTAGTGTGAGAGCATAGTGCCGAAGGCATATATTGGCACTAAACTAGTGCCATCATGGGACTTGGGCACCATGCTTTGACACTATTTCTTGGTGTTCAATAATCACCCATTAAAAGAGATTTGAAGCCTCCAAAGGGCCATATCAAAATTCATGCTAAAATTTAAATTTTTATTAAAAATCTTATTTTAATATTATTTTATTTTTTGAGAATTAATTTTAAATTAAAAATATTAAAAAGATATTAAGAATGTAAAATATATATAAATATATATTTTGATTATTTTTTAAAAAAATATTTAAAAAATATTTAATTTTAAAATTAATATCTAATCTGACGTGGCCAAAAGGTGATTGCATCAGATCCACGTCAGATTTAAGTTTTTTCTTTTCTTTTGGTTTTTTTTTAAAAAATATTTTAATATTTTATTAATTTTTGTGCATTGAAACTCGCAACCTTCTAGAGGTTGTGACTAGTCGAGACAAGGACACTAGTTGGAACAAAGACAAGGGCAGGACACCGAACTAAAAAACTACCTCCAATCAATGAGAACCCTCTATTGTTTGTAAGGATCTTCAATAGGAATATTCTAGATTGAATGTACTACAACACCTAGTCGAAATACAATTTCATCAAAGTGTTGTTACAGGTGTCAAAGTTTGAGACTTCTCTCATCCAAGAAGAGGCAATTTGGAAATGATACTCAAATATCATAGTTGGAGTTTACTACTTTTACATTCTATTGTTGATCTAAAAAGTGCCAAGTAAAACTAAAATCTTGCATCACAATCTTTAACTCTAACACCCCTATTGTTTGTAAGAATATTTAATAAGAATATTCTATATTGGATGTACAACAACACCTGGTCAAAAAGCAATTTAACCAAAGTGTCATTAGAGGTGTTAACCCCTAAAGGTCGGGCCTATGACGATAGAATCAAGTCACACTCAATTTTGTCACTATAAATAATACAAGAATTAAACTTTATATTTTTGCTAGATGAAGCCACATGTTTAGTACAAATCATGAATTTTCATAAATTTTGGTGAAAATTTGAAATTACCATGATTTTTTTGATTGTAAGAAAATTCATATCAATTACAAAATGTAGTCAAAATTTCCAGTATTTTTACCAAAGGTGTAAATTAAAATGAAGAAAATTTTGGTAAATGAAAATCATCCATGTACCTAAATTTAGATTTTTTTGGCTACACCATGGAAATACCCATTGAACTTGTAATTGCAATAAAACACTCAATTTTCAAAGTTTCTCAAAAATTCAAAGTGAGGTAGAAACTAGACTTGGCAAGCTTCATTTTGTTACTTTAGTTCAAATGCAATAGAACTCATTTTCATGGCCTAAATTTAGTTTAAGTAGAACAAGCAGGAAAATCCAAAATACACTGCACGGTGAACCGTTTTTACGACTCTTTTTGTGGTTGGGACCCCATGTAAAATCCAAAAAAACTTGAATGATTTGAATTTAACTTGAGGGGGTGGCATGACCAAATACAATCCTTCACAAAAAGAATTGGATGGAAATCATCCATATAGCACTTAAAATTGAATAGTGAGTTAGGTTCATAGGCCAAATTTTGGCCTCCCAAGCATTTAGGGGTTAAAGTTTTAGACTTTTGTCCCACAAAGAGGCAAATTGGAAATGATACTCAAATGTCACAGTTGGGGTTTACTACTTTTGCACAGTATTGTTGGTCTCAAAACCATCAAATAAAACTAAAAACCTACATCACAATCTTTAACTCTAAGACCCTCTATTGCTTGTAAGAATCTTGGATAGGAATATTCTTGATTGGATGTACACCAACAAGTGGATAAAATGCGATTTAACCAAAGTGTCGTTAGGGGTGTCAAAGTTTGAGATTTATGTCCCCCAGAAAGAGGCGATATGGAAGCTATTGTCAAATCCCACAGTTGGGGTTACTACTTTTGCACTTTATTGTTGGTTTCATAATTGTCTTGGACATGATTTGAAAAATTAAACTAAAATCTAGCATTGCAACCTTTAACTCTAATACCCTCTATTACTTGTAAGGATCTTGGTCCTTTTAAATTGGTCCCTTGTGACTAAGTTATTTTTAGGTCTTTTTTTAAACCATTAAAATTAGAAAGGACTGGTTAAAAACATTACAAAAAATTCCAGGCCTCCAAAAGGCTGCTAACTCAACCAAATTGCCATGCAAAATAATAATAATAATAATAATAATAATAATAATAATAATAATAATAATAATAATAATAATAATATTTTCACAAAAAAATATTTAAAAAATCCACTTTGATATGGCTGAAATGGTGCAACGTCAAAATTTATTTTAAAATTATTTTTTGTGATTTTAAAATTTAAAATTTTAAAATTTTAAAATAATAATATTATGACAATATTTTGCATGGCACTTTGGCTGAGTTAGCGGCCTTTTGGTAGCTTGAATGTTCTTGTAATGGACCAAAATCTCTACTACCAGTAGTAACATTTGGGCAAAATGCAATTTAACCAAAGTGTCATTGCTTGTAAGGATCTTGATCAAACATGCTAAACCAATCAATTAGACAAAAAATTAAAAATATAACTTAAATTTAAATCCAAATCCAAACTAAATAGAGTCTATAGATTTATGTAAATAGCGGTTTTGCTAATAATTTAACATATGTGAATGTAAAATAAAATTCATATAAATAGAGGTTATATTATTACCATCACATATTTAGAGGTAAAACCAATCTTCTAAACACACAAAATAACATAGTAATTCAAAGAGAACACAAATTAAGCAAGCAAACAAGCCAATTCTACTAGAAGAACCAATTGTTCTGTTGATTCGGTCGTGTTGATACGGTCGCGTTTTTGTCCAAATCAACAGAAAAGTGTCCTGCATCAACGCGACCGAATCAACAGAAGAGTTGGATTTTCTAGTATTGCAATCGAATCAAATAGGCCAAACCCATTAAATCGAATAGACCAAGCCGATCAAATTAAATAGGACCAGTTGATCAAATCAAATAGGCCAAGCCGACCAGTCGATCAAATCAAATAAGACCAGCCAATCAAATCAAATAGGCCAACCGATCGTATCAAATAGGCCAAGCCAACCAACCCATCAAATAAATAGACCAAGCCGACCAGCCGATCAAATAAAATAGGCTAAATCGACTAGCCGATCAAACCAAATAGGCCAAGCTGACCAGTCGATCAAATCAAATAGGACCAGCCGATCGAATCAAATAGGCCAGCCGATCGAATCTGTTGAGACACGGAGCGAGAGGCGAATGTAAAACTGTGAAAAGAAGAGACGGAGCAAAGCTCCGGTCTCACTTATATAGTCTTGGGTGGTTACACTGTAGTTAAGGGCAGTTATTGCACTCCCGGGTGTCGGCACATTGATTAGGCAGTTAGGCCTTAATCACAGTTAGGCAGTCCCGGGTAGATACGGTGAGTACGATAGATACTGCCTTAATTAAGTAGCTACCAGTCATTAAGCTAAGTAGGGTAGTTGAGCTAAATAGGTACTAGTTAGGTACTGTCATTAAGCTAAGTAGATACAAGTCATAACTAGGTAGTTGAGGGAGGATCTGGGAGTTGAATGGATGATCATTCATCCTGTCTCAACACTCTTCCTCAAACGATGAACTTCCTCGTTAAAAAACTTCAAAGTGTTTGAAGAAAAGACTGAAGTCACCGTTCGCCCTCAAATTCAACATTCATTTTCTAACTCTGATAGGGTCCTCATTCCCGCAGCTGCGATTAATTTGCGGTGCTGAGGTGCTGGTAATGCCTTTGTGAGAACATCCGCGATGTTTTCTGCTGAGGCGACCTTCCGAACTTCAATTTGCTTGGATTCGGTGAGGTCCAGTGTATAGCCAAAGATGTGTGGGCTAATGTGCTTTACCATGTCCGCCTTGATGAAGCCTGAAGAGACTTGCTCAATGCATGTGGCATTGTCTTCGAATATCGTGGTTGGTTTCTCCTCGAGATTGAATCCTGCCATTTGAGAGATAGCACTTTGCATCGTACGAAGCCACACTGCTTCACGAGATGCTTCATGAAACGCGAGTAGTTCTGCATGATTCGTCGAGGTGGCGGTGACTGTTTGCTTCGTGGAGCGCCAGGAGATAGGGGCTCCGTTCTTGATGAATATGTATCCTGTTTGCGATTTACCGGATGCTGGATCTGTCTTGAACCCAGAATCTGCATAGCCGACTATGTCGCTTGGTCCTCTTCGAAAATGGATGTCCATGTCTTCTGTACCTTGGAGGTACCTCAAGAGATGTTTGACTCCCTGCCAATGTCTTGATGTTGGGCGTTGGCTGTGTCTCGCAAGAACGCTGACGGTGAAGCTAATGTCGGGGCGGGTGTTGGTTGCCAAGTAAAGCAAGGCTCCTACTGCTGCGAGATACTGCGGCTTCTCAAGCTCCTCCTCTTTGGGTTCGGCGGGGCGGTACGGATTGTCCTCCGTTTTGCTCTTCCCGATCATGGGCGCGGACAGTGCGTTCGCGTTGTCCATGTTGAAAGTCTTGAGGAGTTTGCGGATATATGTCTGCTGGTGGAGAAGCATGCTACCGTCTACAAGATGCTTAATCTAGAGTCCTAGGCAGTACGAGGTTTTGCCTAACAGTTTCATCTCAAACTGTTTGGTTAGTATACCCTCTACATGTTTGCTCAAGGCTGGGGTCCCGATAGAATTTAGATCATCAACGTAAACTGCAAGAATGACGAATTGCGTATTTTCTTTTAGAACAAAAATGCAAGGCAAAGCGGGATGAGTTTCGAAGCCATTTGCAAGCAAGTACGATTTCAGATGATAGTACCATGCTCTCCTGGCTTGTTTTAGACCATATAGGGCTTTGCAAATTTTGAATCCTTAGAAACGCCCTGGCTGGGCATGCGCTGAGTTGGGTAGGAACTTGGGTGGTGGCTTGATGTGGAGTTCGGTTTCCAAGTCACCATATAGATATGCCGTGACGACGTCGAGAAGACGAGTCTCGAGTGCAAACTGCACTGCTAGGCTTAGAAGGTAGCGAAAGGAGGTGTTGTCCATTACGGGTGAGTATATTTGCTCAAAGTCAGTCCCGGGTTTTTGTGTGTATCCCTGCGCTACTAATCTCACTTTGTACCGGAGTACATTTCCATGCTCGTCTCATTTCCTTGTGAAAATCAGTTTGTGTCCTATGGGTTTGGTTGTGAGGTTGCTGACTAATGGTCCAAAGACTGCTCGCTTCCTAAGGAATTAGTACTCAGCGTGTAACGTTTTTTCCCATTGGGGCCAATCTGGTCGTTTTCGCGCCTGATCTAGTGTGGCAGGGTCTGATTCAGGGTTGGTGAGGTTGGTCATGAATCACTCGGGGTCATCCCAGGTGGTATCGATGGGCTCATCTCGTTGTTCTACAAGGAGTGATGCTCTCGGGTTGGGTCTGCGCTTCTTAGGTATCGAAGCTGGGACAGGGTTCCCTGATCCTGGCACTAGGCTTCTAAGGATACGGGGTCTGGATTGGAATCCGTCGGGTACTTTCTCGGCGAGGTTCTGTAGGTCTAGTAGTTTTCTAACCTCGGTTTCTATAAGGACTGTCCGTGGGTCCGGGTTGAAGGTGAGTGTCTCTAGTGCTCTAAAGTTGAGCTGTGACTTGTTGTTTTTGCTTTGAGCGCCCGGGAAACGGTTCTCTATAAACTTACAGTTGAGAAACCTAGCCTTGTATACATCATCCCGATCGGGTAGTTTGTATCTAATGATACTGGGTGAATCAAAACCTAGATAAATACCTCTAATTCTATGAGGCTCCATAGTTTTCTGCTTAGGATCTGAAACGGGGACCCAAACTTCGCAACCACACTAGTAGAAAATCATGACCAAATCAACAGAAAATCAACAGATCTATGTTGTTCGGGGCACTGCAATGACCGATTTCACTGATTTTTAAACTTTTGTAAAAATCAACAGTTTGTTGCCTAACTTTTTGTTGATTTGAATAGTACAATGACCAAATCAACAAATTTTAGTGAACGTGGAGTCTTTTTTGGAATATTTTTGGAATATTTTTGGAATCTATGGGAATATTATAGAATCTGTTGGAATATTATTGAATCTTTTGAATCTTTTGCAATTTACAGACTTGATTTTTCAAAAGGTGATTTTTTTATACTTTTGAACAATTTCTGGCACCTACGACAAATAGATCCAATTGGTTTTAAATTCTTTATACAAACTCTTAATAAGATTGTGAATATAATCTCCAAGGTTGGAAGGCATCAAAGCACACAATTATGACTTTCAAAACACTTAAAACATTTAAAACACCCTTATTTGGGCAAAATTTAAACATCATGGTTGAAGTTCTATGTACTCTGAATTTTTTTTACCCCTAAATTAAATGACTACTCAACCATTTTATGATCGCAACCCAAACAATAGTGACTACCTATGGACAGAAAATGACATTTTCCAAGTTTTCATTTTTTTAGCGCATAGTACATAACTATTGGGGTTATATTTACCTCAAACTTTCAGTATCCTAACAATGGGTTGCTGCATTCCCTTGTTGTTGGGCATGTTCCAACACTAGTAGAAAAGGTGGCACTGCCGAAGGAGATGCCCACGTAAGTAATGCTCAAATCCACGCATGCACAGTTATTTTGCCTGGGCATGTTCCAGGGGTGCAAACTTTTCTACAAGTGTAAGTGCTTGCCATTTCAAAATTTGAAGTCTAGCATATGACAAGATACCAAAGTCATTTTCTTTTCACATAGATAACTTAAAATAATATGAGTTTGGTTTGTAATCATTTAGTACTAGAATGGATGTTTTATGTAATTGGATTATATAAGTGCAATTTTGCAGACTTTTATCATCCCTAACAAACAATATCAAGAGACAAGCAGGCTGATATAATTCTCTAAAATAAAGCTATTGAGGGTGAATTTTCTTCTCTAAAATAAAGTTGTTGACTGACTTTCAGCTCCATCAGAAACAATCACAGGGATGCCCAAACAAATAAACCCAC
Source organism: Pohlia nutans (assembly GCA_022496805.1). Classification (NCBI taxonomy): domain Eukaryota; kingdom Viridiplantae; phylum Streptophyta; class Bryopsida; order Bryales; family Mniaceae; genus Pohlia; species Pohlia nutans. Next base: position 26,939,756 of record CM040085.1, on the reverse strand, counting down.
TTGAATGGGACGATAGTCAGTCATCTGTGAACCTTTTTCTTTGTTTCTTCTTTGAATCTTTGTGCTGGAAATTTGGAATCTTCTTTTTGTTTCTACATAGTAATCCGTTTTTTTGAAACGTTCAATCAATTGAACTCATTAACCCCTAAGTGATCAATCGACCATTTTCTGGTCACCCAAAATAGCACTGATTATCCATGATTAGGAAATGACAACTTCAAGTTTTAATATCTTGTCGAAATTTGGGGGAGAAATCATATTCTAGTGTTGTTTGATACATTTCATTTGCAATATTGACGTTTAGTGAGGAATTTTTCAACGACACAGACCTCAATATTGTCTTAGTGTTATAAAACTTACTACTTCGGGAAACTAATGATCTTTTCTCCTTTGAAAAATTTTCTTTTAAAATTTTAGAATGGAATGTTTAGTTTTAACCAATCATACCAAATTTCATGCTCTAAATGTAGAATTAGTAATTTTGGTGAATTTCAAATAGTAAATGCATCTAAATTCATTAAATGAGTATTTAAAACACTTTTTGGAAGTTTGACCATACAGATAATTATTAAACATCGTGCTTCTCATTTCTTCTTTTGAACCAAACTTCATCAAAATTGCAGAAGTAACATCATATAACACATCTAGGTTTTTCCCTTACTCCCTTTGTCATACAAGGGTTAACTTAATCATTCACAATTTTTTTTTTAAAAACCGCAAACTTTATTGGCCATTTTGTCATAGTAAAATAACTTTTTTCAAAAATCTTTGAACTAAGAAAAGTTGAGAAATCAAGTTAAGTTTCATCTCTAAAAATCCGTTTGTGATTTTGAGCCTCCATTCAAAAGTTATAAACAAAATTCAGAGTGGGGTAGCAAGGAATATTTTTTTTGATATTTTCAAACACCCACTCTGATTTTTGTCTATAACTTTTGATTGGAGGCTCAAAATCACAAACGGATTTTTGGAGATAAAACTTAACTTGATTTCCCAACTTTTCTTAGTTCAAAGGTTTTTGGAATAAGTTAATTTGCTATGTCAAAATCGCCGCCAAAGTATGTTGAGTTCCAAAACATAGAATTGTAAGTTTATATATAAGAAAACAATTGCACTTTGGTCATCAAATTCAAAGTGCGGTGAGTTGGTTAGAGTGACTAATGGTAGAGGAGAGGTCTCGAGTTCAAAACCGGTTGCAAACCCGCGGTGATAAGGTCGGGCTGTCTCTGAAATCCGGGTTGTCTTTCGAATCCGAGTAGCTAAAAAACATTATTTTTCCCGAAAAATCCGGGCAGCAAAAAAAATGTTTTTTTTTTTTTTTTTTGGTATACATTTTTTTGTTTTTTTTTTGTAATTTTTTTGGTGACCATATCAACAGAACGGATCAACAACTCTCTGTTAATTCATGTCCAGATCAACGTGTCCAAAGTCACAGACGCGACCAACGCTTTCCTGTTGGTTTTTTGTTGATTCGGTCACAAAATTTCTACTAGTGCCAAATGTGCGAAGGTGGGAGATCTGAGGAACTCTTCCTGATGCTATTTCTAGCGGGGTCTGAGTGTGTAGTAATGTAGGTCGAAACCTAAGTAGAACTGCAGCGTGCAAAACTGCATGTCCCTAATACGTGGGTAGAAGATTGACATGAAACAGTAGGGGTCGAACAATGAGTTGTATCTTTTTGATGAATGCTTCGGCTAGGCCGTTCTGTGCGTGTTCATAGGGGACAGAGTAGGTGAGTTCTATCCCTGTGGCTGTACAGAAGTCCTCAAATGCTTGGGATTTCAATTCTAACGCGTTATCCATTCTAAGAAAACAGACTGGGTTATCGGGGTAGTGATTACTAAACTTAAGGAGCATGGCTAAGGTCTTTGGGAATACCGTGTTTCTAGTGGTCAAGAGTGAAACTTCGGCATGGGGTCCTGATGCATCGACAAGAATAAAGAAATACTTGAACTGACCTGATTCTGGTGTGATTGGGCCGCACCAATCGCTATGAAGACGGTACAGTGGTATGGGCATCTCCTCCGGCAGCTTCCAGCGCGAGGGCTGATGAATCAATTTGCCCTGAATGCATGCTGGGCACTCTCGTACATGTTCGGCATCGCTGGTACACATGTCGTGGCCGTTCAAAATCGGGATCATTCTCCTCATCATCGTCGTTTCTGGGTGCCCTAGCCAGCGGTGCCATAGGTCTGCTCTCGTGTTGGCTGTCATGAAGGAAGTGTGGGCACCCGTGATGGGTAGGCTTGGTCGTGCAAGGCGGCCATCTGCCTCTTCCTCACCATGACAGGTGGGGCTGGTTCCCGAAATGGGAAGCTCGTATAGGCCATTAACTCCCGTTGTAGCGGTGGCGAGGATCGTTGGTCCTCGCCGGAGTTTTAGGACCTCTTCGCCGTGCTTCTCCACGGTGGAGACGTGGATATGGTTGGCCCTCAAATCCCGGTAGCTAATCAGGCTTCAGGGGGCGCTAGGGGCAAACATTGCCGTTTCACAGGTGAGGGGGGCTCCCCCGGGCAAGACTATGTTTGTCCGGCCCTCGCAGAACTTAAAGTTCCACTTTCCTGCTATTGTGACTATGTCACAAGATTGTCACGGCTCATTTTGAGTCTTGAACTCAAAGAAGGTTTGGTCTTGGAGTATCGTGTGGGTAGAAGCACTGTCAAACAAGGCAATGCTAGCCTTGTTGACAGTGTTTTCGCCCTGGATCATATAATTCTCAGGGCCTAAGTTTGTCAGGGTGAGGGAGGGGGCATCGAGGGTATGTGTTTCCCTCTTTCCCCCCCCTCAAGGACTGGAGCTCCTTATACATGTTCGTTCTGTATTGTGACGCTCTGCATTCCTTTGCATAATGTCTTTTCCTGCCACATTTGTCGCAGGTGCCCTTGACAGACTTTCCTAGAGACTAGGGAGATTGACCAGGTTTGTGTTTGTTGCCATACCTCTGGTTCTTGTGTTTGTCTACTTGCTTGGCTGCTTCCAGTTCCTCTTCGGCGTCCTTCGTGGTGCGTCCGATATATGAGACTCACGGCTGGGATCGCTTGGCTTGGAGGCCAATGAAGGTACCGGATTGTTCTTGGTTTGCTTGGATACCTCCGTGTTGTGGATCTCCTTCGCAGGTCTGGCTTCCGCTGTCTTGAGCAATAGTTGCTGTTGCTTTTCCGCAATCATGAGGTAATGCATACGATCTGCGTGCTTAGTAAACTTCATGTTACGGTATTGTTGGGAAAGAATTGCACAAGCGGGAGGGAAGGTTGTGAGCGTCTTATCTATCATGTTGCTCTCCGTAACGCGTTGGTCGCAAATTCAAAGTTGTGCCACAATGCGGTGGAGCTCCGAGTCGTAGCTGTGAAAGTTGGGGAAGTCTAGTATTCGAAGATTTAGCCAATCGCTGCGGGCTTGTGGGAGGATGATGGTCTCCTCGTATTGAAAGCACGTATCCAGTGCGACCCACAGTCGTGTTGGGTCTTCTTTGTGCAAGTACTGCATGCGGAGTGAAGGGTCCAGATGTCGCCGCAAAATCAGTAGAGCTTGCCACTTGTACATCGACTCGATCTCCTCCTCGGGGTGTGGATTGAGCGTGACATCGAGTTGCTCTGCGGATAAGAATGTGTGCATGTTGAAGTGCCAGTCGAGGAAATTCGAGCCATCTGGTTCTAAAGGATCGAAGTATAGAGGAATTATCCTGTTGTCCTTTGGTCGTGGTTCTGTCGCCATGACTATTCTATCTATGGTCTCCGTGGTGTAAGTGCGGGGAGGTTCTATTGTGCACTCACGAAGCTCATGGAACTGTCTGTTTCAATGGTCTGTCTATTTTCTACTTTCTCTCAATGCTGCGGCTCTATCTAAGTGCGCTTTGGCCGTGATCTATGATACTCCGGTGTGTGGACCTGCATTGACAAGCTACTTATCTGTGTCAACGAGCTACGGGCCTGCATCAACAACGTGTGTGTGCGATGGTTTCGGAGCTGCTTCTAAAGAGCAAAGACTACAGTCGAAATTAAGCGGAAGATCTGCAAGACGATCTACTGAGCAATTAGAGCCGGGAGCAATTCGATCGAGAGAGGAAGGAGAGAACAGGTGATCGATCATCTAGACAAGAGCGTGCTGATAACGTGTTGAGACACGGAGCCAGAGGCGAATGTAAAACTGTGAAAAGAAGAGACGGAGCAAAGCTCCGGTCTCACTTATATAGTCCCGGGTGGTTACACTGTAGTTAAGGGCAGTTATTGCACTCCCGGGTGTCGGCACATTGATTAGGCAGTTAGGCCTTAATCACAATTAGGCAGTTCCGGGTAGATACGATGAGTACGATAGATATTGCCTTAATTAAGTAGCTACCGGTCATTAAGCTAAGTAGGGTAGTTGAGCTAAATAGGTACTAGTTAGGTATTGTCAGTAAGCTAAGTAGATACATGTCATAACTAGGTAGTTGAAGGAGGACGTGAGAGTTGAATGGATGATCATTCATCCTGTCTCAACATAATCAAATAAACCAAGCCAACCAGTCAATCAAATCAAATAGGACCAACCGATCGAATCAAATAGGCCAAGCCGACTAGTCGATCAAATCAAATAGGGCCAGCCGATCAAATCAAATAGGCCAAGCCGACTAGCCGACCAAATAGGCCTAGCCGACCAAATAGGCCAAGCCGACCAGTTGATCAAATCAAATAGGACCAACTGACCAGCCGATCAAATCAAATAGACCAGCCGATCGAATCAAATAGTCCAAGCCCAAACGCATCAAACCAAATAGGCGAAGCCAATCAAATCAAATAGGACCAGCCGACCAATCGATCAAATCAAACAAGCCAGCCGATCGAATAAAATAGGCCAAGCCCAAACGCATCAAACCAAATAGGCCAAGCCAATCAAATCAAATAGGACCAGCCGACCAACCGATCAAATCAAACAGGCCAGCCGATCGAATAAAATAGGCCAAGCCCAAACACATCAAACCAAATAAGCCAAGCCAATCAAATCAAATAGGACCAACCGACCAACCGATCAAATCAAACAGGCCAGCCGATCGAATCAAATAGGCCAAGCCCCAAACGCATCAAACCAAATAGGCGAAGCCAATCAAATCAAATAGGACCAACCAACCAACCGATCAAATCAAACAGGCCAACCGATCGAATAAAATAGGCCAAGCCCAAACGCATCAAACAAAATAAGCCAAGTCGATTAAATCAAATAGGCCAAGCGCATCAAATCAAACCGACTAAGCCAATCAAATCAAGTAAGCCAAATTAATCAAATCAAACAGGACCAGCCAAACAGGACCAGCCAATCAGTCAAACAAAAAACCATAAAAATTTAGATTAAATTTAAATCCAAATCCATACCACCCTTTCTACTAGTATTTTTATGGATTCATTTTAAATCTTTTCGAAAAACAAACATTGTAATCAAAACTTGAGAAGGCTATTAAATACCATGATCGTGTAGAATCTCAAAAGTATAAAGAATTATCATATATCATTTTATCTCCCAAAAATAACACATTTAAAATTTGAAACTTTAATCAGTTCAAAAATACTTGAAAATTTTGGAAGATACTTTTCTTCACATATTTAAACACCCGAAAAAATTATAGCTCAAAATTCCATCCACAACCCTCTTTTCTAAAATTTGGAGTGCATATTCTTCTTGTGACAATGCACTAGTTTATCTTTTGTTTCATCCTACATTAAAATAGAATGCCAATTTTTTAAATTTTCTGCCAATTTTTAAAATCTTCTACCAATTTTTTTTCTCTTTTATCGATATGATCCATCCTATCACTTTAGATTTCACAAAAATATTTTTCTCTCCCTAAATGGATTTTTCAAATTCTTAAAATCTTCAAAAGAGAGCACAATGACAAGAATTCTAGTGGACCTTACCATACAAATTCCCATATGCCATCCAAGTGTCATCTACAACTTATACTTGTATGCCAATTTCAAAAAAATAGACTTTTTACATATTTTCTAAACAACTTTTATGCTTGGCTAACTAGACTCCGCATAATTAACATACATGACATATTTGACATTTTGTTTTCAAGATTGATTTTCCGATTTATGGCTTTTATTATGTAATCTTTGGCCATGGCTACTTTCTCTTTGTCTATATAGCAAAGTGGCGTTTAGAATGATGGTCATTGTTGTGTTCTAAATTGTAATCTATAGAAACATCAAAAGAAGATCATACATGTTGGCATCTATATTAACGGAATCTGTATGTACTTTTTCTTTATAGCGCCCACAATTTGGTGGTGCATTTTGTGACTTCATAGAATCATCTATAGCTTGTCAGTTATAATAATTCATATTTTTCTACAATTGTATACTATAAATGGCAATAAAAAATACTTAACCTAGCTCATAAAGTCCAATTATGAGAATCCTAACATTTAAAAGAGATATACGTCCTTTGATCTCGTCTGTATGTTTTTTTGATTCATTTTTTTAATCAAAAATATTTTGTCTACTAATTAACCAACATTGTAACAATTCAAATTTCCAAATCTACTTCTCATTACAGGTAATCTTTGGGGTGCATTTTTTTACTCATGTGAAAAACCGTGTGAGTGCATAAAAAGGGTTTTAATTGAAACATTGCCATGCACTATATGCATAAGCTATGCATATTATAATTTATGATTACAAAAATATGTGAGAGGTATTTTCAACAATTGTGTTTGTATAGGAGGCTTTATAAGCTCAATTATAGTTGTGCATAAATATTATTAATTATTTTTAATTATATGAAGTTTTTAGAAGAGGTTGTGAAAGCTTATGCTTTTTGGATTTAAATAATTGTGCATCCTTTAAGTCACTAATATACTAAAAATGATCATGTATCACGTCAAATAATATGATCATTTTAGTTCAAAAGAGGCTTCCAAAAAAATAAGTTCATAATCTAAGAAATATCACTGAAATTTCAAAAACCCATCAAATTAAGAACCTCACATTTCAAACCCATTTTTAACAAATCTAGCTCATAAATCATCAATGCTTGTATGCAATTCAATTTAGATGAAATTTTAAATTTTAGTTTCAAATTTTACATAAAAAATTGGTGATATAATTATAAATTTAATTGCACAAATATGAAATAAAATTCATTATAAAAAATAGATAATTTCATCCAATTTCATTATAAGTTTACACTTATTAAACTTTAATTGTTCAAGATTCATTCAAAATAGTGTCCAATAATTCACATTCTAGCACTAATTGTCTTAATTTGTGTTCAACATTGCATAAGAGAATGCATGTGGATAAATTGTAATGCAAGATGCCAGTATGGTAGGTAAAAGGCAAGATGACAAAAAAACATTTCAAAAAATAAATGTCCAAATTAAAATTAAAATTAAAATTAAAATTATTATTATTATTATTATTATTATTTGGTTAAAAAGAAAATGTCATGGTAAAAGAGAGAATCTTGAAAAACATTTACGGTATATTCTATTTTTTAATCCTAACCTTTTCCTAAAATGAATTCAAGCAGACAAGCCAAATTTGGATTTTTTTGTAAAAATGGAAACCCATATGGAATGAATGGACCTAGTAAATTCATTTTCTATTTTTTTTCCTAATTTTACTTCACTTACATAAAAGTAACTAGTACTAAAATCCACTTTAAAATTTTGACTCTACAAGACATCACAACAAGTGAGAAAATAATGAGTGATTGTGTACATCATCCAAATAATGGACGTTTAACGCCTTAATCTCCAGATTGGGCAGTTTGCAAAGATGCATTATAAAATGAAAGTAAGAGGGATATTTTGAAATTGATGTATGAATAAAAGTTGGGCATTATGAATTTTAAATTTCATCCATGCAGTTAGATCTATGATTGCTATCATCAATATTTTTGTATAAATTTTGAAACTTAAAATTCAAAATTATTTTGTAATTTGATCACGGACAAGATATCGACAATTTGTAGATGAAATTTGTTACGATGGGTCAAAATGTAATACTCTAAGTGTAGTGATTTTTGCTCGGGGAAGTCACTTAGTGTAAATTTTGGGTACATATGAGCGTACAAAGGGCTATGAAATAATTGGAATATTATACTATTTATAGTATATATAGGGAATATTCCATATATATATTTTAAGAATATTCCTAAAATATTCCCAAATTGGTTTTAAAACACCCTATATTACTTCTATAAATTTATAATTTTTATCTCAAATGAATAAAAGACACCCTATATTTGTTCTCTCATAGTTATCTAAATTCTTGACAATGACTTTCCCAGGGATTTTGGGAGATTTTTTGGTTGCTTAGTACTATGAGTTGACTTTTTCAAGAACACTTTTGAACTCAGATTTTAGAATTTTTGGGTGAATCAATGCAACATGAAATGAGGCATAAAATTTTCACAAATCATCCCCATTCTAATCAGATCATGCATGTATGAAGTAACTTCCCATAAAATCTATAGTGAAAAATTCACACTACAAAAAGTACATGACATATGAGAAAAATTGGATGAAATCTGTACATTGTCCAAAAAATGAATGCCTGGGCAGTTAGGGGTTAACCCTTTAACACGCTTGTGTCCACATAGTGGACGATGAACACATTCAGACTATTCTTTTGACTACATACATGGACAATTTTCATCCATCCAAATTTCTCTTGGTCCTTGTGCTAGTTGACTTTCATTTGTATAATATGGATCTTCAAAATAAGATATTGTAATTTTTTTTCAAATAACATTATTGGTTTATATCAAGTTCCATTCTTAGTTCAAAAAGCAAGACTTTAAACATTATTTTCCAAAATAAGTAGAATCAAATAATAGAAATCATACCATCTCGTAGTGCATGTTACTCCAACAATTTTTATTTATTTTTGGGTTAATTCAGCATGTTAAATTGAATTTCAAAAGAAAAATTTGAAAGATTAATTACGATTTATTAATTTAAAAAATGATAATTCCAACCGTACAGATGTGATTTTCACATTGACATTTACAACTTAGCTTTGTACATCAACTCCATTTTTGTTATTCATCAAACACTTTATAACGCACCTTCAAAAATCAGTGTTGAATCGGGACGCTAAAGGGTTAAGAATATACCCAAAGTTAGCGCATTGTTGGGGTTAAGAGTCATATTCTGAATGTTCAAAACCATTTGAGTTTGAGGATAACTTTACTAAGGTAGAGGGCTCCAAAACCAACAGGGTTCTAATTCCAAGAGAATCTAAACCATGCATTTATTTTAGAACACAAATTTAGGCACATCATAGAGCTCTTATTGGATGTTGACCAAAATGATAAGATATCTATGGTCTACCTAGATTTAGGTTCTAGGATGATTATTGTGCCTAGATTCTCTTGGAATTAGAACCCTGTTGGTTTTGGAGCCCTCTACCTTAATCCATAAATTTAGTACTGCTTGTGCATTGTATTTGTATGCTTGTGAGAGAACTGAAATCATGTTACAACGCCCCATGCCAATACAGTAATAGCAAAGCGCAGTAATGATAGGGCGCCGACGAGCCTAATTACTGACATCTCTACGTCTAACTAAACCAACATAAATATTTCACTGTGGGAAAATGGCTGCATGAGTGGTAGCCAGATTATACTCTTCTCTACTTATGTTACACTCTAATTCTCTCAAAGCTCTCACTTAACTTACTTCTTCGCTGAGCATTCACAAGGTAGGGCTTTTGAGTGGTAAGTTACATGTCGGCGAAAGTTTTCAGCTTCTAATTCGTGGCAAGGATCGTTACAAGTGCAGCTGGATGATTTCGAAGTTAGCAGTCAATGGCGCAGTGAGTGAGTGAGTATTCTCTAACATGATTCTGCATTCTGTGTCCAGAGTGTGATGAACCCAGGTTATATTGTGTTTGCTATTGGTCACGAGGTTTTAACAGTTTCCTTCTCCGTCTTCCAGAAATGGAGAATCCCCACTTGTCATGTTCTGAATAGAGTCACATTGGTGTCACATAAAAGGGTTGTGCGTGTATGCTGTCCATGATTCATGTGTTAGGGAATGCATAGAATCAATTACAGAGTGGACTCTGTGCATCAAGTAACTGATATACTTTCATTGAAATCTCAGAGTGCTGCAGTGTTGTGGAGCTTCAAGCTTTGCCTTGTGCGTTCTAGATCCAGTGTGGTAGCAATGGAGAGCCCGACCACCAAGACCTTGCTCTGCTTCGATGCTCTCAACTGGATGAGCGAAACCTTCTGGAACGGCGACGCAGACTTGCAGTACTGTACCGATCCTTGGGAAGCTTTGCAATACTCGCACCGAACTGTGGGTACTTTCGTGAGGGCCGCCCGAAATGCAGATTTCGATTTGGTGGTCGTCGCCGGTGGGAGTGCAAACGATCCTGACGTTCGTGCCAAGTATGAATGGCGGCGTGAGGAGGAGATCTTGCATGAGAAGCGAGGTGTTTGTTTGGGAGCAGACATGCTCCTCGCCGACTCGTTTCAAAGCCACGGCATTCGTGTTGTGAGGCCAATTGACGCAGACGCCAACGACGTTCTTGCAGCACTCGCGAATTCCGTCGAGGGCGCCATCATCGTGAGTCGCAACCGAAATTTCTTCCGCTACGACAAAGCTCTCCTTGTCAGTCGAAGCTTCACCGTGAGCAAAGGAAAGCTTCTTCTAGAGCCCCCTGTAACCGATTACTATGCGAGAGCGTCGCGTAATCCATTTACAGTGCGCCCACATCTTGCGTTGGTTGACAACGAGACATGGTGCCTGGGCCACGTTACCAAGTACCGGCCGTCTCTCAAGAGCCATGGCAGAGTCGACCTTGGCTCCAGTAGCTCAAGTGATCGAAAATTGGGCAACCTTCATGTCATTGCTCGTCCACTGCGTGCCGCAGTGTATGCCATTCTTGGCGAGGATGTCGCCCTCGAGAGGATTCCAGAGTGGAGCGACAACGAGGAGAGAGTAGTGTGGACGGAGACTGAAGTCAATGCCAACAATTCATTGCTCTCTGTATTAGAAGATCCGATATCTGTAGTGGAATGGTTAGTGGAGCATGACACGCCCGTCACGGGGTTGGAGCCATGGCGAGCAGTTGAACGCCACTTCAACATATGCGCCCTCGCAGCAGAACTCGTTGCAGTGTCGTCCCAAGGAGCTTGGACTAGTATGCACAAATGCATGGAGCTTTTCTCTCACAACAACAACATTGTGAAGAGAACTAGCCGTTCCTCATTCGGAACTGAAACTTGTGTACAACAAGATCATACAGTGCAGGACGTAAGTTGTTTTCCATGGAAATTTCATTTTGGCTTATGAACGATTTGATCAAGAAACATTCAAAACTGATTACTTGCGAAGACTGATCTGCAGGCTCGCACATATTCCGCGGAGAGGGGGACTAAAGACAAACAACACCAAAGCTTGACACCGAATGCGCCGCCAAGTTCTTCGTCCAAAGCAAGGTTAGACTTGTCTTGGATTCAACGATGTTGAATGCACTCTTCTTCTTTTTATCCCTTGTCGCCATAGCTGGCTTCAGATTTGCAGCAAGGTTTTATATGAACACTTCGGACAATTGCAAAATTTAGGAGCCCACCAATAGACTTGAGAAATAGTGGCGTACTTTCTTTTAAGTGATATAAGCTCATCTGAGAGGATGTGTTCGGCAGAGAATCGATTTTCGGCACAGGGCGTCCTCGGGAAGAGGTAAATTGAAATCCTTGTTAAGAGACGTACTGTACAATATTCTTCAAGGAGAGTGCTTGATTCTTCATTTTTTATTACAACAGAAGTAGAAGCAGTGGCCATGACATACATGTTCTCCACATAAATTTGCATTTGAAGTTGTGGTCTTCCGTTTGTCAGGTTCTCAAGGAGCGAGGAAAGCAGAATAATCAAGAGTAGAGTTTCTGCCAATGATCTGTCCACATAAGATTTATCGAATTGGGGTACAGAATTTGCACACTGCAGGACTAGTTACAGTGTCAGCTCTTTGAGCATTTTGATATGTAGCTCTATTTTCAAGGGTCTTGGACTTGCATCGTTTTGATGTTTTTGCAATTCTCGGATGGTTCAAGGTTCATTATCTAGCCGAGGTTTATTTGCACAAATGAAAAGCCGGAGGCATGGTTTCCTTAAGCATGAAAAATTACACTTTCTGTTACCTTCGTTTCCAATCTCGGTGAATATTTTGATTGCAAAGTAGGGCCAATTTAGCTTATTTACGACGATGTGAGATTACACGGCTTTCTTAATTCACTCATATCAGTCGAAAGTTTTTGTAGAATCAGATCGGGGAGTATAAGAGAACGATAGCGCAGATAGAAAATTCATCCTTCATTATTTGAATGATTGTTATTAATTTAGTTGGTTGAAAGAACATGGACGGATTTCAGAATAGGAACCAACAACAAGAGTGTACTAGAGATCTTATTATGCATAGGTGTGAAAGCAAGAAGACCTTTATTGTATATTATGTAGACGAGGTTTATACAGTCTCATACAGCAGCCAAAGCCTCTGGTACGCCCTATAATTCAAAACAGCATCACGAAGAAGCAATTCTACGTCCATTGTATTAAGTATCTAAAGAACAACCACATGTTACACTTCTCAGAGCAAGCTAAAAAAAAATTGGAAAGAACAATTATTTCTCCCATGACAAGAGCTTCGTTCCAACCCTCAAGGAATGCTTTAAAAACATGGAGTTATTGAAGGAGGACAAGTAACTTGGTTTAGGTACGAAGTTTTCTAAACTTTGGCTGGGCATTATATTTGACACAGACAGCTAGCAATCCTACACGTTGGGGTTCATTTCTTGCTATATGATGACGAACACCCTAAATGCAGAGTGTGCCAAAGATTCCACAGCAGATTCTTGGGGAGCCAGTAGAGAAAATATATACGAAAGTGAATTAGTATATGTCATGGTACAGCATCATCTGCCAGCAGTTGATGATCATTTGGTTTGAATGGCTAAGACTTGATCCGGCCCATGAGCAACTAAACGATTGGAGGGCGCATACACATTTTATTGCATACACATTGCACTAATCATTAAACTGAAAGTTTCACCAAATTCAAGGCTACGAACACCGCCAGCCTCCGCAGACCAACGCTCTACTTTCCAACAAGCTGCATTACAACACAAGACACAATTAGAACTCGACACACACCAACAACAAAAAACAATTCACGACATCCAAACACGCATCCTCCAAAGTGCAACTAAGTACATCATGATGGGGTAAATTTGGGTAGCTCTGATACAAACATAAATAAGCAATCTGTCAGAATTGGATCTACGAACTAGTGCACATGGACGTACATAGCAAAAGCAAACCTAACAACTCCGTTATAAAAAGAACTCCACAGATCAGAAAATTAAAACATCCCTCCTCAAGCCTGAAGTATATCTACATGCACTATGATGAAGCGGGAGAAAACTTTAGCTTCAAGCCATGTTATTCAAGATGCCTGCTTTTAGACGTAGAATGTACGGCAAGGATAAACAACAATGAGCATCATACAACTGCAAACTCCAAGAAGCAGAAGCGTCACTTACGTTGCTAAGGGCGAAGATGGTGTTGTGGCCGGGATCCGCGAGGTGAGAAAACAAGTTGTCAATGGGACCAGTGTGGGTGTAGTTGGCCTGTACAACAGCGCCCAAGAAGGCAAGCATGGCCAGTCTTCCGTTCTTGATCTCCTTCGTCCTCAACTCCTTCAACTTTGCAGCATTTCCAGTCGCGCCCCAGCCCAGGGGGTCAAACCACAAACCTCCAGGATAACCTACATCAGTTCCTGTGAGCTTGTTGTTGGGGAAGACGGGGTCGACGTTCACGCAACCGGGGTTGACGATGTCGGCCCATCTCCTGCCCTCCGCCCACGCGAACAGGATCAGCTCAATCACGAAGAGCGTAGTCTTGTCCGTGAAGTAGTCGGCGTCTCCAGCCACAGTCCATGACGGGGTGTTGAGGATTCCGAGCTTGGTCAGAAGCTCAGGAATGAAGATTCCTGCAGCTCCAAGCATGGCCCATCGGCAGTGCACCAGCTCGGCTTGCACCATCCACTTCAAAGTCTCGGCGTCAGAGCCTGCACACATTGACAGGTGCCAGTCAAAAATCACCTCTATGCTCATGTTCATGTATGCATAAACATGTATGTTCATGTTCATATCTATGCTCATGTTCATTTATGCATCGACTCATGTAAATAATGAATCCATGAAATCATATCTGTGTTTTGCAAAAAAAACAAAAAAAGCGGAGATATCACAGTGTTCAGTGAGAATGCACATGGGAGAGAATAGATTCGTACCCAAGCCAAGGGGATCAAAGCCAAAGTCTCCTGGAAGACTGCAATTCAGTTCAAGAAAATGTCAAAAAAAAGTCCATCGCCAAGAATGTAAAGAGAGTAAGAAGCATGAGGGTGATCGTGAGATCGAATGAGAAAATGTATGAATTCATACCTGCCATCAAGCCACTCAGGAGCAGTGCTGCCAGGGAACCACAGCGGCCTCTCGCCCTGAGGAGGAGCGGCAACAGCGGAGATGGTGGTGCTGCCCTTGGCAGAGGCGGCAACCTTGCTCACGCGCAGCGCGCGTCCCGAGAGGAACACCGCCTTGGTAGAAGCCACATTGCTCACCACCTTGCTGCAATGGCATACAGTCAAGCGCTTGTCACAAACCACAAATTGCCCAAGCCACATTGCCGAAGCCCCTTGCCTCGTATCCCTGGAAGCCCTCTGTAGCGCTAAAATGCTCAACTACCATACCCATTGGACACCTGTAAGGGAATAAACCAACAAATCGGGTATGGGAAGAAGCAGGGTTTGAGATGGGTACCTGGAGGGGGCGGCGATGGAGGCGACAGTGGAGGAAGCGCAGACAGCGGACGCCATAGCTGCGAGCGATGAGAGAGCTGCAACAACGGGCGACGACAGTAGATGGTGCAGAATTGACAATGGGAGGAGATGAAGCAGGAGGAGATATTGGGGAGGCGGAGGAGCGAGGGAGATAAGGGAGGGAGGTCGAAGCCACGCATTGGCTCGGACCCGTACCTCCCCTATCTGCAACCCTGCGCTCTCATTGGTCCCCCTCATTCCTTCCCGGCCCTCACTGCCTGCCCGGCCCTGCCTTCACCTCAAGGAGAAAGGGTAGCTTTTTTTTGGTTGCGGTCTCTTTTTCTTTTTTTTTCTGTGTGTTTTTGGTAGTTTTGAGTAAGGTAGACGTACCCATAACCAATAAAATAAGGTTTTGTAGCATGGAAAATGTTGAGGTTTCATTAATGAGATATTTTTCTTTCATAGAGAAATAGAGATACAACTGAATGATACTTTTTTCGATTTTTTTTTGAAAATTAAATTTGTAAATTTGAATGAAAATTTCTTTGAAACTCATGACTACGGGCCTCCTTACGTGCTCCATCGGTGGGTAAAAATAGTGCTAGAAGACAAGAGTGCTTCACAAAATGACAAAGCTCTCTTCACTGATCATCAGTGAGCATGAAAACCAAATTTAGTCTCTTTGCTCATACTGGTGCTTCTATCCATTGGTTGATTCCAAAATAGTTTTTAAATTTGTGTTCTACAGTGAGCCCAATTGTGGAGCATTGAGTACATAAAAGTGGGTTTGAGTTCCCCAAGCAAATCCAAGACCCACCGATGCAACATGTACGGAGGCTCTAATATATAGGTTCACATATAACCAACGATAGTGGGATCAATTCCCGAACATAAAGCGATGAGCTGTGTTTGTTGCTTTGTATTGGTCAACATTATGTTGGTTTTTGGGTTCATGGAACGCAACTTCTGGGAAGTTTACGTATCAATTATAGAGTATGGACTATAGGTACCTCTAGCTTAAGACCACACTGAAGAACTTTGCATGTGTTGGTCAAAGATAAATGAATTCAAACAAAACAAGATTCTATGAATAGGACTTATTTTAAATTACATTTAAAAACATGAGGCTTAAATTAGGATTTTTTTTCTTTAGGAATTTAAAATATCATACTCGATCATCAAAGTCAGCATTTCATGCTGAGGAATTAATTTAAACAAATGTCAAATTTTGTAAATGTTTTTTAAAATTCTCTTTTTCACCATACAAAATAGATTTTTTTGTGAAAAAATAATTTCCTAAAGATTTGGGCTTTCTTCTTATATTTTATTTTTTGACAAGCCAATTGATTGGTGAAAAGGTTTTGTTTAGCCAAATACCAAATACTTCTAACCTTGAGGCCATTTTTTTATCCTGTGGTTTAATAAAACTTGTTTTGATTTGTCCATTTTAAAATAGTTCTTTCATAGCATGAGTGGTCCTACTATAAAGGCTACGTTGTACATGGTGGAAATGATGCTTAAAAAAAGATGTTTATTGAAAACAAGAGACAATTTTATTTTTTGTTTAACCTAATGAAGTCCTCATGGTCCTCAATTATATTTATTTATTTTTAAAATTAAATTTTTTTAATTTTTTAATTTTTTAATTTTTTTAATTTTTTTAATTTTTTTTTTAATTTTTTTTTTTTAGAGAAATGGTGAACCTCAATTTTATTTTTGAACGATTGCAAATAATCATTTGGATTTTGTTGTCCATGATTTTGAATTTTGTTTATTTGTTTATTTTAAGACACTCAAGGTTAGTTTTGGATTTATATAGTGTTTTACATACAAAAATCAATAGTATAAACACATCAATAAGTAATGTACTCTGATTTTGATTTTTGGTTTTTCCAAAGCTTCTAGTTGTGTGGTTAGGTGTGCAAGTTGATATTTATTGCCATTTGGCCCTACTAACAATACATAGTTAGCAAATTTGAGTTTTCACTAAAGTTTGAGTTCTTTAAAAAAAATTCAATTTCAATGTCTTACTCTATGCACTAAAACTTGATTTCAGAGTGTGCACATTAATTAATTAATCATGGTGTATACGCAAAGTGACGTGAAGGTTGCAGAAGCATAGTGACGTGGAGGTTATAGAGATTCTGAAAGAAGTGCCCAAATGGAGATCTTGAAAGAGGTCTAGAAATCGGGACGTGATTTGTCACCGTACTGCCCTAGATCATTTTAGGGTTAAACTTGAGGCGTATCATCATTTGAGTGCTTTTGCATTTCCGCTTGCAGCTCTCTTCAACCCCATTCTTCTTTTCAATTTCTCGCCGTAGCATGCCTTCACATGCATATGCGCTATGCCTTATTTCTAGTCATCGGCCACGCTACTCAAAATGTAAATATTTTGAGTCTTTGGTAGCTCTTTGTTCTCCTCATTCGAATTTGTTACTTCTTGGATCCATAGTTTGAACCATAGCATTGAGGTTTGGGATTTGTGTTTGCCCATATTGGAATAGCAATATATATATTTATCCATAGCACAAGAAGTTGAATTGTGCTTCTTGTTTTTAGATATCAGAATAAATGAGAATGAGATGCATTCAACCATGAAGGTTTTTGATGGTGGATGGAATGTCCACATAGCATTTTGGAGTTGAATTTGATTTCTTTGTGGTGACTTGCATTGCATTGCTTAGGCGCATTGAGGTTTGGAATTTGTCTTTGCATATTAGGGTTTGTGGGAATTGAAAAAGGAAGGGGTTAGAGTGCTGCAAATAGTTGTTGCAGATTGAAAGTTGGGCGGCCATGGCTGGTGTGGTGTGGCAAATATTGAATGATATTAATTTGTGAATACACCGTCAATAGAAGCAATTTCATAGAGTACCCTATTTTGTATTGCATATGATGCACATACGTATGGGTCATGTGCCATGATATGCCATGTGTCATGATATGCCATGTGTCTTGCATGAGCTTGTGACATGTGTCATGGTCTATGCCTTGACTAATTAATTAATTGAAAACTCAATTTGTGACACTATGCATCAATACACCAATGCTCAATACTCTATCTTAAGTTGCACACTTGTAAGTGTAGAGTAGCAAATTTTCCAAATTAAAAAAACACAAACGCCAACAATATCCTAATTACATTGAGAATAGAGATGTAGGACTTTCACAATAATTTTCTGTTCCTTTAAGATAAGTGCATGATAAATTGCCAATGCATCAATATCAACACATTAGATCCGATCTTGAAGAATGAGGCTTCATTTTTGAAATCATCACAATTCTCAAGCTATCTACACAAAACAACACTTTACATTCGTCATTCGCCCTTTCTTCCTATAAGCACTCGCTGAGATTTGTATGGAAATGATTCTTTTACCATTTTTTAGTGGTTCAATAAAATCCGCTTTGGAGTGTAAGTCTTCCCATTTTTGACACAAAGTCGTTTATTCCCTCTTAATTTCTTTAACCCCTAAACGTCCTCACCCCTCTCCAAATTCGGCAGTTTTGCAAAGATGCATTATAAAATGCAACTAAAGGGGGTATTTTGAACTTGGTGTATGAATAAAAGTCGTACATTATGAATTTTAGATTCTATCCACATGGTCAGATCTCCGATTGCTATCACCAATATTTTGTATAAATTTTGAAACTTGAAATTCAAAATTATTTTGTAATTCAATTACGAATAAGATATTGACAATCTGTGAATGAAATTTGTTGTGATGGGTTGAAACGTAATACTCTAAGTGTAATGATTTTTGGAGATTTTTTGGTTGCTTAATTTTATGAGTTCATTTTTTCAAGTGCGCGTTTAGATTAAGATCTTAAATTATTTTGGTGAACCACTGCAACATGAAATGAGGCATGAAAATTTCACAAATCATCCCCTTTCTAATTGGATCACACATGCATAAATCTAACTTCCCATAAAATTTACCATAAAAATTTCACGTTGAAATTAACTAAAATTAGTTATTTTAAATTAAAAATATCCACACCTGGATGACATGAAATACTTTACATCGAGTCCAAATTTTCAATTGAATAAATTATTTTTTATTTTTTTATGCTTCGTGGGAAAAATTGCCCAAAATCAGCATTTGCAGGCATTGTAGTACAAAATAAATAATATTTTTAATCCTTCAAATTAATCATTTCAAATAACAAATGTTTAGATGTACATCATATCAAAAATTGGTACCAAAATGACGTCATTGGATACTTTAAACAAAAGTTTTGGGTTTTTTTAAGTTGTTGGGACAAATTTTGATTTTTGTACAAAAAATCTCTCTTAAAATCTTTAAAAATCTTCAATTTTTACTTGAAGTTTTTTTTTTTTTTTTTTTTTGTGTACTTCATGAGTATAGGAAATCAAAACCACACCCGGTTGATACATTTTTATTTTTATTTTTAAAGAGGGACTCATCCAAAGTTGCCATAAGGGTTGATTTCAAAGTCAAGAGGGCTTTTTGGGGTACCCATATCAGATCATTGTCCCCAAAGCCATTATGTATATTGACCCATAATAGTTAATAGCCAAACTCAATGCCACTTGTGTGTCAACCAATCAAAATTTTAGAATTTGGGCTAGTTTGTCGAATCATATGTTCACGAATTTGGGATACCGGTAGTCTAGTTATCGGTTTTGGATGATGACTAACTTTTTGTTTTGAAAATTTGTAGAAATTTTATTTTCAGAACAAAATTATAGAAAAATTGCATTCTTCATGATTTTTGTTTTCCTATGAAGGAAAAATACTATTTGCCTTCTATTCCTATTGCACATACTAAGCTAGAAAGCTTAAATTATCCGTTTCATATCCTTCTACCTTATGTGGACTTTCCTTGGTTAAAACTTATTTATTTTTTGACCAACACATGCAATGTTCTTCACTCATTTTGGTGATGTAAAATTTGGTCCCGTGTGGATTATATCTTTCACAATACAATCAATTGAATGTCATTTTAAAACCATGAATCTTTGGTCTTTAGGGGATTAAAAACAAGTGACCATTCACTACCCTACCATATAGTCAGTTTCAACTTAAATTGTTTAATTTTTGTGAAAAAGTGCTACATGTTATAATATGATTGGTTTAGGGTGATTGGGACTTGTAAAAATCTTACGTGTAAATTCAATTCCAATACTATGGTCATTGTATTAATCTTACCCTCACCAAAAAAAGAGTGTTGTTTTTGACACTCTTTTTTCATATTGCCGGGTTTTGACACATAAGTATCATAAAATTATTTTTCAACTTAATTTTTTTGTCGAGAACTCATCGTGTCAAAAAAAACTAGCTTATGACAAAAATTTAGTGTTTGTGATTTGTTTAGGATGATCTGAACTTCTCAAAATTTGACGTAGAAGTTAAATTTCAACACCAAGTTGTCTAATTTTGACTCTTCCATATAGTAGTGATGTTGAATTTTTACAATTCAAATTCCATTCTATTTTAAAGTGGAGGTTCTTGGTGTTGACCCTACGGCATCTATGACCTCCGTTCCTTCATTGGTGAAAAGATCATGTTACATTAAACACCATATTTAACCTTGGGCTCATTTTCTTGTTTGTACTTTTGTACTTCTTGTTCTTTAATTTTTGTGGTCCTAAAACCTCTTTCTAGTAAACATAGATGAAAGGTATAGAAAGAATTATTCATAAGTCTAGTCATCTTGATTTAAAAAGAACGGAGAAAATCTTTCTTTTTGAAAAAACCAAGAGAAATTCCTTTCTTTGAACGCATTTTTAAATTCAAAAAATGCTAGCAATGGTAGAATTTTATTTTATTTTTTCCATTTCCTTTTAGTTTCTACCTGCTTAACACTATATGGTGTTAGAAACGGATGATGGCTCCATTGATTAATGAAGTGGATTTTTTTTTTCAAATTAGGAATTTCTCACATAGTAGTAATTATGTAGCAATATATCTTGCACTTTTTTTTCTTTTAATTTGCAAAATAAGTGTTGGTATCTCATATGACGAGACAATTTCATTTGAAAAATATTCAAAAAGTCAAAGTCTATAAGATTACTATTAGAAAATCAAATAGCAAATTAGTTAAATGATGAAAACACCCTTGGCATTGACTTTCAAGTTAAATTTCACAATAAATGCACTTGCCATTGACATGAAGAACTTGCAATTGCAACAATTTATTCATTTTTTGGAATTTTGGAATTTTATGAAGTAAATTAGAAACTAGATTTAGCATAATTTCACTTTAAATTTTAATTAACATAATTTGACTGGATGCAAGTTTGTAGATAACATGTTAGATTTGGAGCTTTGAATCATTCATATTCTAAACATTGGTGCCATTGGAGATTAAGTTGCATTTTAAACGATTAACTTATTTTATTCATCTCCTAAACAACCTCCCATTGGTCAATTATACCATCAATTAATAGCAAGCTTCCAACTAAGGCTAAAACTGCATAAATGACAATAAAAAAAAAGAAATAATTTCGCCAAATATTCCTCTAGATATTTCTAAAAATTCAATGGATAAATGTTGTTACAAGTTTTCTTTTTTAGGCATCATACATGACAGGAATAGTATGTATCTACATTTTAGAATGCAACTTACTTAATATTTTGAGGTTAAAACTCAAAAGTAATTTTTTCTTTCTAAATTAAAAAAGACGATTAAGGGTTAACATATACATTTACAATACATGAATTTACTTGATTCATTCAATTTTGACCATTTCATCTTTTTGTCAATTTCCATTCATCTTTTGGCAACCAAAAAATAAGTTTTATTCTTTTTTAAACCTCTACATTCCTTCTCCATATTCAGCCTAAAACTACTTCAAGAATCTCCTTTTAAAAATAAAACAAGAATTATATTTTCTTCAAATCTTTTGATAGTTCCAACTATAAAATACTTTAGTTAACTTGTTGAAGCATGTCTTCCTTAAATTTCATAGTGAATTTTTTTGTGAAAAGTGCTACTATTTATGAGATTATGATGCTTGAATTTGAAAAAGTATCTTTGTTCAATTATTCCCTACATTATTTTTAAATTATAAATATTACCTCTATAAAGTATCCCTTTATTCCACGAAAAATGCACTTTTTTTAGAGAAATGAAAAACTCGAGGAGACTTGTCGTTGTAAAATTAGAATATCAACATAGAAACCTTCTGTCGTAGGTGGAAAACAGAATTGGCACATATGTGCCAAATATTTGTTTATTTTTGAAAAATAAGGTTTGGCAAATGGAATTTTTTCAAACAATCGTTAATATATATTGTTTCACCATACAAAAAAATTTGAAAAAAAATTCCAATTTTTTTAGCAATTGATTTCAAAAATACTTTTTTACCAACTTTGCACTCTACCTACAATATTATAGAATAACTACATGGTTGAGATATATGGCTTCATATAGACTTTTAGATTCTTTAAAATCCACACAAATTAGTACCATGCAAAACACTTGTTAGGATAAAAATTGGACAATCATAGAATTTGATACATTTTTTTGATGTGTTTACAAGAAAATTGAAGAGCATTTGGCATAATTCAATATTATACACGTTCGTCATAGTCAACAGAAAATAATTATAAAAAGAAATGCCCAAATTTTTAGAAAACTAATTTTCCAAAAAAATCCTATTATCTATGGTGAAAAATAGAATTTTAGAAAATATCCACTGAATATCATATAATATTCGCATGATTTTGGCAAAACAATTAAATATTCGGCACGAGGTGCCAATCTTGATAGCCGAGTACGGTATGCAAAGCATTTGTTGCTTTAG
Organism: Pohlia nutans; assembly: GCA_022496805.1. Classification (NCBI taxonomy): domain Eukaryota; kingdom Viridiplantae; phylum Streptophyta; class Bryopsida; order Bryales; family Mniaceae; genus Pohlia; species Pohlia nutans. Next base: position 26,917,178 of record CM040085.1, on the reverse strand, counting down.
AGCAACATCATCATTTGAACATCATCATTGGTGAATGTTAATGGTGAAAAGCGGAAGCATGATTGCACAACTTAAATTTAATTAATCAACGATGGTTTGTTGGAATGACACTTATATAGAAAAAAATTGCAATTTCAATCTAACAACTTATTACGGCAACCTATACTTTAAGTTGAATTGTCAAATACATCATATAAATATAAATAAATAAATAAATAAATAAATAAATAAATAAATAAATAAATAAATAAATAAATAAATAAATAAATAAATAAATAAATAAATAAATAAATAAATAAATAAATAAATAAAAAATATATATATATATATGTATGACCCGATATGTGAATCTATAAAAATCTTCTAATGCCATTTATACAAGCATTATTAATATATGTTTTTAAAGTTTTAAATATTTTTCTAATGTAAAGAGGTCAAATTTTAATAGTTTTTTTTATAGTGAAAATGGATCTTAATTCCTAAAGAATCTTGAATCTCAAAACATATTATTACTAGAGGAATGTTTGGAGAAATTTTCTTTGACAAATCTTAAATTGGAATCTAATGACAATGTGGTAAATACATATGATTCATAATGATAATGTGGCAAATACATATGATTCATCAGTATTCATGTTGTGAATTTTATCAAGGTTTTTGCCAAAATGCATATAACGCATTAATTAGTATTTATGTGGTGATAACATCATAACTTTTTATTAAGGTTGTTCGCCAAAATGCATATGAATCATTACACTGATTATCCCGTTTAGTGAGAGGGGGGATATAGTACGTGTGGGAAATTAGTGAAGGTGATACTAATTATCATTTTGATGTAAAATTAGCGTGATATGAAGATTTCAGCCACTCACTAATTTTGAGATTTGGCAATATAGTGCGTACTTCGGAAATTAGAGTACCACACGCACTAAATGGGATAATTAGTGTAAGGGCTACTTTACACTAGGAGTCGGACCCAAACTGATGTGCAGATGGGTTGAAATCCTTGTTTCTTAGTGGTCGAAAGCCAAACTTTGGGCCCAACCCCTTTACACTAGGACTCGAGCCGAATGCAACCAAAACATTTTTTACATTAAAACTGACAAGCTCTTACACGGGCTTAACTCAATTCATTGGGTTCACCAAATATGAAATCCCAAACTTTGGGCTTGAGCCCGAGTGCACATTTCATTAAAAACTACAATCTTGTTATATTGAGTGCTTGAGGCTAAGCCTAACGCTAATATGGGCTGCTTTTTCTGTTGTTGCATTGGGCCCAAGAACGACAGGCCCGACTCTAAGTGTAAAACGGCCCTAATATTCATGTGGCAACAACATGAAAACCTTTTATTAAGATTTGTTTTTGTTTTTTTGCCAGAGTTCATTTTTCTAGTGTAATCTAGTACTATTTCACGTAGAAAAACAAAAGTACCAATGCTAATTCCAATGATTATCACACCAATGGTACTAAACAAGCATTGTCCTGTACTGTACATTGTACTACAACCCGGGTATTGTACTATGCAATACGACTCGCATCAAGCATCACAATGGATTCCCGAAGCCTTCCTCCGACCCCTTTCCACTTGAGCGAAAGACCTTCCTCTTCCTCACTCACTGACGGAGGACAACAATAATAACAATAATAATAATGTCGTCGTTGTCGTGCGGGTGAGCTCACTTGTGCTTGCGGGCGATCCGTCGATCGATCCTCGGAGCTCCGCGTGCTCTCACCCCAGCGAGCTATGGCGATCCTGCTGCTCCTCCTCCTCGCGCTCAGTACGCCCTTTCTGCAGTTCGTGCACAGCCACGGCGACACCGGGGACACTGGCGCTGCCTGCCTGCGCAATGTCGGCCTCACGCTCCCAGCCTCCTTCGTGCCCGGCACCCTCACCGTCGATGGCCTGCCCGATGACTGGAGCTTCATCAAGCCCACGGCGCTCGACCTCTATCCCGCCTTGACGGACGATCCCAAGAATGCCTACCCTGGCGGATCCATGCAAATCAAGGCACGCAAACCTTTTCCGTTTTCATTAATGTAGCGAACGTGAAATTTCATAATTTATTATTCTTGCCGTGGATCGTGATTCAGGGCTGAAATTGGTACAAGAATTCAGCTTATGGAATTTAGGTCGTCGTTCAAATTCAGCTCAGATTAGAATTTGTGAGCAAGGGTCTTTAGCCATTCTGTCATTTACTACTCCATGAGGATTTTTGAAGTGTCTGTGGGAACGCGGCGTAGCTTAATTTGTGTCGGTACTCCGAGATACAGGAGAGTGAAATTAGGGTTTTCGTCGAACTGTATAGTTACTGACTGCGTTTCTGACCTTTCGACCACGTTGCTGAAGAAGTTTCCAAACTGTGAGGGGCATCAGACAGTTTGAGAAAGGATTTTTGGATGCTATTGAACCAGAAAGAACAAGGTTTTATTATTTGGAAAAAGATTATTGTTGTTAATTTTTTTTGGGTTAGTTTGTACTATAGAGGAACCCGGCAAACTATAGGGTTTCGTCATCTAGGCCCTTTGAAGACGGCACAGATGCAGACCTCGATATTGACTTCAGGGTCCTCATAAATCACTACGAACCCTACGAAATGGAACTAGAAGTGTCTGTGATTTGGTTTAGGGTCTTTCAAATATTTTTTAAAATGTTCTTCTAACGGTTGATGTCATTGACCTTTGGTTTTTATAAATGCACTAGGATCCTCTATACTTTGAGGAGGACTTTGTTGCCTTTGATACCCTATAGAATGCTGGGTCTGCATGGCACTACTCCTGTCCCTTAAATCTCAGACAACTCTAGTCTTTGGAGTTGTGACTCAAGACTCGGCCTGGTGCTCTTGCAGGTGGCTCACGATGGGCATGATATTTTTTTCCTGGTTCAAGTCCCTGGAGCCTATGTGTTCAATACCAAGTAGGTGTCCATTACTCTTGGATTTCTGTAGGCATGTATATATTATATTTCACGCTAGTGATCATTGGAAAGGAACTCTGCGACTGATTATAATTTTCAGTTCTGTGTCTGCCTGTATCATTTACCTTTGTGTTTGCATACCTTGTAGACAATTGAGATAACCTCTTATTAGATTTCTGTTGATTGCAGTGAGCAGAATATGGCAGCAATTGCCCTGATGTTCCCAATCGGAGATGATGCCACCTACCATAATGTACGTTTAAATAGGAACTCTTGTTTTTCTTTCCCAACTTTGGAACGACTCTTTGGAAGATGTGAATACGCAGTTATTTAAACTTAAAAAAATAACTGCATTTTGTGGATGGATAGTTTCCACCTTTTCACATTGGGATGACCCTTTCTGTTTCCCGCAGATGGGCGGGTGTCCGGAAGCCCCCGGAGTTTGCAATTCCACAAATTGCTTCGGGCATGAGGTGGACCTCATGCACTTTGAAATAAATCAGGCAATTCCTGGTCGCTTGTACGGTGCTAACATTGTTGACAGCGTGAATGGCACCGGAGGAGATCGGTACGATTTATTGTGCTCACCCAAACTTATCGTTTTTGTCCAACTGTTCATATCCTCGAGGTGTTTTCCAGCTACTTTTGGTTTAGAGGTTAAAGATTGGGTTAGGGTGGTGTTGTGCTTTTTATTTTGTATTGACTCTAGACAGTGCGGTTGATGTTGCAGCTTTGGCAAGTTGGATGATGGCTATGCTTTTAATCCTCACTGTCAGTCTGTCGATGGCTTGACGCCTAGCGGTGCGGTTCCTACTCTTTTGAATCAGTCGCTGCTGCTCGTCTATATTTTCCTCAGTTTCAATTGCTTTTGAAAGTCATGCATAATGGGCTTGCGCAAGACTGGAGGCTAGTTATACAGACAGAAGACTAGTGTTACTTCTGTGGTGCTAGTGTTGGAAACTGTTTTAGATGGTCGAATGAGAGAATTTATAGAGGCGCCTTAAATTTGGCTAACATGATAAGTGGATTGTTACACCTATTGACAACCTAAGCTTCATTTGCAGGAGAGGTAACCGTTGGTGGCCTGAATAACTGGCGTGGATCTTGGACTCACAGCACTACAGATACAACATATGGTAATTCCTTTTTTGAAATGATTGTTAGAGAAATAACTTGTCGCATTGTTGTGAACTTCATGTATCTGTTTTGATTCACTGTTTGACGTTGAGCATTTTCAAATTTTTACGCAGGTCTAGTCGCCTCCGACAGCCCATATGGGACTCTGGACGGTGCTGGGACATACACATTTGAATTTGCAAGGCCATTGCGTACAAATGATGTTCTTCAACAGGTTCAGACGTTCAGACCCTCTTTCGTTTGAGTTTCATTTCGTTTCCATATTTCTTTTGGCATTTCTCGAACGTATTTGTAAACACTCATGCTTATCAAACTTTGTTCAAGAAATCAAGCAGATACTGTGAATTCGATAACAAATCCTTTAGATCCTGGCTAGTTGTTTTTCCCAATCTTCATAGACGCTGATATCTCGCGATCTGTTATACCGTGATTGCAACTGATCCAGCTCACATGTACCAGGATGCTCAATTCTCGATCGGTTCCACACATGGCATGGCGGTTGCCTTCTGGTACCCTGTTGCCGGGGCGATTTGGGAACCTTATCAGCACTATTCAGCAAGTTGTGATTGGTTGCAACTCAAAATCGTTCCCGCAGCATCAAGCTCCTTAAGTACTGACAAAGCTGGGAGCGCACTCGGCACAGCCTCAATATTGATTTCTCTGGCGTCTTTGGCCGTAGCTGTGGCTGTGGGTTGGTGGGTTCGGCAAAGCAGCAGAGTATCGTTTAATCCAATCAGTTCTGACCTATGAGGAAGGGCTCACTTGTATCTTAAGTTTCCATTCAGGTACAGGTACTGTTAGATCAGAGTATCATCATCACAAGTAGTAGTGGAGCGTTTGGGTTAGTTTTCTAACGTTCTACCAATTTTCAATCCATTCTCGGTTTCCTGTTATTTTATTCTCATTTTCGAAATGAAATCTTCTTAGTTTTTAATCTCACAGCATGAACCTAAGGAAATGATCACAGATATGCAACCCGCAAATCAACTTGTTTTCCATCGGTCTTTCCAAGATTTTGATTTCCGGGGCTTTGATTGCTGAAGCTACCAATTTGCTCAAGGTATTTTCCTCTCTGGTTCCTACTTTCCGCATACAGATTCACTCCCATGATGATCACTGTAGTATGGAAGAAGGGGTGCTCTAGCAACAACTGGGATAAAAGCTAGCAAATAGGTTCTTTGTTGGGAAGATCTAAGTCAGCTAAAGTTTAGTACACTGAAATCACCATATACTGTGGGTGCATAATTTTTATGGGTACATTCATCCATTTGGACAATTTATCAATGTTTCATCCATTTGAACAAATTTTCATCAAATTTGGATGAATTTTACCACGGTATTTTGGAAAAATAATTATTACTGTGGCCGTTCAAAAATACCTTGGGCCACAGTGTATGGTGATATCAATGTAGCTAAAGTCATATGTAGGACAAATGATACTAAAATTTGGAAATTAAGGTGTTAGTGGGATTTATGGGGTTGTTAGTATGGAATTCCCATGCATCAAACCTGAGAGTGAGGGCTGTAACTATGTCTGTCAATTAGTAAGCTATGAATGCAATCCCATGCAAATGAAATGATTTGGGGATTGGGGTTCTGTCATTGGCAATATTTTTCATGTGCATGTAAACAATAAACTTCTTGTGATGGCAAATATAGTTCAATTTCGCGCGACCTTCATGGGCAACATTTATGACTTATTCACTTTACTCAATGATATTGCATTTCATATGTGACTCTTTCTATTATTGTATATTTTTCAAATTTCTACACATTTAGACAATTATTTTACATTCTACATAGCATTAAATTCAAGTATAGACCATAGCCATACGTGGAACTTATCAAATTCTCCATACTCCATGGTTTAATTCACTTACACAAGTATTCAACACTTATGGTATTTTTCCACAACTTACCAATATTCCATTCGCCATATTTTCTTTACACATGATGTAAAGAATGAACGATCAAGTTGTTAGCTTGTAGTCTTACTACCCGTCCCTCATCATGTCTGGGACACCTACCACTTCCGCCTTAGGCAATGACATTTTCGGTACATTAGGTACAGTCGTTGACATTATCTTACCATTACATGTACCCACTAGTTCTTATGTTAGAACCTTCACCATAAATAGACTTGAGATTGTTACAACTCAGTCAGAAAATGATCCTAGCATCCCAGAGGCATACCATTTTGAGAGCACATCTAATTATAGTGTATGGTCTTTTTAAATTTAGCATGCTCTTTCCGGCTGTGGAATTTTTGACTATTGTATCACACCACTTTTTACTATTGTCAATCAACAAGAGAAGGTGGCTCGTTCCAAAGTGATGGGGTATTCTTATGAATAATGCCAAAAACTTTGGAATGAAGATCCTGAAGCGATTTACCAAACTTTACGCTTGTTGATTATACCTCAAGCATCAATACAAATCTCAAAGTGGTAACATGTTGATAATTAAGTTCTTTGCCTCAAGGAAGAGTGAGAATACCACAATGGATGTCCACGTGACAGAGGTAAAAAACATTGCCAATTTGCTACAAGAAGTCAATATAGTGTTACTTGACGAGGTTATAATATACTATACGCTTAAGAATCTTCCGAGGGACTATGAACTTGTTAGACATATGCTAATGGAGAATACAATGCTTTCACGGTAGGGCAACGAATTTGCAAAAAAGAAAAGAAAAGTGTACAATATGTAAAACATTAGCCATTACTACGTCATTATTTATATTCAATAATTAGGGAATTTTTTAAAACATATTTAAAATGGAATCTTTTTGAAATATTTTAGAATATTCATGAAATCTTTTGAATATCTATACTCATTTTATGTAGTGTATGTGTGTAACAACGTCCTTTTTTTACACCTTTGGATCTAAATGCTATTATTAATTGTTTTGAAATAATTTATAATTTTTTTTTGACATCCTTTTATATAATTCTTAAGCTCTTTATGAATTTTTTTATAAAAGATACTAGAATTTTTTGAATGCCAAAAAGCCAAGTGTAACTACATATTTTGGCTGCCATTCCATGAAAACATTCAATATTGTTCTTACTTCTTTTGACAAGATGAGATCAATTCTATTGAGTGAAGAGATTACCATTGGCCTAGTTAGTGAAGGGAAGGTAGGAGAGGCTCATGCAATTCAACGCAATTGAGGAAAGAAAATTCCGTCTCAAGCTCGACTTGGTAGTTCCACTAGTTTGACGTCATTAGGATGATTTGAATTGTGATTTTAATATTGTTGTTAATGTGCTATTATCTCATTTTATAGCATTAATGAGCACATAATTTGACGTATTGGTAGTACTACCTTAAGCTCTGTTACAATGAATTGTTGCCATGTTCGTAAGTGGTACTTATCATCTAGTGTTTCAATTTCTATTAGTACAAAGATAAACTAGCAGTAAAAATATGATTTTTGGAATTTGTGTTCATTAGTCCAAATATAGACTTGATCACTTGACGATTTACCAATATGATGATTTTTGATTCTAACTCTCCAATGCAAAAATGAGACAAAGATGTACATGCATCAAAAGGAAAATATTCTATAATGGTTGCGCACCCTCGACCCTGTAGGGCAAAAAAATAAAAAATAAAAAATAAACTAAAATAAAAATTATATATATATATATATATATATATATATATATATATATATATATATATATTTGGGCAGCTAGGTTTGGCCACCAAAGCCAAGGTCATGGCATTAGCTTTGACCTTGGCTGGGGCCATCAAAGAGGATGCGCGGCCGTGCATCCTCGACCTCGTAGGACAAGAATAAAAATAAAAATAAAAAATATAAAAGTAAAATTTGATTTCTTGATTTTTTTGGCGGCTAGGCCTGGCCGCCAAGGCTAAGGTCATGGCCTTGAGCAAGGCTGTCAGTGAGGGTGCGCGGCCTCGCACCCTTGACACCGTAGGACAAAAATAAAAAAATAAAAAAATAAAAAAATTGGTACACTACGGGGTGGAGGGTGTGGTCGCACACCTTCTACACTCTAAGGCCAATAAAATAATAATAATAATAATAAAATAAATAAATAAAAAATTGCCCTAGGGGGTGGAGGGTGAGCGGCCGCGCACCCTCTCTGACAGCCTAGACTTTGCGGTCGTGCACCCTTTATCTCCTAGGGCAAACACAAAAAAGGGGAAAAAAAATTAAGAATTCCTTATTTTACTTCTTGCTCTTCTCACATTCCGCTGCGTTAGCCCTTGCATCTCCCCTATGTTGCAACAACTCCAAGGCACCTTCTCTTTTGGTATGTGTCTTGTTTTCGAGGCTTTTCCATAAAAATGAATGAAATTGTGATTGTAATACAAAGGGAATCGGGAAAATGCGGTTAAAAGATAGTAAAATGTTGGATATTTATTGCACTTTTGAAGGGGTTTTATAAAAGACACTTTGCAAAATTAAAAAAATGCATGAAATTCACATATTTATTATTGAAAATCCAAAATGTATTTGGTTTATTGCTATGCAATGCACTTTTCACCAAAGACAAAAATTGCACCTTTTAAAAAAATTTAAAAAATTGATTTCTAAATTTTTGGGTACAATTAGGCCCCAAAATGGCCGTGCTTGGCCAAGTGCATAATTTACAAATTGTGTGTTAGATTAGGTATGTGACTACACAGATCATTAGTAGCCATGGTAAATTCATTGTGGACTGCTTCAAAAAAGAGTTTTCCAGAATCATACAGAGAGTCATAGTATAACTACACTTTAGTGTTAGGAAATCCGAACATCTCAATCCCATTTCTCTTTTTACTTCTTGTCGTCTCTCTACCTATATATATATGTATATATTTGATGAATCAAACGTAGACCTGTTTGATGATATACTAAGACAAAAATTCTTTAGAGAATCACAAGGTTTTGAGAGCAAATCTCTAAGACATATTAGATCCATTACTACATAGTCATTAAGAGAAAGACGACGATCATATTGAATAAGGTTTTAGAAATACATGGTGCATCGATCTTTACCATATCCAAGGTAAACCACTTATGAGTTCAACTAACGGAAGCTCGCCATATTCTGCTAACCCTTTGGAGATGCCATATCAATAAAACGTTCACATGCGACTAGAGCTTTGGCCATATCATTTACTCCACCAAATTCATCGGTCAAGGGAGGCATGAGTATCATGCCCAACATCCTAGGGCTCTGCGCAACGACCTCCAAGTGACCATTGGACACTGGAAGGATTTTTCCTTCGTGTCTCATATTGGTCTTAAGAGGGGCATTGATTGCTTTTTTACAATTATTCTGAAAGAGTGAATCTCTAGAAGATTCACCATCCAACAAAACTGACAACGAATGAAGTCCACCAAACTCAGAAGGCTATCTACAATGCTTGGATATGCGAAATACATACACTACATGAATTAACTTCTATGATCGCAAGATTGCACATTTCAATCAAAAAAGGAAAAATGCAATTGAGCGGATTGTTCTCGCAAATTCTTTGTAGTTTTCCATGTTGGTGAAACCAATAACATTCTAGTTGTACCACAATACTCTTTGGCTATAGTTATGTTAATAACTCGGTTATGAAGCTTCCAAGTATAGTTCTTTAAGTAGCATAGGTGAATATAGGTACCTAAGTAAGTTACAACCTGTCATACATGTCATTAATCTACTAACGCAATAATTTTGGATTCAATAGTTGAGATAATTATTTGTTGACATGTTGCATCTTTATTTAGCCACTCATTTCAATTTTGATATAAATTTCAATTAGTATTATTCCATCCACTATGCCTAGAAGTTTTTTTGTATAAATTGTGACACTTATTTGGAATTTCCACACTCCAAATTTGTTACCAAAAAGTTTTTCAATATGAGTGGAGAGACTTATAAGCTCTTATATACATAACATGAGTCACATTTGTGTGAAGTTGGTTTTGATCTTGGTTGTTTACTACTTCTTTACGATACGGTGTTGGAATTTGACCTGTCTATGGATCCCAAAGTGAGATTTATCCTTCCATAATATTGGATTAGAGAATGAAGAGCATAAAATAAAAACAAGATTTGAATCTGATTGCTATTCGAGCTTACATAAATCTTTATCAGTCTACGTAGCTTATATGCAAAGAATCAAAGTTAGAAGATGTAAGGGATTTGGTAGTATAAATTTTCAACACTAGTCTTCTGCAACCAAAATTTGGCAGAGACGTGAGTACATAACCTAGAGGAAATACAAGAACAGACTTATAAACTCAAATCAGCTCACACCTAGATTTTGCATAAGAGCAGTATCTGTTTCATTTTATTAATAAAAAAATAAATAGGCAACATTACACTCACTTGGCTGAGTCCTTAAGCTAATTAGGCAACAATCGATAAGAGCAATGCTAACAAATAATCAATAGTTAATCATTGGATGCTAACTATTAACCCCTAAGCGCTCAAACGACCATTTTCTGGTCACTGCCCGAATTTAACGGGCTGCCCGGAACAAAAAAATATTGTTTTGAAAAAATAAAAAATATTTTAAAATACTACATGAAGTCTACTTTCCAACCCAATTTGAATTATGGCAATCCAAGTTAAACTCCACCCGGGAGAATTTTTCAAAGTAGATCATCGCAACATTGTCTTAGTGTTATAAAATTTGCTATTTGGGGAAAGTAATGATGATCCCTCCATCATTTCTTTTGCTTTTTATAACACATCCATGTTTTGTCCAATACCCCTCGGGCTTTTAGGGGTTAACAAATTGATAATTTTGGCTAATTTTGTTTATACTTGCTCTTTATCGCTCAAATGACAATTTTCAACATCTATAATTTTTCCAACGTCCATTTGGACATATTCATTATACACCTTCATGTGCCTTTGAATTTCCAATAGTAAAATCCACGTCCTTTTGCATTTGGATAAAAAAAAGTGTGAAATCAATGTTTGGATCCACCTTCAAAGTCTGTTTACCCCTCTAAAATTTATGATTTTTGAAAGGACAAACATCTCTTCTAAATCTCCAATAACACTATTTTTTCTTATACAATTGGCAAGAACTAGTTGAAAAATCTTCCAAAGATCATTGCAAAAACTCGTGCAAAAAATCACACTTTGACATCCATAAGGTACACCAAACCTACTACCACCATGTTTCCACTGTTGCCCTCATATATTGGTGGTGTACATTCCAAACCAGAAAATAATGTCTACCATCAGTACACGAGAGCGGAATTGAAAACATGGTAGTTGTAGGTTGCTGTACTGTACTTTGGTGTCAGCGTTTTTTTTCTGGCTTCAAAAGTTGCTGGCAGCTGCTGCCAGCAACTTTTTGAAGCCAGGAAAAAAACACTGCTTGGTGTACCTAATTAGAATTTTGAAGAAGAAACAAGGATGACACGTGTTCCAAACTGGCATGCTGAGGTGGCATCAGTCCTTCCATAAAGCCCGCTTTCACACCTCGCGCAAGGAGAACTCCGCCGCGACTGCAGCAGCAGCAGCGGAGGAATACGAGACGGCTGCAGGAATGCGGGGTCTCATCAGTCGGTCCTCCTCGATCGCTGCTGCCAAACTGCGATTGATCCCGCGAGCAAAGCAAACAAACAACTCCTGGGATTCCTGACATCACATTGGCATCATTTCCTTTTGGCCGATTGCGCCTCTGGGTATCCTGCACGATGCTATTCTCGTTGCCAGATGCGGCCAAAGGCCGGATCCCGTCAACAAGGAACCTTGCCTTTGTGCGTCTCGGGCTTCGCCCTCGGGCGTTGACTGCGTTCACATACGGATTTAGCCGTTTTTGAACCTTTCCAATGTTATCTCCACTGTTTCAGTATTGTGGGTATTAGCTTGGATTGCTCGAAACGGTGAGCAGCGATGGCGGGTCCTGTAATGCAAACTGCGGATCGGAAGATGGGCAAGACGGAGTCGAATTGGTGTGCAGCAGTAGAGTCCGGGACGGGAATCACAATCACGTCCATCTTGTTTTCACGGCGCGTGCCTCTGGCGGACCTGGAAGGTTCCCTGGCCGACCTCCTGGCGCTTCATCCCCGCCTTCGGTCCGTGATTGTTCAAGAAGGGAGCCAGCTTCTGTTCCGCACACCAGTGGAACTTTCTGTGCACGTTGATGAGATTTCGAGCAACGAGCCATGGCACTTGATCACAGAGGAAGAACTCAACACGCCATTTCCGAAAGAGTATCCCATGGCGGTTTTCGTGCCGAAGCTGTACCTGCTTCCGAATGCTTCCGTTCTTGTTCTTCGTTTGCACGCCGCTGCGGCCGACATGGCCAGCACTGCCACCATTGTCAAGCACATTGTCAGCTCTCTGCACAAGAGGTTGTCCGGTGAGATTGTAGGCGATGGTGTTGAAGGGGAGATGGTTGCACTGCCGTCTGTGGAAGAAGGCATTCCGCCGGGGCAAGCGAACAAGCCGTTTTGGGCGCATGGGGTGGACGTGGTTGGCTACGGCTTGGTGTCGCGTCGACATGCGTATCTGCCCTTTGAAGACACGGACAGCGCTCGCATGTCAAAGCTCCTTCGCGGCGGACTGTCTGCTGAGGCCACCAATTTGCTCCTCAAGGTAATCTTTCCTCTTATGCTACCACATCTTTTTGCATTCCACTTGATGATAGATAGATAGGAACTCCGGTCCTCTTTCGAGGCCGGTTGTGAATAAAGTGTCTGTTTGACCCACCCAAGGTACAATGTCCACTGGAGAAAGAACCAATGGTGTAGGACTACTCCCTTTTGGAAGGTAAATACTATAGTAACCAACAACCATTAACCAAATTGTCAAAATAACCAAGAATTTGATAATTAAGTAATAAAGAAAGAGTATGCTTGGGTTTTAGGCGTGGACAAGTCGTTGTATAAGGTTTCTATTTCTCTTTCCATTCCACTTGACTCTCATGCTCATCACCTTCCTTTCATTGATGTGATTCAAACCCGGTTCTGCATCGAGGATAATATTTTCCATCACTTTAAGCATTTCAATGTGCTTTTATTGGGAGACCACTATAGAGAGATCATTTGGAGTAAACTCTCTTGAGATCAATTGTTCAAAATGGGAGGTTGTAGACCATTATTGAAGGGACAGTAGGCGAGCCCATTTTCCATTCAAAGATGAGTGGCTGTAGACTACATGTTTGCACCCAATTTGCTACTTGAAGGCCAACCGAGTGCGGATATAGATGAGTTGTTGTTGTTGGTATAGGACGATTTTAGTATCCTCTACCTTCCGTTTGAAACAGGAGAAATTTCTGCAACGATGCATCATCATCATCTCATGATTGTTACAATTGTGCACAGGAATGCAAGAACCAAGGTGTGTCCCTGCATGGCGTGATCAATGCTGCAGCGCTCAAGGCAGTGGCAGCGTACAAGCGAGTGGGAGCTAGAGGCGAGCACTACGGCACAACTGTGCTCCTGCAATGTCGGAACCTCCTGCAGCCCACACTCCCAGATTCCTCCATTGGTAAGCAGTTTGCGTTTCAATACTATTTGCGTCACTTTAACCAGTTTAACCAATATGCAGGAGTGTGCTTTCATAGGGAGATCAGTTTAGAGAGATCGCTGTGGGTACAAGAGCTAAACTCTCTTGAGATCAAATTTTTATCACCATGTATGAATTTCTTATACAATTTCAAAGTAGGAGGTTGTAGATGAGTGAAAAACCTCATTTCCACTCCAAGATCAGCGGCCCTATCAATACACATTTATCCAAGTCATGTTCACACCACTTGCTAATACGTCCAACCAAGTGCATGAACAGATAAGTTGCTGTTGGTAATATAGGAGACAAGATCAAGTCCCTAATAGTTTTAGTTTCCTCTACCTTAGAACAATAATTTATTGTGGTGGAATGCATGATAGATAGGAGATCATAACTCTTATAGCTTTCACCACTACATGGCATATTGCGGTTGGAAAAGAAGAGAAGGGTTTAGGGTCATAAGCCCCACAGGTCTCTAAGATCGGACGGCCCTAATTTAGACTAGAGGAGAGGATTATCTATTATATAATACAGACTGTACATGCATGAACACACACAAGGACGGTTCTGGCACTAGAACTCCCAGGGCGCCACGGTATTCACATACATGCAATGAAGAGCAACTCACATGATGTAACAATGTGGTCCTTGTGATGCCAGGTTTCTATCATGCAGCTCTGATGAGGACGATTCACACAACGGAGCCGGAGCCGTTCTGGGAGCTGGCAAAGCGGTGCTCACAGGACTTCGACACGGCGATAAAGAACCGGAAGCATTTCACGGACATGGGGGACTTGAATGCACTCATGGTGCAGGCGATGCGGTTTCCTAACTTGACTCCGAGTGGGAGCCTGCGCACGTCGGTTCTGTCCACCATGTATGACCCCGTGGTGGAAGACCTGGCGGACGACGTGGCTGCGGCCGTGGGCGTCCAAGACTACCTGTCGTGCTCCTCCACTCATGGGATGGGTCCTTGCCTGGGCCTCTTCCCCTTCCTGCGCCACTCTGCTCTTCAATTCTCCTTCATCTTCTCTGAGCCCCTCTACTCCCGTGTCCTCATGCAGACGCTTGTGGATTCCCTTCTTTCCTACCTTTCTGAAGAAGAAGATTAGCCTTTTTCTGGACTAGATCATGCTCATGAGAATCATGCACATACACATCCAACTCTGTAGTTTTCGATTCATCTAAATGCTTAGAATGAGGAGCAATATAATAATCCTTTTCTAACTAGCCCACGGGACATCCAAATCTTTAGTTTTTGGTTGATCTAAAGTCTTAGGAGTATTATGAATTATAATCCTTTTCTGACAGTGAAGCGGTTGCTTTGAACTTCGGGCTTGGTGTTATGTACGAGATAATTGGTTGAGGGGTCCGAGATTGTTATTGGACATAACCCTCTCTGCCAGACTGTTAGATCTGTGCAGGGGGATGGGGTTATGACTTTAGACCTTCCTCCTGCTTTTGAAGATGAAAGTGACAGGAGAGGTTTATGTGAATTCATAGGCACTAGTTTAGTTGCAAGGCATTGGGAAATGTGAACGTCCCGTGCGAGTACATGGACTGTTGTGAAGAGCGGCATTTTGGCAAGGTCAAAATTTAATGACTTGTCGAAGTTAACAATGGCCGATCATGTACTGGTGGGATCAATTTGATTTAATCAAGCCATGGGTGGCAACGACGTGCACATTGCATGTCAGCTATTGTAATATGCTTGCTAGGTTCAGTTACAGAGCATCCTTTTGCATTTTGACTAGTGTCCAGCTTGTACGCAGTTGCTCTTTTAAATTACGTTTCTCCTGATTAGTACCAAAGTCACACTGGGAGCCTGCCAGAGGAACTAACTCACTCCTGCAGAGATTACCTTTAGAAACTCAAGGTTGTACTAATGCCATATATGGGGCATGTGATTTGAAACTGAGAAATAAATTGAATCCTACCCCAACACATTTATCCATTGGGTTCAAGATGCACATCTCATGTGACAGTAGTACTGTTAGTTGCACCTCATGTGGAGCATTTTGGGGAACCCGTGCACAAAATTGTTCAATGAGCTCATTGAGTGATTTTGTCCCAGTATTGTACCCACACTGTAGGTTCGTACAAAAATAATTATTTTTTACTTTGCCAAAATTTATTTTGCCAAGTGTAACCCATGAAATACCGTACGTTAAAGGTTAGTTTTGTCACCTAGGCAAGTGTCGAGATAATATAATTTTAGAATTTCAAAATGTACGAAATGCCATTTCTTAATTATGAAAATTTTAGAAAATTTACTAATTATGGCGTTTCAGATTTCACAAAGAACTAAAGACATTCAAATGATTTATTTTTTTATGTTTTTTGGATTTTGGTCTACAAATTTTTCATATTTTAAACATACTTTGATTTTTTTTTAATTATTAAAAAAATTAACTTGACCTAGCGAGTAGTCTTGAATCTTGATGTCACCAAAATAATCAAATTCTTCCCCATAGCTTGTACAAACTTGCTC
Organism: Pohlia nutans; assembly: GCA_022496805.1. NCBI lineage: Eukaryota > Viridiplantae > Streptophyta > Bryopsida > Bryales > Mniaceae > Pohlia > Pohlia nutans. Next base: position 26,901,153 of record CM040085.1, on the reverse strand, counting down.
TGTAGGTACAGACCATCTGGTATTGTACTTTACTCAACATGTCCTAAGGTAGAGGCACCTTGAACCTTGAATGCCCTTGAACGACAATCTAGACTTCCCTTGCAACTGTAGCAAGCTGAATCTACTGCAACAATTTTTTTTTTTTACTCGTCCAAATTTAGTGCATCCAATCATTGCTATTTCACTGTACCTTGGAACCGTTTTTTTAAGTTCATGTATTCACAAAATTGTATACATGAACATTCAGGAATGAGTCTTTCACTACAACATGAACACAGTATGCCAATATCCGTTTCAAAATGACTCAACAAAAGGATTAGTCTGGAGTCTAGACTCTCCTCTAGTTTTGAGGAATTGTGTTTCTTCACATCAATGAGCTCGCTTCATGCACTATAATCATGTGCACAAAAAGAATCTGAATTTTTTTCGTTGATTCCAAGGGTGTTCAGACAGGTTCTCGAGAATATAATGTGTCCAATTTCTTGTATTCTTATTTTTTTCAGTGGTCAAGCAGACATGCTTCATTTCTGTGATCTGCACGAATTTCAAGCACATTTGAACTGACCCTGAAAAAAAGGGAGGAACTGAAATGCTAGAAGTTCAAATTGATCAAAATGAGATAGATATGTTCCACATTAGACTGTAGGGTGTTTTATCCAGCACGTACATGGGAGGCTGGTTGGGTCCAAGTGTCATCCCCTGTGGAATAGTATATCTTTACTTTGCTGCAGTCTTTGGGTTTAGTCAAAGGCACGCTGCCATACTGTTTCAAGCTTCACTACAAGGAGAAGGCGTCGCTTTTCACTCGATAGGTGAGTCAAACGGCGCCACTTTGCACTCAATTCCCAAGCGCTCAAGACTTGGTGAAGGCCCGTTCACATACACCATTTCTGTTGCACGAATGCGTGCGTTAGATAACTTTGAAGGAATATGAGGTGAATTTAAAAATCTAAAATAGGCAGAAAGTAATTACACTACCGCATGACAGAAAGCAACACAACGCAAAAAACGAATGTGACTATACTTGCGGCAATGTATTGTAGTTGCACAATGCACAACAGTAGTTGCAGCAGGAAAAGACAAAGTTTTGAATATTTTTGTGTTTCTTCATTTTACCTCCCATCCTTTCAGGAACGCAAACGCAACAGTGGCACTAGGCTGGTGTGAATGGGCCATGAGTGTGATTCGTCACGATGAACAAGTGTGTACAGTGAACTCTGACACTGTTTTGAGTGAGAAGCAACGCCTTTGCTAGTAGTGCTTCCTCTTATGCTCAGAAGCTATGCTACGTTGCAACATGAAATACTGTATGGGATTTGTGTCTCAAAACTAAAAGCCTATTCGATAGTACAATATCACACTATTGAACAAATTGTTGATAAAGCTCTAAACTCTAGGTGCTGATAAAACCCCCTTGCCACCAATTGAACCCTCAAATAAAGACACATTACATTCAATTAGGTAAAATGTACTCAAGTTCAGCACCCACCAAATTGTAACACCACAAATTCTTGTACGATATTGATTTTGAGAATGTATACTGCTCAACATCAGTTGTAGGCCATGTACTAATAAAACTTTGAAATAACACATTCTCCACTGCGTTGAAATCCTCTAACAAGAATATTTAAAAACATGAGCACTATAATAGTATAGTTACTTTACTCAGTACTTCAGTTCTGAGAGACATTTTGTTATTCTCAGAAAATTGCAGCACCAAGAGTTTTCCTACTACCGTACCCGGAACCTGGCAGGGTTGATAAACAAATAATTATAAAAAGAGAGGTCCAAATTTACAGGAAATTACTTTTTCAAAAAAAAAGAAAGATTATCTATGCTGAAATAGAGAATTTTAGAGAATATTAGCATCATTTCGGCAAAAAATTTAAATATTAGGTATGAGCAGTCGAACCTGCCTTCCAAGTAATGTACAAGACTTACGAAACTGGAAGCTCCAAATTACGGTTTGACAATCAATTCAACAAAACTAAGGGGATGTAAGTTAACCCTTAAACGACAATTTGGGTCCTGGGTGGGCAGCCCGGAAAGAATCTAAATTTTTTTGAATTTTTTTTTTTTTTTTTTTTTTTTTTTTTTTTTCAAAAACGGCTCTGCAGTGCACTGCGGCATGCACTGTAGCACTGCAGCACTGCTGAACTTCAGCTGCCCCAACCTCAAAACTTGTTCAATTTGATAACTTTGATTGCTTACCAACGATTCCACAATCTCTCAAATGAGGCGAAAATTTGGAATCTAGATCGCTTTTTCAGTAGCTTTCCAACGCAACAAGTCTCGCTTGATTTGGTTGAGAAATGAAACCTCTGTCTCCAATTATTCCAATAAACCAAGCCCCTGGGGCCGGGGTTGACGTTTAAGGGTTAAGGAGACGGCATTCAAGAAAAAGCATTCGAAGATGGCAAACTGGAAAAACCAATGCAATTGACAAAGTACGAATGCAATGAGAGGTCGATGAATTGACATTCCAGTGCTTGCAGTCTTTGCAATGGGATGGCGTGGTCCGATTGAACCCTAAGAGCAAAACTCCAGTGGATGCAACCGACGACCACAACCCCGACCCCCGACTCTAAATCCTACCCAAAAAAGACCCTAGGGTGCCCAAAATGGAAATTTCAGAAAATAGGACCCATGGGTGAATAGTGCTTGCATTAATGTTGAGGGGATTTCGAGTCGGGGACCCCGACGGCACCGACCATTTACTTTACAATTATTCTCAGGTAAAACCGTAAAACCCTCTTCCATACCTCATCAATAGAATTTGCTTCTAGACGCAGATCCGACATCATTGTCCACAATTCATCATGTTTCTTCCATAGCTTCTGTAGATACTACCATACGATGTGAATTTCTTCTTTGAGAGGACACTTCATAAGTATAAGGAAACCAAAAAGTCCAGGTGGTTATATATTATTATTATTATTATTATTATTATTATTATTATTATTATTATTATTATTATTATTATTATTATTATTATTATTATTATATTTATCATGTTTGCAAAAAATAGAACTCCACTAAAATTTTGACATTCTTCTACTTCGAACAGGATTTTGATTCTAACAGTGGGTGTTTATTGTTTCTACTTTAACCTCTAAAGCACCAAGGATACGTGATTTTAAATGATAAATTCAATTGATCATATTGTGATAAATATAAATCAGATGATACCAAATTTTATATCAATGAAGAACATTACATGTGTTGATTTAAAAAAACAAACAAATTTAAACAAAACTGGAACTTTACATAAGTTCTACTTAAAAGTGCCAAGAAAAACATGAGACCCAATTTGGACTTCTTGGTCCTTTTTGGGTTTATATGAAGAGCTGCAAGTTCAACTACCCTCAGAAAAAGAAAAAGCAGTGGCAGGTGCAGCCTTTGGCACTGCAGAGTGGGACTTTACAGTAGAAGGGATTCCTATGGGGATGAATTGTGACACAATGCAAAAATTCAGAGGACTTTTGTTTGCAATGATATTGACTTTCATTTGTGCCCCCAAAAAATAAAAATTAAAAGAATTCAGAGGACTAAAGCACAACGTAAAGAACAGAAATCTTGGGATGAATAAATTAGGCCAACAGAATATTGGTAACATCATTGATACCGTAGTACATGGGTGGTTTGCTTTGACGTTTAAAGGTTAAGGTTACTTTTCTACCAACTACATGCTAACTTTGAATGATAATAGAGCATTTTTGTGATGCTCATGGCTCCCACCTAAAAGCGGTATTGTATTTTCAGGGCAAATTGCTTTGAAAATTCATAGAAATTACAAATTTTATTGAAAAATGTATGATTTCACTTAGATTCAACTCTACAAACATGTATCTTTCTTTGAAAAAATTTGTGGCACACTTAGTCTTTTCTCCAAGATGTTTAAATTGCTTAAATGGATGGTAATAGGCCGGTAATTCTACCTTAGAGAGGTTGGGTTGAGTGTAACCTTCCAAGTTTTGAAACTAACACACAAACTTTTCATCCATTGATAAATCTGAGTGGTGATAAATCTGAGTGGAGACAAACCCAAGTTACATTATATTTTTCTGATAAAAATTGTAATTTCTATGAAATTTTTATGTGGCATGTCATGAAAATACAAAATTGTTCATAGATAGGGGTAACGAGCATAGAAAAAGAAATCCATAATCAAACATTATATGGCATATGGCCCATGTATGAGTATCTTTGAACCGCCCAAATTATATCCTAAAACTGATTACCTTGAAGCACTTCCTTGTTGAAAGCAAAATTCAATCCTAATTGTCAATCTGATGTGATAATGTATGAATTTCACTTTAGAAAATTGGTCGCATAATATTTTGTTTTGGACCCCGGGTGACGGTAACTGTGCATTGCATTGTTAAGTTTGGTAACGGTGCAGTGCACTATTACGGGCATAAATTTATCCCATGCTCAATGCCGATGAAATTTATCCCATGGGCTTTTTATGAAATAATAACCTAAAAAAAGTAGTTTTCCTTAACCAAAACAAGCGAGGATTGGTGTGTTGAAAAGCTACTAAAAAAGCGAGTTAGTTTCTCAACTTGTGCCTCATTTGGGAGATTGTGGAATCATCCACAAGTAATCAAAGTAATCGATTTGAACAGGAATCGAGGTTGGGCAACTTTGGTCATTTTTAAAAAAGTGCCGTAGTGCAACAATGCTACAACAGTGGCTGGCCAGCAGAGCCGTTTTTTTTCTTTTTCTTTCAAAAATTTAGATGCCATTCAGGCTTCCCCACCCAGGCCCTCTGGATGTTAAAGGGTTAAACCACCCTATGTACACCCAAATCCATCCATTTAAACCCAAGGAATCACCTACTTGATTGCCCGTGCTACATTGGCTTCCTTCATTGCCTATGCTAAATTTCTTCCTTCATTGCCTTAAAATTTAATCCTTCAATGTCCCGATTCAACACTGTTTTCAAAGATTCGTTATAGAATGTTTGATGAAAAACAAAAATGGAGTGGATTTACAAAGCAAAGTTGTGAATGTCAATGTGAAGATCACACTCTTTACGGTTGGATTCATCATATTTTTTTATTAATATTTTTAAATCAGTTTTGCAAGGTTTTATCTTGAAATTCAATTAAAAATTCCAAATTAACACAAATTTAAAAAAAAAATATTGTAATGAAATTGGAATAACATGCACTACAAGATGGTATGGTTTCCATTATTTGATTCTACTTATTTTGGAAAATCATGTCTAAGGTCTCAGATAGATAGAAACTCCGACCCTAATTCAAGGCCGGCGTGAATAAAGTGTCCGTTTGTAATGTCTAAGGTCTCACTTTTTGAACTAAGAATGAAACTTGACATAAACCAATTATGTTGTTTTTCAAAAAATCACAATACAGTATCTTATTTTGAAGATCCATATTGTACAAATGATAGTGAACTAGCACAAGAACCAAAAGAAATTTGGATGGATGAAAAAATATACATGATGTAGTGTTGAGAAAGGTTGCAATCTGTTTGTCGTTCATTATATAAACGAAGGCGCGTCAAAGGGTTAACCACCACTTTGTGATCTCATCATCATTCATTGTAGTACTTAAAGTTGCCCCATTTGCACTCAATTCCACCTATCACTTAGTGCATTTAGTAAGATGGAAATGAATAAAATCTAGAGTGGAATTGGGATCACTGATAGGGTGCAGAATTGAGTCTTGGATGGAATTAACCCTGGAACGCCGGCACGGACACTTAGTGTCCTTGAATGAAGAAAACAAGGCAGAAAGTGCTTTGGGAAACGTTTTTCATCAAATTTTCATCCATTTTGTAGATGAAATTTGTAGTTGCTATCTACATTGATAGCTTTTGCTTCTACAAGGTGTCAATATTGGGTCTCAATTGTTAATTGAATAATAAAAACGCACCGTGGTGTAGTGTATTTTAAGTTTTGAGGATCTTTTTACCAAAACTCAATTTAAACCATTAAAATGATGTGTTTTGAAATTGAGCATAACTAGCAATATAAAGTTTACCACATCTGGTTTCTATATCAATTTGAGTTTTGGAAAAATTTAAGTTTTATATTTTTTATTATGATCACAAGTTGAATACCCATTACCATGGGATGCTTATTTTTGCTAATTTTACGGTCATGGTAAAAAAAATTCTACCAAAATGATCTTCATTGTGATTTACACCCATGGTAGAAATTTTGGCGTTATTTAACATATATTGTAATTGATATGAATTTCCTTAGCATTCACTTCAAAAAATTATAATAATTTCAATTTTTCACATGGATGTATGGATATTTTTTGACATGCAGTATGCACATGTCTTCATCTACTAAAATTAAAATATTGAATTTTAATGTTAATTACAGTGCCAAAATATATAGCGGAATGTGATTCTAATTCCATGGTAATTCCACGGTAATAGGTCCGTCCTTTAGGGGTTAAATATGTCCACCTTATTTGCAATTGTCAGTTTCAAAACTTTGGAAGCTTCACTCCAATTTGAAAGAGGCCCACAAGTATTCTTGCAAAAACTCACTCACCCTTCTCTATGCATCTTTGCTGTATATCCCGATATTAGCATATAATTATTTTCACCATGTCCATGTCTTAGGTAAAGCAACCCGGCAATTAAAAAGGCAATCCAATTAAAAAGACAATCCAAATTTTAAATTTTTTTACTAATAGCTCTTTGGAGCCTAAAGAATGAAGTAAGGTAAGATTACTTATTGTCGTGGCCAAGGCCAAAAGTGTCCCTATTTACAAGTGTCCATCTCCAAACGAAACTCTTAAAAACCCTAAAGAGTGTAGTAAGGCAGGATTCCCCATTAAACACAAAACATTCCTGTTTACAAGTGCCCTTCAATTTTTATGCTAAAACGTATGAGGCTCATAAATAAGAATTATTTTGGGTTGGGGTACGAATGGGTAAGGTACACCAATCTATTATCACCATGTTTCCAATTCTGTCCTCGTGTACCGATAGTAGACATTTTTAGTTTGGATGTACACCAACAAAACATGAGGGCGAAATTGGAAATACGGTGGTAATAGGTTGGTGTATCTTAATCCTACCTTACAACTCATCGGCCGGATTATCAAATTGTCCATAAGATTGTAGAAAATTACTTGCATGGATCAGAGTTGTCATGTTTGACACTTTTTTCCAACTTGACGTTGTATTGGACATTCGACGTCGACTGTCTATTTAGATAAATGTCGAATATATTAAAAAAATTGGATGAAATATTCCCGAATATCCAAGAATACTCTATGCATATTCTAAAAATATGTTAAACAAGGGGGTCTACTAGACGTTTTTGAGGTCGTGTTTGACACTTTGTATAGTGATTGAGTATGGGCCGGTTTACATGACGGGCCAAGGCCAATTTGGAGCTCTGACATGCTTGAATCCTTGTAGTTGATTGGTTGAATTCTCGAAATCAACCCCAAGGGCTTTACATGGAGTCAAGGACATTCCCTAAAATTCATATTCTAATGGGCTGAAATTACATTCTAATGCACTAAAAACAAAATTTGACACAACCCTAGAAAAGAGAATTGGGTTGAATCAAAATGGAAACCCAATTTACTTCCCTTGGGCCATGTCAGAGCTTCCTCCCTTCTTGGCCTCAGTCAATATTTCCTATGAATCCGCTTCAAATTTAATTGACCTTGGCCCGTCATGTAAAGCGGCCCTAAGATAAGTTGGATCAACCCTGGCATGGATGGACGGTTGGTGATTCCGGAATCTTACTACAATAGATACATTGATTTCCTTTTAATCCCTAAATGCCTGACCCTATCACCGTGGTGGAAAACTTTAGATTGTAGGCTATCTTTCACCATTATTATTGAATCAAAACGTAAATTTCATATTTTTCCTACATGAGACCAAATGTCAACTACAATATATAATTTTTTCAAAAAATTTAATGCAAAATTTAAATTATCATGATTTTTCGAAGTGATAAAAGCAAAGAAAATTCATATCAATTATAAAATATATTTTAAAAATATAAATTTTTTACATAATGTGTAAATTACAAAGAAAAACATTAGTTTGTTTACCGTGCTCAAAAAATATTTCTAAATTTAAAAATACAGTGAAAAAACCTAAAACCGTGGAACATTGTGGAGGAGCCACGGTAATACACCCTGAACTTGTAATTGCTATAAATCATTCAATTTTAGGAATTTTTCAAATTTTCAAAAATGGAGTGGAAACTAGACTTTGTAAGCTACATTTCATTAGTTAAGCTTGAATTCAAAAAATATCATCTCGATGGGCTAAATCGCATTTCAGCTGCAGAAAAAGATGATCAACCAAAATTGGTCATTCAGGCGTTTAGGGGTTAATCTGCACATTGAAATTTGCAGCCACTTGCAAAGCAGGCAGGACAGCGTTGGGATCTAGTCCGTCCCTGCAAGGCCGCTATTGGCAAGGTTCCCAGCAATCCTGTGGGCTGTGGGCAGGACCGCAGGACAGTACCAGAAGGGCTTCAACTGCAGTTGCTAATAAATTATTAATGAAGAGAACGGTCCTGTGGATGCTATCTCACGAGAATTTCACCTGACGATTTCTATGATTCCCAAAAGGTTTGTTAGTAACCACTGCCTTATGCTCTTAGATTTGTTTTTCAGTTCTTTCCACAGCTGGGAGCATGTCTTGTGCAACTACTGAATTGCCTTTTGAATTGGGGCTCGAACACAACACATTCAGATGGCTTTATATGGTAGCTCATACATGTAGTCCACAAATTTAACAAACATTCAATCCTAACCATACCACTTGCTGCTTGCAACAAGAGTCACAGATGAGCTGAATCAAATATATTGTAAAAGCACTGCCAGCACTTGCGAGAGGCCGGAAGCTGTGCATGTTACACAATTTTTTCCTAACTACGTACAGTGTTGCTGAATCTCGAAAAATGGCAATCAAATCATGACAATCAAAATCGTCTCACAACTATTTGGTACAAACCTAAGACGTAAAAGACAACAGTGGAAGACGAACCATACCATTCAAATCGGTGTGTCGTCGTTTCTCCCCACATCTACGCTCCTACCTAAATGACGATTCCTCAATCTGCAAAAGGGAGGCCATCGAAATCCTTGAATGAGTCCCGCGATAAGGACAGCGTTCTCAACTATGTAGTATTTCATAGAAAACAGAGAGTCCATTCATGACTTTGTTCGAAGCTATGTGCTCCTCTTATCTGTTTGATGCTTTAAAGAGTCGGCGCTTGTACAGCAGCTCTTACTCCTCCATGCATCTCTTGTAGGCGAGAGTGGAGCTAGTTCGGGAATACACAAGCTCCAAAACCTGAGTAGTACAAAGACGACACGAAAATTTTCAGGAAAATGAAAAAAAGATTAAAGCAAAGAGGATGGAACTAATCAAACATTATCAACAAGAAACTCAAAACCTGCAAATCAGCTCAATCGCATAAAATGGTTAAGTTCTATTACTTGGATCGGTGGAGGTTAAAAGGCCTGCGCCATCGAAGGAGCAGCTGCCTCCTGCACCCTTGTAAGCTTGCCAATAATTATTGAAAGCCCAAGAAGCATGGTTGGCAACTGTGCTCGGAAGGTAGCAGGTCTGGTTCGGTTGAATGGCCGTGCAGAAAGCCGCGTTTGCGCCGCAAGCGAAGTTCAAGCCATTCTCCAAAGTCGCTGCATCGACCGCTGCATTGCTGACGCACCATGTGCCGGATCCGGCACTAAGGGGAGGAGTCGCAAGAATTGGTGAAGGGTCGGTGTATGAGCTTTCAGCCGTTTGTCCGGTTAGGTCTATGGAGTAAACTGCTGTAAGGTTAGGGTATAGAAGGCCCCAATTGCGCTCGGAGCTCGCTCCAGGCTTCAAATCTTCATTGAACAATGCAAAAATGTAGGTCGGGATGAAGATGCCGGGCCGTAATGGAGTGCCGACCTGAGTTGTGGACATCACTTTCCGCACCAACCGCCGATTGTAAGCTGCAGCGTTGGCGACGGAAGCACCGGGTTGATTGGCGTCGCCGGCCGAGGGCCACCCTGTCTCTCCCACGGAGATCCGCATATTTGCGAACCCGAGCTGCGTTGAAGCCGCATAAACTGCGTCGAGCTGCGCGTCCATCAAATTCGTGTACGTGAGCGAGCCATCCACCACGTCGGTCGTGGTGCTTGCAGCAAACATTGCGTAGCCGATGCTGATGTCGGTGTTGGTTGAGTATGTTAAGAACGGGTACACATTCACGAACAAGTAGGAGCTTGTTGTGGTGAGGAACGACAGCAGCGGTTGCATGACGGGCATCGCAATGTCGGCGCGGAATGTCCCGGTAGAAGGGGGAAACGAAGTAGCCAAAACATCGAGTGCTACCGCTGTGGAAACCTTAATTTGCCCTGACCACCCGCGGCTCTCGAGAGCAGCATACAGGTTCTGTATCGCTGGGACGAGAGATGTCCATGTTGTTTGATACGTCGTGCCGGTGAAAATTTCGTTTCCAACCAGGATGACCGCGATGTTTGTTGCAGGGTAATAGGTCGCCACGTTCTGCTGAATCCACGAATCGCCTGCGGCCGCGCTTGCACCAACCGCCACAATATCTTCGTTGGGAACTGTCACCACAACCTCCATGCCGCTATTCGCAAGCGCCGTCAGGATGTCTGCATTCGGATTGAACAACTTCACTCTTCCAACTTTCATTGCCTGGATTGCTGCAACTGCGGCGGCTGGACTGGGAAGGTTGTCGCCAAGTGTTCCGTAGTTGATGCCCATGGTGAGCGATTGTTGTGCGTATCCAGCTGCAATTAGATCAAAATAGAAAACATTTCATGAGCAACTTCACTCGGCGAGTCAAAAGAAGTTTGCAAGAAACTAATCAACTGTAATGCTTTAACATCCCCTGTTTCTTCGGTTCTCGTATATCCACATCATCCCCCCTGTAGCAAGTCGAATTCGTGGATTCTCTCATGAGATTTCATTTCGGAAGTGGTATTGGTGATCCGTCGATCAATTTTAGGAGAGCAGCCAATCAACTGAGAAGCAGAAGAAAAGAAGCGTGAATATAATAGCCATGATTTTTGAAGTTGAAGTTTGTGTGTATCTTACCGGCTTGTGCCTGGCATTGCCAAACACTCTGTGTAAGGCACAGCGAAAGAAGCAAAATCGGCAGCATCCTTGAATTGGAATAGTTTCCCTCGGCTGATCCCGTTGACCTCTGCGGTATCTTTTCACAATTTCAGAGCTCAAAAGCTCTATTTAATTTCTTTTAGAAGCAACTATTATCTTACTGTGTTAAAACAAGGATGCGCTTTCCAGTAATTTGTATTTTCCATGCAATTTCTCGGATTAGGACACTCAGCCTGCAGCTTCGGTGTTACGGGATACGAAAACGTCAATCAAGCTGCAGCTGGCCTTCAGCAAAGAATCTCCCGTGAAACAGCTTCCTCGACACAATCACAAATTTTCGAATCACTAATTGGACACTACAAGTCTATTGTTCAACCGGCACAGTTGATAACCTTCCCGCTCAATCAAAGAAAATTTCAAAGCGACTCAACAATACCAGCTATGGCCAAACGACAACGTGAGAACTCTTCACATGAACAGGATCAATCGACTTCAGCTCACAAGCTCATGCTCTTGAAAAATTAACCTCTCAAATGCAGCTGAATGCTGCCTCGTTCACAACTATCAGCTTCGCCGGCCAGCAACCGTGACTGAAGCTACTTGAAAAACGACTGTTTCAGGAACAATTAATCCTTCAAAACAAGCGAACAATTACTCGAGTACTGCTCTTCCGGAGCGAAATTAAAGCAGATGCAGTGAGAACTCGCCGAGATGCGTCTTTATATGCTGTTCAAGGCCGGCGCCTCTCGAGCCTTAGTCTACATCTGCCCGGAGAATGTCCAGCGGCGGCGACGCTGTATCATCGAAAAGGAAAAATAAATAAATAAATTACAGGACAAAGTCAATCAATCAAGGCGTGATTCCGGAACGTTTCCTCCTCTCCCACTTTCCGCTCGATCGCGACGGCCGGGCCGCGAAGACAATTTCAAGGGAGTTTCATTTCAATCGCTCTACTCAAAAAAAAACATTCAATAAAAAAATAATTAACAAAGTTTGTGTCAATTGATTACTCCCTGCGGCAGGAGGAATCAAATCAGGTGATCCCTGTGCCTCGGGTTGCGAAGAGGTCGCGCATCAAGATTCGCCGTGTTTGCTAACCGAGAATATTCTTGCACGACAACTTGACCTCGTATTCCGGCTCTGTGTCTCCTCTTCCAATCCTCTCATCTTCTGCACCAAAACAGCCGGCACCGTGATATATGAGAGAATGTTCAATCAACAAATCAATCCACAAGCGTCATTATGTTACAATTTTGCTAAATCCACAAGTGTAACTATGTAACAGCTTGCACAAGCGTCATTAATTGTGTAACAGTTTGGCTAAATCTACAAGCGTAATTGTGTAACAGTTATGCAAAATTCACAAGCGTAATCGTGTAACAGTTTTGCTAAATCTTCAACGCGTTTTTGTGTAACAGCATTTCTAAATTCGGCCACGAATGTGATGAAGTAACAGGTTTGCTATTAAAAGGCATTGCCGATCGGTGCTTCACTTTTGTCCATGCACGCATGCCTTCGGTTGATCGAAAGGTGAGTTGTTGCAATGGAATTCTCTTTCTTTTTCTCTTTACTTTTCTTTCGGTTTGTTGTTTTGCAATGAAATTTCTTGTCATTTGCAAGGTGCGAGGAGCTCCTGTCAATCAATTCCTCAGTTACGTGCACTGGCGAGTTGCTCAATTGTGCAGGAGCAATAACTTGTTAGGGTATGTGCACCCATAATTGCCACTTATAGCAATTGAGCATATTTACTAAGGAGTATTATCAAACATGGGTTTTTTTTTTTTTTTTTTTTTTTTTTTAAATTATTGGGTTTAGTTTAGTTTAGTTTATTTAGTTTTTTATTAAAAATATTTAACAAGCTTTTGCTTTTAACATCAACTTGGAACAACATATATAAATGACTCTAGTTTAACCCCTCAAGGACCAACTGTTCATTTTTTGAACAATGTAAAGATTCCATCCACGTTTTCTCATCCGTCATGCACTTTTTGCACGGAAAAGAAATACAACAAAATTTTATGGCAAGATAGCTTCATGCATGTGTGATCCGATTAGAAAGGGGATGATTTGTGAAATTTTTATGCCTCATTTCATGTTGCAATGATTCACCAAAAAATTCAAAGATTTTAGTCTAAGTATGCTCTTGAAAAAATAAACTCATAAAATTAAGAAACCAAAAAATCTCCAAAAATCACTAAACTTAGAGTATTACAATTCAACATTTCACAACAAATTTCATTCACAAATTGTCAATGTCTTATTCGTAATTGAATTACAAAATATTTTTGAATTTCAAGTTTCGAATTTTATACAAAAATATTGGTGATAGCAATCGCAGATCTAGCCATATGGATAGAATCTGAAATTTATAATGTACAACTTTTATTCAAACATCAAGTTCAAAATATTCTTCTTGGTTGGGTTTTATGATGCATTTTTGCAAAACTACTAAATTTGGAGAGGGGTGAGAACGTTTAGGAATTCAGCAAACCGGCGTGAATCAAGTGCTCATTTGTCTGTAGAATGTTGCTGGTAGGCTGCGTAGCTTAGGCTACTTAGAATAATTGAGTATGAAGTCATTATTTCTTGGATTCAATAGTGTAGAAGCAAAGAAACTATGATATCTGCACCTATTTCTTGCCTTTCTATTATTGTAATGTTCTGGCATCGACTATCAAATTAGACATGTGTCAAACATGTTGAACAACTTGGATGAAATATTCCCAAATATTTTAAGAATATTCTTCAATATTCCACATATATTTTAAGAATATGCTTGTCTGAGATACAGGAGGTCTATTGACATCGTGTTCGACACTTTGTCAAGTGGTCAAGTAAGACAACCGTGGGTTGCCGGATGCTGAATAGTCAGTATCACATTTTTCCTGGGAGTTCACTGCATTTGCTGTGTTTGTACCAAAGACTTCATCATGCAGAATGGATGATCCAGTGATGATGTCAAAGCCGTTTCATGTGTGAATTGTCAGGTCATTCACATGTGTACCAAAGAGTAAGTGTCTGGAATTCATTCTCAAACTGGTGATGCGCTTGTGAGTACACTGAAATCACCATATACTGTGGCCTGCGGTATTGATGAGAGGCTTTAACGATAATTATTTTTCTTAAATACTGTGGTCAAATTCATCCAAATTTGATGAAAATTTGTCCAAATGGATGAATGTACTCACAACAATTATCCACCAATAGTATATGGTGATTTCAGTGTAGTGATTTTTTTCAATATTTTTAGGCAGTGCAAGTCGCCATTATGTACATCTATGCTCTCCATAATACATGTAAAACATGAATGAATTATAAGTTATTCATCCAAAACATGCAAAATGGAACGATGTCACCCTTTAGCTATATTTTAAATAAATGAAACGCTGTGAAAAAAATGGCCCTAAAAAAATGTTGCAACAGTGAGTGACAATCTGTCAACGCCACAATTGTTACACTGTACATTCCATGTCACCTTCATCTAGTCATTCTGGAAAAGAAGTAACTATTCATCAATAGAGTTATCCGTTAACCCTTTGAGGCCCCTGCGTCCACGAACAGATTCAAGCTCTTCAAATTTCATTCGAATTGGACAGTTTTCATCCACCAAAAATTTTCATGGTTAATTTTTCATGGTTCTTGTGCAAGTTGACTATCCTCTGTACGGTTTGGATCTTCAAAATAGGTTATTATGATTTTTGGAAAAACAACACAAGTGGTTTATGTCAAGTTTCATTCTTAGTTCAAAAAGTGCGACCTTAAAGATGATTTTCCAAAATAAGTAGAATCAAATAATGGAAACCATACCATCTCGTAGTGCATGTTATTCCAATTTTATTACAATTTTTTTTTTAAATCCTTTAATTCATGATTTTAAATTGAATTTCAAGAGAAAACCTTGCGAAATTAATTTAAAAATATTAAAAATATATATGATAAATCCAACCGTACAGATGTGATCTTCACATTGACATTTACAACTTTGCTTTGTACATCAACTCTATTTTTGGTTTTCATCAAACATTTTAGAACGAATCTTTGAAAACAATGTTGAATTTGGACGTTAAAGGGTTAAGTAAGCTTGTGTTTGAGTTGGAAATGGGTGCACTGTTCAGCAAAACTCAGAGAAACGCAAAATCCAACTCTTTAATTCCGGGGCAAATTACACACGCCCAACTAAAGCTGCAGAGATGGTCAGTTACTATTTGGCATTCGGAATTCCACATAGCAGTTTTAGGAGACGGAATCAAGGATCCGTGGCTGTGGCAAATGTTTCCAGGCGGTTTTGATTTCGTGGCCTTCAGAGCTGGGCCTCGTGCTTGCTACATCAGCTTTTTTTGGGTGAGTAGTGACCATGAAACGAAGGCGCCCACTCGTCTCCTTCACTGCATCAACAATCCAATGGCTCCGATGGGCCACGCATCAGCCACGTCGCCGTGTAGCCCGGGATGCGCTTCTAAAAAGCGTACCAATTTATTTTTTATGACCATTTTCAATTGTTGAAAACTTTCATGCCTCTGTTTTTTTTCAAGGTGTTTTTTTTCAAGGTTCAGACAACTCTCCCACTTTTAGGAGCTAATCCTCTCTTTTGTCAAATCCTCTCTTTTGTCACAAGAATTTGTAATTTGATTATGAATAAGATATTGACAATTTGTACATGAAATTTGTTGTGATTGGTTGAAATGTAATACTCTAAGTGTAGTGATTTTTGGAGATTTTTTGGTTGCTTAATTTTATGAGTTGAATTTTTTAAGAGGACTTATACACTGAAATCTTTGAAATTTTGGAGGAATCACTACAAAATGAAATGAGGCATAGAAATTTCACAAATCATCCCCTTTCTAATTGGATCACACATGCATGAAGCTAACTTTCCATAAAATATATAGTAAAAATTTCACACTACAAAAAGTCAATGACGGATGAGAAATTTGTTTTTGATTTTGTACATCGTCCACATTCTGGACGGTTGGACGTTTAAGGGTTAATGATTCCATTTTACATCTTTTGGAGATAAAGTACAGCAATTAGAACTTGGGAGGACCTTCAAATATCATCATGTATGGCCACTCATTATGTTCAGTCACAATTACTATTGTAAATGGAGGGCAAGGTTAGCAAAATTTATTTCTAATCATGAAGGCCAAATTTTTTTAGAACTTTTTTTGTATGGTGGAAAAGAAAATGTTTCCAAAAATATTCTATTGGTTGAACCATATTTTTGAAAAATTTAAGTATTCCGCACGAATGTGCCAACTTTGGCCTCCACCTGGCCTCCACCTACAGTAGTATTAGTTCAATTTAATTTTAATTGGATCCTAGTGGCAAAAAAAAAGAGGATTCCAACCCACTTTAGTGTGTGTAATTTGAACACTAAAAAAATAATTTTTGAATTGTCAATATATTGAACATAGGTGTAATGTAAATTGACACTAAACTTGATGTCCAAATGGGATACATGTTCATATTGAATATGTTCATTCTAGGAAAGACGCAACTAGATTTTAACTAGGAACGTATTTTCAAATAACAATGATCATAGATGTAGTAACCTTAAGTAATTATTAAAGAATGAATTACTTGCCCCATTATAAACAATTGCACTTTATAATGAACGATGAAAGTAAAGTTCATTAGTTGCATCCCCACGAGCATCCACAAGACCAAACCTTAATAATATTGTACCAGGTTGGCCGGTGCCAAAGTTCAGCAAGATAATTTCAAGGACTGAACTATTGTGGATAGCATGTCCACTTTGTGTTATATAATAGACCCTTCTATTTGAAATGGCTTTGTTGTGAGATAGTGCTTAGATTGGCACATTTCTAAAATGTACAAATATACTATATAATACAAATGGTGCATACAAGCACGGAAACATGGTTCCACCCCTGTAACTATCATGCCAAGCCTAGTTATTATACAATAGAGACCATGCATGCACGAATGCGAGAACAATTTCACCCTTGAACTATCAAACCAGAATATGGCATAGGTCAAGCTACTAACAAATAAACCATAATGTTTGCAATGCTGTACCCAAGTGTCAGGGTTGGCGTCTCACGGCAAATAATTAAATTTTTGAAAAAATTACTTTTCAACAAAATAATGCCACATTCTGTGAATATTCTTCAAGCTTCTCTTTTTCACTACACAAAATAGATTTTTTTTCAAAAAACAATTTCCTAAAGATTTCCTTTTGCTTTCTTTTTTGCGCTTCTCTTCTTATGATTATTATTTGTGGATCCTGACGACCAACTATGGTAGAAGAACTAGAGGAAACTGGCAGAAGTTAGGAAACAACACAAGTTTGTTGGGCAAAAGGTTGCACACGAGTGTGCTAGCTGATATTGACACCCACACACGTTGGGCATGCTGTGCACCAACAGTTGTGCACAAACTCTTGGTATTGACATCCACCAACAAGCTCCACTGTGAGCAAAAATCATGTGTAATCCTGTTGCTAATGGCAGATCTGCCGGCCATTAGCCAAGGGAACTCAAGAGTATTATACAATCAACACGATCTAAGGAATGTGCTCTAAAATCACAAAACTAAGGTAGGAGGTGCATAAACCGTCCTTTTAAGCATACCTACTTACTTGATCAATGACAGTCGTAGGTAGTAAATGCAACATGTTACTAATTCCTAGATAAAAGACTCTTTTGGAACAGGAACAGTTCATGCACCTCCCACCTTCACCCAATTGCAGTCAGCAAACAAACAGTGCAGGATGATATACAGCCACAGTATACAGTATGTATAGTTTAGAGTAGGCAAGTCAAGAATGAAGGCCGACCAGTGTGAAATGGCAGATCTGCCGGCCGCGTTCATAACAGGCAACAGCCACTAATGGATGGAAAGCCAGCCGACCTCATGTGGCTGCATGGACTTACCAACTATTAAGTTGCAGTTTCCACAGTGCCTTGGCCGTGGCATTTGACATGACATTCATCAAAAATAATGATTTTAAAAACCATTTCTTGGAGTGCTTTTGGATACAAATGAAAGTCAATTTTCATAACGAAACTGAAGATTGTCATCTTTTAACATATCATTCTATTAATTAAGGTGGAAACCCACCATGCATCAGGAACTTCAAGGCATGTGAACATGGTGCCATGATGGTGCATTGAAATACAATTAAGATAATTTGGTGCCAACCTCCATATCAACCTAGTATGGATAAAATGACACTAAAATGACTTGTATGCGACCTTTGATGTCAAAATGACACCAAAACAGTCTAGCCCAACTTTTCTGATGTGGGCCAAAATTCCATTTGTTTTGAGGTTGCAGTGAACCACTACAGTAGTCTATTCATTCATGACGGGCTGCTACTGCATGGTGCAGAATTGGAGTTCGGGGTGCAGAATATTCTTAGAATATTCTGTCCTACCAACACTGCCACATGGTGGTTTAGGGTTTTGCTTGGGAAGTCACTGTCAAGAATTTAGACAACTATGAGAGAACAAATATAGGGTGTCTTTTATTCATTTGAAATAAAAATCATAAATTTATAAAAGTAATATAGGGTGTTTTAAAACCAATTTGGGAATATTTAAGGAATATACTTGGAATATATGGAATATATCCTAAATATACTATAAATAGAAGAATATTCCAATTATTTCATAGCCCCCCCATTAAATACCCTTTATTTGCTCATATGTACCCAAATTTACACTAAGTGACTTCCCCAAGGGGTTTTGGATTCAGGGTTTAGGATTTGGGATTTATGGTGTAGAATTTTGGAATTTGGGGTTTAGGGTTTAGAATATGGGGGTTAGGGTTTAAAATTTGAAGTTTAGGAAATATTTTTGTAGAAGTTGATGAATATTTCAGAAATTTTCTAAGAATATACTGCACCCGCATCTCGCACCCCCAATTCCGCACCACATAGTAGTTGATCCCATTCATGACCTCATACTAGTGGACGGATGTTTGGAAAACCTACATTCACAAGTTTATTAGCCCTGCGTGGTAATATTTAAGGAATGTACACTCTTAACTTGTTATTATTACACTCTCAAATATCACATTCCAATCGAGACTGTATTCTCTATTATGTACACATGTGATTTGCACAATTTCCACATGGCAATTTCAAAATTCACTGTGTATGTTGATTACCAAAGAGGTGATATAAAAGAGTTATGAATGTAGAATGGGCTATGTTTTAGAAAGAAACTCACACTGGAACTCACATAATTGGATCCAAAAGTGACACTAAAACCTAAATATTGATTGTACACAATCATAACGCGAGACTCTAGAAGAGCCCAAAGTGTATTTTGAATACACCTATTGACAATACTTTGAAATTTTATAACTTTTTCATACATTGTCCAAATAATGCATGCTAAAAACGTGGAAATCCTCTTTCACTTGCCAATAAAACCCAATAAAAATAATGTTGTGCTCAATACTCCCTTCGTCTTGCAAAAAGACCTTGTTTTCACTGAAACCATGGATTAAACATTGTTTTCACTGAAATTCATAGATTAAGCTTAATTCCATGATTACACATGGAATATGTTGACTGTGATGCAAATCCATGGATTAAGTGAGTATAGAGGGAGTATTTTAACTGCCAAAAAGTATATACATGATCAAAATCTATGATGATAATCCATAATTAGAATGATCAAAATCCAATCATGGATTAAGGTGCCATATTGTCTGCAATGCTATGAAGCAGCTGTTAAGCACGCACAAAGCTTACTTGCTGGCAGTGAATGAGTTCAATTGGAAATCATGGTTTTATTTGAGACAAAATTTAAGTCAATATCATGGTCCTTTTGCGGGACAGAGGGAGTAGTAAATATGCCCAGTTGCTATTATGGTACACATACCTGACATCCATTTACTAAATCAGGATTTCATCTTCCTAATCTATAGCAAATGGCTCATGTCAAATTGAAAACCGAATTTTACTACAATGCTATCCATTGGCGGCCTGATAAGACAAGCAGCTGCTGCTATGTGATGATGCTGAAGGAAAAATGTACAGTAATAAACATTCACGCCCATTCACTGCTTGGAAAGAGGCTTTCACTTTACTGACTGACCCTGGAGCAACTTGCCAATGTTGGAACTGTAGCACAATGGATTAACATTTTACCACGATGTCATCCATACCGAAAGTGAGGGTCAGATTCCAACGACCTGGTGTCAAAATTGAATTTACACATCAGATTTTGAGGGGTCCATGTCACCCTAAACCAATCATAAGATGATCAACTTGAATCTTATCATAGGTGGAGGACAAAGTCGGCAGAAAATATTTCCTTGAATAAATGCCAATCTTTTAGTGAAACTACTTTTTATATTGCAAAAAAGAGAATCTTCAAGAACAATCTCCAATATTCTATGTGCCTAGCCTTGTTTTCCAAGATCAATCCAATATTTGGCACCGATCCTACCCTCCACCTACGGTATTCAAGTGAAATGACAGTGTAGTAAAATCTTTTCCTATTTTTGCAATTTACGTTTTACCCCCATATTGATAAACTTGATGTAAAATCAGGTCTTGAGCACTGAGCCAAGACATGGTCAAGTCTAAATATAGGTGGAGAAGACCCTACAGAATTTCTCTCAGGATAAGAAGGGCTATACCTGAGAATTTCTCAAGCTCATGACTTCACTGTGACTTGCCTTTAGCTTTTTGATGATGCCAAGTTGTATGATTGCACATGGTAGGACCTCTCATGGTAGGACCTCTAATCCAAACCATCCATCCTTGGACCGTTTCCTTGCGAATCACGTACGAGAACGAATAACTTGAAGAACTAAGTTAAAGGGGTGTCCCACTTGGTTACAATAGACGATCCATTCATCTCATGGCCCATTCACACCAAGTCATCCAACGCGAGTGCGGCAGAGAATCTGCGTTCGTCAAGTAAGTTTTTGGTAGCTACTGTGTGTTCATGTAATTTATTTATTTATTTTTAACCTAACGCATGCAAGAAGCTGCTCCAATGTATTTTGGGTGCCACAAGAAATTTGCGCTCCACCAACGCACATGTGTTGTCCAAAAGCAGGAAGAGACAAGGCTCTGACACTACAAGAAATTTACTTTGCAGCATTCCATGAACGCAACGCAAGTGTTGGAGCTTCGTGGTGTGAATGGGCCATCAAGAAATGTCTTGTATGTGATCAACTTGATTGGTGAATTCATGTGTGTTGCATGTGGGTTTACAACCTTGAGGGGACGGTTTAAGTGCACTGCAGCGACATTTTTTAATAAAAGAAAACCTCCAAGCTCTTTAGACCTCGACTCTAAATCCCCCCCTTGACGTTGATGCATGAGGACAAAAACTAGCCTTTATTTTGAACTAGTTGGGGCCCACTTTTAAGACTAACCCCCTCTTCCAATGGTTTAAAATTCCCAAGAGAGTCTTTAGTGCACAATTGGAGCATCGCCATGTTGTACAGTGGGGTGACACCGAAATTGGCACCTTGTGCAATTCCAGGGATAGTGCCCACACTGCTGCCAACTTTGACACCCTCCCGATGGCTGGAAAATTGTTATTTTAACATGAAATTTTAGAAAAAAAATCACTATTATGTTGAAAACATGTGTACCAAATTTCAAGGTCAGAAGATTGATACAAAAAAAGATATTCAAGATTTACTAACAAGGGGTAGTTGTAAGAAATGTTTCACAACTGCCAACTTTGACACCCTCCCAAGGATTGAAGAATTTTTTTTTTCCCATGGAATTTTTGGAGTAGGAATATCTTTATGTTGTTTACACATTTGAAAAGATTCAAGTCCAAAAGACCCACAAAAAAAATGATATTCCAAATCTACCAACAGGTGTAGTTGTGAGAAACAAAGAGGAAAATTGTCTTACAACTTTGACTACCTCTCTAGGGTTGGAAATTTGTTATTTTAAAATGGAATTTTTGGAACAAAATCACTTTTTAGTTGATAACACGTGCAAAAAATTTCATGTTGAAATAACAAATACTCAACTCTAGGGAGGCTGTCAAAGTTGTGAGACGATTTTCCTCTTTGTTTCTCACAACTACACTTGTTGGTAGATTTGGAATATCATTTTTTTTGTGGGTCTTTTGGACTTGAATCTTTTCAAATGTGTAAACAACATAAAGATATTCCTACTCCAAAAATTCCATGGGAAAAAAAAATTTCTTCAATCCTTGGGAGGGTGTCAAAGTTGGCAGTTGTGAAACATTTCTTACAACTACCCCTTGTTAGTAAATCTTGAATATCTTTTTTTGTATCAATCTTCTGGCCTTGAAATTTGGTACACATGTTTTCAACATAATAGTGATTTTTTTTCTAAAATTTCATGTTAAAATAACAATTTTCCAGCCATCGGGAGGGTGTCAAAGTTGGCAGCAGTGTGGGCACTATCCCTGGAATTGCACAAGGTGCCAATTTCGGTGTCACCCCACTGTACAATGTATACTTACGCTATGCGTATTATGATTCATATCTGTATAGAAATACAATAAATTTTTGAAGGTTTGTAGATTTTATATTTGTATGGTAGGGTTTTATAAGTTCAATTATAGTTTCATATATTTATTTTTATCTATTTGTAATGATTTGAAAAAACAAAAAATAATTATACTTGGGATATTTTTAGAAGAAGTTGCAAACGCTCATGTTTCCAGAATTTTAAGAATGGCACACCCTCAAGTGACATAGACCGCTTGTTGGAGGAGAACAAGCAATCCCAAGGTTTAGTTATCTATGGATCAGTGTCCGAGATGGCTTGCAGCACCCTCAAGACAAATGCTGCAAGTTGTTTGAGCAACCAAGTACATTGATATACGAGGCTAAGCTTGAGCAAGTTGTTGATCAAGATCTCAATCATGTTCCTTGAAGAACACAATTTGGTTCCAAGTTGTGGGAAACGATATTTTGGTGTACTTGTTGAACTAACCCATACCGTAGTTGGTCGCCAAGATTGGCAAAAAAAATTACAAGAAGAGAAGCCCAAATCTTGATGAAATTATTATTTAAAAAAAATTATATTTTATATGGTGAAAAAAAGAATTTTGAATAATATTCACAGAATTTGAAAAAGAATTTTTCGAAAAAATTAATTATTTGACATGAGATTATATCGACCCTGATGGCCGAGTACGATACTCTTGAACATGTTCTGCCTTACAAAAGATGTCAAGTTTTTCCTGGTGAACTTGCAGTTCTTATGAGATTGTACCTTATTTTGATTAATGTACCTAATTCCCAAAGAACGGAAATCATACAGTTAGTTTAGAAATGCAAGTTTTGAGTTCTCATCGTACTTTGACCAAAAATGGTTCATTTAGATTTATGGCCTGCCTTGCAATTGAGTTAAAAAAATGGGCCCACTTGGGCTCACCTTTTGGCTTGGATTTTCCCACACTTTTAGTTAACCCTTAAACGACAATTCCTTTCCTGATACCACACCCAAAATCTCCTCTTAAATTCCATTTTAAGCATGATTATGTGTTTAATTTGCTTTAGCTTTATTCTAAAGAAGTATAGATCTCTCTAAGCTGCTCGGTTTGGAATTTTAAAAACCCCATTTGGTGCAATGGTGTAGAAGTTATGAGCAAGATTCTCCCAAACTAAAACCAAGCCCGTGGGGTTGGCATTGTCGTTTAAGGGTTAAGTTGCAAACAAAACTTAACCACAATTTAATTCAGTGGAGTTGAGCATTGTAAGTAAACTAGCTTGACCTGTGCTGGCCACCAGCACATAAAATATTTCAAAATTTCAAAAAAAACTCAATGTATTTATAATAGTCATACTTTCCCAAAGGTCAACATTGAGGTTTAAAATTGGTATTTTGAATAACTTTTTAAATGACCTTTGAAATAACCTTTGAAATCATTTATTAAGAAGATATTTAACCTTTGAAATAACCTCGCAGGTTCCACTCCGGAACTTAGTCAAATAATCACTTATTCCATGTGTAAAATGTCATGCGCGGACAGACACACAAAAAACACCCTTCTTCCTTATTATATAGATTCCATGTTTTCATTGAAAACCCTACCACAATTTGAGTTTGAATGTTGTTTTGGAGTCTACATACAATGAATTAAACCATGAAACAAAATGGTAATTGAAGGTGAGTTATGGTTCATTTTCTTATCTAGTTGAGTTTTGAAACTCAACCACAACTTGTTAAAACTCAACTCAATTGTGCCCGCACATACATAGGTTTGTTTGGGGAGGGTCTACAAAAGGGCCTATTTTTTTTCACGGCTTGAACTCGCAACATCTTCAGGTCGTGCTCAATTCCATGATCAATCATTTAATGTTCGTTCTGGCCGGTGGCCGTCAGCTTGTCAACGAATTGCAATGGTTGATGTGTAAGTCCAAAGGGATGACTCTTTCCACTTCTCTCAACTTAATTTTCTAAAGTTCATCCAAAAGGAGACGACAAACGGACAAAGTGAGACACCCCTTGTGAATAGAGTAGCAGATTGGTTGCATCTTGTAGCAAGTTCCTAGAACTTATTATTTGACGCAATGGTTCGATGTGGATGTGGATCAAAGGCCCAACTGCCCAAGCTCATTCCAATGTCGTGATGCCTATGCACCAAAATTGACATTAATAAATTAGTACTGTAGCAATATATTCCAACTGGGGTCAGTGAGAGGTGCTAAGGAGGTATGACGTGGTATGTCAGTTGACATGGCAAGTCTGATGATACAGTATTCATAGAAGAGTATCGCCACCTGTCCTTCAAAATAGATGAGGGCGACATTTTTTGGATGAAATGCATGTAACTAATCCCTAAACGTCCCAGTGTTCAGAAACTGAATCACGAAAAAATTCAAAGCCTTGCAACTTTCTCATGCAATCTCGGATGACTTTCATCCAAATTCACCTTTGTAAAACTATTAAATTCTTTACCAATTACAATAAATCTTTTGTGATGGGGAGCTGTTGATAATACTGGAGAGGCCTCCAACTGCAAGTATGTCAATTTTTTTTGGGTAGATTTTAAGCTTGCGATGGTCCTCTTATGTACACCTCATGTACATTTGAAGCTACTTGTGTTCAAAGGGTCAGTACATCAAAGGGTTAATGTTTGGACCTGCCAAAATATAATTTTTCCCTCAAAACAACCAATTTTTACCCATGCAAATACTATCGTAACCTGGTAGCAACTCCAACACCCCTAGTAGAGTTCCACGTTAGATTTCCCCCATCTTCAATTTTTCAAAACTTTAATCTCTAAACTAGAATCCAAAAAATAAGTCCCAAACTATATTAAGAAAGCTATACCGGTACTCTATATTTTTTTTTCCATAAGAATGTCAAAAAACTCTCTATAGTAAATAGCTAGAGGCTAAATATTTTACCTTTGTAGTTGAATAGTTGAGCAAAGATACCCCAATTGCATGGTTATTAATGTTATATTTCAAATGTATTTTTTGGGTAGCAGATCGAGTGGTCTAATTGGAATTTCTGAAAAGAAATTTGGTAGCTAATTGTATAATTACTATCAGAAAGATATTCTGATACGAAAACTGACATTAAGCTGTGCAACACTGGCAAATTGACAGAACAATAAACAATGCTCAGCACATTCTGGTAACGCTCTGGTTGCCAAAAAAATAGTGCCTGACAAATCGGTCCTTAGTAGTGTTACCCATGTACACCAGTGTTTGCAAAATTGTCTAAATTTAGCTATTTCTACCAAATTGTTTTCTAACTACAGGAACGAAGGAAATCTGAGCATGCCAACTTTTGAAATGATTTTAACTCAATTTTTCACTTTTAGACTTAGTAAATCTTGAAATCTTTTAAATCTTGAACCTTGAATTTTAAATCTTGAACCTTTTTGTAGGTTATCAATATCATTATGGTCAAAATTTTGTAGATTGTAAGAATTTCTTTTTGATAATCTATCAAAAAAAATTAATTTCAAATAAAATTCTCACCAATCTAAACAAGTCCAACAACTTGCCTAAGGCCCATGATTGTTGCCATTACAAATAAGTATAAAAATCATTTAAAAAGAACGAAGGATTCACGGTTTTAAAATGACATATTCAATAAATCATATTGTAAAAAGTATAATTCATGTGGGACCAAATTTCATATCACTGGAATCACTAAAGAACATTACATGTGTTGGTAAGAAAACAAATAAATTTTAACAAACAAAAGTTGACATAGTAGAGTTATCCTTAAAGTCACCTTGTGTTTGAATAAGATATCGTGAATTTTGCTTTAATATACTTTTATTTGTTCACTCCAAATTGTTAAAAGGTATTGAAGAGCTTAGTGGTCTCTCATTATTAGGTGTGTAAGAGCTTGGTGGTCTTCAAACTCATGGAAAACTAGTTTATAGTAAGGTGATCAATAATGGCTCAATTTTCAGCACGGGAAATCTATAGCAAAGTTAACAGTGCAAGCAATTTTCGTGCATGTGGAAAGTAAGTGGAAAGATAGAGCAAGTGGAATCATCATTTTTGGACTCTTTTGCAATTAGTTATGAATTCTTGAAGTTGTATTTATAGGTGTTTCTAAAATGGTGCCCTAAAATGACACCCTATAATGTATGCGCTCATTACATGGTACTGTTGAATTGAGAAGCTATTATGTACCTATAAGTGAAGATTACTAGAGCTCCATTATTGGACCTGCTCCATTTTAGAGCACTCACCCATAAACGTCTTTCTTGACGGCTAAACTAGTTTATCTTGAGTTTAAAAACCACCAAGCTCTTACACACCTAATAATGAGAGCCCACCATGCTCTTCCATACCCTTTAACTATTTGGGGTGAACAAGTAAGAGTATATTAAAGCAAAATTCACGGTATCAAATTCAAACACAAGGTGACTTTAAGGATAACTCTAGTACCTACTCAAAACCGCTAAAAAAAAACAAAAACACAAGGCCCAATTCAGACTTCTCAGCCTGACAGATTCATGACTTGCCTTCGCTCACATCAATTTCTACATCATCAACAGATGGTCGTCGCAAAGGATATCTATCATCCTCCCTGTGTACATCAATGATCTCCACTTCCTAATTTGCTCTCTTTACTAAACTCGGGACTAAACTCAGGGCTTGTGTGAAGTACACTGTCTCAATTTGCGCCCGTCCAGCAGAACCCATTTGTAAGCAATACTGGTCGAATTATTGGCGGGACAAACGATGTGGACATCAGAATTCAAATTCAAATTCAAACTTGAAGTTCCCTGCAGGCTAGGGTTCTGAAGCATGCCAATCCATGCTCAGACACAAACCTACATACACTGTATTCCAACCCCACCTGCAAAATAGTTTACAATTGTATGTGAGACGTGACAAAAGCAGAGCAAGTCTGCGTTCAAATCATACAAATTGAAATGAAGTTGAAATTGCTTACAGAAATGCAGGATGCATTTGAGAAGGGAATTCATGGAAGCGGCTTTTGATGGCGGTCATGGCAGGGAGGGAACGGGCATGGTGGTGACGTGATGCACATTCTCCATGGCCATCATGGAGTTGGGCCTCTTGATCCAGGCCACTACAAGGAGAAGGCGCTGCTTTTCACTCAGTAGGTGAATGAAACAGTGCCACTTCGCACTCACTGCCCAGGCGCTCAAGACTTGGTGAGTGCGATTCGTCACGTAGGACAAGTGTGTACAGTGAACTCTGACATTGTTCTGAGTGAGAAGCGACGCCTTTGCTAGTAGTGAGCTTACGAGATGAAGGATATTGGGGCTGTGGTTGTTTTCGAACCCTTGAATGTTCCACAATTATAAAAGAACAGAGCAAAAATTATCGTCAATTAGGGGGTGACACACCTCTTTCTTCCCATTCTCAATCTTCACAAAAATGCATACGTGGCATTTTCTCTTTAAATTGTGGAGGACCCATTCTCTAAAGATTGAGAAGTTTTATTTTTCTCCTCCGGAGGTGAAGAATGGGCATGAAGATTGAAAAAATGTGGAGAAGATTGGAGAAGCCGTGGCCATTCTCATTCTTCACACAACCTCAAAAAGAGTCACAACTCACTACAAGAAGGCGTCGCTTTTCACTCCTTCTGTGAGTCAAACGGCGCCACTTTGCACTCACCAATTTTTTGGTTGGACTTGATGAGTGCGATTTGTCACGTAGGACAAGCGTGTAGAGTGAAAAGCGACAATAAACAGGATCCTCCAGAGTGAGAAACGACGCCTCTGCTTGTAGTGACTTCTTCATGAAGAATGGCCAAGATTGGCTCCACGATTCTCTCCCTAGGTTCTCAATCTTCATAGAATCAAACTTCTCAGAAGAGGTGTGACACCCCCTCATGATGTATTCTACTTACACATGCTGAGATGAATTTGCATTGAATTCCCCTGTTTCCGATGAATGAGAATGGACTCTGAACAGACGCACGAGTATTTGATCTTCAGAAATCAAAGTGCTTCAGTGACTAAAGCATCGCAGTGTACGCAAAAGATTGAGAAAGGCCTCTGTAGAATCCCATACCTTGTGAGCAAGCTCTTGCATACCATCTG
The DNA here is from genome assembly GCA_022496805.1 of Pohlia nutans. Lineage (NCBI taxonomy): Eukaryota > Viridiplantae > Streptophyta > Bryopsida > Bryales > Mniaceae > Pohlia > Pohlia nutans. The sequence continues at coordinate 26,872,570 of CM040085.1, read as the reverse complement.
TACTTCATTTCTGATTTATTTTGGATGAGAATTGTATTTACATTTTTTATATATACACTTGTAGTAAGAACTCCGGGTCTCTTTTCAGGTGAGTGTGAATAAAGTGCTTGTTCGACCAACCCATGGTTCAATGTCCACCAGACAAAAGATCAGCGGTGCTGATATATGCACTACTAGTACATAATGGCACAAATAGGGTAGTTTACCTTAGTTAGTAGCCCTCTTGGCCATCCATGTTCTGACATTCAAGAATGAACGTCCCTTTGCAATGAAGTGAACATCACATTCCATGCATGTGCCATTCCACCACACGCCAGTACCATATTTGGCAAAATCCTTCTGCAGAGTATGCAGAATTGGATGTGTATTTTTGACGGTTTGGGGACTATTAGATTTATACCAATTCATTTGAAGTCATTATTGATAATATACTGAGTGCGTGCATATCGGACTTGCCTATCTACATGGCAAAAAAAATTTGCAATATATTTGAGTATGTCCTTAAAATTTTGTGCCTATGCAAAGGTACCATGTATTCTAATCTATAGTGAAAGGACATTTTGGGCTCTTTCTAATGTATAGTGAAATTTGGAAAATGAATGACAAAGTTAAAAAATTACATAGTTTTCATTGAATGTGGGAAGAGTGTTATTCTTGCTACAATAAAAATATCATGTGGATTAGAGCACCTAGATCTTTATGGCATTTCTTTGGACCCTTTCTTCGTACCTAAAACTTCACCTTCTACGCCAAGAAGTAAAACATAGTAAGAGCCACAATGGGAATAATTTACGGTGGGAACCTTGGGAGGAAATGTTACATTCCTCCCCTACTTATCATGGATAAGCCCAAGCCGGACCCATGTGTCCAAATGTTGGTAACGGAGAATTTAATTAAGTCACTAGTTCATGAAATCAATCTTAACCCGAGTGAAGGTTAAAGAAGCCACTAAGCAAATTGTTTTCGCCATAGATGAATCCTATGTTGAAAAGTCATTGGGAGGATTGTGGCAATTAGCCTCCCAAACAATAATGTAAAAGGAGGGCTTAAAACTTTCCTCAACAACCCCTTTTTTTTTTTCACATTAGCCCCTACTAGCACATGTTTTTTAACCCCAAGTTGTCATTAGAGAAAGTTTGAACCCTCTTCAAGGCCCCGAAAATGTGACCATCAAGGCTAAATATTGAGTTATGGGAACGTAGGCCAAGTACATAATTTCTGACAAATTTGGGACACCATCTTGTGTGAATTTCGTGAAGGACAATAGTAAGTTTACTGATAAAAAAGGGTATTCTATTCAATCAAATGTACCTCCCAATATAAAATTGTTTGCTATGGATATAATACTAACAAGTTTGTACGTCACTCTGATAGAGCTTACTAATTACAGGAGCCCTGCCTCCCATGTAATGTACATCCAGCCACCTATTGGCGGAGATAGGAGAAAAAGCCCTATGTAGTACAAAAAAATGAATCCATAAATTAGAGTTGTGAGACCCCTTGTACTGTACAATGGCCTCCAATAAGTCTTGAAACCCCACTTTCAAACTTCACACTAAAACATTTATCACATTCACTACAACGGTCCGCTCACCATGAAATTTTGCATGTACCACCGCTTGGACATAAAGCATTTTTGGGCTAAATTTGGTACCTTAAAAATGCACAGTTTATGAAATAATGCTAATTTGCTAACTTTTAGGCCTTTGTTAAAAAAAAATTCATATATGGTACCCAATAGCTACCAAAGATCCAAATTCTTGGTATAAGGTAGAAGTCGCAATGAGGAACAATATGGTGTTATAAAAAATAATAGTATTCCTAGGTATTTTTGTGTCCACATGCAATTCAAAATTTTAAAAAGAAGGAAAAATATTTTTGTGAAATCTAACGTGGTAGGATGGACCATACTGATAAAAAAGAAAAAAGAAAATTGATAGAAAATTACAAATTCGACATTATATTTTAATGGAGTATGAAACAAAGGGTAAACTACCGTAACTTCCAAGCAGTTCCGTCTTTAAATAATTCAAAAAAACCAAGACGAATTTTTTCTAAAATTATAAGTAGTTCTTGCCGAATTTCATATAAATTGTTTTTTGGAATAGTCGAAATATTGAAATATTTACATTTCTCACGCTTCTTAATATTATTTGGAGAGTCAAGTGTGAGATGAGTGGGAAGAAAGAGCTGACCTTGTAATCAAATTCATTCCAAGTCACTCCCAAATGATATGGGATAAGAACTTGCCAAGCCCATGTAAATTCTCACCACACCATATTTTCAGTAGATTTTGATGCACAATTGAGCATACCAAATGATCTTATTTTGAAATGTTTTCCAGTAAGAAAAGTTAGAAGGCCAAGTCGTCTATCACCTCCAAAAAGAATTTTGTGATTTGAAGTTTTTATACATGAGATATGGACAAAATTTAGTAAGGCTGTGAAGAATGTGCATGAGTTTTATGAGAAGAACATGTGTTGTGATCAGACTTTTGAGGCTCAATTGTGCATAGTAGACTAACTTATTTTGAGTATTGTTCAACTAAGAATACTTGAATTTTCAAGTAACCTTTCACTTCCAAAAAGAATTTTGTGATGTGAAGTATTTGTTCTTAAGTTATTCACATTTTTGTAAAGGAGTTTAACCGGTTATTAAGAGAACAAGAAGTGAGAGTTCTACATATCCCACATTCATTGTTCGCACTAGTGTCCTGAATTTTTTATAACTCACAAGAGTCTACACTAATTAATCAATTAGATCTAGCAAGTGAAGTCATTCATACACTGCTACAAACTTGCAAGGCCCCTTTGGATGAATGATGAAATACAATATTATGTTTTTTCAAAAAATCGAATTTAACAAAACTATAAAAATGGCCAACGAACATGATTTTTTGAAAAATATTAAATATTCGTTGGAAGCATGACAAAGTTGTTTGGAAGGTACGGTAGTGCATTGTCACAGTGCATAATATGCACTCTAAATTTTAAAAGAGAAGAAGAACATAGGGTTCTAGATGGACTTTTGAGCTATGAATTTTTCTAGTGTTCAAATATGTGAAGAAAAATATCTTCCAATTTTTCAATTTTTTGAATTGATTAAAGTTTCAAATTTTAAAATGTGTTATTTTTGGGAGGGATTAATTGTTCTCTATGTTAAAAAAACTTTTTTCATGGATTTATTTTTTGAATGTACCTGAGAATGAAATTATGCAAGTTGGCTTATTTTTAGATTTATTGAATGTAGAATCGAATATGAACTATATTTACATTCCAAGTTTATTGTAAATTGGTAAAATAGTTATTAAAATGGGAGTTTTGATATTCAAAATCTTCAACATAAAATCATTTTAACATTATAAAATTTTATTTATTGAATAATATGTACATAAATTTAAAAGTTGATTCACTCATTTTCCATTGAATCATTGCTACATAATTTTCAAATTGGTTTGAAAGTTAGCTTTTTAGACAAAATGCTCAAAGTGCACAAATGTGCACCAAAATGTAATTAGTTCATCAAGAGGAGTTAGTGGACCATACCATACAAACACCCAGCAGCAACTGGCAGACTCACAAAATTCACACAAGCTGAAGCCCAAATCCGTCGGAAGTGTGTTGCTGGTATATAGCTTCACTGGATCTTTTGGTAACGTGATAGGGGCCTATTGGAGGGTTCAGACTTTCTGTAATGTTGGCAAATCTTCCTGAACATTGGCCGTCATGTGCTGGATGGCAATCATGGCATCATCAATCTGATTCAACCCATTCAAATGCTGATACCGACAGTCCACAGGAAATCAGCACAGGTGCCTTGGGGAAGACAGAGCAGATCGAGTCATCTGTTTCCAAGGAGCTGGTTGCTGATTATTATTATTATTAGCAAGCACTGACGTTGGGGTTCAGTGTACTAGCTAGGATCAGCGGTGGTCACCATGGAGGACCATTCATTGTTAATGGAAATACACAACATGCAAGGGCCAACATGGTTTTTTCCGTTTTTAGCAACACTCTACAGTGAGAGCCTTCATTGCAACAACACTTACAACTTACGAGTAATACCCCACGAAGCTACACCCAAGTTCCTGACTCCTTGCAACTGAGGGACTTGCAGCTCCTTGCAGCTAAGGTACTTCAACGAGCTAGACTTAATTATACTAGCTGCCAGTTCTTCATGAGCATTGTCCTCGATGTAGCGGATGGCATCATCAATCCGGTTCAACGCAAATGCTAATACCGACAGTCCACAGGAAATCAGCACACGTGCCTTGGGGAAGATGAAGCAGACGATCATCTATTTCCAAGGAGCTGGTTGCTGATTATTATTATTAGCAAGCACTGAGGTAATGAGGTTGGCATGGAGTTCTGTGTATGATCAGCGGTGGTCAACATGGAGGAATTTTACTTGTTGCACGTTGACAAATAAAAGTCGGAGCTAGCTAGGGAAGCTCATACTTACTGTGATTCAGAATGAAATGGAGTCAAAATTGTCAGCCCTAAATTGCGGAGCTAGCTTGGGTCCGACATGGCTGTGCGCCGGCCTTCACTCTCCAGAGTGCTTTGAACTTTTTAACATTAATATTACAACCACAAATGTTAAGTTACACTCAACGCAATGAACTGACTGTACATATGTCAACGGCGGTTTGGAAAACTGCCTGCCGTTGACCCTGTTCATGGCTCAAATTTTCTAACTAAAGATCCTTCCGAGCTTACGTTTCTTCGAATCCTGCCTTAGACTGGACATACGTACACAACATTGATGGTTTTTTTTTTCTTTTTTGGCAACACTCTGGTGAGCTTCATTGCAACAATAATTACTATTAATATCCTACGAAGCTACACCAGAGTTCCGCAACTGATGCCTTTTGCAGTTACAGCAACAATGGGGTCCTTCGCTTGAAGTTGGTCAGTTAAGGTCAACGTTCCATGAATGAAGGCAGGGCCATGCAAAGCTGCTGGAAAACTTACTGGCAGACTGACCATTTCTATAAAAGTGGCTAAATGCCAAATTATACAATGATAACTGTACATAAGATTCTTTTAGCAGTTGGGGGATGACACCCTCCTCGGTCTTTCGGACTCTACAGTAGTTTTTTATAAAGAATTCGGAAATCATCAAGACTCTACAGTATTCTTTATAAAAAATCCGGAAAGTGTTAGAGCAGCTCCACCGTAGCCCTCCCAGAGTCTAGAGCTCACACTCCAGAATTAGAGCATCCCCACTCCTACACGCTAGAGATGACTCGTTGAAATTATTCATTTACATTTAAAGAGCCCTTGCACTTACACTCCCCCATCCTTGGAGACCCCTCACACATCAAAAGTGCACATCAAATAGTCAATGGACCAATCACAAGTAGAATGTGGGGATATAGTCAACTAAATAGTGATTTGAAGGGCCATTTCTTGACACGCTAGGATTGAGAGTCAAGAGGCATTTTGGAAGGGCCCTTGGCACTTTTCATCTAGTTCTGGAGTGTGAGAGACTCTGGGAGGGCTGCGGTGGAGCTTGCTCTTAGATGAAAAGTGCCAAGGGCCCTTCCAAAATGCCTTTTGACTGTCAATCCTAGCGTGTCAAGAAATGGCCCTTCAAATCACTATTTAGTTGACTATATCCCCACATTCTACTTGTGATTGGTCCATTGACTATTTGATGTGCACTTTTGATGTGAGAGGGGCGTGCAAGGGTGGGGAAGTGTAAAAGCATGCCCAGCAGTGAGAGGGAAAACCCTCACCCCAACGTCATATGATTTGGGATTCAATGAGAATTGAAGGGGGCAGCCAACATGCTACCCCAGCAGCAAGCTTATTTTCTCAAACCAATTGGCAAATATTAGAAAACCCCAAAAAAGGAGCGCATGTGTAAGATCCACTGCATGAGGGAGTATAATAACAAGTTACTGTAGTTAGCTAATTTTTGCAACGCCATGTGTCACATGCTCATTCCCTGCTAGTTCCTTCCCATGTTGTGTTTGTCCCCTTGCTTCATTAGTTCCCATGCTTAGTGTCAAAAAATCAAAGCCGTCAAGAGAGGAGTATATGGCGTCCTAAACTCAAATAAAAGCCACCACCAAGCTATCTTAGTGTTTGACGAATGCTTTCCTACTGCTGCTGGGGTCATGTTTACCCCAAACCCCTACTAAATTGGCGTTTGATTGGTACTTTTATCTGCTGCTGGGCATGGTCTAAGTGCAAGGGCTCTTCAAATGTAAATGAATAATTTCAGCGAGTCATCTCTAGCGTGTAGGAGTGGAAATGCTCTTAGAGCATCTCCACCGCTGCCCTCCCAGAGTCTCTCACACTCTAGAACTAGATGAAAAGTGCCAAGGGCCCTTCAAAAATGCCTCTTGACTCTCAATCCTAGCGTGCCCTTCAAATCACTATTTAGTTGACTATATCCCCACATTCTGCTTGTGATTAGTCCATTGACTATTTGATGTGCACTTTTGATGTGTGAGGGGCGTGCAAAGGTGGGGAAGTGTAAGTGCAAGGGCTCTTCAAATGTAAATGAATAATTTCAGTGAGTCATCTCTAGCGTGTACGAATGGAGATGCTCTTAGGGAGCATGGACTCAATGGGTTATCATTGGCGAGAAGCAAACAACTCAACCTTAGTTGAGTTTCAATAATCTGACATAATTTTGTATTCCTGAATCTCTTATGCTATTCCTTGACATAATATAGCCAGATTGGGAGGTGAGGGCTAAAGAACCTTATGTAGGTGGAGGCCCATTTGCAGTGATTTTAAAAATAAAATCAGTAAGGGTCCCGGAGCTATAGTTTGGGTGAAAGTGCATTATTGGCTAAGTTTCTACTGTTGTGGTAAAGCAACTGATGTTGTGGTAAAGTAGAGGTGGCTACATTCTGGAATTGAAGTACATTGTTTTGGCCAAGTCATGAACATCGCCTTACAAATTATTGGCCTAGTTCTAGCCATGCGTGGAGCCGCCAGCAAGGGCTACTTCGAGTCACCCAAAGTATGCGCGGCGTGGTACATGTGCACCAAAATGCTTGAATTCTCAAATTTATCTTGGGTTCTTCATATTGGTAGTTAGTTTTCAAATTTATCTTGAGTTCTTTATATTGGCAGTCAGTTTTCAAATTTATCTTGAGTTCTTCACATTGGTAATTAGTTTTTCAAATGTTAATCATGTCCAAGCTTTGAAACGCTTGTGTGGTCAAAAACAAATTCAAAGCTTGCAAACAGAGGTTATGCAATGTTTATGTGTCTCCGATTATCAAAGTTGGATTTTTATGTAGATTTATTTTTATCTTTGGCTGTCCACCTCTAATTCATATGCAGCTATGGCATGAAGATTAGGGTTGGTGGTGAATAGTGATGTTTAAGAAAGCCAATTATCAAATTAGTGTTCAATTCCTCTTTCAACTTGTAACAACATGAATCAAGGTAAAGCAAGGTATAGGTGTAGGAAGCAAGGCATAAAGCAAGGTAGTTCTATTGTTGAGTGTGTTATCTGTTATTGGATTTTTTTAATAAAAAATATTGGATTAAAAAATAGAAAAAGTTTTGAGGATTCCAATGTATTGACAGCTGTGTTGTCTAGATATCTTATGAATAAGTTAATAATAATAATAAAATTTCCTTATTGCTTCTCCAAAAACAAGTGCGTTTGAGAATACGTGCATTTATGACCCCTTTTAAAAACCCCATTGTATACAAGGTGTTATATGTTTAACCTTTGTATACAGACTTATTCCGTCCTAAATATATGTATACTTAAGTATACGTCAATATTTTCAACTCTAAGTATGTTTATTGTCTGTACAAGTAATACGACAATGTTCAAATTAATACCCCTTTTGTGCACTCACGTATACTTGTTACGTGTTTAGTACAGTGCACCCTAGGAATATTGTACATTTATGCAACTTCAAAACTAATTTTTTCCAACCCATGCTTTTGAAATAACCACAGGAATGAGAAATTGCCTTATATGATTTCAAGCAACCAGTAGGAGTGGCTCATTCAGCAACCACTTCCTCTTTGAAACCAATTCAGTCGGCGGAAGCCGGATGGATGAACAGACTTTCTTGTCTAGGAATGCAAATTGTTTTGCTTTTCCTCCCCGGACTGACCAAATGGGTGCAGCCCCAGCAAGACATGTAAAATATGAATGTACTATGATTAATTCATCCAAAATGTAGTGAAATTATTTTTGTATTTACACTCTTTTTCAATGATTTTGGCATTATTTTTTGATGACAACATTTCAATAGTCCATTTTTGAAAATACATTTTGTATAGCAATTTAGCGATAAATCGCCCCAAACAAAAAAATGATGCAGTCCCATCCGCATCGGGAAGCGTGCCCTTAATGACACAACATGAGTCCAAAAAGACCCCATTGTTTAGAACCCACAGTTGTCTTAATGACAGCTACTATTCATCAAGGCCCCATTTTCTCTGAAATTTCCATTTTGAACACCCTAGGGGTTTTTTTTTTGGCAATTGTTTTAGCAATTTGAGAGATACGGCGCCAAATTGCTCTAGGAGGACCTACTTGGAAATTAAAAAAATCATAGGAGGGGTTTTTTTAGGTGGGCCCTCAACTGGTCCAAAATAGAGGGGAATTTAATCCTCCTCTCATTAAGACAACCAGGGGATTTAGTGAGAATTTCCAAAAAGACACTTTCAAGAATAGCCTTGAAAATACTAAGTACTAAGCACCTGATGAAAACACTTCTTCTAACATTGAATGTCTAAGAATTACAATTTGGACTTTTGATCCATGTCTAACAAGAAGATAGAGAACCTCTTTCAACACTACGTGTTCAAGAATTACTATTTTGACTTCTGAGTTATGTTTAACATATCTTCTCCCAATGTTGAGTGACAATATTGACCTTCTGATACAAGAAGAAAGTGATCTAGCAAAGGCTCCTAGTCTTTGTGCACATTAGGTCACTAATGGCCAACGTCTTGCACACTTAGAACTTGCCAAATCTGCACATAAATGTCAAAAGAAATGACATACTGGTAGTAGGGGTGTCATAATGCAAGCTTGTGAGACAAGACTTTATGATGCGATCCACACCCACTATCGCAACATTCTCACCAAAATAATTGCCTTCTACACGCAAAATGAAACCGCAGGTTTTACCAACCGCCCTTCAAGGAGATAAGGGCCACATCCTTGCTCAAAAGCTCATTGCAAAAACCCCACAACCCAGAGAACCTTAAACCCTAAATAAGCCTTTCACTGAAATCTGCTTCACTTTTCCACAGAAATTAATAACTGTGGATACACTTGATTTAACAAAGTTCCTCAGAAAAATTCACAGAAGACTGTTAAATGATTAACCGCAAGTGAGGCTGCGGCAATTGAACTCTTGATTGATCAGTCATCGCATTACAACAGGGTTTTGCATAAACCCCAGGCAGCTTCGCATCGGATTTCTGTTTGCCAACGCCGTCTAATTGCAGCGCGGCCAAGAATGTTTTCATTTTCTTACGAAAAAAATTCACAAGTAAACTCGAAGCCTTCCACTTTGGCAGCTTCAAAAATGTGCCGTGCAAGGTTGGAACCCTAATATGTAGAACCTAAAACAGAAAGAAAGAGATGTATATACTGTACTAAGAAGAACCAGAATGGCCGAGTGTTATTGGCGAGGCGGGACGTCGCTGGTGTCCCAAAGCTCGACGTGATTCTCCGGCACCAGAGGCTCGTTCAAAACGCTGTCCAAGCTCCGCAGCTCCAGGTTCAGGAATTGCTCGCCCAAGTTCGCATCCTCCCACTGATCCGCCATCGCCAAGCTGGAATCATTCGAACCGCCTGATGCTTCGTTGTCGTCGTAGGAGTTCGGCGTCTGGTAATGGAAGTCAATTTGGTCCAAAAAGATCTCGATGTCCTTCATGTCCGGTGCCCGGTCCGGTGGGGTTGGAAACGTCTGAGGTTGCGAGGATGAAGACGAAGTGGCTCCCCTGTCGTCTCTGTCGTGAAGGAAAACCTCCCTTGAGTCCGAATTGAACAACGCTCGACCCGATTTCGCGAGGACTAACTCGTCGCTCTCGTCATCGTACTCTGGAGTGATCCCTATATGCATACTGCTGCCTACATTTGTTGATGTTGATGTTGTGGTGGCAGGAAATTCGAGCTGCTCTGTAATCTCGACGTCGTACATTGTGCGCGTGGGCGAGGCGGAATTGGGCGAGGCTGAATTGGGCGGCAGGGATTCGTGTGACGGCAGATTGAGCTCGGCCAAAGGGCCGTATAATTTGCGGGCGGCGATGTCGTATGCGAGCGCGGCTTCTTGCGCCGTAGAGAAGCTGCCGAGCCAGAGGCGAGCTCGTTTCTTGGGCTCGCGAATCTCCGCCACCCACTTCCCCCACGTCCGCTGGCGCACGCCGCGAAACTCACACGCCATATTCTCTGGCCCTCCCTTGCCTTTCATTGCGCCTTTCTTCCATCGCTTGCCTGGTTTCCGCGGCGGCTTCTCGATGTGCCCCGACGTCGGACTCAACCTGCCGTCCCCCGAGTTGCCCAACTGCATGCCAAGACGCCGTATCGTCTTCGTCGCGATCGCCTCCCCGAATAGGGACGTCGAGAAATTACTTCCTGGACCTATGGTTGCTCCTTTCACCCTCCCCGAACCTCTGCTTATCGCAATTGTGTCAACCTCTTCCAACCTCTTCCAATTTCTTGACAACCTGTTTCGCCCTGATTGCAACGCGCTTCCACTCACCGAAAAATCACACGCAACTCAAACAAGAAAAGCTTCCCCAAATGCACTAAATAAACAATCTGAAACTCGAGAGCGCTTCTTCTCACCGCGAACACAATTCCCTGTCGAAAAAACCCAAAAAAATTCACAAGCGCAACTAAAAATTCACTCGCGCGTCGAATTGAAAACCAAGACGAATTCCTCTCAAGTCGACTTAATTCTCCACCTCCCAATTCCTCCTGGAACCCACTCACACTCCAAAACCCAAAACCCACCGACCGCTCAGTCAAACCGGCGATCGCTCTTCAACTGGAATCAATCACGCGTGCGGAACTCCTGTCAACGAATTCATCTAAATTATCTAGAAATTGAGAGAGCGATCAATCAGTCGTGAGACTCTGCCAAATTCCTGGTTTGAATTCTACTTAGGCGCTGCGATTGCGGCGCACGGATTGCTGTAAAAAGCAGTAAAACCGATCACTGGAATTCAGCTGAGGCGAGTGCTGCTGAAATGCGATCTTCGGCAGTTGAGGGGTTGAAATGGGAGAGTCTAGAAAGGGCGTGAGTCAGTGGGGCCGGCCACCTCGCTGGGACATTTCGCAGGCAGGGCAGGGCGGTTAGCGGGCGCCAGGTCAGCAACAGGGTTCGGGCGAAACTGGGAGGGAAGGTCCCGTGGTGTTGGCCAACCACGACGAGGATTGATGAGCACGGTCAGTCCAACCTGGCGGGAACGGGGCCACGTCACCTGGCCCGTCGATTCGCCACAGCCACTCCTGGTGCTTTCATCGACCTCGTGGTGCTGGGGCGCACTGCGTCATGGGATGGGGCGATGATGTTCATCCAGATTGGGGTGAGGCGGCAGCAGTGTGAAAAGGATCTGGCTACTGGTCACCTGGTGTCTGTTGTTGTGATCTTGTACATTACTCCTGTAGCCTTCTGTGGAGAGTCGGCGGGGGCCCCAGGTCGGGGAAGTTTCGCGTCGAGTTTATTCTGCGGCGGTTGTTGCGCAATATCCAAATTCTATTGTTTGACAGTTATGCTTGGATTTCTGGGCCTTCAAGTGGCTCTTCACTCTTCACCAAGTGCCCTAAGAGCCTCTCCCCATGGGCCGCCCGTCCCCGCTCTTGCAGATAATAGACAACCGGTTCACTGTTCAACCTTCTCTGATTCTTCTCTAATAAAAGTGAGAGCGGGTCTCTAAAAGACAGCGGCCTTGGTTTGAGGAAGTGCCAAGCCCGTCCTATCGCTCTAGCACCCGTCCTCTAATCCAAAGCAGGAGCTAAAATTGGTTTATTCTCTCTGCAGAGAGTGGGCACGGGTGGCCCATGGGGACTCGCCCTAAGGTAAGGTACAAACACCCATAATTGTATACTCCCTCTGTTTCAAAATAAAACTGTGGTTTCTATTTTAGTGCGGAATTAAGAACAGTGACCGGCTTTTAACCACAATGCGCTTTTTAACCACATAACGCGCTTTTCAAGTGCATTTAAAATAATCGGTGCTTTTCAAGCGTTTTTTAAATAATGCGCTTTTCAAATAACGTGCGCTTTTCAAATAACGTGCGCGTTGTTAGCCGTGAATGATAGGCATGAGTAGTGGTAATAACGAAACCATGGTTTTATTCTGGCACGGAGTTTATGCAAAAACCATGGTTTTATTGTGAAACAGAGGGAGTATAATTGTTATAGCTTACGTGAGGTAGGAGTAGAAGGCGAATAGTATTTTCTTACATAAGAAAATAGAAATCATGCAAAAAAAAAGATGAAATTTATTTTAAAATGAAATTTCTACAAATTTTCAAAGTGAAAAATTTAGTCACCAATAACTAGACTATTCCAAATCTCTAAAGTTATGATTTCACAAATTGACCCAAGTTGCTTCTTGGAATTGACCGATATAGGTAATAGTGCAAGATATTGATTGGTTGACAAAAAATTCTGCACAATTGGCATTGAGTTGGCTTTTAACCATTATAGGTCAGTCTATATATTGGTTTTGGATGTATTAATTCTCCATTATGGGTGCTTCCACCTTAAAAGGGCCTTAACCCTTAAACGTCAAAGTAAGCCCCATGGGCTTAATTATGAGAGAATAATGAAGAAAAAAGTGGATTTTCTCAACCAAATCAAGCGAGGATTGGTGCATTGGAAAGCTACTAAAAAAGCGATCTAAATTCCAAATTTGTGCCTCATTTGAGAGATTGTGGAATCGTTGGTAAGCAATCAAAGTTATCAAATTGAACAGGTTTTGAGGTTGGGGCAGTTGAGGTGCCGCAGTGCTACAGTGCTGGCCAACAGTGCCCAGCAAAGTCGTTTTTGCATTTTTTTCGTTTTTTTTTTTTTCCCTCCAAAAATTTAGATGCCTTCCGGGCTGCCCCGTCCAGGCCCTCTTGACGTTTAAGGGTTAATCCAACCCTTGACCATGAAAATCCATATAATAAAGCTCAAATTTTCATTTAGCATAGGAAATTGGGGCATCCTTATAACATGCCACTCTACTACTGAATTCTTAACCCTTAAACGTCAAGAGGGCCTAGGCGGGGCAGCCCGGAAGGAATCTAAATTTTCGGAGGCAAAAAAAAAAAAAAAAAAAAAAACGAAAATATGAAAAAACGGCTCTGCTGGCCAGCAATGTTGCGGCACATTAGGGGAAATGTGGGGTCCCTAAAAGGCCCTCTAAGGCAGCCTGGGTTACGTGAACAAGTTGCCCAAACACCCCTCCCATTAGTGAAGGTCGCTGCCCACTGACAGTGTCGGAAGTCGCAGTGTTGGCAGTGCTGGCAGCGTCGATTGGTTCGACCCACGGAACTGCACTGCTGGCAGCATCGTGGCACCATTGGTGCCAACGAGGAAAACGTGCGGGCACCACTGAAATTTCACTGCACGTGAGAAAACCAAAGGCCTTTTGGAGACCCCACCTTTCTCCTAATGCTTTTCAAAAAACGACCTCTGCTGCCCAACCTCAACTCCTATTCATTTAGATAATTTTGATTGCTTGTCAATGACTCCACAATCTCCCAAATGAGGCGCAAATTTGCAATCTAGATCGCTTTTTCAGTAGCTTTCCAACGCACCAATCCTCGCTTGATTTGGTTGAAAAAATCTACTTTTTTCCTCAATTATTCCTTTATAACAAGCCCGTGGGGCTTGCTTTGACGTTTAAGAGTTAAGATTCTCTAAAATTGAATGAAATTCATCATGCATATTTTGGAAGAGTAAGAGATCTATTGAATATGAGCACGATATAGAGACATCTCAATACATAAGTCCTATAACTAAGTTTACAAAGGGCTTGTTATTCTAAAGTGATGGACAATAATGATTATCCATATATAGTGGTTGTGATTGGTTCATTGACTATATAGAGGGGCAAGTAGCGGTTCAAGGGTGGGGAGACGATAGACTATGGCACCGAAATTTTGATGTGTTGATAGTAGTCAAGGGGTCAATTGAGGGAGTAGGGTGCAGATGCTCTTAGTCCAGACCTCTATATTAACACTTCAAAGAAAAATTTCATCCATATTTCAATTTCAAGCAACCCAATCACACTCTCTGTATGTGTATCGTATATAGTAAATGGATCAATCACAACTCACTTATATAGGACAAAGTTCCATCATATAATCAAGTACAAGAATCTACCTAAATCTAGTTTTAGGAAGTGATTTGAAAGACTCGGTACACTCTCCACATGTAACATGTCTACTTATCCTCTATGCTATTTTAGGATGCATTTCATCGAAAATGTTGAGTCTCAAATGATTTGCAAGGTGAACCAAGGTTGCTCTTAAAAATAATTGATTTTCACAAAGATATATGCATATACACATAATTGTAGTGGAACTTCATGTTATCTAAGGTTAAATTTCAAATGTCATTTAAGAGTGCACATGCAATGTAAAATGTTACGTAACACAAAATTATAATTATGGACTACATAACTGGCAAGGGACGGGAGTCTTGAGCCGGTTATAGAACATAACCTTTGATTAAGAATTGGCATTTTTTTTAACTAACATAGAAAGAAAGTTAGTCCTACAACACGTACATGGAGTAGGTTATGAATTTGGGATATAAATTTCATAGGGTTGGTAATTGTCTATCGTCTCATCATATAAGATAACTATATCTAAAAGCGATCATTTCCTTAAAGCGTCCATAGCTCAATCTTCCATAATAAGTAGATTCTGACACCCTATTGTTGGTGAGAATGTACACAATCTGAACATCAAAGTTTAGGGTCACTTTAAGGTCCACCTATAGCGAGCACTTTGGAAATTCATAACTTATTCATACGGTGTCCAAATAATGCATGCTAAAGTGCGTTGGAATCCTCTTGAACTTGCTATTAAGACCCATTGATTTATTTTTGTTTTACGTGCGTAAATAGGCTTAGTTGGTAAGGTGAACGCTTTAAGGTATAGTTACCTTAGTTATTGTGGTTTTGTTATGAATTGAAGAAGATTGGCAATCATCAACTTCTTTATCAAGCAATTTGGCAATTGGGTTTTTAAAGTATAAAATTGATGTGCACTTTTCATGGAAGAGGAATTTTCTTGAAAAAACTACCGAAAATACTCAGTTTATGTCTACTCGTTCTTAGTAATGCGCACGTGTAAGCATGTACCGGTACTGATTGGTTGAGTGACGAAAGGAGCCCCTTGTCAGCCAATGAGAGAACTACCCGCTTTCTGACTGATTGGCTCAGCAGTGGAAACAGGAAATTGACGGACGAATAGACACAGAGAGTAACTGAAGTTACTACTCAGAGGCTTCATGATGAAGCTGGGCTGCGTGGGCAGGTGGAGCGCCACGTGGCAGGTGCAGCAGCAGTCTTTACCCTCAAGCAAAGTAAAAACACGGACCACACCGACCGGAGTGGATAAAACCTTTTCCACTCATTCCTGCGCCAGGCCCTGTCCAAGTGTCCTTCTCCTACTGGAAGTTCATCCACGTGGATGAACTCAGCACGGAATAATGGATCAAGTGTGCCGCCTGCAGGCTTGAATGGAATCACCACGAACTTTGTTATTGACTCTCACATTCGTCCTCTATCTTATTCTTTAGGTAGTACTAGAGAACCAGTGTTTTTTTTTTTTTTTTTTTGCGATTTTAACCCCTAAAAACCTGAGGGGTTATAATATGTGCCTTCCATATGTTTGATGAAGTTTGGTTCAATAGACAAAATGTAGGGCATCATCTTTACAAATTATCCGTACGATCAAACTTCCAAAAATAACTTTAGATATTTTTTTAATGAATTTAAAAGCATTAACCTTTGAAAATTTGTATAAATTCTAATTTTCACTTTTAGAGTTTAAAATTTAGCATGATTGGTTGAATTTGCTAAAGTTTAGTATTTTAAAATATTTTTTATTTTTCAATTTTTTTATATTCCAGGCAGCCCGTTAGATTCAGACATTGACCAGAAAATGGTCGTTTGGGCGTTTAGGGGTTAAGCCTCTAGCACCTGCTTAGAAGTTAAAAATCGCCAGAGAAAAACATTGTCGAGAATGGTGCCATGAGGCACATTCTTCCACCGAACGCGCCCCGAGAGTGAGGCTGAAAGGCCAAGCTTGAAGGCCGCTCAGTGACAGAATGTGCCACAAGGCACCGTTCTCTTACGTAAAAGTCACCTTCCCCAACATAAAGTTTCGTTCCCCAAGGCATCCCGGCATTATCGGCAATGATGGCCAATTCCGCCATTGAGGGATGCCTTGAAAGTGGCAGAATCGACCCTAAGTGACTTTTACGTGAGGGTAGGGTTCGCTTTGGCATCCAGCAATGTCCGTCACCAGGGATTTTTATTTTTTTTGGCTTCTTGGACCTAGACTACAATGTAGTGGTACAGTCACAATAGTCTAAATATGGAGAGACCACCCTCTACTACATGCATAGAGCACTGCTACAGTGAAGAAACCCTGCCCTTCAAACTTTTCTTTCGCAACAAATTGGTTTTAACTTGTCAAAAAGTCACATAAAATGTTCAAACCACCAAGTGAAAGATGGTTCAAAAAATGCAAGTCAAATCTCTACACGTCAAATTCGATACAATAGGGTTATCCGTAAAGTTGAACAAAAAAAATTCACAATAGGAAAGACAAGGCAAGACTAGTTTTTCAGCTTGAAAGAGGGGAAAACAAGTTTTAGCTCCTTTTTTTTTTGACCAATTAAAATTCATTGCGTTGTTAGCAAGATTTGAACTTTGAACCTTTTCAATGCTAGAGAAGCTCCCCCATATCACATTAGCATTCTCATAGTGTAATCTCTATGTACGCCCACACCAACCACATGCTCTCCCAAAGCAAGTTGGTTTGGCTCCTTGTGCCTCACAAGAACAGTGATTTCTAAATGAAGAAGGAAACACAGGCTTACAGACTGTCTACCCCCTCAATCCTTTACGGAATACTCTAATGAGAAATAGGAAAATAAAATAAAACTTAGACGTTGAGAAAATTTGCAAAATAATATATAATAATAATAATTAAAAATTAAAAATATGAGTAGCTTTAGGGTGATTCAACACAAGAATCTTACAATGGTAAATATAATGATGCATCTTCAAGTCTCTTTTGCATACATTAAAAAAAATTACAACATGTACTTATTCACAAATAAAATAAATAAAATGTCCTTATTCAAGATATTGACATCTTTTTATTATATCAACAGAATTATATTCAACAAAGATGTACTTACATTACAATTTAACCATCCTACTCAAGAGATTCAATTAAAATTGTGACATGATTCATATGACTTAATCGTGCAAAGAATTGTAATCACAAAAACATATTGAAGCATTTTGGTAATGCCATTATAACAATTAGTAGTAAAATGAAGTGACAAAAAAATTCCTAGGTTTTGAACAATAATCATAGGGAGGTGTGTAATGAAGAGATAGCAATTAATTAAGTCATTCATGGAAAAATATCTTCATTTACTTTATTGAAGTTATTGCAAAAATTGTGAATTAACCCCTAACTGCCTACATCCCTACATCCCTCTTTAGATTTGGAGAATTGCAAAGATGCATTATAAAATGCAACTACGAGGATATTTTGAACTTGATTTATGAATAAATGTTGTACATTATGAATTTTAGATTCTATCCATACGAATAGATCTATGATTTCTATCACCAATAATTTTTGTATAAAATTTAAAACTTAAAATTAAAATTCTGCTAGGGAGGTTAACCTTCACCAAATAATCTGCCAACTTCTTTTCCAATGTTCTCTTTGTTGATTTATCTATCGACGAGCTCACTCGTCACTCCACAGAAATGGCATGAAATCCTGCACATGAATGTCTGGGGCACAGGTCCTTTAATTTCCTTGTTTTCGTATGCTCCAATATATATGTGCTGCCATGTTAGCAATCTGTTCTCAACAAGCGTGAATGGATAACCGTTCATGCTATGGATACACACAAGTTAGATTGCAACTGCTCAGATTGCTGCTGCTCTGGCACTCTCCCTTTGAACCTTGTTAACCCCTAAAGGACCGGGGGGGTGTTGAACTTAGCTCTTGTTTTCTTGACTGGCTCTTGTAGCAAGCTCAATTCCTCATTGGTTTAGGGTAAATTTGACGATCGGCACCGTTGAAACTAAAGAAGAATTACGTAGTTTTTTATGAAAAAAAGATCAACAAAATCGCATAATTTTTGAGAAAATGCCACCGTTGAGAAGATTGATGGAACTTTTTTGGGGTATTTTGTACACATGCTGAAATCGGATTGTTCAAAAGTACTCCAAAAATTCTGAAATTTTTACTGTGAGTAGAAATCATCATTTTAAACATGTGAAAAAAATTTCAAGTAATTTGGAGGTGTGAGGAAGAAGATATGAGGGTCTGAAGTGACGCCTAAATACCCACCATGCAACTCAAAAAAATCACCAAAAATTGCTCACTTGATGAATTTCCGATCAAGAAGTACCTACAAATTCAGCTTTCAAAAAGAGCCAGGGTCTCTTTGTTGCTCATCTTACAATTCAAAGCCCAAGAACCCAAATTTCCCCACTTTAATTGGAACCAGGTAAGGTGACTAGTGGTTGCAGTGTCAATGAGGTCCAGAAGATATGTTAACCCATAAAGGTACTCACGTGTTTTGTAAAAGTCAAAGCCCTACAATTTGCATACTTGAAATATCACATTGTATGATATATAATTTTTCAAAGATAGTAATTAACATTATGAAGGTATGACAAACATTTCAACATGATTGGAAGATATTTGAAATATTTACAAATTTTGTCATGTAAACAAAATAAATATTCAAAATAAATATATATTTTTGACTAATTTGATATCAAAAATTTATTTAAGGCAGATAAAAGTTACGTTTACAAGTAGTTAAAAAATGAAAGTGAAAAAATTAAAAGAGACGCATGATTAGAGCATCCTTATAAAGTCCTTTGTATTTTTGTTAACGGTAACTTAGTAATATCCGGTAGCCTACCGATCTGGATATTTTACTACCCCGGTAAAATTCCAAGTTACCACAGGAAGTAGATCTAGAAAAACACTTTTTTACCAATCTGACCTAACGGTCAGATCCGGGTGTACAAATGTATATAAGCAATGAAGCCAAACTCATTGGCATGGTCCATTTTTCAGGATATATGTTTGTGTTATACTTCTTCTTCCTTTTCGATTAGTTCACTTATCGAGTGTATTCCTTCCGGATATTCGTAATTGATGATTCCAGTTTTTACTACACTGAATTGAGGAACTACCGACTGAGTTCCGGTTATCTTATTATTTGTCCATCATCTTAGAACTGTTATTCCTGTATTCAGAATCTGTTTCTTCATTGTTTCCGGTAGTGATTACCGAGTAGACGATTAGTAAAGGTAATTACCAATTTTAAACACTCAAATTTTAGATTTCTCAACTGTGTAATCTTCAAATGAAATCTATTCTCTAATCCCAACGTTTAAAAGATGTATCATAGCTCATTCAACTTAAACATCTAATGAAAACACCAACTTCAACAAAGCTAAAACACTTGATTTTTTGGGCCTTTGAACAAAATCCATCCAAAAAAATGAATGGTTGGTCCTTTAGGGGTTAATAGTGAGGAGTTACCATACTGGAAACATGATTACAGATACGAGAGCAATTTTGTACACTAAACTGCTGTTGTATTAATATCATACCCAAAAAATAGCTTGAGATTCTAGAGATGGTAGTCAGTGGATCATTACTTAATCGGCAAGCCATGTCGAAGATTATTATTTTTGAAACTTTTTTAACAAATGTCAAGTTTTATGAATATTCTCCAAGATTCCCGTTTTCAACATACAAAATAATTATTATTTTTTGTCAATCGTTACAACCAACTATGTAACAACTATTACTTAATTGTAGAGACCATTCAGAACTTTCTTTGTAGTGGTGAATGTAGGTGTCACATTATCTGTAAGGATGTTGTTGTCTCAGATACCCCGCCTTATGATAACCACATTGTCAAATTGTAGGATGAGCTGGGACACGTCATACCGGATGACGTCATCCTCATCAATTTGTGATGTCACGCTGCCACCTAGTCCTGAAGATGTGATTGTCAATTCTGGCACTGTTGCGCAAAATGAAACGTGCTATCTGAGTACTTCCTTTTTGTCGCTTGCGCTCCTTTTGCATAGATGAAAATCTAGGTTGGCGCGTGCCGGACTGGAACTGTCTTGTCGTATGTAAGTGTACATTGTGTAGTGTGTATTATATAATTGACTAGGTTGATATGTGCCAAAGTTTGGCACGACAATTCCATCACCAGAATTGTCTTCGTGTGTGAGAGTGTGTGAGTGCATGATTTGTACTCCTTCTGTCCGGAAATAATTGTCCTAGGTTTTTTTATCTCAGCCAAAGGATGGAAAGTAGGCCCACTCATTGTAATCACTGCAGGAGCTAGGGCAACAACACACATTCCATCTATTAAAACCATTAAAGAAAATTTCAAAATCCCTAAATCACATATTATACCTACCTTTAAAAAAATTAATACTATAGCCATTCACCACACCTCATCCATCCCCTTTAATAAAAAATAAAAAAAGATAGAAAATAACCAATTGCTTGTCCTTGATCCACCTTGAAGTAATAATCTATCCTTCCCTACTTAATTAACCCACACATCCAAATTTTGATCTTTTATAGTTTATGGTTCCTAGTCTTTATACCGGTAGTGTTTAATCTCAAGAGGGGCAGATAGTCTTAACCACTAATTCTTTGTCATGTGGGCATCACATCAAGGGTGGGTTGAACAACACTTTATTCACATCACCCTCGAAAGAGGCCCGGATGGAGTTCTTCTTCCTAGTTTTGGCATTTTTTTCCCGACATCATTGTCCTATGTTCAAACTTAAGCCATGTCCACTTCAAACAGGGCAGACAATGAGAGTGACACAAAAACTACATACTACTATTAAAAATAGACCATTTTTCGAGTATTGAGATAGTTCTTTTGTCAAAAGAAAGCGCTAAGCTAAAACATGCCAAAAACTAAGACATTTACTTCCGGACAGAGGGAATATTATATCAGATTAAGTTGGCATGTGCAAGATTTTGACACGACAATTTTGACTGCAGAACAATCCTTGCATGTGCGCCTGCACAGTCTAAATTAAATAATAGATTTGAAGTAGCACTAATAAAAAAGATGTCCAACTTTGGCTACCATCCAAACCATTAAAGGTCGCACCAAAACAGCAGGTATAGTACAGGCAAGTGCAGTCAAAAAAAAATTGGCAAATTTTCACCAAAGTTTTACCTCATTTTGGGAGTAGTTGCTTTTTCACTATTAAAAATGGGCAAAATCACCAAAGTCCTCTCAAAAAATTCTAAAATCACCAATATTTACATGAAAGTTGTTGATAAGAGATAATTGTATGGATGAACACATATATATGTATGGATGATTCTATCCATTTTTTTCTGTACCTACCTACACTCCAGGGTGCGTGTCGCTCTACCAATAGATAAACAAAATAAAAATGGCTGTCTGAGTGCACCTAGACCATCGACAAGAAAACAGGAGGAAGTTGAATCAGCCTCAAGTCTGTTGCTCATGTAAAGAATGTGGATTGGATTAATGCCTGAACTGTGAATCAAAAAGGTTGTAAATACTAATCAACTGTAATCAGAAGTTCCAATGTAAGTTTCACTTATTACAGTGCTTACACAGGAAAAAACCGGCTAGGGTGAAAGTACCAGCCATTTTTCTGGTTTTCTCATTTTGGGGGTCTAGGTGTTTTTTGGAAATAAAAATTTTATATTTGGGTTTTCGACCCACCATGTTCAATAATAGGGGCAAGCTTTTGCTTTGGTTTTCTTTCTCTAGTATGAGCATGGGTGTAGGTTCACCTTAGTGGGAAAAAACAGGGAGGAATATTGACCTTGGACACGGTGCAAGTGTCTCGTTGTGGTTAATGTTCTGGGTACTAGCAAAAAAAATGAACTAATTAATACATGGGACATTAATCACAATGGGACACTTGCACCATGTCCCACCATGGGACAAGAATTTTTTGTTGTGTTAACTCAAAACCTCAACATCCTAGTGTGCATTTCCTTCAACTACACACCATAGTTTATTGTCTCTGCCCCACCAGGGGAGAGACTACAGAAACGCTTCATTTTTGAGGAGTTACCAGGAGTTACGTGCCTAGATAGTAAAAAGAAGCATAAGAATAAATATTGGGTAAATACTAAAGCAAAGACTCTGAGACTAGCCGCTTGTTTCAACTAGAGCGCGGTTACGGTAGCCCTAGTGTCAAGGATATTCACACACACTACTTACTCAAATGATGCATCTAAATCAAATCATTGAGGAGGCATGACTTTCTCATCTAGATAGGAAGTCTACAAGGCATCAAAATAGGTGGGTTTAACCCCTAAACGTCCCATGGGGATAGTAGATACGATGTCGTATAATTGGCATTTACTACCAACAAGAAGTTCAAAATTGGGATCTCAATAGCTCACTACAACTGCATTGGTATTGTTCATTCTGTATTAGGGTCAAGTGGTCAACCCCTAAAAGGACCAAGCATCCAGGGTTAACTCCATGGAAATAAATCCAACCATCTTTTCCTCACTCATCCATGTTTTCCCATTTCAATGGACATTTGCAAAGCTGTAATTCTGAAAATATGAGAACAGTATGCTAAGAATCGGAGTCCAACTAGTTTCAGAATTTTCCAACTTGGTGCTCTACTGACGGCTGGTGTACCCAGATAACAGAAAAGCGAGCTAAAGCTCATATCCACAATCGCAATTTCAATGTTGAATCATATCCACAATCAGAAATTGAACACACATCTGAACAAGTCTCACACAGGACAAAACATTCAGATTTTAGCACAGCTCTTGCATTAGCAGAAACCAACGTAAAATGATCATAAGCGACCCTAAGGTCATGTTCAGTAGGTTACTTGCACCTGCAAAGCGATTGCAAAATCAACCACTTGAGGATTACATTATGAAAAGAGTACAGGCAGTATGAGAGACTGTTCTGGTGGCACAACAATAATCAGTAATAATCAACACCAGTCCAGAGCAACTGCCAACACCTCAAAGGTATGTTCAAACTGGTCCTCAATACCAACGCTAGGTGTTCACTGCTACTCAAAAATGCCCGAGTGACAAGCCATACGGTTGTAGAAACTGCACTTGTAACCGAATCTGATGGCTACTACATTTGATGACAGAGACCTTGCATGGAATTTCCTACTTGGCTTTTCCGGCCTGAACAGCCTGTATACGCTGTTGTAGTTTCATCACCTGACACAATCCGAAAGACATCTTTGACATTGAGGAATTTGGAAAACATATATTTTGGGATTTCGGAACGCACAAAGTGTAACATTGTAAATACAAGGCATGTCACAAGTTCTAAAGGGCTGATATTTTCCAGGACAACATAAAAATCATACATATTAGGCTAAGAATTCATTCATTTTGAATAGAACTTTATGGTCGATGGATGCCAAGTGAATAAAGAAGAGACAATGTACCTCGTCCCGCTTGGCATTTTGTTGCTCTTCCATCGTCTTCAATGTTGCATCCATACGTCGTCTGTGAAACATCATATCGTCCGTATAAAATCAATGACAGGAAATTAACATAAGCACTACAGA
Organism: Pohlia nutans; assembly: GCA_022496805.1. Lineage (NCBI taxonomy): Eukaryota > Viridiplantae > Streptophyta > Bryopsida > Bryales > Mniaceae > Pohlia > Pohlia nutans. The sequence continues at coordinate 26,848,746 of CM040085.1, read as the reverse complement.
ACAATATGCACTGACTGATGGATTCATTCATTAAAAATTACACAGACGAAAAGATCTTACAGCTCAGCGGTGATGTATTCCAGGCGCTTGTTGACGTTAGCTTTTGCTTCAGCCAAATCTTGCTTCACCAAAACAGGGCCGATCAGCTTAAACACATTTGCATCATCCTCCAAAAGCTCCAATTCCTGCAATGACAATATCAGCATTCGGTGTCCAACTACCATATCCAGAATCTCATACAAATAACCCACATTTTGATAAAAAATAGGAGAATCACATTACCTTCTGCACCATTTCGTTTTCCCCATGCTGAACAGTATACTGCCGTCTTACTTGATGGTTTTTACCTATATCTGTGGCAGAATTCCATTACCGACGAGTCAGATTCAGAAAACTTACAGGATGAATTATGCAGAAATATGATCACCATAACACGGTAAATGAAGGTACGACCTATCCTGAGTTTCCCAATATACAAGAAAGTCATTAACCCCTAAAGGACCAAGGATTCATGGTTTTTAAATGCCAAATTCAATCGATCATATTGTGAAAAATATAATTCAGATGGGATCGAATTTTATATCACCAGAATTAGTGAAGAACATTGTATGTATTAGTTAAAAAAACAAATAATTTTTTTAAAAAGAAAGTCCATATAGGACCTACTCAAAACTGGTAACTTTAGGGGTTAAATCACAATGCACTAAGGATGCGAGTAAATTGGTCAATTGGATATCTAACAACCCTAAAACCCAAGATTGTAAAACCCCAATCGTGACGATATGATATCTCAAATGGAAGGTCATCTCCACAGCACAACTGGACCAGCACAAAACTTGAGCTGAGCACCATTAAAGAGAAAGTGCTCACACCAAGAGGTAGCATCAGCAACCAACCTTTCTGAATTTTATTCAATGCCTGGGCCTGATTTTCCAGCTGCGCTTGAAGCTCTTTCACTGCAGCCGCCATCGCCAGAAAATCTCCTCTTTCAAAGCCCTAAAATATACACTCTGTGTCTCCTTTTACAGGATTCAACAAGAGACCCCACCTTGCATCCAGAAAACTCCAAATCGTAAGAGAAGAATGAATCCAGCAATAATAAACGTCCCCAGAAACAGCCATTCCGGGCTCCACAACCCTAACCACAAAGCACAAAGCGCGAATGACCAAGTATTGTATTGGAGTCAGGTACATAGTGAGGAGTTGCTCATTCAGAGCTTGTGTCAATTGCATTAACAAAATTAATCCCCCCAGATCCCTCCGAAGACCTGATTTTCCAACAAAAGAATTCCATGGCTACTACTCCTCGCATTTTGCTTAATTCTCACAAACCCTGACACGACATCGAACCATTACACAATACGAATGTTCACAATGAAGCAAATCTCACGACCTTCCCTCAAAACCCAGCTTTGTACGGCCTATGAGCTCACAAAATCATACACAAGAACTTGCAGAAGAGCGTGTATAGAGAAAATCAACCGTACCCGAGCAACTTTCCTGCACTTGAGAATGAAACTGGTGTTCTTCGGTGATCTCGGCAAACCAGAACAAACTTAGAAATTCAAAAAACCGTCTCTACACAGAGCTTTCCCCGTTCTCTTTCAGGCATGCTTCCGAAAGCGGGCTTCAGATCTGCAGAATTGCAGAAACAACGAGCACTAGTGGACGGCATGTGCTCGAAGATGACCACGAACGAAAGCGAAGAAACAAGTCTCTGCAAAACCCTAGTTCTGGGAGAGAGACAACGATTTCTGTTCATCCATTTCGTTCATCCAGTATTTGAACATTTCATTCATTTCTTTCCGTGGAGCCATGTCCCAACTACATTCTGAGCTCGTTATTATCACACCTCTAATATCACATTCTAGAATGAGTCATTGGGATATATATATAACCACATGAAGAGAAAGATAAGAGGAAGGAAAGGGTTTTTTTAATTTAATTTGAAATTTTAAGATAAGTACTTCCAAAATAGTTTCAAAGAAATTCATTTTATATATATAATTCTTAGAATATACCTATGATATTTTGGAAATTGGTGTATATTTAAAAATATTTTCATTATTTCATAACCCTTTTATGGCAAGGAGTATGTAATTTACACTAAGTGATTCCCTCGACAGCATATGTAACAAATAAATGTTAGTAGTTGTATATACATATAGTTGGATAAGTGTACGTTGGTAACCATAGATTTGATATAAACAAATTTTGATTGTAATATATATAGAATATAGGACCTTATTCTAATTGATAGCTAGCTTGGTAAATTTAATAGCTAGCTAAATTTGATGTAATAGATAGCTTTAACCATGTAGAGTGTCTAAACATGATATCAAAAAAAAGAACTTGGTTTGTAATATATATATATATATATATATATATATATATATATATATATATATATATATAAAACTTGTTCAAGGTAACAAAAACAAGGGATCCTATTATTTGAATGAGTTATAATTGTTAATTTATAGATAAACTACTAGAAAAATAAATTCACTTGAGTCATATGTGTTAACCCTTAAACGACAATGCCAGCCCCACGGGCTTGGTTTTAGTTTGGGAGAATCTTGCTCATAACTTCTACATCATTGCACCAAATGGGGTTTTTAAAATTCCAAACCGAGCACCTTAGAGAGATCTATACTTCTTTAGAATAAAGCTAAAGCAAATTAAACACATAATCATGCTTAAAATGGAATTTAAGAGGAGATTTTGGATGTGGTATCAGGAAAGGAATTGTTGTTTAAGGGTTAAATAATAAGTGAACTATTAGATAATCCCTCGAATCACAAAGTTGTAACTTATGCAATATAGAATAAATCCCAACCATAATCTTTTGTTAGGTCCACACAAGTCATGAAGCTGCTAGATTAAAACAAATGAACTAAAATACATTATTGTAAACCAACCATATATGCCATAAGATAGTTGGGTTGAAATAGATGACGGAATATATAGTTGTAACCTACTATAGAGGTACAAAAAATGAGTTGAAGATTGGAGTTATCCATAAAGTAATGAGAGGCTAGCCTGTCTTTTGTCTGGTGTTTTGACGCCTGAAATAAACTTCATTGCCATTGTCAAATACCAACAACCAAGTAGCTTACTTTGGATGAGCACAAGGCCGGAGTGGAGGCACAATGAGATTCCATCATGGGAACTCAACTGTAGTTTGGGGGAGCTTCCCTTGCATTGGGAAGGTGGCATGTTCGAATTTCTCTGACAACATAGAGCGTGATGATTAGTCTAAAGCTAAAAAACCAATTTTGTCTTGTCTTTGCTCTTTTAGTAAAATTTTGCTAGACTTTACGGATGACTCTATTGCATATTGTGTTTCACTAAAACATAATCTTTCCACCAATCAAGTACCACCAGACTTTGTACATGCCATATTATCAATACCAAGAATCTGCAGCTTGAAATGAATTGGAAGTTTAATTGTAAAAATCCAACATCACTATTCATAAACAAAATAGGTAACATAAACAAATAAGTAAAACCTTGCTTTTTTGCAAACTTCTGTAAGCTTAGTAACCAAAATTTAAAAAGCAGCCCAAGCTTAGTCATGATTTTTGTGCCATGCGAGGCAGTCCAGCATGGCCCATGCTCCAGGTGCTCACCTACCCACATTGTACCTCCATCACAGAACGGCTCTAATGACATTCCCATCCATGATGTTCCCATCGTTGAGTCACATGAGATGCTTGAATCATAATGAAAAACTGCAGCAGAACAGAAGCGTCACTGGAATAGTGTTTGGTGAGCAATGCCTAGCAACATGCATGTCCAGATCATGCAATTCTGCAATCGACAATTTGACAGCTGAGTCGATCAAATTGGGTAGAAATGGGGATAAAATGATTTTCATCTTGGCCAGACTCTGTTTCTAATAACAAAACAAACTTAAAACAGACCGGTCTGGTGCTGCCTACAGCCATTCCCATACAACCTGGAGCTGGCAAATGGCTATTTACAGGACGATGCCCTTGCTCAGTTGCTCTGCAACCTCCCACTATATGTTTGGACTCCCTTGAGTGATAAATACCAGCCCAGGGCCAATGTCTCCTTGAACTAAATTGAAAACCTACTGATATGTACATGCTACCAACAGCCGAGAAAGACGAAACTGACGCCCATTCTGTGGGCAGAGACAACCTTCTTCACTATAATAGACAACCTATTCCAACAAGTGAACCTCCAAAGTATCTCTGCAGAAGTGATTAGTACAGTTCCTGAAACAGTGCTTCGTTAAGAAGCTTGGATTCGATGCAAAAGAGTGGTCCAGCTCTTTACAACAGCCTTTGCAGCTCCACCTGCCTGTAGCGTTCCTTACGAGCTTCTCTTTTATCCTTTGCAGTGACTCGTGGAGTATCTAGCCACCTGTAACAGGAGAGATTTGATGAGAACATTCCAGAACTTGCATATTGAATAGAAAAAACAGTAAGAGGATTCACCGCAAATTTTACCCTCCCAAAGACAAAAGTGACCTTAACCTACTTCTCCAAACACAAGAAAGCACATGTTCATGCGACAGTAAATAGATTACACAGCTTCAACCACCATATCAGGCGATTTTTCATTGAAGCTCAGATGATTCTGCAAGTTAATTGCTAAGCTAGAATTCGATGAGCATAAGGAGTTTTCATGTCTGCAAAAGTTCATGGGCTTCAGCTGCCAATGCAATTCTTCTATGTGGGGTTTAAAAATAAATTGAAACTGTAGGTGGCGACCATCCACAAAAAGCGTGGGCAGCAGGTCTGAACAGTCGAGATTTGAAAGAAAATTTTAAATAGATGAGAGCACTGCCGATGCCTGAAGACCTAAGCAAGACTTACAGAACCGTTGAGATGATCTACAAAAAGTTCATAACAGGACCACCATATAGCTCTCGATAAATGAAAAGAGAGACCTACTCTAATAGTCATTATTTTACCTGAAATAATTGCAGCTTTCTTCAGTCACTTCTGACGGAGATTTCCGCTTCTTTGAAAAGAGTTTTCTGTTGTTGCTACAACCCCAGTAACGAAGACCTTCATTTGGATCACCACTGCGAGTAACAGTTTTCAAGATTGCTTGGCGTGGAACAACCTTGCACAAACAATATGGAGCATCGATTTCTGAATGCAGACCTTCTGTAAAACATACAATGTACCAGGATGTGAACAGTCTTAACAATTTTAATAAAGATCAGTCAGTGCTTTGAAAGCTTCAAATACATTTCCACAACATAATGGTGCCATGGTTCATGAAGCGGGCATCAGTGCCAGTATCTTTAAATTCTGTTAAATCGTTCTAAAAATCCATATATATATATATATATATATATATATATATATATATATATATATATATATATAACATGAGATCCCATAACAGGTTTAGGTCAAATAACCATTCCAACACAACTGAATTAGCTGACCAACATTGTTTACTCTATACAACAGCCTGAAGAAATAGAGGCAGAAAGAGATGATGGGTTAGAAAACATATTACAAACCTGTGGAAGCACTAGGAAGGTCACTTCCATCTAAAGGTCTTCCACATTCTTCTGGTCCACTGGAACCTCCTTCAGGCTTTCCGTTCTCTCTCTCTGTATTACTGGCCGACCTCTCAAGCTGAGAAACCCTGTCCTCCCCATGTAATTCTGTCAATGTATTGCCTTCCATAGCTGTGCTGCAAATAAGCATGGAACTAGGCTCGCCATCAGCCTTTCCCACAACCCCGGCCTGAAACACACGCCCCCAAGACTTGAATTCTCCACTCTATTGCGACAAAATGTAACATTTGCAAGTCCAGGTAAGGAAGTAGAAAATACTTGGTCTTAAAGTTCTCCCAATCAAGTTAGTATAACCGATGTAACTTAGTTAGAGAACGAGTCAAACCTAGATTCAAACACACCCTTCAAATACAAAAGGGACCCGAACAAAAAACCTGGTGACTATTTCAAGCAAGCAGACGGTGATAAAAAATTCTACAAAATAAACGTGAACGAAAAACATTACTCCAGAAAAAGAAAGCAGCTGTCAATGCTTAGAACGAACTCCTTGGTCAAGCCCGCTCTTGAAAACAATACTAAGTGAGTTTATTCCCCTATTATTTATCTCACCTGTTCAGGCTCTGGAGCCTCGTTAACACCAACAGCTGCTCCAAGCTTGTGCCCACCCGATACAGGATATTGTAATCCAACGGGCTTCTTGCTATCCTTCCTTGGTCTTCCCCTTTTTCTCTTCTGCACAGCGTTTTCTCCACCTGCGTAAACTGCTAGCTGATCGGTAGGATCTCCTCCTAGATAGTGTTCACCTGCTGGAACTGAGGCCTCATCATCCATTTCCGTACTCCCAAGAGTAGCCTGTCCTGCGTGTGCGGCTCCATTTGTTATTTGGGCATTAAAGTCCATGCTGTCCTCGTTACAAGCATCATGCCTTTTTCCTTCCTCATCTGTGATGATAGAGGAATCATCTATTTCACCTCTTGCATGTCTTGGACGTGCACTATGAGTACCTTGTGAAGTATCGCCAGACTGCAAAAGTCGCAAGTCACTCTGAGATGTATCTGACCCATTCAAGCCCTTTCCAGAAAAGTTTGGTAGAAGGGGTACCCTACCTGTGGACTTCTCATTCCTCCAATCTAAAGGCACATCAACCCACTGGATTTCTGCTTGATGCTTGGGATCTCCTTTCGGACCACCCTTCTGTGACGGAACCACTGAACGTGACCTTTTACTTGTTACAGCTGGAGCACCAATAGAACCAATAGATCTGGTCTTTTTACCAGAAGCAAGCCTCCACACTGAGTTCACAAATCCTGCATTTTCACTGGCAGCTGCAGCTCCAGCATGATCCGTCTCGCGTGGAGATTTAAAGAGAGCGTCCTGATCAAGATGTGCATGTGCAAGATCTCTTTCAGGCTCATGGTTACTCACTTGACCCACTCTAGCATCAGGGCAGCCGTCTCCTATCAAGTTGCTTCCGCTTACAGCAGGCTCTTCAATTACTCCATCTGTCCCTTTGACACTCTCCTGAAAAACGTCAAATTCGCGCTTATCGCCAGATAGCACAAGCTCCCTCTCATTAGTCACTTCAGCATCGCCCAAGGTACCCGGCAGCTCGGATCTTTCACAAGGAAGGATAGTACCAGTCTCCACTGCATCATCTAACTTGGATGAACTATCCTTGCTCACTGTAGGAACACTTCCTATCAGTAGATTGTCTTCATGATTAACAGCATCTTCTGTAACTGGCTCTCCAACATCGACACTCTGTGTAGAGTCATTGGTAAAAATCTCAACACCCTCATTGAATGGAAGCTGCTCCAAAGGTGCTGTCGAGTCAGTCTTGTCAGGGGCACTGTGGTCACTCTCGTCATTGCTTCCAGGCACTTTCATGATTGCGGTCTCACTCATGAGCGACTCATGCCCATCAGCTTCAGGTGGAGTACCAGTTTGAGCAGCCAGCATCTGGAGCGAAACAACGCGGTTAAACTGGTTAATCTAAACTACTCTTTAATAATAAACAAAAGTTGGTGTTCACTCACATGAGGCCCTTCTCTGCCAACTCTTGATGACCACCACCTCCACGAACTCACTACATATCCAGCACCCTCGACAAGTACACAATGAGCATAATAAGAAGGGTTACTTGGTGAGAATCATCATGGCATCTAATGCAACCACCCCACAACTAAGCGCTTAAGGAATCTTCCTCGAGAATTGTGGCTTTCACAAATTCTTTCATAGGGTCATGAGTCTCCTACTTCATTAGAGCTCTTATAAAATGCATATTAAAATATCGAAGTGACTGAACATGATGTCCTCTTCGACAACTACCGCAAAACCAGGTCAAAACTTACACTTGTCTGAGTCTTATCGCCTAAGGTTTGCTCATCACGCAGCACTTCATGTTGCGTTTCCACTGGATCATCTTTCAAAACGTCACCCACCTCCTGACCAGGCTTAGGATGCGCCCCACCTGCTTGGCTAGCACAAGCAAGCGAGGTATTTTCACCCCCATTCACTGCATCGACAAGTGAAATGCCTGTCTCCCCAACAGCATTGATAATCTCTTGATCCACATGAGACTCAGGGTTATCGTAATCCTTTCCTCCAGGTTCATTTGACGATACTGGACCAGGAACTTCTGCGGGATTCTCAAATCCAGCAGATTCGCCTGGTTCAGGCACACTCAAGGACTGAGCTACGTTTAATACTGTCTTAGGCAGTTCCTCCTCGGTTGCTGCAGCTTCATTCACCGCTTCTATCCTCATCTCTTCGTCTATTTTCATGGCAATATTCTCACCTTCCTCCGCTTCCTCATTCCTTTCGTCCTTACACGTCTCCTTCTCCCTCTCCAGTTGTTGCGCTTCCTCTCCTTGATGCTCTTGCTTTGCCCATGGTATTTCCAATGACCATGGATCATCAGGATCATGATAATCCTCAACAGGTAGCTTTGCTTCATACCGGACGGTTGGGAACACACTTGCTAGTAAGGGAGTCTCAATCACTGAAGACAAGAGATTTTGGCTTCCAGAATTCTGTTCACACGTAGAAGATATCATCTAATTAAGCCATTGAAGCAATCCAACGGATTTCTTATTAAAAACTTCAAAAGCTCATGGACACATACAGCTTGCACACACATTAAAATGTCGTTACTTACAGTGTGAGCACTAGAAATGCTCTTTCTGGCAGAAGTTCTTTTCGGTGAGTCCGTCTCTCGCACTACAGAATCTTCTGAAAGAACCCAGGACAACTTCCTCTTCTTAGGTGGGGACTTTGAGTGTCCGGCTTCTTTAGGCTCAGAAGCAACATCTGAAGGTATACTTTTTCCAAATGATTGCCCTGACGGTGATAAGCTATTGTCATTGCCAACAAGGATAGTTGTTCCTTTCTTAGTCGCCTTCGCAGGTAGCAAAGGTTCGATAGCGCCATAAACTTCGGAGAGAGGTAGCTTCCTCTGCTGACGCCTTGTTTGTGACTTAGATTTCTTTTCAGTTTCAACTAGAGAAGTCTCTTCTGCAGACTTCGGCTCTAAAGAGCTACCAACCTTGCCTTTCTTGTAGTAACTTTTGAAGCGGTTGTCTTTCTCATCCTTGTGGCCAGGTCCAGCACTGTCATCAGCGTCTGTCAAGGGATTTGGTGAACTAAGAAGAGGAATGGTCTCAGCGTCTGAAGCTCCAACCTGCCCTGTTGACCTTCTGAAATAGTGTAAGGGTTTCTTCTCCGAGGAGCTAAACCCAGTATTTCTTCCGCTACCACCAATTGAATATCGACTACTGGGTCCACTTTCCCCTCGTACACTACGTCTCTTACGCCACGTAGCCCCTTTCTCAAACACTTGCAATTCTGGCCCAATGTAACTATCCGTCCAGTCGATTGTGCGTTTTCCTAAAGCACTTGCTGGAGTGCTGACTGCAGAAGTATCTAAGCTAGGTTCCTGCGCAGAGTCAGCAGCCCCTTTTCTTAAGGCAGAACGAGTTAAAGTGCCTGCAGAGGTGGGCCGATCTGCAACCAGTACATCATCCCTTCCAGATTCCTCAGAAAGTCCTCTTTTCCGCTGCTTTCGTGCTGCCTTAGCTTTCAAATCAGGCGTAGATTCAGGAACTTCCGGTAGATGCGAGCTATAATCAGAGGGCGAGACTTCACCTGCATCTCCAAAGGGCCTGGTACCAGCAGCAGTAGGCGACTCTAGATTACTTTTCTTGGCAGAAGATCGTGTCAAGTGAGAAGCATTTAGATCTTCCAACTGTGCCTTCACTTTCTCTTGATTCTTTTTGTCCTCTTTTGAGGGATGTCTTGGAGTGTCCAGCCACCTGCATGGGCGAACCAAAAAAAGTCGTCTACAAATCTCAGTTTCTAGTCCAGTTGCAGAGACAGTGAAGCATTTGTCAAACAATTTGTCTGGCACTCAAACACCCACTAAGAGAAAAACGGGAAAATAAAAAAATCAGGTCCAGATACAACTAAAATTTTGGCAGATAAGATTGCACAGAAATTCACCTGAAGAATTTACATTTTCCAATTGTATCAGACTCTTTTCGTTTGCCCTTTCTCTTGAAAAATGATGGCTCTTGAAGGGAGCACATCAGGTACCGCAAGCCCCTGTTCGGGCTCTTCTCACCAACGACCCTCACAACAGCAATAAGTCCACAATCGCAAACCACTCCATCTTTGTTTTCTGTTGTCAAACCTGAATCAAGCCAACAAGAACTGATCTATCAAAAAGGCTTCAAAACGCTAGAAGAAGCCTTGAAATTTGACAGCGGATTAAATCACTCACGCTAGGGATCAAGAAATACAGAACGAGAGATAGTAACGTAAATTTCCAGTCACGAAGAAGGAGAAAGCACACCTTGGATTTTATCAGGCTTCCCTTTTTCAACCCTATTGGAAGCTTCAGCAGTTGCAGCGGCTTCCGCAAGCCCATCTGCCAATCCTTGAGCAACTTCTTGTGCAACACTTTCAGCGATAACTTCTGCCACTGCTTTGGCTATAGCCATTCTCTCGAATCTACCACTGTCAAACACCCGGCCCTCCATCGAACCCTGTCCATACGAACCAGCTGTTTCTTTGGCAATGGTCTCTGCAATGCTTTCTGCTATACCTTCGGCCACTCCCGCAGCAACTCCTGCTGCTAAAACCTCAGCTATACTACTGGAAGCTATTCTGTGTCTATCAGACTCTTTTCGAGACTCTTGAATCACCGTCAAACTCTCGAGATTGTTCATCATGCCATCAAGATTTCTCGTCGTTTCTTCTTTCTGAGCCAATGCTCTGGATTCAAGCGAAGGTTCCTCGGCCTCTTCGGCGTTTGTAAACTCAGAGGAGCAGTTCAGACTTGTGTCCACGCTACCATTTATCTTCGTGTCTGATCTCTTCAACAGATCAGCAGGAGGATCGACTTGCATTGACTGAGTATCGCCTAACCCAACTGCACCTTCTCCCACTGGTGATGTTCCAGTTTCTGCGACAAAGGAAAGCGGCCAACGAGCTCCCACAATTCAGACGGGATACTCAGCACATATACATAGCAAAAATGTGTCACGCGAAAAGAAGTGATTCAACATGATTTGTTATGCAAAATATTTCCTTCTCAAAGCTCGTCTCTTACCAGCTTCGTTGGCAACATCGGAGTCCGTCACTTTTTCTCTTAGCATCACGTCTGTTTGAGCTTCTATTTCAGCGTCCTTCGTCACAGTGTCTATAATCATGTCCTGGACAACATTACTGACGCCTCCTGATGGCACCTGCTCTACCTCCAATATCGCCTACGAGCACAACAGATGGAGTGTGTTAAACGTTAAAGCCATCCAATAAGATGATGAGGGCAAGTACGCCGGAATACGATAGTGACAATTCACATGTACAAACCCCTTACATTTGGAAAAAAACCAGACGCATACATTGGAATCCAAATTCAAATCCCCAATGTTGTCACCATTGCAAACGACATCTTCTATGCGGTCCACATACAATATTATCTTCGTCAGGAATTGGACATCTACATCTGGAATCTTCACACACTGCCGAGTTGCAAGAAAGAAAAGGTAAGAGAATATGACCCTAATATACTCCAAAGTTCCCTGTGAGCAGGAGTAACAGCCCGACAAAATTTACACCGATTCTTGAATTCCGACTTCGCAAAATTGAGACACTATCACTGTGATTTAGCACATTAAAATTCTGAAGGAACACTGAGATAAAGCTTCGAGGCAATTGTCCACTGAGACAAAAGAAGCGACAAGATTCATTACATTTAAAAAGGCTGCTATTAAGACTACAAAAGAAACCAAAATGGTATCGGTGCTCACTTCCATGCTTTCAGCCGTACATTGCACGAGCCTTCCACCTTCCTCTTTCTTTTCGTCGCCACCCTCAAAAACGGCGTTTCTTGTACCTCCTAATCCAACAGCCTCTAATTCGCTAGACTCATAACCCCTTTCTTCAAGAAAAGTCTTCTCTTTGTGTTCCACATCTGGACACCCTACTTGACCTGAACCAAGAATATCGTTTCCACCACTACCAGCCAAGTTCAAACTTTCTGGAGCTCCAAGATTGTCTACTGCATTTCCAGCAACTAACACCACATCCTCCGTCTCCATTCTTTTCTTCGCCCAACTCGTCCCTTTCACCTTCCCTGCTCAGGGAGCTACTTGGTGTTGCTGGACTAGGTGTACCAGCGAAAGACTCAAGTTCTGCTGATACTTGCTTGTACAGTAGACATCCTCGAAACACAAAATAATGAGCTCCCTCACGGACTTTACCGATTCTTGACCGAGAAACAGGTCACTTTCACATACAGGGGTTACGATCAAACCCACACTCTAACTGCGTACTCGATGTCCGCAGTTGTTGGACCATGTCTGCGTCATTGATCACGCAAATTTCGCTTCAAGTTTATAGCTACATGAGCCAAATTAGGATGGGAAACTACTATAGCACCTCGTTGCCAGCAAAATGCTTCAACAACAATGATAAGTCAACTACGCCACGGACATTGCCAAATTTATCCGAACAGAGAGGAGTAGAACCATAACTAAAAGAAGACACAGAAACCTAATGCAAATCTTCAATACATCAAAGCTCCAGTGAAACGATCGAGAGGTCACCACTCTGATGAAGGAAAGACGTCCTTCCAAAAGAAAGAAGCTGATGAAGGACTTTAGCACCAAGGCAACATGTGCACACTGACCGATCTCGCACAAAGATAACAATCAAGGCACGCCACCAATTCAACTCAAAACTCAATCTCGTAGTTTCTAAACCCCAAAGAAAACCCCAAAGCTCCAGTCGGGATCAACTCACGACCACGCAATGTCAAAGAGCTTCCGCCAACAGCAACAGCATCAAAAACTCCTCCAAATCTTGCTTTCCCGCTTCAAAATCCCTCGTCCGACCCCCCCACCCCCCCCCCCCCCCCCCCCCCCCAAAAAAAAAAAAAAAAAAAAAAAAAAACAGGGAACACGATTTTTTTTCCCGCGCCAGAAATCTGAAATCCTAACAAAACAAGAACCGGGACCAATTCCAAAAGACTCGACGCTCGCTAATCAAACTAAAGTCCGCAAGGGCGGAGGCGGCAATGGCGAACAATACCTCTTCCGACATGACCTAGAGAGCGCGGAAATTTAGAATGCGGCGAGGCGTTTGAAGCGCTAAACCCTAAACACCGAGGCTCACAAATGGTGTCCGAAATGCGGAGGAGCAAGCACAGGAACGAAGCGAAGAAGAGAGAAACATGCGACCATGTCCACCCGCCATAGCCACGAAACACCAGAGCTCCCTCGCTCACGCTCTTCTTCACCCATTCCCTCGTATCTACCAATCCGGAGAATACATCACCGACATCGTTACATCCCTCATATCAGCTCTATTCGTAGATGTTCGAAGCCTCAAGGAAACTACGCGCAGCGACGGGATCCCAGATCGGTTGATTTAGGGGTCGATATCTACGTTTCTGTAATTTGTGCTCATGCATTTGTGATGTGTACCGGTATGTCATTGCAAATATATTCAAGTTGGTCCCATGCAAGCGAGAGACCCAAATTGCAAGAATCTGGATTAGGCATGAAATCATGTTGGGAGTGGACAGATTTGACCTGTAGTACGCATGACTTTAGTCAGTATTACGCAATGTTGATAAAGCTGATAAAGCTTGCTATATGCTTTTTTGATAAGTAAGCTAGATGGATGTAGATTTACATGATGATATACCGTAGTACCATTGCTGGGTCGCCACTCCACAGACGAATATTTAATATTTTTTGAAAAATAAGGTTCGTTCCTAAAAAATGAATTTCTTGATTTTTGTGTATGAGAAAAAATGATTAAAAATGGCCCAAAATGATACAAAATGGCCCAAAATAGCTTAGAAATATCAAAATATAGCTTTAAATATTTTATTTTATTTTCATTTCTTGATCCTCATAATTTCCGGTCTTTTACATTTTTTTATTTTTTTCTAATTATTTTTTGGCGACCCGGCTATTATACTACTGTATCTCAGTTTTGTGGGCTCATGGAGTTGTCGATCACCAATCTGTTGTGAGGAATAAGTTAAGTTGCAACCAAGTTACATTCACATCATACTGTACAGTGCCCAAAAGTATGTCCTGCAACCTTACTTTTCAACCTCACACTAAAACATTCATTACACTCACTACGACATTTTACTGACCAAGAAATTGTGCAAATACTACCACTTGAACAGGAAGCATTTTTGGACCAAATTTGGCACACTATGAAATAATGCCAATTTTACCAATTTTAGGGTTATTTTTTTAAAAATCATATCCGCTACACAATAGTTGCTAAAGATCCAAAATTTGGGTAGAAAGCAGAAGTTGCAATAACAAAAAATATGGTGTCACAAAAAAAATGGTATTCCTATGAATTTTTTGTGTCCACGTGCTATTATTCAAAATTAAAATATTAAAACCAAAATTTAGTTTCATTACGTAATACAGTAATTGACCTACGTTTGTCACTTTTTTGTGACTCCATTTTTTTGCAGTAAGGAACAACATGGTGTCACAAAAAAGTAATAAAAATAGGTCAATTAATTTATTATATAATGAAACTAAATTTTTGCTTCAATATTTTAATTTTGAATAGCATGTAAACAAAAAAAATACATAGGAATACCATCTTTTATGAGACACTGCAACTTCTACCTTCTACCAAAAATTCAAATCCTCAACAGCTATTGCGCAGCGGATATGATTTTTTAATTTAAAAGAGTCCTAAAAGTTGGCAAATTGGAATTATTTTATAAACCGTGCATTTTCAATGTGTCAAAGTTGGCCCCAAAATGCTTCATGTTCAAGCGGTCGTATATGCACAATTTCATGGTCGGCGAGCTGTCGTAGTGAGCGTAAAAATGTTTGTGTGAGGTTGAAAAGTAGGGCTGTAGGACATACTTCCGGGCATTGTATAGTACATTGGGGTCCAACAAGTCTATGTAATTTTTGTATTGTCATCAACGTTTACACTTTCCATTTGCACAAAAATGGTTGAATGAGCATGAAATTTTGAATACATCATTGTAACTTCATGAACAACATATGTACTAAATTTGGTACCATGCAGATAAAGGGAATATATATATATAATTAATTAACTTTTAATACGTAAAAATTCATAGCAGTCACATAAATGCTTTTTACAATACAAAATTTGGGTACAAGGTAGAGGAAGTGATGCTAAACAATATGGTTCATTTCATATATGAAATAGAGAACTGGCCTAGAGGAATGTATAGATGATATAAGTTTTTTTATACAATTTCAATATACCAAATATAAAACTTGAAGCTTAAGAGTGAATGAACAATGTTTGGTGAGCATAGTTATTCCTTTTTTATAATATTATAAGGCCAGCATGGCTACAATACCACATGAGGGAAAGGGTGTGATCTCCAAGGGGCTTAAAAACCTGATGTATTTACTTGAGAGGCATTATATTTGGTGGTTTCTCATAATGCAAGACATAACATTCTTTACCCTAGTGAATCCTACCATAACACCCATTTCATTAAAAGTGCACAATAGCATGTGCACTTTTAATTTTGGTCAAAATTTGCTTTTGGATAATTGGAATACCTAAAAATACTAGTGAAAATGATTTGCAAGTTTTTTTATAAGTTTTTTTTTATTTTTTATTTTTTACATTGAATTGATGCTACCATTTCCAATACTTATTCCAAATGAATTAATTCATAAAATAAAATAAAAGGGTTAGGCATATGCCTAACTGTCATCATTTGTAATTGTCAATTAAATTTTTGAGACAGATAGAAATATGCATAACCTTTCATAACTTGCAACGTTACAAAATAATTACATCTCACTACTACATAAAATCTATCACCAAGTAGTCTTTTAAGATTGTGATTCAATGTTTCTCAAACCTAAGCTAAATACATCTTTCCCAAATGGAATAAAAGATGATCTATTGATAAATTCCTCAAGCAGCATTTAACGAGCTATAACTTCAACATGAGCTTGATCATCGAGACCTATTGCATTTGAAGTTGTTGAAGGGCCACCAAATATTTCACCTGGTCTAATTGGTACGTTTTCCTCCCTTCTACATCAATATTTGGAACTTCTTCACGTGTATTCCAACCTTCTCCATCAAACTATAGATCAAACTATGGGAAATACTTACATTCATGTGCATTGAAACCATCGCGCTAATGTTTCAAGAAAATAAACATAAAAGGGTTAGGCATACGCCTAAACCCCTATCACTACAAATATTTTTGAAAATTCCAAGTATTGGGGGAAGAGGTTTAGACATATGCCTAACCTTCCATTGTTATTTCTTTTCAAATTAATCAAAGTGATGGGGGTCAAGCGTTTGCCTAACCTCCATCACTTGCAATTTTAAATAATAATTGAAGTGATAGGGGTTAGTCATATGTTTAACCGTTCCATAACTTGGTATTTTAACAAATAATACAAATGATAGGGATTAAGCGTGTGCTTGACTCCCAACACTAGGAATTTTAAAAAATAATCAAAATGATAGAGGTAAGGCACATGCCTAACCCCATCACTTTATATTTTAAAAAATAATTGCAAGTGATTGGGGGGTTAGGCATATGCCTAACCCTCATTACTTGCAATTTCAAAAATTAATTGAAGTGATAGAGGTTAGGCATACGCCTAACCCTTCCATCACTTGGTAATTTAACAAATAATACAAATGATAGGGTTAGGCGTATGCTTGACCCCCAATACTAGGAATTTTTAAAATAATCAAAGTCATGGGGGTAAGGCAAATGCCTAGCCCCATCACTTGGTATTTTAGAAAATAATTGCAAGTGATTTTGGAGGGGGGGGGGGGGGGGGTTAGGCATATGCCTAACTTCTCATCACTTGCAATTTTTAAAATTAATTGAAATGATAGAAGATAGGCATACGCATAACCTCCATCACTTGGTATTTTAAAAATAATTCAAATAGTATGGTTAAACTTACGCCTCACCCCTACCTTTTGGTATTCTAAAAAATAACTGCAAGTGAATATTGATGTCAAGTTATCATATGTGGGGGTGAGATCCTAAGAAATTGTAGTCGAAATTGAATTTCCATATCAAATTTTGAGAGGCCCAGGTCACTATAAACCAATATGTGGCACTTTTTGACAAAAACGAATGATTTTGTGTCTGATCAGACCACAACATAGAGTAATGAAAGTCAACCGTGATTTGAAGGTGAGTGCCAAAACTTACTTGGACAAAAACGACCAAAATGAATTCCAATGCAAAAGCTCTTTGTATTACGTGCTCCACCCCAAGGCGACAACTTATTATGCGTGCTCTATCCTAAGGTAACGATCACTTCATCAGTTGAGTTGCAATCTCCCTTTAGACTCTCCGCCTCCAATTTTAGCCTAGACTCTCCGCTTTCAATCTCATTTTGGACTCTCCGCCTTCAATCTCATTTTGGACTCTCTGCCTTTAATCTCATTCTAGACTCTCCGCTTGATTACTCTCCGCCTCCAATCTCAACCCAAGTACTCTCTGCCTCTAATCTCAACCTAGACTCTCCGCCTTCAATGTCCGCTTGGACTCTCGGCCTGCAATTTGCGCCTGAAATATCTTTGAAAATCTCTCACTGGGAGCAATACTCTACTTGTCCGCTTGTAATCACGATGAATGTTCTAGCATGGACACATATTAGCAATGGCAGGGTGGTATTTGGAAACCCTAACTAGGTAAGAAAATGTGTACAATGTTAGGGTTAATGTTAGGGTTGAAGAATTAATACATTCATCCAACTGTAGTGTTTGAACATTCATCTTCAGTATTAGAATTTATTACAATCTCATTTTTTATACACAACGGAGCAATGAATATGAGTTATAACTTAATTTGTAATATGAGTTGTGCTTTGTAATGCGGCTATTGGGCGTGACATTCAGAATGAGGATTTAGGTGATTTGTTTCTTTGTGTTTGTTTGTTTGTTTGACATGTTTGTATGTAACATTGAGAACTTGAAATCTACCCGACCAACAAAATTGTTTCGATGCTTTTGGACATACAATGTAAAAGTATGTCATTATTATGACAAAACTTACTCAAATTTATAGTGACACAACTTACTAAAACATAGATAAATTTATAATGACAAAACTTACTCGGATATGCTTGACAACAGGAGGTGCAGAAAAGTCATTTCGCAAAATTTGGACCTATGGTGTGAAACTTATGGATTTACAATCAAATTAAAATTTTATTTGAAGTCCATTGCAAGTGTTAGGAGTTGGGCATATGCCTAAGCCTCCTATATTATATTCTCCTTAGAAATTGTAAGAGTTGAAGGGTTAGGCATATACCTAAACCTTCCATGTTTTATTTTTTTAAATAGTGAAGTATTAGTGGGTCAGGCACATGCCTAACCCTCATGTATTTTATTTTGTTTGAAATTGTAAGTGTTGTCAGGGGGTTCGGTATAAGTCTAACCCTCTAATATTTTATTTTTCTATAAAATCCAAGTGTTTGGAGGTTAACATATGTATGACCCTCTCATATTATATTCTGCTATAGAATGAAATTGTTGGGGGTTAGGCATATGCCTAACCCTTTTAAAAAAAAATTCCAACTGTTAAAAGGTTAGACATATGCATAACCTCTCATCACTTGGTATTTTAAAAATTAATAAAAGTGATAGGGGTTAGGCGTATGTTTAACCCATCACTTAGTAGTTTATATAATGATTGTAAGTCATATAGGTACTAGAAGAAATCTTGTTCGATGTGACATGTTTTTAATAATTGGATGTTCATTATGACTTAATTTTTAGTGACTCAAAATTAATTTTGAGTCACAAAAGACAAGTCACAATGGACATGTAGTCATTGAAGAATGTCATATTGAACAAGATTTATATTAGTGGGGGGTTAAACATATGCCTAACCCCCATCACTTAGTAGTTTACGTAATAATTGCAAGTGATCGGGGGTTTTAGGCATATGCTTAACCCCCATCACTTGCAATTTTAATAATTAATTGAAGCCATAGGAGTTAAGCCTATGCCTAGCTCTTACCACTTGGTATTCTAGAAAATAATTGCAAGTGGGGAATTTAGGCATACGTGTAAGCCCTCGTCACTGGGTATTTTAAAAATTAATTAAAGTGATGGAAGGTTAGGCATATGCCCACCTCCATCACTAAATATTTTACATAATAATTAAAAGTGATGGCGGGTTACTTTCAATTATTATGACTTGTAATTTTTACAATTAATTAAAGTGATAGGGGTTAAACATACACTTAACCCTCATTACTTAGTATTTTAACAAATGATTCAAGTGATATGGGTTAAACATATGCATAACCCCCATCACTTGATATTTTAACAAATAATTCAAGTGATAGGGGGTTAGGCGTATGCCTAACTCTGGCATATTTTATTTTGCTATATAATGGAAGTGTTGGTGGATTAGGCGTATGCCTAACCCTCTGGCGTTTTATTTTGTTGGAATTTTTAAGTGTTGGAAGATTAGGCTTGTGCCTAACCTTTTAATTATTCTATTTTGTTGGAAATTATAAGTGTTGGGAATCACGCATGTGCCTTACCTTCAGACATTTTATTTTGTTGAAAATTGTAAGTGTTTGGGGGAATTAGGCATATGCCTAATCCTCTGATATTTTATTTTCCTATGACATCCAAGTATTTCAAAGTTAGCATATGTATACCTCAGATCCGATATTATGTTTTGCTATTAGACGCAGTTTTTGGGGGATTAGGCTTATGCCTAACCCCCTAAATCACTATAATAATTATTTTTAATTCTAGGTGTTGGAGCGTTGGACATATGCATAACTTATTAACCTCCCATTACTTGGTATTTCAAAAATTAGTTAAAGTGATAGAAGTTGGGCGTATGTTTAACCCCATCACTTAGTAGTTTACACAATAATTGCAAGTGATGGACCCTAGTAGAAATCTTGTTCAATGTGATAGGTCTTTTATAACTAAATATCCGTTCCAGTGACTTGTCTTTAGTGACTCAAAATCAATTTTGAATCACTACAGACAAGTCACAACAAACATTTAGTCATTAATGAATGTCACATCAGACAAAATTTGTACTAGTCGAGGGTTAGGCATATAGTATATACATGAAAACATATAAAATCTACAACACTCTAAAAGCATAAACCTAAACTCTAAAAAATCTAAAAAACATAATTTGAAAAAACTTAAATAACTGCATGGAGGTCAAACTTTGCCAATGGTTTAATTCAAGAATTACATTATTTTTCTGCATATATTTCCAGAGCATATTTATGCTTTTCTCATTCATACATTGTTCTACCAAAAAAATTACAACGTGCAATTTTAGAGGGGTATGTGCACTTTTAACGAAATGGGTGTTTCATGTAGAAAATTACCCCATGCACCATAACGATCTCTTTTGTGTAATTTAATACCAATTTTTATTTCAAATTTTTATCTCACCATGTACAAATTCATCTCAAGTAGTAATTGTATTAAAGAGGAATGTGAAAGTAATCTTTGTATAAGAGACAAATAATGAATTTTACAAACCTTTCTTTATTTCTTTGAATCTTCTTTTGGCTTATTTATTGTCAATTTTTTTGAATTTTCTTCATTTCCTTCTTTGTCTTTAAACTCTCACATTTTATTGTAATAAAACAGCCGTAGCTATTAGATATTTAATTAATTGGTATTATACAAGGTTTAGAAGAATTTTATGGAGTAACAAGGGTTTATCTTTTTTTAGAGTTGTCCATGCACCAAAAGTGGCTAGTACAGACAAAGATCTTGTTTTGGTAGTAAGAGAACAATATAGTCAAAATAGAAATGGTCTATTTTTAACATAATAAACCTATAAGTTAATCCTTTATCCATCGGAGGACGGTACTTGAAAGATTTCGACATGATCCACTGGTTCATTCAATGAAAAGTCATTAGCAATTTGACGGGGTATATTTAAGATACTGCAATGTTTGGCTATGGTAACAAATCATTCATGTCATGAGAGATGGTATTCAATTTTATTCAAGTTTTGTGAAATTGGTCAGAGTTAGAGTTGACAATTGTTAATCATAATCGATCATTTGTGTTATCACAAGATTCCATACTAGCTTTCGCCTGACGTCCTTTAACCCCTAAAGGTCCCTAGCTTTTTTGGGCTTAAAATCATCATCGCTTTTGATGTGTTATAGGTCTAAATGTAAGTGAGGTATAGAAATCTCAACCGTACAATCTTGTAACATACATGTTGTAGATCATGTGGATCAATTTTGGGGTCATTTGGCCATATAGATTGCAAGATCATAGTGTTTTAGTGCTAAAAAAGGATGCTGAAATTTTCCTAGCAACACAGTTAGAGGTGAAATTCGTTTTCAAAATTACTCAAATGAAAAAACGTTGAACTAAGAAGTTGTTCAAAATCATCATATAAACACATTAGTACCAAAAAATCCTCATGAAAAAAAATTAATGTGCCCTAAAATGGCCTTGCAATGTCAAAAAGTAGCCCGAAAAGTGACCCATTTGAACCAAAAAGCAAAAAGTGTCCAAACTAGACCCGTGCACTAAAATGACTCCCAAACATTCATAACAACATGGATTGACCTGAAAATTTTACCATGATAACTAGACTTCAAGGGAAATTCAACCCAACAAGTTTTATTGAAAACGGACTTGGGATGAAGGAGATACAAGCCCCCGAAGTTACTGCCATCAAAATTCACAGAACTGTCCAAAAAAAAACATACCTACTTTCAAATAATCACCAAAAATTCAACTCATCTCGGATTGATCTGAAATTTTTACCACACATTCCATACATCATGCGGGGAGTTTTTTCAAAATTTCAGCAAAATCGGATACGTTTTGCAAAAGTTACAGCTCTTCGAAGGTGACTGTACCCCCAAAAACGTCCATAATATGGACGCCGGGACGCTTAGGGGTTAAGGGATAAAAGATTAACTTATAAATTTATTATATTCAAAATGAACCAGTTCTACATTGACTAAGGCAACAAATGAGTCATGTCATGACAAATGGTATTCAATTTCAAGTTATGTGGAATTGGTCAAAGTTAGAATTGACACTTGTCAGCTATAATCAATCACTCTATTTATCACAAGATTCCATACTTTCTCTCACTTGCCACAGGTTAAATGTAGATTTTGAGGCATCTACTTATATATACAATCTCTATTTTTTATTAGTAAAATTAATATTTCATGAAATATTTTATGTTGGTAAATAGCTTGAACATGGGAAATAATATATACAAATAAAATAATGCAAAGACACGTAGTGTAAATTTTGTGAATTGTTGAGATTCAAAACAACAACTTGCATTAAAATTTTGGGTTGACAAGACAATTTTGCTCATTAGCTTTAATAAGAAGGTTTTTTACAATTGAGAATTTTAATGTTCACTTTCAATTTGTTTTCTTTCATATCCAAGGTTGAGTTTTCAAAACAAGTGTTAGATTTTTGCCAGAAAATTCAAAACTTCAGGTAAATTTAACTAAAGGTGCTTGGAACTCTTGTTTTTGTATGGTCCTTTTAGTGTTATACTGCGACCTTTCCAAAAACGCATGATACAAAGAAAGGATTCACTTTTTCAAAATGAAGCCCTTTCTTTTTCATTCATTTATAACATTCATAAGTTCTTTAACTTATTGTTGATAAAATCAAACAACTTTGATTTCCAAAGCTAATCTTTAAGAATTTTCTATAATTGATAAGTTGCATGTATTTTTAAAATTTTAAAATTGAGAATTTAGTTCAAAAGTTGCATTGTAAAAATGAGTCCTCATATTCAATTAGAGGTTTTTATTTTATTTATTATTTTCAAAACCATCATATTGAAAATGTCACATCTCAAATCCACACCAACATATTTATACTTTGTTTGTGATCAAATTCAAAAGGAATTTTAAACTTTTATTTATATATATATATATATATATATACTAAAAAAATTGAATATAGAAACCATATATGTATGATCTACAATTTACTATTGACAACATTTCTTTACATTCCAAGTCCAAACTATTCTTCCAAATTGTATTTTATAATAAACTATTTTTGAACTATAGTGGCCACTATAAATAGATGAAAGTGTATTTTGTACATATAGAATTAGTTAAAATCAAAATTGGAAACAAAGATAATAAATTTGAGTATTGAAACAAAACATGACTGTATAATCTTCCCCGTAATTTTCACAAACTCTAACAAATAGTAAAAATATAAATTGTATTATCTACAAATATTAACCTTAATAATAACCATAGACACTTGGGCAAAAAACATAGTTCTATAAACACTTGGGTCAATGGACTGGATGAAACATGAGTTGTCACATTTGGACCAATGTTGTCAATAGGCGAGATGAAACATGGTTGTGACGTCTGGACCTATGTTTGGTCAAAAAAAGGATGAAAAATTTGCAATTACAAGCAAAACATGTGTATCTATGCACCCACTCATTCACAAGCTTGAGTAAATGATCCATGCCGGTCATCGGCTCGGAATAGTAGAAAGTGTATATTGTACATAGAATCTTACATAGAATTCGCTAGGGCTTTGTTGCTCTCCACACTACTAGTAACAATTATGGAGAATCGTAGACTTTGGAAATGGTGTCAAGTTCTTGCAAAGTTGCAATCGATACATTCTCAAAGATGTTTTCTCATAAATGGGATGATATGAAGGAGGTTTTAGGGCATATATGTCGAAGGCAATGTCAATTGCATAGGCAATTGCAAACAATCTACACAAGTCGAGTTGGTCCAACCCCCATTGGTCAAAATTTCAATAAAAATTATAACATTTTTGAATTTTCATCAAAGGAGATTACCATACTACCTTTCAATTTTGGCACTCTTGTGTTGAATGATTATTTTAAGTTTGGCAATGCCAAAATATTGGAATTTTGTAAAATATCCATGTTGTTTTTTAAAATAGTTGAAAAGTATTTATCTACAATTTAGGTATTTTCAAAACTAATATAATTATATCCGAAACTGTAAAGGTACTACAATATCTTATGCATCATGAATAGAAATTATCTACATGGTCAAATTGGAAAATATTAACAAGATATTTATCCAATCAATTTCAAAGCATCTAAGTGTGATAAATGACCAAAATACAATTTGTGTTTCTAGCATAGGATTTTTTTTAGAACAAGCTCAAATTTCATCTTTCATTGATTAGTAAGAGAAGGTCAAATATTTAATCATGAAAAAATCATTACCCTCTTCTAAAGTAAATTTTGAACACTTCAAAAATATTGAACATTTTGTATTCTTTTTCATTCATAAATGTTCTTAGGCAATAGCAATTTCAAATTGCTTTACACTTTTACTAAGTTAATCCATTTCACAATGCATAAAAGAAATGAAAATTTTAAAATCAATTGATTTGCACTTCAAATATGAAATCGACCAAAAAATGGTAGGGAAAATAAAAAACAGATATTGACCACAAAATGGTTGGGGACTCAGGGGTCAAAAAGGTCGTTTAACAGTTTATTTGAAAGGTTATTTCAAAAATTATTTCAAATGTTATTTCCAAATGAGATAAACGCATAGTGCTCTAAGAGTAGTAAAATGAGAGGAACCATTGAGGATAAGTTCATGTTGACCGTTCCATTGTGATCCATAACAACAATCCAATAACGGCTCATTGAAAAATGGCTAGCATGGAAAGCCGTCTTGAATGGTGAATGGTGTTGGCTCGCCACGACAAGAATTTGCAATATATCTTCCCTATTTCCACCTATTATTAGTCAACCAACTCTGAAGTAATCATCATTGGAATGAAAATTAATAAATAAAATACGTGCAATTTGCACAAATATTAACATATAATAAAATTACAAATTTTAATTTTTTTCAATATTAAATCTAATGCCAACTATGGAACTATGATAACACATTCCCATAGTCATTGGGGCAAAAATATTGTTATGACTTTCATATTCATGAGTTGAAATAATGGGATGAAACATGGTTAAAACTTTTGAACCCATGGCATCATTCAATAAACATGTTGAAACATAGTTAAATTTTTTGAACCGATGGCATCAATATTTGGAATGAAACATGGTCATGGTGTTTAAACTCGTAGCACTAAAGAAGGGAATGAAACATTTTAGATTCCAAGCAAAACACGTGTATCCATTACAAAAAATATATAGGCTTCCAAAAGGCTACTAACTCAACCAAATTGCCATGCAAAAATAAGAAAATAGTAATATTTTCTAAAATTTTCACAATTTAGAAAAAAAATCCAGTCTGACATGGCCAAAATGGTGCCAAATCAGATTTTATTTTATTTTTATTTGTTATTTTTATATTATTATTTTTACATGGTAATTTGGCTGAGTTAGCGACCTTTTGG
Source organism: Pohlia nutans (assembly GCA_022496805.1). NCBI lineage: Eukaryota > Viridiplantae > Streptophyta > Bryopsida > Bryales > Mniaceae > Pohlia > Pohlia nutans. The sequence goes on along the minus strand of CM040085.1, from coordinate 26,823,329 downwards.
AGGCTTGATCTTTTTTGTAATGCATGCACTATTCCACCCACCTAGTACAAGCTTGAATATATAATAAATTATTTCAAATCTTCAAATGAGGAAATGGGTAGGATATTTTAAAAGTTAACTAAGTTCATTTTATGAAAATTAATGAATTCATCAACGCTCTTCAAAGTTCACATTCCAAATATATTTGAGAATATTTTTATGTGAATTAAAAAAAAAATCTTTATAACACTAATGCTATAAAATAAGATGATTTTATCCCTGCAATACGAAAGATGCAAAAAATTACATTTTGCAATTTTGGGAATCTTGTGTAAATCATGTATTTTGGTTTTTTATTACAAATTTCTTGTAAACTATGCTACAATATCATAAATGCTTTGATGAAAAATGAATTTTCAAAAAATGTGAATTTAAGAGTTCATTAATGTTGCTTCATACAATTGTTGACTTTGAGGGCGATGACTATCTAGTAAAAGCAAAGCCAAAATTTTGGAGGCGTGAAAAGGAAAGGTTGGACGCAACATTGAATACTAGACTACTATAGTGAATGAATATTAGCTAAATGAGGGAGTGGCATAGAGGTGTCAATATGAAGTGCTTTCTCATTAGCTCTTATGGCGATTGGAAGCAACCATCACTAGGCTCATTGTAGCTCTCTCCCGTACCAAAATAATAAATTCATCTCCTTCACAATACCATATAAGAGAAAGTGCACAACATGATGGTTGCTCTAAATGCTAGGCGATTGTTATGATCACTAAATAAAACACATTGTAACTCAACAATGCAAATTAGGGGAAGTAAAATTTATACCAATTTAATCTGCACAAAATTATTAAGCCATCCATCAACTCCACTTATTTCAAAAAAATTGTTGATAAATCCTCTTTAGGAATGTAGGCTCCATAATAATGCTATAAGTCTAAATTAAAATTTGATCTTTTAATCACAATAGAGACAAAAGTGTCATAACGCAAGATGTAGTGTAAGAATTATTTGGAGACAATAGACATGAAGTACATCAAAAAATAAACGTATGCATGCAATGTTGGGCCATTGAAGATGTGTACGACGTTCCTACTCAAGTTGAAGATTTGCTAAAATTGATTAACAAGGAGTCTTCGTTGTTGCTCCTACTCTAAAAAAGATGCATACAAAACTCTATATGCACCTTACCCCAATCAATTTTAGAAGTTGTTTTTATTGTAATTTGGTCCACAATTTGGATTGAAAGAATAGGGAAAAAAAAACTTTGCTCCCTAGCTTCTTATTGTATAAGCTCATGCGCTCTGATGTTGACAAATGTTAAGAAGAAAAGAGGGAGACGAAATGAAGGTAAAATAACTAGTACCACCATCAACAAACAAGGAGGTTGGACCATGGAGGTGTGGACCAATGGTGGGTGTGTATGTCATCTTCTTTATGAAATGAACACAACCTGAACAATGTTCTACAATGTATTGTTGCTCCAAATCAAGATTAGTTTATTTTTAATTATTTTTAATTATTTTTATAAGATACACGCCCAACTCTGGTGTGGACAACCTTCTAAAAGTCTTGTACACATTTGTAATGAAAGGAGACAACAAGTACAAAATTTCAAACCTAAATTTTGACTTTTCATGTATACTATCGAGTATTCATGACAATCTTTGCTAACCTTAACAAGGTCTTTTTCCAACTTACTAATGTATATGAATGTTTCTTCTGCATTGAAGGATAATTCATCTACGTACAATAGATATGATTTTTTCAGTTGTAAGAGTCATGATATTATTTTAGATGTAGTTGAATTTATGGATTGGAATCTATAAGTGGAAGTTTAACATCGCCACCGCACTTTTATTACATTCATGTAATATACTAGCATGCCTTATACACTTGGATAACAGACAATAAATTTATAAAATTTCAATCGAATAAGTTCATAATGTACTTGAAAATATAATAAAAAAAAATAGTCCTGAAAATCTTTCAAGAATTTCAAGTTTTTCGACGTTTCCAATTTTTAAGATTTAATTCTCATATTTTAATATGAGATGAAAATTCTTCAAGCTGAATTTTTTTAAGCATGACTGACAACCTTTGCAAAAGTATATTTAAAAAATTAAAAATTAAATCATTTTTTTTTTTCATAAATTACAAAAATTTCGCATATTTGTAAGCTATTGTACATTATATATTTCACTTGACATTTACTATCATAACGTATTCATTGTCATCATATTTCAAGGTGTTTTCATAGTAGAGTATGGTCTTGGCCTTGAAATTCAATAATGACACCCATACCATAAATGTAGTAAAATTGAGTTTTCAAAATTCTTTAATTAGACAGGGACCCTCAATTAAACCTTATTTCTTATATATTTAAGGCATTCCTTAAAAAGATAATTTCAAACCAAGTTCATCTTTGAAGCATTACAATCAATTACAAAATCATAGTAAAAAATTGTATGTTGTAAAAGTGATTCTTTTAACATTTCAATGAAAGAAGGCCAATTTTAGAAATCCATAACATTTATATATCAAGATACAACTGGATAGGGATTTCAAATTTTGAATTTGCCATGTCACAAAATTTATCACTCAAAACACCCTTCCCATAGTTTAGCCTACTTGATTTTTTAGGAATATAAAATAACATTTTTAGAAACATGATTTCAAAAACATCATGGCTTAGATATGAGGATATGAGAAAAAAATTAATATGTGAAAATAGTGTTTTCAGCAATAAAAAAACACCACATATTCAAAAAACACCACCCCGTATTTAACGCAAAATCCTCTATTGATTCAACCATTTATTCTAAAATCAAAGGTTGCAAAAAAATGAACAAATGCACCCCAACCTGGAAATATATAACAATAAATTTTCACGTCCCCATAGTATATACCTTTTTTTCTACAAAATCCAAAGTCCACAAAATATTAAAACCCGACGCTTGTGACGACATTTTCCACCACACCCTTTCATGAAAACGCCCTTCCCTTCATTTTATCCTAGTTCATGATATGATGTTAACTACTAAATGACTTAGATACCATCTTAAAATCAATTTCCAACTTTGAACAAAAGTTTTATTATTTCAAGTGTGGTATATGTTTAACCCCTAAACGTCCTCACTCTTGTCTAAATTGGGCAGTTTTGCAAAGATGCAATATAAAATGCAACTAAGAGGGATATTTTGAACTTGATGTATGAATAAAAGTTGTACATTATGAATTTTAGATTCTATCCATATGGTTAGATCTATGATTGCAATCACCAATATTTTTGTATAAAATTTGAAACTTAAAATTCAAAATTATTTTTGTAATTTGATTACAAATAAGATATCGACAATCTGTAAATGAAATTTGTTGTTGTGGGCTGAAATGTAATACTCTCAATGTAGTAATTTCTGAAGATTTATTGGTTGCTTGATTTTATGAATTTAGGACCTCACTGATTTTTAACAATTTTCGTGCGACATCCGATATTTCATGGATTCGTATATTTTTCGCACGCATTCCACACGGATTTTGCGCTACTTCTGCATTGAATCCGCACGGCTTCTACATTCACACTTTTTGTTATTTACAAAGTGTAGAATCCGTTCAGAATTAGTGCACAATCTGTACAGAATTAGTGCAAAATCCGTACAATATCCGTGCGAAAAATGTACGAACCCATGAAATATCGGATGTCAACAAAATACATGATGGATGGGAAATTAGAGTTTGATTATGTACATCATTCAGAAAATGGTTGGTAGGGTGTTTCGGGGTCAAACTCTACAACTGAAATGCCATTTTGGGCAAATCTTGATAGAAACTATATAAAATATGTTACAATTGGAAAAATTACTACAACCACATTCACTGAAAGAAAATTACTATATAACATGCTTAAATATAGTAACCAATGATTTCTTTTCATTTTGAACTAATTCAAGAATATTGTTATAATTTTTAAATCACTATTGAATATGGTAATATGACATTCATTAAAATTTTCAATTTGAACCGTCTCCATTCATTAACCCTTAAACGTCCTCACCTCTCTCCAAATTCGGCAGTTTTGCAAAGATGCATCATAGAATGCAATCCATAGGGATATTTTGCACTTGATGCATGAATGACAATTGTACATTATAAATATTAGATTCTATCTATATGGTTAGATTTGCAATTGCTATCACCAATATTTTTGTATAAAATTTGAAACTTGAAATTGAAAATTCTTTGGTAATTCGATTACAAATAAGATATTGACAATTTGTACATAAAATTTGTTGTGATTGGTTGAAATATAAGATTCCAAGTATAGTGATTTTTGGAGATTTTTTGGTTGCTTAATTTTATAAGTTGATTTTTTTGAGAACATTTTTATACTGAAATCTTTGTAATTTTGGGTGAATCACTGCAACATGAAATGAGGCATAAAAATTTCACAAATCATCTCCTTTCTAATCGGATCACACATGCATGAAGCTAACTTCCTATAAAATATATAGCAAAAAATCCACACTGCAATAAATCAATGACGGATGAGAAAACTATGTTTGATGGTCAGACTTTCTGGATGGTTGGACATTTAGGGGTTAATCCCTAAAGGACCAAGTGTCTTAACTAGGACATTTCAATGTTTGGGTAGGTTCCCACGGTGTCAATTTTTATTTTTATTTTTTGAAACAAATTATGTGAATTCGGTATATCGATACAAAAATGGGGATTTTTAAATTTAATTTAATTTAATTTTTTTTAAATTTAAAATTTAAAATTTAAAAAATTAAATTTTTTTAATTTTTTTAATTTTTTTTTTTTTTTTTTTTTTTTTTTTTTTTTTTTTTTTTTTTTTTTTTTGATTCCGACTTTTTAAGTGGAAGTTATGGAATAAAAGGGTTTTTTTTGGGGAGAATGGGCAGTGCGGGCAGGGCTCAAAATAAACCTCAGAAATTATTATTTTTGAACTTTAACCGTAGGATCTTGTTGTAGATTACCAAGAGAGTGCATGGTAAAATTTTCATAGAATTTGACCGTACGGATTGCAAGATTATAGCATTTGAAGTGAAAATATGAAATTGCAATCTTTTTGGATATTTTTTGACCGTCTTTGAAGACATGGGAAAAATTGTTAAATTGGTCAAAAAAATTCTTAAAATTTTATTTAAATCTTTGATTTGGTATTTTATATCAAGAGGAAAAAAATATTCACAAGAAAATGAATAGAAAAAGGTGAAAATGATGCTCAAAAACAGGAAAAATCACGGTCCTTTAGGGGTTAATGGGAGAGATATTCAAGCTAACCTTGTTTCCTTAAGGACCTCCTATTTTTTATTTTTTTATTGATGAGTCTAAGATTGTTATGTAGCCCAACAATGGAAATTTACTTCTACCTTACATAATCTACACTTATGCATGACTCCACATTTCAAACAGGGGATATTAGAGCTCTTTTAACTTCTAATGATATATGTCATTATTTATATTTATATTAGATCCTCTGAAATTTTGAGCTCCAAAAGCTTGCTCCAAAAACACTACCTCTGTGTGAAATTTCCAAATCACATTTGATAATTGCTACTTCTGTAACATTCATGCTTTAGCATGAAAACCATCCATCTAGTAATATTTAACCATCCATCTTATTTAATAGGGATATTCTGCTAAAGACAAAGAAGGAGACAAAAAAGACAAAGAAGGTGACGTAAAATTCCTTATTTGTCTCCTTGTTCGTCTCCTAAACAAAGATTTTTTTAATTATTTTTCCATATTTTTCTTTAATGTAATTACCATTTGAGACATAAATTTAAAATCAATTTGGTGTCAAGTTGCGCAAAAAGATACCTGCATACCATATTAGGTAATTTTCTTCAATAATGGAATTCTGTAAGGTCAAGAGTGCTATAACAGAAACCTCACAATTTGACACTACTATAATCTCATACCGGGGATACTGATACCCAGGAGGACACGATGAGAGCATATACCCGGTCCTACCACGGCAACAGCAGTGGTATCAGTAAGGTCAAGAGTGCTGTAACAGAAACCTCACAATTCATTATCTGATACCGGTGAGACTGCTACCCAGGAGGACACGATACGAGGATATACCCGGACCTACCACGACAACAGCAGTGATATCAGCGTCGTTCGAGAAGAACAGACGGAGAAAGGGCAGGGCGAGGAGAATACACCGGCCCTGGCAGAGGCCCTCTCTGCCACCACGCGTTTCCTCTGCAAGTGCAGCGCCATGGCCACCTACATGTGGCAAGTGGCAACGATCGCCCCTTACCAGGAGCAATTTCATATCAAGGCCGTGGCTATGGCTGTGGCTTGTCAGACGAGAGCACCTCGCCGACCAAGGCAGGCGCTGATAAGTTAGTTTATCAGCTCTTGACGCCGTCGCTATCAACTCATCAGCATCATTTTTGAGAACGTACAGCTCAGTGTTAATTGTACGTGTTACCTTCATCCCCTTCCTTTCTTATTTAGAATGGAGGGTTTGCCACAGGGTTTAGCAGAGTCTGATGAATTTTGAACGAGAGTGTCCTGCACGCAAACGTGGAGTTCTGGTTTGAGCCGATAGTTCAGTTTTTGAATGATGCTGAGATACTAATCGATTTCCAGGTATGGCTATTTTTTCTCGGATTGTGGTTTTGCACGTTTTGATCGTTAGAATTTCGGTTCCGTGCTCATGTAGTGCAGATATGCTATGATTATGAGAAGTTTGGCAATGCGAGTTTCAACTAGGCAGGCAATTTTTTTAGATGCTGTAATTTCGTAATACTCAATTTTCAGCAGATCTGAATAGAAATTTGTAGCGTTGGAGCAATTTCTTAATTTTTTTTCGAGGTTAAGTCTCTTGATTGTTAAGATCGTGATTGTTGTGACAGATCATATGTTTAGGTTTTCGCTTAGGATTGTGGTTTTGTATGTTTTGATTGTTAGAATTTTGGTTAAGTGCTCAGCGTGGAACTGTGATACAGATATTTTCAGTCGTTGATTAGGAGCGAGTTTCAATCAGGCAGGCATCTATTTTGAGGTGCTGTTGGTTCAAGCTGGTTACGTAATTTTCGCAATCCAGCTAGATTGACAGGTATGAACAGAAATGTTTAGCTTTAGAGGAGTTGTTCGAGGTTAAGTCTCTTGATTGTGAAGACCGTGATTGTTGTTATAAATGATAAATTTGGCTTAGTTTTGAATATTTATCGGAGGTGCGATTTAGGGTACAGCCACGGTCGTCATACATTTTCTGTTTGAAATACTCTCTCGGAAATCTCACTGTACTGTACACTTGTGTCTCTTGTTCAGGTTGTAAGATCCTGAGTATTGTCAGATCGTTCGAACGAGTTCAAGTAATTAGCAACTGATGCCTGGCAAATTCACCGGAATGGATCCAATAGCGGAAGGATCTCATGAGAAGAGCGTAGGCACTACTAAAAGTCAACCGTCAGCACAAACCGTTCTGTTGAATGAGGAGCTGGAACAGCTGAGGCGAGAAATCGAGCTCTTGAGAGCAACAAAAACAAGAACGCAACTGGCGCCTTCTCCAGAGGAATCGCCTCGAACTATACAGATTCGGGAGCAGGTTGAGCAGCTCAGGCTGGAGAATGAGAGGATGATGGCCAGCAGAATGGCGTCACCGGCTTCGGCTTTGTCGCCCATACCTCGCACATACCAGGATGTGAACCGTAGCGTACATCAAGCCGAAGCCGAGAAAAGAAGTGTTCATGTACCATCCCGCACTACTCAAGGCGACATGCATGCTGCGAGAGCCGACCACTATGAAGTTCCTGCTTATCCCAAGGGCGTGTCAGCTCAGGTTATTGAAGCTGGGAGAGAGGCAAACGGCAGCAAGTACATGATTGAGACTCCGTTTGCCGCTAAAGATGTCCCATCTTCACGCACTTCACGGACGCAGAGCCTCCCGAAACCATCTGCACCACCAGGTGCATCGACTCGAAGTCTTGCACCATCCCGAAGTATTCAGGTTGTTGGAGATGTGAGTCCTCCGAAGATGGAAGATGGGCATCTGCCAGGTACTCTTGTGACGCCATCTTCACCAGATCTGTCACCACCTTCTCGAACTGTTCAAGATTCGGGAGAGAGGAGCAAAGCCATGTCTCCTCAAACTTTGCAGGCTCTTGGAGCGTTACAAGTGCTCAGACAAGAGAGAGAAATGCTTATTGCTAGTAAGACCAAGACTGCTCCGCTGCCACCGCCGACCAAGACTGCTCCGCTGTCACCACCGACCAAGACTTCTCCGCTGTCACCACCGGCCACGGCTCCTACCCCGATGGCTGACGAGGTACAGCCTGCAATAGTGCTGTCCTCAAACACCCGTGCGCAGATGAACAACAACCCGAAGGTCCCAGCTGCACCAGTCCCAGATGCACCAGTTATGTCCGTGCGTACACTTCAGGCGTTGGACGAGGTTGCTAAGGTAAAGAGAGAGCTTGAATTGCTCAAAGCCAGCAAAGTGGCCAGCAAAGTGAGCAGCGAAGTGACCAGCAAATTGGCCAAGAAAGTGGAGCCTCCTACCATGTCTGATCGAACTCGTCAGGTGATGAACCAACTCGAGAAGATGAAACGAGAGAATGCGATGCTCAAGTCAAGCAAAGCTAAGGAAATGGAAAGTGCACAACGGCGCTTAGCCTATTTTGAGCAAAATCATGCCGCTGCTTCCAAAATTCGCACGTTGGAGATCAAGAAAATGGTTCTTACCAGTCAAGAGTTGGATTTGGCGTTTCTGGTTGATGCAACAGGCAGTATGCAGGTAATGTCTTGTACTTTATGATGTTTAGTTCGGGTGGTGAAGAGTCTTGGATTATCAGCTGAAGGCTTTGTGTTAAACACTCACATCATGAAACTTCTGACTAGCACTCTCAAAAGAACTGAAATCGATTGTAATTGGTCTGGGTGGAGTACAGATCAATGCAGTGACATGTTTAAAACGCACTTATAATCAATATCTGAGGGTGGAGAGCTGAAAGAACTTGAGTTTGTTTTGCAGACGAGCATTGACATGATCAAGACCACTGTAACTACCATGGCAGCGGGAATAATGGAGTCATATCCAGAATGCAAGCTGCGTGTGGCCTTCGTACCTTATAGGGACTATGAAGACGCTGACCAGGACGACCGTGAACTCTGTGATTTTACCACTAGCTTCTCTGGTCCAAGCAGCGTGTTTATCAAGGCCTTGTCACGGGTGGAAGCATATGGTGGTGGAGATGATGCAGAGGACGTCTTCTCAGGTATTGCTCGTGTAGCAAATTTGAGCTGGAATGCCACAAACCGCCTCCTATTTCATATTGCGGATGCTCCATGTCATGGAAGTCAGTTTCATGACGGAGTTGGTGATTATCATGTCACTGGAGATAAGTATGGCCGGAAAATCGAAGATATGCTGCAAATCCTGTCCGAGGTTTGCCAGATTTCGACCTACTTCTTCTGCCACTTAAACAGAAGTACCAATAAAATGATTCAAGTATTCAAGGAAGCAGCTGGAAGCTCGTTAACAATTCTGGAGGAACAATTTGAGAACATCAGTAAAATTCCACACAAGGTGATAACCTTGTGTCGTGGTACCATCCAGAAGACTTTGAGTGTTGTTGTTAATCTTCCACAGCCCACAGACTCAAAGTTTATTAATGAAGTCGTGGTGAAAGACGTGCCACCCTGGTCACAAGTTCCCGTGCAAAATGGGACTCACTTCAGATGCAAGTAAGCTTCTAACTTGTTTTTTTGGCTTGACTTTTAGGGAAGTCCAGGGATCTTGCTTTACTTTTGAACATGTTCAAGATCAGTGGTGGTGTTGGTAAATGAATATGCTAGTGCGTACGCTGTGAATCTAAAGTGAGCCAGTCTATACATAGAAGCTTTCCCGAGGGCTGGCTAAACATTCTTGACACCTTTAAAAAAAGTATTCGACTGGTGGAGCTCAACTGAGCATGCTCTTCAAAGTGCTTAAGAAATAGAAGTTCAAGTTACAGGGCTCGGTAATAATTTTTCAATGATTAATGCAGGTGGTATCGGGCTCTAGATGATATGCTCAGCAGAATCAACAATAAGATGGCTCTAGATGAGGAAGTCATGGACCATATCCAAGTTCAGATTGCAAAATATCCTTTCAGCGACGAAGGGGCAGTAAGATGGCCTTATCATGCATTAATTACCCATCCAGATGAGCCTTCCAAGTGAGCATCTCATTGTCCAATTTTCAATGCTAGTTTTGATTTCAGTTCTTGGTTTTGGCACCCTTAATATGTTTGATTTTATGCCTAAGATCATCGAGTGAGAACCTGGATGCTGATAGTTGAAAGCTGCGTTCTGAACAGGTCTATGGTAGTCAAAAGGTTCAAAACACCTCTAGGGAAAGACATCCGTGGAGTTCACAAGCGGGAACGATATTGGGCACAAATGGAAGTGCAATCAGTATCGGCACATATGGCCAATGAATTCAACAAAAGGTAAATTTGTGGAGTTTACACCTCACGGAGGTTTTTCATACTCCTCTTTTGTCCATCCAGGTTGTCAATTGTGTTTAAGGAGCCGGTTGGTTCAGACACTACTGGCAGTATATGGGAGTTTACAGCTCGAGTATGTCAGTGTCTTGACAGATATTCCATTTATTTTATTTCCATGTTTTGGTGGACAATTTTCTTTGCAGTGACTGAAAAATGAATTGACTTTTTTCCGCAGGACATCGAACATGAAGAATGTGAAGAGGGTTGAGTTTACTGAAGTGACTACGTTAGAGGTTGGCACAGGACCAAACGTGAAATTCTACAACATGGAAAGTCTACTGGAGGGAGAGTGGCTGCGATATTCCAACAATGGTGGCTATGTCAATACGATGGACTACGCAGCCGTTTTGCAGGCATTCACGCATTGGACCCATGAGCGCTCCAGAGGTTTATTGATGGTCACAGATTTGCAAGGCGTTAGAGTGCCGAACTCTGATGGTGAGAGTGTGTTTTGCCTCTGCGATCCTGCGATTCACTGCACTGATGTGTTGCGGTTCACACGTACAAATCTTGGTGCGGAAGGTTTCAAGCTTTTCTTTGACACACACAAGTGCAATGATGTTTGTGAGAAATTAGGACTGGCAGTCGGATCAGCAGGTCGTACCCTGTCAGGTACCAAGGTAGGTACCTATTGGTGAGATATTAGAGGTTGAAAAGACACCGAGATCCTGTGCTACAATAGCGTTAATTAATACGTCTTTTGGCTGGATGGACGGGGAACTTGTACAGTGGGTAGTTTAACATTTTGAATGCCACTCTTCATATTTCGGTACTTGTCAATAAGTTATCGTGCACAATCTGAAAAGTTGGTACTACCGGTTTGAAATTAGGTGCATGATGATTTGGTTTATGACGCGGACTGCAAGCCTTCAGAAATCACTTGCAACTCTTAGAGGCTTTTCAGGTCCTTGTACAACATTCTCTTCTAATGATGACAGAATAGATATCTTTGTTTGGATGTTCTACAATTTGATACCATCTTTGAATTGAAATTGCAAAGATGAAACTGCTGTTGCCCAACTTTTTTTTTATGAAGAAAAGAACGCAAATTGTGCAGCTCATAGTGTAGTGTTGAAAAATTATTGATAGGGAAAAGTAGTGATGTTGTCATGACCAAATCCTTGGCCTTGTTTTGCTAAACGATGTGAAGTGGAGAAATTTTACAGTAAAATGGTTTGAGATTGATTTGACATATATATAAAAATATTTTTCCAAATTTTATTGTATAGATCATTTTTATTTATGGTACATGATATAATCATAACACAATAGAGCAATTCATGAAGTTCTCCTTTTCCATAATTGGCAAGTTACTTGCATCTACGGTCATTGTCTTCATGAGCATGGCTATGAGCATAGGTAGTGTCAACTTCCAACAAGTGAATTATCATGGGGACCTACAAAAATGGGAGAACTAAAGTTCTTGGCATGGCTCTTGAAGGGAGAACCACCTTTTGCCAATGGTATAACTTGTTGTAGAAGGTGAAAACTGAATCACATTAAAAGATGCTCATTTGATCTAATTCCAAAAGGGAGACATCTTGAACTGCTCTATTATGTTATGATCTTTTTTGATGAAAAATTCCAAAAGGGAGACATCCTGAACTGCTCTATTATGTTATGATCTTTTTTGATGAGAACTTCAAAAAGGTTAAACACATAATTTATAAACATTTAAATTTTGCCCAAGACCCTTTAGGTCATTAAAGGTTACCGGTTATATAGAAAATGGGAAGGAAAGGAAAGTGGTTGTGCACCATGGCCCTTTGTTCGGTGGGCATGTCTTATTGTCATGACGAACATACACTTCATTCACGTTGGCCTCAAAAGAGGACCAAAGTTCTTATCTATCTATTTAGGAAGGAAATACGTCATAATGTTTGAGGCAAATTCACAATTGCAAGCATTTTACAATCACAAACACAAACATCAATATGATTAAAAAAATAAATATCAGTATGAACACGAATATAAGCATCAATATATATCATAAATATGAACATCAATAAGGTATTTACACCTATAGTAGACCCCACCTTAACCCTTAACTGCATGAGCGTCTATTTTTAGACGATGTACAGATTTCATTCACGATTTCTCATCCGTCATGCACTTTTAGCAGGGTGGATTTTTTACTGTAGATTTTATAGGAAGCTAGCTTCATGCATATGTAAACTGATTAGAAAGGGGATGATTTGTGAAATTTTTATGCCTCATTTTATGTTGCAATGATTCACCCAAATTTTTTGAAGGTTTTAGTCTAAATGTGCTCTTGAAAAAATCACCTCATAAAATGAAGCAACCAAAAAATCTCCAAAAATCACTACACTTAGAGTAATACATTTCAACCAATCACAACAAATTTCATTCATAGATTGTCAATATCTTATTTGTAATCGAATTACAAAAGAATTTTGAGTTTTGAGTTTCAAATTTTATACAAAAATATTGGTGATCTACAGTAGCAATCATAGATCTAATCGTATGGATAGAATCTAAAATTCATAATGTACAAATTTTATTCATACATCAAGTTCAAATATCCCGCATAGTTGCATTTTATAATGCATCTTTGCAAAACTGCGGAATTTGGAGAGGGCTTTAGGCATTTGGGGTTAAGACGCAACCTTTGTATTTGTACTTAACCCCTAAATATCCTCACCCCTCTCTAAATTGGGCAATTTTGCAAAGATGCCTTAAAAATTGCATTATAAAATGCAACTAAGAGTAATATTTTGAACTTGATGTATGAATAAAAGTTGTACATTGTGAATTTTAGATTCTATCCATATAGTTAGATCTGCAATTGCTATCACCATTATTTTTGTATAAAATTTGAAACTTAAAATTCAAAATTATTTTGTAATTCAATTACGAATAAGATATTGACAATTTGTGGATGAAATTTGTTGTGGTGGGTTGAAATGTAATACTCTAAGTGTACACCCATTATCATCTCTAGTTTGAGAGCCACAATTAGTCTCAATTTTTTTATAAATCTTCAAACTAATTTTGGTGTGGACTATCCAAATTAGTCCAAGGATATAATAATAAAAATATAATTTTTTATTTATAAAACATTATAAATTTACTATTTTTAGTTGTTTGAAAATAAAATATTATAATATAAATAAAATATTATTTTATAAATATTTTATAAATATTCGGCATAGTAAATTCATAGTAATTTGGATGAAAAAATTAGTGTGGACCAAACTGTACCTACATTACCACAATTACTATGAGTTATCTCAATACTCTTTGACTCGGACTTTCTTCTAATTCCACAACTAGTTTGAGTTTTTGTTATTAGTCTGAGTCAGATTGAAGATGGTAATGAGTGTAGTGATTTTTGGATATATTTTTGACTGCTTGAATTTATGAGTTGGTTTTTTCTAGAGCACTTTTCAACGAAGATCTTCGAAATTTTGGACGAATCACTGCGATATTAAATGAGGCATAAAAATCCACAAACATCCATTTTCTAATCAGTTTACACATGCATGAAGCTAACTTCCTATAATATTTTCACGTTGCAAAAATTGCATGACGGATGAGAAAACATGGATGAAATCTATACAAATATGCATGGTTGGAACTTTAGGGGTTAAAACCGGCACTGAAAACCTAGGTATTAATTACATAAGATGCGCACAAATAGATTATAAGGATTTATGAGAGTTTAGGGTTGATTTAGAAACTCATATGAGTAAGTCTTAAGTTGAAAATTTATACTCCTCTATCCTAAAAAAATCTTCTTTGTTGAAAGAAAATTGAAAAATTAACTTCGCCATCTTTAAGACATGCTCTGAAGACGACAACTATCAAGCTGAAGGAGCGACACGTAGTCCATGGACTAAACTAGCACTAGTACTATACTAAATATACTAGATTTGAAGATAGATAGATAGATATGAACTCCAGTCCTCTTTTGAGGTCAGCGTGAATGAAGTGTCTGTTCGTCTTAACAATGAGCCAGTGCCCACCGGACAAAGGGCCATTGGTACAAGACTACTCACCTCTTTCGAGAATAGACACTTTAGTGACCAGAGATAAATACTAGTAACACTAGTAAAATTCATTAGTTAGAACTAGCGCGGGTATAAATTGGTGTTTGTTGTGCTGGTGGTCGCCAAGTCATGGTTCCAAGGTTGGTTGGAGAAGGACGTTTATGTTGCAATTGTACGGTCCGGGTTCGATTCCTGTTGAGTTTGTCTAAGCATTTATTGTGATATACGTGGCTTGGTGCTGCTAGTGAATTAATCATAGGCAGGAAAGTTTGTACCAACCAATCGGCTCCGTCCCATCTACCTGAGACAAGTGTGTACTTTGAGCTAAACAGAAAATACAAAAGAAATAAGTAGTGGTCTTCACCATTACCCTCCTTTTCTTTGATAGTTTTGTTTTATTTAGTAATCTATTGGTAGTGGCTGGTTGTTTTCTATTTTTCTTTTATGTAGAATAATTGATCCGGCGTGATGTATAGCAATGGCATTTATTTCTTTGAATGTGTGTTTAATGGCGGTTTCTGGTAGCTTAAATATTGTTTCGAGGATTTCACTAGATTTGAACACTACATTTGAGCAAACAAGAAGCTTATTGTAGGAGAAAATCAACGGGGTTGCATGAAGCTTTTTTTAAGACGGAGGGAGTAATTAACTTATTCATACGGTGATCAAATAATGTATGCTAAATTGCTGTTGGAGTCCTCTTTCAATTGCCAATAAAGCTAAATAAAATAACGAATGTTCAATAATAAGAACTATGCTCAATTGCTGCTACACCCATTATTTTGTTTACTCTCAAATCCACAATTAGTCAAAGTTTTTTACAAATCCTTGGACTAATTATGGTATGTACTATCCAAATTAGTCTGAGTATATTATAATAAAATATTAATATTTTATTTAGAACATAATATTTTATTTTCAAACATCTAAAATAGCAATATCAAAATATTCTATTCATATTTGGCATGGTAAATTCATAGTAATTTGGATAAAAAATATATTATAGACCACACCAGGGCTTTTTTTTGCATTGTAGCAGTGCCCCATGCATGCAATGGAAGGTGGTCCCTCCAGATTTAGACCACTGTGACTGTGCCACGACATCGGAGTCTGGCTCCAAGAAGCCAAAAAAAAAAGCCCTGGACCACACTATACCTACATTACCACAATTACTACGAATTGTCTCAATTACTCTGACTTTGACTTTTTTTTCTAATTCCACAATTAGTTTGAGTTTTCGTCATTAGTCCGAGTCGGACGAAACAAGATAATGGGTGTATTGGTAGTTATAGGTGCACATACCTTATTGATCACAATCATGAGTATCAATACAAACACGGTCATGAACATGAGTATGAATATCGCTGGAGCCAGGTATCGAGCGTGACTAGCCCGGCCGGATACAATGGGCGGGTCAGGATATCCGGGAGAGATGGCGCTGGATTGATATACGGGCCGAGAATGGATAAACCGCTTTCCAAACGGGTGTGGTGGGAGCAGCTGCGTTGGCTTCACACTCATCACCTGCTTGCTTGACGCCACAAGCTTCCTTTCCATGTCTTCGCCTGGCTTTCCTTCCTGCCCTTTGCATTGCATTGATTCAATCCCAGGCCTTGCCATCGCCATTGCTCCCGGCACTTGCGCCCCTTCAATTTCCTTCCCCCCCTGCGGCAGCTGAATGAATTTTTATTGAGTCGAGGAGTATGTTTTGAGAAGAATTGCCGTCGATGGATCTCTCGGTGCGTGCCGCGTCCATGACCACACGCCCCGCTCCTCACAAGCTGCATGGAATTTCCAGGGGTGGTCTGTTGTTGCGGGAGGTGCCATTCGTTAGGTTTCGAAGACAGAACTGGCGGTGCGTGCGGCGCCTTGGTGTGGTGGAGCGGCGGCAGCTGTATAATGGATGCAATGGCCCCGCGCAATGGAGGACTAATGGTCGTGTGGTGGTGGTGGCGGCTTCTCAGTCCCAGTCGGCGGAGCGAGTGGAGATTGGCCGCAGCGGATTAGAGGAATTGGCGGACGGCGGTGACAAGCAACAGGGGCGGAGCTTGGTGCATGCCGTGCACGAGTCGGCGCGTGTGTTCTTGGTCGGGTTGCAGAAGCAGAAGACGCTCGCTAGTCGGCCGTGGTTCCCTCTCAAGTGGCCTGGTGTGGATAATAAGAACGTGTGGATGAAGGCTTTGTCGTATCAGGTAATTTCGTGCAATTTCAATTTTATTAAACCACTGTCCTTGATTGTAGATTTATTTATTTTGTGGTTTCTGAGCGTTGGGCGCCAGTGTGTGGAGCGCGATTGAGCAGGTGAATGAGAATTTTGAGAGATGGCACGATTTGTATTCTTTGTAGACTCGACGAGGCTTAGGGCATGGCGACTATCTTAAATGGAGTATTAGGGTTAAAAAGCAGGGGCAACGGGGAAGTGGAAGACGTGTATGGGGAGTCAATAAACTTCCATCATTATTGGTGCTGTTGGTTACGAAACGATGAGGCTTTCTTATGAGAATCGGTTCTACACATTTCTGCTATGACTTTTGAATTAGTATCTGGAAAGAATTGCAGATGTTGTATTAGCGATCTGTAACTGGTAATCTGGTATTACCAATCTCCGTATTACCAATGTGATGGTAGGGAATTCCGGATACAAATCCCCTGGGTGCGTACAAATGTCGTAATGAAATCTGGATATGTGGCAGGCTGCAGTGCACGCTTTGCTTCAATCCGTTATCGACATTGCTGCCCGAGGCGAAGGGAAGAATAGAAATGTTCGTGTATTCGTGCAGCGCAGGTTTGCCTACTTGTCAAATAGAATTTTTGCTGCTCAAACCCGCATTCATTTATTTCTGGTTGACAAGGTCATGGAAGAGGATCTGTTTGTGTAGAGAGAAATTTCAAGCGGGGACCCGTTAGGTACATGTGTGAGATGCGGGGCAGCATATGATGATCACAAATCTGCGAGTTCCTCCTGAATTAGCGATAACTGGTAACCTTGGGGGTGCAGACTAATGGAGCTCTCCTCTCCTCTAGAAGACTCTATCAGACATGAATTGTCATCCAGGGATCCTGCTGCCGATGATTGGCTTTGGTTACAACAGCACCCACTTGCAGTGACTAAATTTGTCAAATTTCTTGAAGGCGACAGTCGGTTCGTCAATATAACGTCCACGTACACACTTAAACCTTCCTCATGCAAATCAGTTTCAGCTTTACGCCTACAATTGACAAAATTCTTTGTATATCATCATTCGAGTATCCGGTTTTGTTACCAAAAGTTCTTTGTTCACGATGTTCTTCCTGAGCTGCAATCTTCTGCCCTGCTATTGATTTTGTGGTAAGACGATTGCTTTGAATATCTCATCTAACGCTGCTTCAATCGAGTAAATATAATTCATTCTTCAAAAGAAATACTCTGAGCTCTCTAGTTCTCTGTGATGCAATTCGAATCCTCACATACTGTATGCTTGGAATGTCACAGGGATGATGCTTTAAACATATCTGTTGGGAGTGATGTGGAGCTGTTGAAGTTGGCTCTCAGCAGCACTGCAGCATTGCTGATGCTGGGATCTGCTCCAGTTTCGAATCCTGTATTCTCTTCGGTACTTGTTCAAGGAATTTTTCATCTTATGGAGAAATTACAGGAATGTATTCCAATAAATCAGGTCTATCGGTTCTGCTCGGATAACGGACTGAAGAGGGAGTTTTTGGAAAAATTTGGACCTCGAGCTGCAGATGATAGGAAATGGCGGGATGCTGCGGAAGGAGAGTTTTGGGTATACCTTGTGCATCAACTGCTGCGTGGAGCTCTTGTCAGGGAAGGTGTTAGGTTAAGACTTAAATCTCGAGACAGTTTTGAGGTCAGCAGCTTCAAATCCCAAGTGGAGTTTTTGATTACTCATTGTATTATTCTACAAGATGCAGTTGATGCTTTCTCAATGTAGATGCTTCTGAACAGATTCTATGTAGGATTATCGTGGCCTTTTGACTTGTTTCAAACAAAACGTGTTAGCTGTGATCGCAAGGGGTAAGATTTTTGGACGATTGTTCTCCTTGTACTAAGGTCGAATTTGTATCGTCTTGTATTTGATCTGACATTTGGATTGTATCTGCAGATGCTCGAGAAAGATTTAGCAGTGTTTGGCTTTTTTGCCACTTTAGGAAGGAGTACTCGGGCTTATTTGGCATCTAAAGGTGTTAGTGATTCAGAGGAATCTCTTGCAAGTCTCCTTAGGTAAGTTAATGTTGTAAACATCCATTCTCCTTGTTGGTTCTATTTCTGCACGATTATTCCAGAAATTTACTTTTCAGCTTACATCTTTATCTCAGACAGGTTTGTTATTGAGAGATATTTCCTGTGAGTACCAGTAATACTAAATTGGGATTATTAAATCAGGTATTTGGAAGGTGGAAGCGTGCTTTTCTACCCCCAATTAGCAACAATACCCATCTATCAACTCTTTATTGAGGTTAGTCTCTTATAGGCATTTAATTGTGATTGAAGGACGCACAAACAATTTATCTGTTGCTATTTGAGCTTTGCAACGAGCTTCTTTTGCTGAGAAAAGTTTGCTTCAGGTTCTGAGTTCGAGTCAACCGTTCCTACCATTGTTGTCTTAGCCGAGTCCAGTGATTCCTTAGCGTGTCAAAGCTTGGTATTGTACATGTTCCTGGTCTCTTCTATTATAGTGTTGCTACACCAGACATCTTGTGAGTGAGATAGTGAAGTTTACTGGAGCTGTGAAAAGGTTAGCGATGGAATAGTTTGTGTGCACATGATCATTCAATTGGCCTGACTCCTTGACCAGTCAGCTGAGTTTCTGATAAGCAGATTTCCTAGTCAGCCAATGGGTGGCATTGAGTACGATCGATGGAATCGGCAACGATTCACGATATAACATTCACTAAAGGAATGGGCTGCAGGATCACCTGATGTAGTTACGTGCTGTGTTGACGCAGGTAGTCGTTGAAGAGATGGAATGGCTTCCATTTTATCCAGTTAGTACTCCAGTTGAAAGCCACGATGGTCACGGAGAAAACGGTAAAGTTAAGTCGGGAGTTGGAAAATTGGAGAAACTGTTGGCAATTGCTGTAGCTGTCCAGGTCTGCTCGGTATGGGTTGAGAGCTTTGCGGAGCACAATGTGTGGATACGGCAACCAGAAGGAGCTCGAGCTGCAACATTCCTTTCTAAAAGGTAATATGACTTGTCTTGTGAGTTTTGTATCTGTGTGGTACTCACGCTTATCCTTGTGTTTGAATCGCCATGCTTGCCAGAATGTTGCGGAACGAGTAAATTTCTGGCTATACGAATGTTGATTCACATCTATCGCGTTTTCTATTTGTGCAGTAAACAACGACTGGAGGAGTGTAATGAAGTTTATGAGCTTGTGAAGCGCAATGGGAAGGATGATAACTTGTGGTAAGTGGGTTGGCTTCTTTTTTTATGTCTACGGGTTTCAGACTGATCTTTTTGTGTGATACCTGGGAGCAGCTCTAATGTAATGGACTGTTGCGGTTGTGTAAATCATTGATTCATAGAGTTGATTTTCTATTTATCTTTGTTTGGACTAAAGTTATGCATGGTGTTGAGGGAATCCCGTTTCGTTTTTTAACATCGGATCCTCAGTGGTTGCATTTTATCTTTTTGAGATCAAAGTTTGCTATTTTCTTTTCTCATAAGCAACTACGTTTAACGTTGTCGCTATTGATTCAAAAGGGGAGACATCTGAATACACTCACTGCTTGAAACTTGCGGCTTCTGCTGTTGTGATTTTCAGTATAGAGTTATACGGGTTATTTGTTAAGAAGACCAACGGAAGGATGTTTGAGCATGGTTATGTCTGTATCTGGGTTGTTTAGCTGGGCCCAAGACTGACTGCTGTATTATTCTAAAATCTGAAATAGGAAGGGAGCTACTGAAGGCGAATATATGGACAGATTTATTTATCAGGACTTGCAAGAGAGGTGTGCTGAGGAGGCTAGTACTAGTGGGGCCGATAGATCTGGTTCAGATATAGAACCATTGGTTACAAACGAACAGCTCACTATGGAGCGGAGAAATTTGCAGGAGGTGGAGAAACTATTAAAATCAGTAGACAAGGTACTCAAATATTCCTTCTTACTTTTTTTGCTGCGCGGAGCTCTTATCGTCGTGATGATATAACGAGTTCTAATAAACTCTGGTTTGTTGAATGCGGTTTTTGCTTGAACATCTATTGTTGCACATGCTGGCGCCACATCTTGATATTCGTTTTCACCAGTGAATGTTGCTCCTTTTTATGTCTACAACTCCCTTGACCATGACCATGGGAATTCAATGTGGAATGCTTGTTGCAGGAACTGCAGAGCGTCGAAATTGCCTTAGCGAAGTTGGAACTCCTGGTCAAAGAATCGGAGGATTCAGGATTGCCGGGAAGTGACCGGCTACGCGCAGATCTTGACAAGATCAGGTCCTTGAAACAGGATGTTGAAGTCTTAAAAGCTTCTCTCAAGTATAAAGCCTCTGCAAAGGAATTGAGGATCTTGGAATTCCAGGTTGGTGATGTATTTTCAGGTCCTGCAACCTTACTTGTTGGTTCTCACATCCCTTTTGAGAATCGTCTCTTAGTTTCTTCTCATGTGGACTTTCATCTTATCCTTTGGGTTTCAAATTTTGTGTCAAAAGACTTCTCTGTGCTAACCTGGTTTCGCATCGGGTGTTCCTTTTGGTTTTAAAGGCTGAGCAAGAGATGGTTACGAGCAGTAGGATTGAACCACAGAGCATAAATTTGCAAGACCGCACTATGGGAGCTACTACAGATGACAGGAGTTTTCTATCCCAAAGAAGGT
Source organism: Pohlia nutans (assembly GCA_022496805.1). NCBI lineage: Eukaryota > Viridiplantae > Streptophyta > Bryopsida > Bryales > Mniaceae > Pohlia > Pohlia nutans. The sequence goes on along the minus strand of CM040085.1, from coordinate 26,801,985 downwards.
ATATTGGCTGTAACCAGCAGGATTACGGATTGAATAATTGAGGATCCTTATTTAAGGGCTTCTTGTGTTGTAGATATTGACTTCTTGCCTTTGTTACGAACTTTGCATGTAGCAGTGAAGTCAATTCTTTCGCCAAGATGGAGGTTGTAAGTTGTCTGTGGAGTAACTATTGTACGTTTAAGATCAAAGAGACCATGTTTTCAGAACAAAACTTAATCTGATCTGACAGTTGTGGTTGGTTGTTTCAGGAGGAGGATCGATCTCTCTGATATGGCAAACGATTATGTATGTCTTGACCATAATAAAGAATCCTGCTGGTGTATTGTTTCTGCCCAACCACAAGTTTGGTGAAGTAGTTTGTGTCTAGTTTAGGAATGTTGAAATTTGGAAGAGGGCAATTTTTTGTATGGTTGTTAATTTAATTTAATTTAATTTAATTTATGTGTAAAAATGGATTAAAGTTTAGTATCGTGTTATCTGATAAGTGCCTTGATGTGTGGGGGGCTGCAGGATCGTGTTAGTGACGAGAAATCAACGGAAGCAGCTATGTTAGAAGCAGACACAACATCAAAGAATGTTAAAACATTTGAGCAGTTGATGGCAGAGTTGGCTGAGATGGAGTCACGGATTCAGCAATCTGCTGATCAGTCAGCCTCAGTGCGGGTAATTATGTTTTTTAACGGTCTTTGACTTTTTTTCAACAATCTTTTGAGAAGATTATTCTTAACATTGAAGTGGAGGGAACGAACTAGTAGATTAATTTAATCAGGTCATTTGCATACTGTTTGCTCGTACATTTGTTTAGGGTACAATTCATCGTCTTATGCTGTTTCAAAATATATTGATGTTATTGGTTGTCATTCAAAGCAACCTAAAGTCTGAAGCTTTTCTTGATGCAGTCATTGTCTCAGGAGGAGTGGGAGAGAGCATCTGTGTATGAGGTTGCAACAACGACTGCCTTGGCTAGAATAGATGAAAATTTGGACCTAACTGGGGCAAATGGCGGTTTCTTCAGCAAGTCGATTGAGAAGCTGAAAGATGCTAGTGTTGTAAGAGTTCATTCACCCTTCATCAATATTTCTTAAGAATGTTGTTTGAGAATTTAACTCCTTTCATGAATTCAGTCTTTGCAAGGCTGAACAAAACTAGTCTATCTGTGACTCGTTTCACTTACAAAGAATGGGAATGATCTTTTTGGCTGTCGAGTTTGGTGTCAATAGACGATCCAAAACTTGTGCTCGCTTGTGCTTCCAATTGTAATGCTAATCCTGGTGAGTTTTGTATTGACAGGATATATGGAGGGGCTCGTGTTTGTTGGGTACGGATGTAGGAGCTTCTTTGGTTCTTCTGAGACGGAAAGTGCTGGGTCAAAAACTGACAAGTCGCGAGAAGAAGATATTGAAACGCACGCTTACCGACCTTGCATCCGTTGTACCCATTGGGATTCTCATGCTTCTGCCTGTAAGTTGCTGGAAGCCCGGCACTCTACTCTGCTTTGAAGTCAATGTCAAACCTCTAGTTGATGCTCTTCAATGTCATCACATAGAAAACTAGTCAGCTTCTTCACATTTGACGTTTGTGATAGACACGAGAAATGTCTGACGTTCTGCTGTGCACAGGTTACGGCTGTTGGACATGCAGCAATACTAGCTGCAATCCAGAAATACGTTCCTGCTTTGGTAAGACTCCCATCTTTTCGATAACTGAGGAAAATGACTAGAACTGGTATTTGCAATGCAATGTGCATAAAACTCAAGCGAAACATCACAAATAATACACCTACTGTATGTATGTACAGTATATTGCACTGCGGATTGTTTTTAAGGTACTAGAAGTAGAGATTTTGTTCATGTTTATCTATTGAATGAGGATGTTGAAGCCCATTTACCTCTAGAATTGTTATCAACAGGAATCCACATTTTCTACGCAACATTGCTAACATTAGCGTTGATATGGGGTTCAGATTCCAAGTGCTTATGGACCTGAGCGATTAGATGTATTGCGGCGACTAGAGCAACTTCGAGAAATGGAGCCTGAGGTTCCAGAACCAGCAGCGTTACCTCTTTCCAGAGATATCGACGGCTCTTTGCGCAAGGAAGCTGTGTCAAGAGCAGACGGATGAGTGAGGATGATATTTCATTTACCGGTGTACACGTATTGAGACTTGCGATCACAGCAAGATACATTTTGTTACCTTGTCATTTTTGTTATTCAAAGGAATACCCCTTCATTTGATTGGAGGTAGTTTAGTTAGTACAACTACCAATTTGTGACTTTTAATTTAGTGTAAAGTGGTCAAGAAACAATTGCCTGTGTAACATCAAGTGTATATGATTCAACAGAAGATACCACTCAGGGTGACGAAGTACCCTCCGTGTCAAATTCATTGCTCGAAGGCTTTTTTTTGCAGTTTGCTCTCTCTTTATGCAGTCTTTTCTCTGTAAAACGATCACTTTTCTTGCGAGATTCTGGAAACCACTGAAAGCCAAAGTGAAAATCAGACCGGCATTGAGGCTATGAATGTGACGATGAGCCTCGTGTTGCGGACGATAACTGTCACTTGTGGTTGGTGGTTTGACCGAAAGCTCTCTTACAGCGAAGGTGAGGAATTTCAGCCTCTTTAGCAAAATCGCCATAGATATGAAGATTTCATAGCCAATTTTGTCAAAATATTCTAGATTCCTTAATACATTTGTAGCAAATTATTATATATATCTAGTATAAAATTGGCTAAAATCACCATATTGGGAGAAGCCATTTGGCTAAAAAATAGTGGCTAATTCCCTCCCTCATAAATGAGTAAAAATTAGCATCATTTTTCTTTTTTTAACCACTTGGCTAAAATTTGCACAGAACATTTTCACTGCTCGCCCACATGTCAGCATGAGAAATGCACTACGTGCAACTTGGCAGTCCTACCGAAACTTTCTTTCTTTCACGGTCCAAGTGTCCATCAACGAAGTCTTAGTCACGCCCACTGCCACTTCCTTCGTTTTTCAGTCCAGTGCGACCGGTACTACGCAGTTGGCTCACTTGTTTTTGTATCCCATTTTCAGAAATTGCAGTTTCTTAGTGAAGCGATGGCGAGCACGAACGTTGTTGTTGTTGCAGGAGTGCAGGCTCGGGATGTTGTTGTGTCCACCAGTAGCCAAGTGCATTTGGGATCCGTCACTCGTGGACTCAGATGGAATGTGGCCACTCATTCTTCTGTGACTTTGAGGTCATCTTCACCCGCGCGCTCTCTTGTTGTGGTATGTGTAAAGATGCTTTTCTTTTCATTGCCTCAATGCATGCAGCTCATTTCTGTAGAGGTCGCAACTAAGAACTAAATATGAATAGCATGGGTTTATCTCATTATCTTGTCCTTTAACGTTACAATGTCCATTCTTTTGCGACCCCTGATTGAGAATGATTGAACTACCCATGCTATTCAACCAATGAGCTACAAGGATTCAACCAATGAGCTACAAGGATTCAAGCTTGTCAGACCACAAAAACGGCCTTCACCCTTCATGTAAAGAGGGCCTTAATGTAACATATAACCTGGTTATGGAAATAATATCCCTAATTGAGGCTCTACTTTCATGTTACCTGTCCGTTTATGGTTCAGTGTATGACAATGGTCAGCATTGTGATGGTTTTGGACACTCAGATTCTGATGCGTGTGCAGAGAAATGCCGGTGAGGACTCGGGGGAAACTCGCAAGCGTAATACCGGGAACGCAATGAGCTCTACTGTATATTCTGGGAATGGTATTGAGGGTGAGGCTGAAGATGCATGCTCATTTTGCCGTGTTGTCAATTTTTGTTTAATGCCATAGGTTGCAGCTTGAAAATGATAAGACAGATTTGTAAGGAAGTCGGTCTTGTATAGCATGAGATGAATGCTGAAAGACATTTTGTTCTTACCTTCAGAAAAAATAAACTGGAACCGAGCACAACTAGCCTACGTGATCGTGTATGTTTCGGATGTGAACAAAGCTGCCGATTTTTACAACAAAGCTTTTGGCCTCGACATACGACCCCAGAATAAGAGCTCCTTGTTAGTCCAACCTACTCAAAATCCTTCGATGGCATTGTTTGTGTTCCACACGTCATATTGTGCTTTGGTTTTGAAGGCAAGAGGGCACCTTTTGGTTGAAATCTGTATGATAAACACGAAAGTTGCAACTCTGAGCACCGTCTCTAAACATTTGTTGTCATTTTATGAAGATGGGTTGAAATGGAAACTGGAGCAACGACATTAGCATTTACCCCCGAGAACCAGCACGAGACTGAGCTCACAGGAGGTTTGGTTCCTGCTGGCAACAATAGGGTTATGATCAACCTTGACTTCTCCAATGTGGAAGCTGCATATAAGGTAAGCACTTTAAGCTTCAGTTCTCGTTTTTTCGTATGATCTAAGCAACGTCTTTTAACTCTTTCGAACGGTCTTCTAGACTACTCCGGTTAACTCTATTACAGCGTGTTGAGATTGGGTTATTATCGTGACTAATCTCATTTCGTGTGTTGATGTTAACTGTTAATGTGGTAATCATACAGCACGCCATATCCCAAGGAGCGACCGCTGTGGCTGCCCCTGAAGACAAGAACTGGCCGCAGAAAGTCGGTTACGTGAAGGACATTGAAGGGAATATCGTCCGATTGGGTTCCTTCCCTGCTATGTAGGAGTATTTCACAACACCCTGGTACTAACTTCTTTCATTTAAAGTAGACAAATTCCTGGGTAGACATGATGAACCACATTCCGCTACTCGTAATTTGTTCACTGGAGCGCGTAACTGAAGTGTATAGAGTGCTGGTTCCTCGTTTCTTTGTCATTAGCGAACATCACAATAAAATGTGGACATCTTTCATAGCCAGTCCTTGGCGCAACGTGCTTGGAAAAGACAGTGTCTCACATGTTTTTCTTGTGCTTAAGGTAGACGTACACTCAAACCTGATGACACTGCCTCTAGGGTACAAATAGGTCTCTATTAGCACGCATTAGTGCGTCATTAGAAAGAGGGGTAAGTGTAATGGACTTCATAATCATTGTACCCAGTTGCAAACAACTTGCTCATCTCAAAATATCGTATTCCTGTTACTATCAAATATCTCGGAAAACAATACAAAAAACAGATACTTTCAAAACACAGCCTTCAATCGAAGGCCCAAAACATTTGGGGAACACCTGGAAACAAGAAACAGAGCCAAAGAGTAGAGAAACACCATGTCCTTCCTCTCGATCGTTTCTCCAAGGTGCTCAAAAAAGGTATCGTACACAGAGATCTCAAAGCGTAATACGCTTTCTTCAATAATATATGCTTTGACATCTCTGCGTACAATACCGTCATTGTGCAACCACCATGCACGTTCGCGCTTCAGCAACAAATCTGTAAACTCTCTCAACCATAGCTAGCACAAATCGAACAGGAAATACCCAACTAGAAACATAAGCTCTGGAACAGGAGAGGGCTGACGGAGATACAAAACAATCTCCATAACTAAAGCTCTGAAGTAAGGAACAGGTTAGAAACGGGGGTCTTCTTATGGACATGGCTGATGGCAGGGGACGTTCCCTAAAACTTCTCCTCCGCGTCGACAGGAACACGCTTTCTGTGCAGGACCTTGACTTCTTCCACCTTGGATCCGTATACTGCCTGCCATGGGTCTGTATACCTATTATAATTGTACTATTCCGCTGCTACATTTGTCTGTCATTAATACACCTTACGTCATGGTCAGCTTCGACATTAATTAATCAGTTTTTGAAACTTTCCACGTGTCATTATGTGATTGCTTCATGGTGACGTGGACATTTCATAATCTGACGTGGAAATTCAAGTTCGACTCCAGTCTGTCGGAATCTGGCCCTTACGGATGGTATCTACATTGTCTGCAGCATAAGTATTGATACATTTGTCTCTGCCATTATTGTACCCTACGTCATGGTCAGCTTGACGTAAATTCATTGCGTTTTGTCCTTAAAGTGCCACATGTCATCTTGTGATTGGTTTAGGGAGACGTGGACCTTTCAAAATCTGACATGGAGGTACAATTTTGCACTGGACTTTCGGAATCTGACCCTGACCATCACGTACAGTACTGAGAAGGTGCCTCAGAATTGAATGTGGACGATAAATGAACGTGGACGAACGTGGACAAACTCGGACAACTTGGTGTTGAAACGGAATTTCCACTTCATATTTTGAGACGTCCACGTCACCTTAAACCAATCACAAGATGACATGTGTCAGAAAGTGAATTTATTCTTGTTATTAGGATATGTTGCTATTACTGCTCAAAATACCAAAAACCATTTAAAACGTTTCTCTTAGCAATTTAACCAAAAACCATTTAACACGTTTCTCTTAGCAATTTTCAATTAGGTAGGTTCTATATGGACTTCCTTTTGTTTAACCCTTTAGTGCTCATGGTACTGGAATTGGGTTCACTAGATTTCACTAGGTTTTTCCACAATGATTTATACTACCAAAAATAGAATGGATTAAATTAGAAAGTAATTGTACAATTGTATTTTCAACTGGAGTGAAGACATTTTGCCAAAATTAGGGAATCATCCAATGGTGGGATTGGAAGATCATAGTATGTCTTTGAACTACACGGTGAGAAATGAGATTTTGAAAGGTGTGTGACTTCGAAGTTAAATAGAATTTGGGTTAAAGTTTCTAAAGTGAAAGTGAAGACGTTCAACAATGACCTATGTCAACACCTCTCCATTGCAATCTTTCATATCAAGAACGGACTCACACCATTGGATGATTCCCTAATCCAATGGTGTGATTGGATAATTATCCAACTCACACCATTGGATTATAAGTGAGAGTGACTTATCCATGTACGGTTTAGGACAAAAATTTATACGTTAAAATATGAAAGGAGTTGGTATGTACATGGATCAAGATCGGAATACATACACTAATGGGACGTGAACTAGAGAACACAATCCAAAGAAATAAAACAAGATAACAAACTTCCAAACACAAGAAATACCTTATAGTACGTGTTGTATTTGTAAGTATTTAATGTATTTTCAAGTATTTGCAGTATTTTCACGTTTTGTTCATAGATATTTTGATAGTTGTACAACTCCAAATTGAAAATTTCTTTTTTATAGAAGATGTGTATTGTAAATCTCCAAATATGAACTTCACAATTCAAAATCCAATTCTTCACGGATATTCTGTTATTTGCATTTCCGACACTAGAGTGACCATAATCTGGTTTGCTGAGCACTAAAGGGTTAAGTTCATTCATTTTTGGACCAACACATGCAACCATATAAAATTATAATTTTCACAATATGATCGCTTGAATTTGTCATTTAAAAACCATGAAGAGACTGTGATCCCTTTGGGATTAATGAACAGTGAGAGCCAGGGTACCGGTACTGGGATGACAGGAAGTTGTGTGATACACCACGTGATTCAGCACACTGCTCGGTGCAGAAACAGAACCGTTACTCACACGAGCAAGCAAGGAAGGAAGGAAGGAAGGATCAGCGGAGGCTCATGGCAATGAATCCCTGGCCTCACAATTCTATCACTCACTTTGAATAATTATGATAACATATATTATTAATGCTGCCTCTCACAATTATCCCTTGAATTCAGTGTTTACCGGTAATCATCTCCCCTGCCTGGTGTAGTATCGCGGACCCAGCTCTTGCCACTTCATCAACCCACTGTGCATGGTTAAGTTGTTACAACTCGATTGCAGCTTCACCGATCTCAAGGGTCCTGTTAGTAAATCATTCCATGAATGAATTCCTCATGCAAACCAAAACCCAGTCCTGAAGGAATTGAAGCTCTGTACGTTCTGCGAAATTAAAGATGGGTTGCAGCTCTGTCTGTTTCCAAACGCCGATGGAATGGTAATTCATGAAACGCTCAAACCGTGTCTGATCTCTCTACGCGCAGTTTAAAATGATTGACTGTCTTCGTTTTTTCAACAAAACTCCAACATTGACAACCGCCATGCATGCCTCAAAATTTAACTCTGATGAGGGAAAAGAATAAAAATTGAACTCAAGAGTCAATAATCATGGCCTTACTAATTTTTTTGCAACGTTATGCTCATATATCAAATATACGAAAGAATGAGGATGGATTCTGATTCCCAAAGACTGTTTTGATGCCCCACTGGCAGCCTACTTTAATTAAATCGAGAATGCAAATGTCTCGCAATTTTGTTTATCAATGAGACTGGGAATTAGATCCTGCGTTTATTTATTTATTTCCCTTCATAGTTTTTGCATACATTCAGTGTGGCTGTTCACAAATGCTATTTTTTTCACGGGATCCTTGTAAAACCTGCAGGCAGTTGTACGAGCAATGTTTGCAGTTATTAGAGAATGAATTGATTATATGACAGGAATCCAACACTTCACTACTTGTGAGATTCAGACATTGTTTATGAGCGAAGCCTCCAGGAAAATTGAAGTTCAGCCTCATCATTCTTGCACAAGAGTGCACACCTTCAAATTAATTCTCGTTGCATATATATATGGCTGGGAGTAGCTTCATATTTCATTGGTAAACGATCCGTGAAGGACGGATTCATGGTTTCAAAACGACCAATTCGATTGATCATATTGTGAAAAGAAAATCTCAAATGGAGCCAACTTTCATAGCACCAGAATCAGTGAAGAACAAGGTCATTGTTAGTTAAGAAATGAAAAAAATTGGACCGAAAAACAGTCCACATATGACCTACTCAAAACTGCTTTTCATGAATCCCTTGAGAGGCTCATTACAAAGCAAGAGCGGTTGGGCTTCCCTGAGAAGATCAAGGGCCACCAAGTGCAGAACTATATATCGACAGTCCACCATTTACCGCTCATGATCAACATATTATATTGCTTGAATCCAGACAGTTGAAATCATTGCCCAAGGTGAAGGGTTTGTGAAGCAACTGAATTCATGAAATCTGCAGTTTTCCTTGAGCAAAGTAATTATTAATGGCATAACAAAGTGATGATGACTGAAGGAGTGCAGAATTTATTATTTATTTTCCAGCGAGCAAGAAATTGAAAGGAAGTGATTGACGAAGGATTTCAACAAGCATGAGGAAGGAAAGTGTGGAAATGATGTGGTTCATGATGAGAAGTCCGCCCTCTATGTTCCATGTGGCAGTCGTGGCGGCTGTGGTGGTCATGGAGATTATTCTACAAGGTGTAGCTGCACAATTCGATTACAGAGACGCCTTGGAAAAATCGCTCCTGTTTTACGAAGGCCAACGATCAGGAAAATTGCCCGTCAACCAGCGCATGACTTGGCGTGGGGACTCTGCTCTTGTGGACGGTAATGTCTCCCAAGTATGATCATCGCTATCATCCTGCACACATCCATGACATAATAAAAAACTTACAAATAGGAAATTAATTCCAAACATCTGGTTGTTGTTCTTCACCCAACCAGAATTAATAGAATGACGTCTGACTTTGATATATAATTGTATATTAACTTTTCTGAATGAAGTGGGGACTGAGTGCATGCAAGTTGAGCCCACCTAGCAATCAGTTGAATGATATATGACTGCTCATGCACCAGTGATTGCGCATCTATGTCCCCTTCACTGCACCAAAACTCGATGGTTGCTCATCAAAATCAATAATGAGCAATATAAGGAATGATGAAATGTAACACCCTTTTTGACCTATGTGTAAAAGGAGACAATTTTAGATTACATACAATAACACCCTGTTGAATAAACGTATATGTTAACTTGTGGTGAATTTTTTTTGGAATTTTTTTAAAATAAAATATGAAATAGGGGCATTAGAATAGTGGTGAGCAATAATAAGGACGGCTACCCTTACTATATGATGGAGCACGTGCATGCAGGTGGACTTGACTGGAGGATACTATGACGCAGGAGATAATGTGAAATACCAATTTCCAATGGCATTCTCCATCACCCTGCTTGCATGGAGCGTGATCGAGTACCAGACCGAGATTCGGCTGGCTGATCAATTACAGTTTGCACAGGACAATATCAAATGGGCGACCGATTATTTTCTCAAAGCTGTCACAGGCCCTACTCAAATCTGGGTTCAGGAAATTAATTAATGACACATCTCTTGCTCATCAATTAACAAACCCATGCATACCAATAGAATGATTCTATGGTATTGGAACTGTGACAAGAAGTGAGAATTCTTTTTTGGATGACCATGAGAATGAAATAAAAGAGTGGAAGTTTTGGTTTTTGTACGTGTGCAGGTTGGTGATCCCCACAGTGACCATATATGTTGGGAGAGGCCTGAAGATATGGACACTCCACGTCTGACATTACAAATCAATGAAACGGCCCCGGGTACTGAAGTGGCTGCGGAAACGGCTGCAGCTCTTGCGGCGGCGTCCATGGTGTTCCGAGCCCTTGATCCTGTTTATGCAGAACGGCTTTTAGACACTGCAATGACTGTTAGTAATCTACCCAGATAATTCATGAAACTATACATAATTATTTATGATTCTCTTCCTTCACTTGAGTGATTGATGAACCAGAAAATTCATTTTGATTCTATGGGGTTTAGGCTATGCCAGAAAATCGTGTTGAAACGTACTTCATGTGGCAGGTTTTTGATTTTGCGGATAAGTACCGGGGCACATACAAAGGCGCTTGTCCATTTTACTGCTCGAATTCTGGATACAATGTACTTCAATTCATTAATCTTGCAAGTCCATCAGTTTTACGCGCAGCTAGCATTGCTATTTATTTGGAGTGATTGATTGTTTTTCTCTTTGTGGATTGAATGTATATATAAAAATAATATTTATTTATTGATTGTACAAAGCATTGTAGAGTCATGATTGTTCACGATGCTTTGATTTGCAACGTACTGTACTCAGGATGAGCTTCTATGGGCCGCGGCCTGGTTGTACCGCGCTTCCAATGACACCCAGTTTTTGCAATATGTGGTGGAGAACTCCACCCTCAGCAATGACGTTTGTGAGTTTAGTTGGGACAACAAACACGCTGGAACTCAAATCCTCCTCACCAAGGTACCTCACCAAACTAACACCCGCCCCCATGCTTCAATTATTGCAGCTACTCAAATTATTCTCCTTGTTAATTTTTGCAAGTTTGCCTTTGAACACTTCGAAAGACTGAAACCAAGGATTCATGGCTTTTAATAAAATGACCGAGTGATTGATCATATTATGAAAAATGGGGCCAGATTTTATATCATTGCATTTATTGAACAAATGGAAGTTGTGCACAAAACTACTACTTAATTCGGGTCAAAACTGCTAAGGATTAATTCACACCATAAATCACATTGTATTAGCAATTCATGCATGTGCATTGTTTGCTCGAATTGGTCATCAAGTGAGCGGTGTGATGGACATATGGTGTGCCTACTATATAATTTTTGAAATCTTGACATCTTGTACCCCCAAAAACTTTACTATTATCAATTGTGCAATTCTTAGCCAATCAAGTGTTGTGTACCAGGAAGTTTATCTCCAAAGTCGGACTATTTTGTCTGCACAAGGACCAAGTGCATTGGTCACTAATTCCATGGAAAGTTGTACAAATGCATCTAGATTTGTTCCGATGAAGAGCTCTTCTCAATGTGCAAGAAAAGTAATAATTCTCACAACGGAAACGGAATGTTTGTGTGTGAGCAGATGTATTTAGAAGGAGAGGAGTCCCTGGAGCCATATGCAAAGCAAGCAGCGGCGTTTATCTGCCACGTGCTTCCAAAGAATCCATGGAGTAAAGTGGATTACACTCCAGGTGATCGAACCATGCATATTGCATTTATTTATTAGAATTGAAGCAAATAAAATGATTTGGTTAACCATGCATGCACGCATAACATAATAGAGCAGTTCAGGATGTCCCCCTTTTGGAACTGGATCAAATGAGCATCATTAAATGTGATCCAGTTTTCACCTTCTACAACAGGTCGTACCACTAGCAAAAGGTGGTTCTCCCTTCAAGAGCCATGTCTAGAACCTCAGTTCTCCCATTTTTGTAGGTCCCCATGGTATTTCACTTGTTGGAAGTTGACACTGCCCATGCTCATAGCCATGACCCTGGATGCACGTAACATGCCAATTATGGAAAAGGGGGACTTCATGAACTGCTCTATTATGTTATGGGTCTCGAAATGAACCCAACACATGCATGTGTGCAATGAAAAAAGTACGGTGTTCATGCATGCCAACGTACATATGTGTACAGTACGTGATAATACGTGCATGCACGGATGATGGGATGGGCTGTAGGTGGGTTGCTATATGTGCGAGTGGGGGCCAACACACAGTATGTGACCAGCTCCTCATTTATTATTGTAGTTTTGGCTGATTCGCTGGCGCTTGCCCACGAAGCCGACTTGATGTGCGGCACTGTTTTCTTTTCTCCTCACGACCTCTTGGCACACTCCAAATCTCAGGTAACTTAATTAACCACTGCCTCCATGCCCACGATTAATTAAAAGCTTCAGCTTAAATACACTGTTCACACTACTCGGACCATGCGTTGATTGCTACATTAATTTTGGTAGGGGAGTAGCTATCGCAACATTCCGGTTCCTAAATGTAGCTGTATTGTTGCTTGAGTTATGTCCCAACGTTGCTAACAAACATAGCTCACAGTGTATGATCCTAGTAGTGTCAACATGATTACGATATAATTTCAAATCTTTACCTCAAATCCTATCCCCAATTTTCAATATAAACCACGGCAGTGTTTTCAATAAAATTACACTGTTTTATCAACTTTTAAACACCATCAAAAACAAAATATTTCCCATGATTCATGGAGAAATCTCCCTACAATCATACGGAGGCCATCTTATGATCACTGTAACTGTGGTCTCTTTGTGATGTAGCAAAATTTTTGTTAAATTTGTCATATTAATTCTATTAAAATATATAGGGGAATAGAGAGGTTTAGGCCAACGCTAAAAGATTGTGCTAAAAGAGGCTGATCTGAAAAATAAAAATGTTTTTAAGCCCCTCTCTTACTCTAGTTTTTGGGAAGCGAATTGCCACAATCTTCCTTGTGAATTGCCAACTAATTTGTGTGTCAAACAGTCATTTGTCACTTCTATTTGCTTGATTTTGCGTAATAAACAACAAAACAAGCCAAAAACAACCAATAAGATCGAAGTGCACACCCTGATTGTGCAAGTGGAATTTCCAAGCTGCTGTTAACAAGACAACTGACTCAGCTGTATACAAAAATGAATGAAAGTAACTCCACTGGCAATATGTGAATAATGAATGCAGGTGGACTACATATTGGGAGCGAATCTGCTGGGCATGTCGTACATGGCGGGGTTTGGGCCCAAGTATCCGACACAAGTGCATCAACGAAGCGCCTCCATCATCTCCATTCACGAGACCGCACGCCACATCGGTTGTGGCGAGGGATTCGTGAAGTGGTTTCCCAACGAGAGTCCCAACCCGAATGTTCTGGTGGGTGCTATTGTTGGAGGGCCAGATATCAATGACGCATTCCACGATTCCCGGCGGGACTCGGCCTGCACTGAGCCCACTACATACATCAATGCTGGCTTCGTTGGTCTCCTGGCCCGGCTCTTGAGGGACAACAGCACTTGAGCAAACCTTGGGTGTTGACTCTCAACTCACTCGTGCTCATTCAACTCTTTGTTGAAATAAATAAAAGCTTCGTGATCACTCACTGTAGATAGGCCATTGGTCAAACTCTATTGACCAGAATCACTTCTTGGCACCTGTAGGCTCTGGTAGTTGATTAACCCCTCAGCGCCAAAATGGCCAAAAGTGGCCACATTCAAATCTCTCCAAGCTGAAATGAATCCTTTTGGAATAAAGCCTTTTCGAGTATTAAGAAGGTAGCAAAGCATATCAATAAATAGAAAAGAAGAAATCATGTCTTGAAACAATGAAATTTGGTTTTCGAAGTTGCTATAATTAGCTATGAGCTACCAAAGTGGACTTTCCATTGTTTAGTTCAGGCACTAAGATTGGTTGCTGGTATCTTCAAATTTCTTGCTAGAACTTGACGCTTGCTTTTAATTTGACTTCCAAAGACTTTTTGCAAAATAGACCACCGCTCCACTTGAGGTTGGTATTTTGCTTCTGGATACGAGCCAAGAAGACAAAACTGAGGCTGATATTTTCAAATTTCTAGCTAAAACTTGAGGTTCCAATTTGGCTTAAAGCTTGAAGTTTCAATATGAATTTAAAAGACTTTACCAGCCAAGCTTTTCACTAGCCAGATCACTCACTCCAACTCCACTCAAGGCTGGCATATAGTTATGGATACCAAACAGGAAAAAAAAATAGAGATAGCAGTCTCAACTGGTGTTAAGGGGTTAAGAATTCTGTCATCAATCCACATAATTATGACTGCACTCTGACATAGGTATTCCACATTGCATACATACATGCTGTAACTCCTTGTAATCTTCACAAAAAAATAGTTGGTCTGCATAAATTAATTACACTTGTGGAATTTCTCTTAGACATAACTACAACGCCACACTAATCTTACTTCATCAATCCTAAGCTCCATACGTTCCCCGTTGTGCTGGCCCGCCCCGTCCGTGTCCTTCCGTCCGTCTGGTCCGTCGGTCCCGCCTCAGGCCACTTGTGGCTGGGGCTTGTATTTCATCCTTCTTTGCAATGAAATTTTCTTTCATTTGTGCCAAAAAAAAAAAAAAAAAGCTCCATACGTTCACTTGGTCAGCATTACATTAATTACAGCTGGTCAAGGAATTTGTCTTAGACATAACTACAATGCCACATTAATCCTAAGCTCATAGAGTCAATATGATAAGTAGTTTGGACTCAGTCGTTGGTACACTGTACAGATCTATGTACTAATTGATGGCACGTCATAAGATCGTTGATACTTACTGCAAGTTCTTTGCTCCAGCAATATGCAGAATTCGTCCTGGATATATACACAAAAATTCTATGTTTGCTGGAATTCACTGTACATCTGCAGCAATCAACAAAGCGGCTAATAATGAGTTGGACTTACTGCAAAAATGCTCTAACTTCAAAAAATGCAAGGAAGGTTCATAAAAATGTTAATAGGAAAATTAGATTATTTCAAGAACTTTTAGAGAATATCATAAAGAGGATCTTTGTCATGATTCATGGAGAGGTCTCCATGAATCATATCCTGATTGTTGTTAGGGGAGTAGCTATAACAACATTACGGTTCCTAAATGTTGCTTGAGTTACTCCCTACGTTGCTAACAAACGTAGGACACAGTGTATGATCCTGATCCTAGTAAGTGGGGATCTCCTTCTAATCATACAAAATCATATGGAAACCTCCTCATGAATTATGAGCAAGATTCTCTTTATGATGTTTTCTACAAGTTCTTGAACCAGTCTAATTATAATTTACTGAAAGCCTAACTATATTGCTTCATATGTTCTGTATGCAAATACTAATAAAAGTAGGTTCTGTCATGGGTACTGCATCTCTCAGATGAAGAAACCTTAAAAAGATTATTGCTCAAAACAGAAGTTCATGATCAATTGAAGTACAGGAGACGTACCACTTCAACATGCAAAAGTAAGATGATAGAATTGTGTCCCTGGATAATTCTCCTGCTGGCTCGATCGGCTTGTCTGCAGGATGGCACATATATATTTAATCAATCTCAAGGGCCTTGAAGGTACAGTATAGTTATTTCGTACTACAAAAAAACAATCCACAGTTGCATGCCCATTCTAGGTCAGATGTAGAGGTTATGATAAGCCTGCAGTCAAATTTCAGCTCGATCTCTTGCATTGTTTTTCTTTGTTTCTTGTTTCTCTTGCATTGTTTTTCTTGTTTTTCTTGTTTCTTCTCCTTTGTCATTTGCCCTCATGCTACGTATGGCTCCATTCCAGACAACAGCATCCTCACTTTCCTGCATCAACATGCTCACAACAGGCTGCCTGGGGAATTATTCAGACTCTTACGTACTGAATAATTGTAATGATTTACTTGTACTGAATTATATTGTCTTCATACTGTACATAAAGGGGTCTCATAACACATAAGCATTACCTGCAGGAAGGTGCGGTGCCCAGCTGATTGATTAATTTCTCACAGATGTTTGCTGTCGTCCGAGCTCACGCAACTGCATTAGCATCTTTGATTAATCTCCATGCCAAGATGACAAGAAACAACACACATAGTTCTGCAAAGAACAACACACAAGATTTTCCAAATGATTATGTCAAACTGAAAAAACAATAATAAGCGATACAACAATATGCATGACTAGCCAAGATTGTACAGAAACAGGACCAATGACAAACAACACAACGATACAATCACCTTCAGTTCTTTAATTCATGGAACCTGCAAACAATTTTAATAGGAAATCATGAATAATATAAGCAACATAGGGTACTTATAGAAGTGATATGAAGTTTCACTTACAAGTCTGTCATGCAAAACAAAACCCAATGAAATTGGTAAAACAATTTTCACTGTGAGACAACGTATTTCCTTGATCTCAATTGCCTTAAAGCAATTAGGTTGGAATATATCTTGTCATTACAACATTAGATAAACAAAAAATTGATCCTCTTAGAAACCATTTAATGCCAAATTTGATGTTTGACACAACTGTGTCATTTATCACTGAATTTTCAGAGGATTAAATCCCGTACTACTCATTCTAAACATTTTGATCAACAGAAAAAAATAAAAATTCAGATGCACGTTCTCCATTGAGTAGAACAACTTGATCAACCAAATTATGTCAGAATGTGCTCTAGAGCCTCTCAACTCTAACTTGAACATTATGTAATTCATAACAAAATCTCAACTACCTTACAAGTAGTAGTATGAACTCCAATCCACTTTCAAAGCCGGCGTGAATAAAATGTTTGTTCGATCCATCCATGGTTCAATGTCCACCGGACAACTGCTTTACAACAATCTAATATATAACAGAAAATCATGCGCGCATAGTCACACGCCACTCTATAGTTTTGCTCTTGGAATATATATTGTCGTGCCAAAACTTTGGCACAAACAACCTAGTTGGCTTTAAAACATGTTTATTTTAAAGCATGATTGCAAACGTCGATAACAGAATCTCAACTGCCTTACAACAATTAGTTTAAAAACATGGTTGCAAAACTTCGTAGCAGAATCTCAACTGCCTTACAATGATTAATTTTAAAACATTGCACAGACTAGGGTCACTAGACAAACAGCCTCTCAACTGTACATGAATTCCGTCTACCAGCGTTGGTTCATTGAAGCAGCCAAAACCCAACTATTGCAAGCCCAGTGAGCAAGTGAAATAGCAAGCTCTGAACCCTAATAATTTATTTCTAGAGGCTTGGCGGTGCTACTGTGCAAGCAACCTACAGTGACAGCAAGTGAGCCACAAAGCCGGCAACTGGCCACTTTTTAATAGAACCGCCTGAAAGCCCAGTTAAAGGACCATGCATCCAAAAAGTGGATGTTTGTTGGTCACACAATTCCAACTATTTTTTTTGCTGTCCGTTACACCCACCGTTACACAATGAAGTTTGTTAACCCTTAACCCTTAAAGGTCCAGATTGGCCATTCCGGCCAGTATTATATGGCTGTATTTCATTGTATTTGGAATGGTTCTACACCTCCTATGAGTTTCATATCAAAAGTGAAGTTAAAATTCATGTTTACATGGTCTTAAAAGCTATTGGGATCTCAATTTGGAACTTTCTACTTACAACAAATGTTAAGTATACGGCAACGTATCTACTATGCCCTAAATCCTTTAAGGGTTAAGCGTTCACACTAAAGTTACCCAGTCGAACATCATCAATTTCTCACATTTTAAAATATATTATAATTTTCTAGCATTTTTCTCATTTAAGTTATTGTTTACCGCCTTATCTTGATTTTTTTTCATAATTATGTAAATAAAAATTAATTTTATAAGATTTTTCAAAGTAGTTTTCTTATAAAAATCATAGTATTTGCAAAAATGCTTTAAATAGTATGAATTGTTTCGATAGAAAAGCTTTTTTTGCAGTGCATATTGGAATTTTGGGGTTTTGATCTTTAAAGAGCTGTAAAAAAAAACCGCAATTTTAACAATTTCGAAGAATTATAAATTGGACTAGAAAGTAGAAGATATCCCTCACACTTTCTTAGTTGGGACCATTTTCATTTGAAATTAGGAACTAAGTGAAAACCAACGTTTGATTGAAAAACGACCAAACATGCCTCCACGGGGCTCCTTGCACACTTAGGAGTTAACCCCTAAATGATAGAGGGGGTTAGGGCAAAACCTAGATGTGTTATAAAATGTTCCTTCTACAACTTTGATGAAGTTTGGTCCAAAAGAGAAAATAAGAAGCATGATGTTTAGTAATTATCTATACCGTCAAACTTTCAAAAAATGTTTTAGACACTCATTCAATGAATTTAGAAGCATTTATAATTTAATATTCACCAAAATTACAATTTTTATTTTTAGAATTTGAAATTTGGTATGATTGGTTAAAACTAGACATTTTATTCTCAAATTTTAAAAGGCAAAATTTCAAAGGTGAGAACATCATTACTTTCCCAAAATAGAAAGTTTTATAACACTAGGACATTGTTGACGTGTTTGTCTTTGAAAAATTCCTTAGTGAACCTCAATATTGCAAATGAAATGCATCAAACAACATTAGAACATGATCTCTACCCCCAATTTCGACAAAAAATCAAAACTGAAAAAATGTCATTTTTTGACCATGGGCAGTCACTGCTATTTGGGTTGCGACCAAAAAATGGTCGATCTGTCATTTAGGGGTTAAGTCTAGTTTGCACTCCAATTTTCATATTGTAAAACCTTTAAGTATTGAATATTTAATTTCTTTTGCAAGATTGTCTCAATTACACTTCACTTTTTCAATTTCAATATTTAAATCAGTTTTTTTAATGAAAAGAATATCATGTGATTCTCCATTGCAACTTGCACTTGTTCCAAAACATTTATGTTTTTTTAGATGAAAATGAATTTTCGTAGTGTTTGACCTAAATATTTGTTAAAAAATCATTTTGTTTCTAAAAAATCTGAAAATTTCAAGATTACCGCTACTACAGTAATCCTATCGTGTACTACAGTAATAGGAAACACACAATTTCATGCATGGAAAATATTAAAAAATATATTTTAACAAATCTTGAAGGTTGAATTGTGCATGACATTGTAGTTTCACTTATTCAACAAAAGATCGGGACTTTAAAGGGTTAATCCTTGCATGCCTAACCCTGTTTTCAAAAAAGTCAAACTTGCCTTTTGATATTAGTTTTTCTGATGTTTAAAAAAATTAATTTAAAAAAATAAAAATTCACATATACTTCTTTGTGTTTTTATTTAACTTGAATTTTTCATAATTTAAAGATAAGAATTGATAGCTGTATCAGCCTTAGAAAAATCATAGTAATTAAAAAATGAACTCAAATTGAAATTTTAGAAATTTTAGAAAAAATGAAGATAATTATAGTGAACATCATGGTATACTTGGCATAATCATAGCACTTATGCACAAAGAAATTTGATCGAAAACATACTCTATAGTGTATATTGGAACTTTAAGTTTTGGAACTTTAGAGTGCTACTCTCTCCGTCCCATTAAAACACCTTGTTTTCACTAAAATTCATGTATTAAGTTTAATCCTCTAGTTATAGAGGGAGTATGTTGATTGTGATGCAAATCCATGGATTAAGTGAGTACAAAGGGAGTATTTTGACTACCGGGAAGTGTATCCATGATCAAAATCCATGAATTAAGCTGCCAGATTGTCTGTAATGCCTTGAAGCAATTGTAAAGTGCCCGCAAAGCTTAATTGCCGGCGGTGAATGAGTACAGTTCGACATCATGATTTTATTTGGGGACAAATTTTAAGTCGATATCATGGTTTTTTAATCCCTAAAAAACCATGTTCATCTTAAAAAATTTATCACTTTCTTGCGATGCTTTCAAGGACACAGTTGTATATCATAATTGGTGTTTATGTAGAAAAACTTCACCGATGAAGCTCAAAGAGAACTTAGTTGTGAGATTGTATATCAATTTTCAAAACAATTTACGGTATATATTACATGATTATAAGGATTGATCATGAGTTGTTTTCTAGAATTTTTGAGGAAAATCAACAGGTCATCACTGCAAACAATCTCATAAATTCTAGAACCACGATTAGCGTTTGAAATTTTAAGAGCATACGAAGATGTATTGTATCTAGGTGCTCACAAAAAATGGTGTTCTAAAACTAAATACAACAACAATGATTGATTCTAAAAATTTATGTTTGGGTGAAGTGACTTGTTGGTGACTCGTTGAGCCGGTGTTTGTGATTGTTATTAATTGTTACATTGCATAAAATGTGTAAAGATTTCAAAAACATTTTTAGAATATTCTAGAATATTCTAAATAATATAAAATATGTATAATAGATTCAAAATATTTTAAAAATATTTTATTTAAAATGTATTTAAACATTTTTCATAATTATTATATAGTGTTAATGATGCGGTAATGGCAAATGTTTTTATTACATATTGTATACTTCTTTTTGGACAAATCTGATGGCCTAGTGTGAAAACGTTCTTCAGGTCATGAACCTCCCTAACTACCATGTCCCAAGTTCACTTGCGTTAACGTTTTAGTTTTTTCCCAGTGGATCAATCAACATGATTGCAAATTTTGAAAGACTTGTGTGTTCTCGTAACGGACATTTACAATTCTCTAGTTAACATTGAGTCAAAATTATGGAATCCAAATAAGTTACTAAAGTAACAAAATTATTCTTGGACACAATGCGTCCACCTGGTCGTTTAGGAATTAATGGGACAAAGGAAATGTAACTTTTGCAATTTTAACCATTTTAATTTTTTTTGAAATTGGTTATAGATTAGACTAGAATGGCCATGTTTTCTAATTAAACAAGTTTGCATTTGAAATTGGGAATTAGAATGAAATCACCAATTTAAAATCCATTTTGAGCTTCATTGCTCATGAGCTCATTCTAGTTGTTGAAGGGTTGAGTACTTAATTACTAATTGGCAATGTGATTACTGTAGTTATTAGTAACTAGAGACAGAGTCACTTATAATTACTAATTAGTGGTGGATTTATCTGTCAATTAGAACTACCGGTACACCGAAATCACCATATACTGTGGCCCATGGTATTCACATGGGCCACAAGGGACTTTACTAATATTTATTTTTTCAAAACACTGCAGTAACATTCATCCAAATTGGATGATAATTTGTTAAAGTGGATGATAATTTCTCTAAATGGATGAATGTACCCATGCCATTCACCCACCCACAGTATGTGGTGATTTTGGTGTAGTCATGTAGTCATTTAACAGGGTCCCATGGGCTAGACATTGATGAGTTGAGCATGGAACCTTGCATCCATGCTCCACAATGGTCACGATTTAGGAGGAAATGTGAGAAATGTCCAAATTGAACACATCACATGATTGTGCTTTTAGTGCTATTGGAAGCATTATTGTTCTTAGGGCAGGCTTCCATGTGAGGATCGGTTGGGTGAAAGGCACTACAAGACAAGAAATGAGGTCTCAAGAACCACCCATACTCCACCCATTTCGGTAGAAATGAAAAATATACTCCTGGATCCTGCTCTATTCACCCATTTCGGTAGAAATGAAAAATATACTCCTGGATCCTGCTCTATTCACCCATTTCGGTGGAGCTTCCACTTTTTGCGGACTGACCACCCATACATGAAAGCCGGCCCTTAGGGGGGTGTTGGAAGGGGGGTGTTGGAAGAGGGTTTAACCCCTAAAGGACCAAGGTTGATTTTCCAAGTTCGGTCAGCTCAATATGGAATGAGTATTGATCCTCAAATATTGAGATTTTTTGTGGTGATTCTACTCTTTGTAACGAAGATGGGATGGTAATTTGCGTACATAGATGATGTATAGATCAAAAGATACAATCATGCAAAGGTGAAAAACCTAATTGCGGGCAACTCCTGAAAATTTTCATACAATGAGCTATGCATCTGAATTTTTGTACACAATGAGCTAACGCCCCCATATACACAACTGCCAAATTCATTTTACCAAATCTGAGACTAAACTTTGCATTTTGGGCATTTTCAGAAAGTTTCAAACTTGGGCAACAAGCCAAAAAAAAATGCAACCAACTTTGAAGCTTATAATCTTACTATTGAAGAACCCTGAACGGTTGAAATTTTTTAGGTTGTAATAAACTCAAGTTGGTTGAAATATCCTACGGTTGGATCGGTCAAAAAAGTTTTAGATCAAAAAATATTTGTCTTTTTATGAGAAGGGATACTTTGGAGTGTTTGGAGAGAAACATAGTCGTGGTCCTTTAGGGGTTAATATACTCTCCATACTGGTGATGGGATTTGGAGATAAATTCAAACCATCGTTTTTGAAGGTGGCTGTTTTGTTTATTTGGTAATGTATTGCTTTCTAAATCAATTATAAAAAATCAATTATTTGTTTCATCTTTGTCATGTGGAAATCATTTTTTTTTTCAGTACTACTCTAAATAGTGTATTTAGTGTGAGATACACTAATTTACATAAACATGTTGTAAGTTTTTACTGTTGACCAATTTTTTTACCCTCTATATTGATCAAGATGGGGATCTTTCAATAGTATTGGAATCAATGTCTTTGGTAAATTTTTTTGTCGAGAGTAAAAATCTATAACATTTTCAAATCTTATAATTATCTCACACTAAATACACTATTTAGTGTAGTATTAGTGTTGTGTTCTTTTCTATGTCAAATACTGAGATTTTTTGCTTCTGTTAGCTGAGCACAGACATCAATTGTTTATGGACAAAGAGTTGAGGCAGTTTCTTTGGTGAGAGTAGACGGAGGCTTGATTACAGCGCACAGTGAAGTGTGGCCAATGCCCCTGCCCATGGCAGGAAAAAGCACAAATCATGATTAGTTTGAAGACCATGGTTGTCATTGTCCCAATGGACCACTTGTCTACTTGCGCCCACTTGATTAACCCTTTAGTGCCCAGGTAACCACTAAATGGTCACTAGATCACTAAAAAATGAAATGTTAGAAAATCTGTAAACCATCTGAGTCCGGTGTCTGAAGTTCAGATGTGTAACTTTTGATTCTGCAGATGATGCAAAAAGAAATTTTAGAATCTGACTTTCTTAGATATCCAAATACCTATGTACAAAACACCAAAATACTGCAAATACCTCAAAATGCAGCAAATACTTACAAATACAACACACGTACTATGTGGTATTTCTTGTGTTTGGAAGTTTGTTTTGTTGTATTTTTTTTGGATTGTGTTCTCTTGTTCATGTTCCATTAGTGTATGTAGTCCAATCTGGATCAATGTACCAACTCCTTTCTTATTTGAACGTATAAATTTTTTCCTAAACCGTACATGGATAAGTCACTCTCACTTATAAAATTCAAAATAATTATGTATGAGTCCGTTCTTGACATGAAAAATTGCAATGGAGAGGTGTTGGCATAGGTCATTGTTGAACATCTTTACTTTCATATTTGAAAATTTAACCCAAATTCTATTTAACCTTGAAGTCACACACCCCCCAAAATCTCATTTTTGAGTGTTCATTATACAATTCAAAGACATACTATAATCTTCCAATCCAACAGTCCGATCGTACCAAGATTTAACCGACACGTGTTTCATTAAGCTATGCTTACATTCGTACGGTTGGATACTATTAATGGTATCCCTAATTTCGACAGCGAGAGTTGTAAGAAAACATCACCCAAAAAAGTGTGGTTTCTCCAAAACCACTGTGGGCACTAAAGGGTTAACCCTTTAGTGCCTAGGGTGGTTCCGAAGAAACCACAATTTTTTGGTTGATATTTTTAAAAAACTTTCGCTTGTTGAAATTTGAGATACTATTAATAGTATTCAACTGTATAAATGTAACCATAGTTTAATGAAACAAGTGTCACTTAAATCTTGGTAAGATCAGACCGTTGAATTGGAAGATTATAGTATGTCTGTGAATCGTATAATGCACACTCAAAAATGAGATTTTGGGGGGTGTGTGACTCAAAGTTAAATAGAATTTGGGTTAAATTTTCAAAAATGAAAGTGAAGATGTTTAGCAATGACCTGAGTCAACACCTCTCCATTGCAATCTTTCCGGGAATCTTTCATGTCAAGAACAGATTCACATATAATTATTGTGAATTTTATTAGTGAGAGTGACTTATCCATATATGGTTTAGAACTATAATTTATACATTGAAATATGAAAGGAGTTGGTACATTGATCAAAATTGGAATACATACACTACTGGGACATGAACAAGAGAACACAATCCAAAAAAAAAACAAACAAGATAACAAACTTTCAAACATAAAAAGTACTTCATAGTACATGTGTTGTATTTGTAAGTATTTGTTGTATTTTGAGGTATTTGCAGTATTTTGGTGTTTTATATATAAGTATTTGGATATCTAAGAAAGTCATATTCCAATTTATTTATTTTGCATCATTGTAGAATCAAAAGTTACACATTTGAACTTCAGACACCGAACTGAGATGGTTCATGGATTTTATAGCATTTCATTTTCTGGTGATGTAGTGACCAGTTACTAGTTACCTAGGCACTAAAGGGTTAAATTAGAATGTCCTCAAACGGTTACTACACCCAAAACCAAATTGTAGACCGACATAGAATGGTTAACACCCAAACTCAATGCCACTTGTGTTTGAACCAATCAAATTTGTAGAATTTGAGTTAGTTTGTGGAACCACTTGTTTACAAATTTGGGATCACACGTTCACAAATTTGGGATAGTCTAGTCATCGGTTTTGGCTGATAACTAACTTTTTGCTTTGAAATTTTGTAAAAAATTCATGTTTAAAGATAAAATTATGGAAAAATTGCATTTTGCATGATTTTTATTTTCTGAAAAAGGAAAAATACTACTCCCTATGTTCCACTAAAAAGCCCATGGTTCAAGGTTAGCAATATTTATCCTATATTTTATACTTCAAATGTGAACCCCATCCACTTTCAAACGGGATGGACAATGAGAGTAACACAAAAAATACATACTTTTGGTAAAAATAAACCATTCTTTTGAGTGTTGGGACGATTTTTTTTGTAAATAAAGCGCTAAGTTAGAACACGCCAAAAACAACAGGGTTTTTAATGGGACAAAGGGAGTATTCACCTTCTATTTCTATTGCACGTACGCTAGAAAGGTTAAGTTATCTATTTCAGGATGTTCTACCTAATATTCCTATTCTTCCAAGAACACCCAATTCCCTAATTTTGCACTTGGCCAAGTGCACTCATTTCATGAGCAAACTTGGCTTTAAAAAAATTGTTTGAATTTTTTTGTAAAAAACAGGGATTTTTGTCTTTCTACAATCTCTTCATTGTAAAGAAACAATTATTTAATTTATTCTTTATCCTTATCTTTATCTTATATCTTTATCTTTATCTTTTCTTTTTCTTTTATCTTGTTTTTTTTCCTTGTCTTCTTTCTTGTCTTCCTCTCGTCTTCCTTCTTTTTTTTCTTCTAGTCTTCCACTTGTCTTCCTTTTTTTCTTCACCTTGCTATTTTTGGAGTTTAAACGATAATTAAAAAATAAATGAAAAAATTAGGGAGCAGGCTGAATCCAATACAGGCCCTGAAATGAGAAAAACAAAAAAACAAAAAAACAAAACAAAAAAAAGTTTGTTTTTTATTTATTTATTTATTTATTTATTTTTGAGCTTTCGTATTCTAGTCTCGAATTCGAAAACAATTCCTATCGTACGTGACCTTGATCACTATACCAGAATCATAAATTACATATGTTACATAGCTCTTAAGCTTTCGAAAAAAGTTCTATTTTCAGATTACAATTTATACCATATCCCGTGATATAAGTGAATATAATTTCACATAGTCTACCTAACAATACCAAAGGTATGACAAGCCATTTGAAATTTGAAAATTCCATCTGAAACCTTGTTCAGAGCTCATACTTACTACCAGCTGCAGGCTGGTTATCAAGTCTGATTACCATCTGAAAGTTAACTAATTGTGGAGTCATTATGACTTATTCGCATATTTATAGCCTTGGCTAAAATCGAATCACTGTAACCTGACAGCTCATGTACAACTAGCTCAATGAGACGTCTCAACATGCAGCCACTTAACATGCAATTACAACTTTTACTTAAAATGACGAACATAGAAGCAATGACTGTTCGCATCTCCTAACAATTTTGGAGGCTCTGAATCTACCCTCGATACTCAGGAGTTAATATGTACCTGATGCCGTTGGTATCCACCAGGTGGTAATAACGCCCCTGTGCTCAGCCTGTACCACCATGACAGAAAGATGGATGACAAATTAGTTCATGACCAAACAGATAAAATTCATGAAATTTCACCTGGCTTATACCTCTCATCGCTTAGACTTGACCACAAGTTTTCACTGCGATATGTTTGCTTCGGAAGCTGGAGTCTGAGTGCACTTGTTTGCTGAGGTTAGGGGAAAGCTTTGACAGTTCATAGTGAGATACAACCTCTGTTAAAATTTCCATAGACTGCTCACGGCATGATGGCTACGTCCCAGCAGACAGGCAATAACCAGGTTGATTGACTGGGCTTTGTGGAACGATTTTTGCTTTATATGTTTGTTTTGCTAAATTCTTCTCTGGGTGAAAGCAATAACAAGCGTATTAGGGCTGCAGACACCTGTTGCATCCTCACTAACCTCACAAACTGTTGTGGTGTGTTCTTGGGATGGGCACAGGTGAGGCCCTATACCTCTCAGAGTTTTTTGCAGGAAAAGATACGTGTTGGCAAGCTTCACATTCCACATACATAGAACTTACTAGTACTATTGCTAGAAATGTAATATTTTACATGTCATGCATACACTTATACAGTAATACATGTTGATATAGCTGTTATTTTTAATTTGATGCTCAAAAATTACATGATGCTGAAAGTATACGGCCGAAGCTGTGCTACAGCTGGCTATGGTTTTGCTACAGTTTGCTCCTCTATCAGACCAGATGAAGGATTAAGTAAGCTACAGGGTTTTACCAAACTTAGCTATAGTACTGCTAGATGCAACCATTAATTGATTGTAACTTGCATTAAAATGTCAGTTACAAAAAGTTTGTTTATTGCTTTTCTATGAAAGCTTGATAGGATCTGCTTCACAAAAGGGTGATACTGCAATGCTTTTTTAGCTTTTCTTGACGAGTATAAGCTTGGAAATCAGCAGAATGATGCCTTCTAGAAAGGATGTTCCAAGAAGAGATTTTTTTTTCCGGATTTTCCGGGCAGGGAGGGTCCGCGCGCGTGGACCCTACTCTTATTTTGACCCACTCTCCTTCCCTCCTCTCCTTTCCTTTTTCTCCCCTCTCTCTTATATAAACCCTCCCACATTCTTCCTCCCTCACACTTCCTTCCTCCTCTCTCTTCTTCCTTTATATTGAGAAGGGAGAAGGAAGAGAGGGAGAAGAACAAGAGAGGAAAAGGGGTGGAAGGAGAGTGTGAGGGAGGGAGAGTGAGAGAAGGTTTATATAGGGGAGAGGGGGGAGTGAGGGAGGGAGGGTCAAAATAAGAGTAGGGTCCGCGCGCGCGGACCCTCCCTGCCCGGAAAATCCGGAAAAATAAAGAAAAAAGAAAAAAGAAAAAAAAACTTTTTTTTTTTTTTTTTTTTTTTTCATTTTTTTCATTTTTCATTTCAGGGCCTGTATTGGATTCAGCCTGCTCCCTAATTTTTATATTTTTTAAAATTATCGTTTGAACTCCAAAAATGGCAAGGTGAAGAAAAAAAAGGAAGACAAGTGGAAGACTAGAAGAAAAAGAAGAAGGAAGACAAGAGGAAGACAAGAAAGAAGACAAGAATAAAATACAAGATAAAAGAAAAGATAAGATAAGATAAAGATAAAGATAAAGATAAAGATAAAATAAAAGATAAAGATAAGGATGAGAAATAAATTAAACAATTGTTTCTTTATAGTGTAGGGGATTGTGGAAAGACAAAAATCTCTGTTTTTAAGAGTTTTTTTCAAACTATTTTTTTACTGCGCTTGGGGGCTAAGTGCATGATTATATGTCCAAGTGCAAAATTAGCGAATTGGGTGTTCAAGGTGTTTTCACAGTAGGACGATCAAAATATGTAGTTACAGGTTGCAATTTTTGGAGTTTTTGAATTCTAGCATTTACTTATTTAAAAAAAATTTACATAAGGGGTTTAAAAAATTTACACAAGGGGTTTAAGAATTTAATAGGACAATGTCAAAACTTTTGTTACAAATTATTTCAATTTTTTTAATAAAAGCATTTGATGCAAATGTGAAATATTATTTACAGTTATAGTGTATGGTATATAAAAATAGTTCAAAAATAATATAAAATATTCTATAAAATGGTATAAAATAATATAAAATAATATAAAATATGTTGGCAATATTTCAAATATTCTTAAAATATTCCATTTAAATATGTTTAAATATGTTCCGTAATTGTTATATAGTGTTAATGACTTAGTAATGGTAGATGTCTTTTATAATAGAGTCATCCTTAACCCCTAAATGCCTAGAGTCCTCTCCAAATTCGGGAGTTTTGCAAAGATGCATTATAAATTGCAACTTAGAGGGATATTTTGAACTTGATATATGAATGAAAGTTGTACATTATGAATTTTAGATTCTATCCATACGGTTAGATCTATGATTGCTATTACCAATAATTTTGTATAAAATTTGAAACGTGAAATTCAAAATTATTTTGTAATTCAATTACGAATAAGATATTGACAATCTACGGATGAAATTTTTTGTGATTGGTTGAAATGTGATACTCTAAGTGTAGTGATTTTTGGAGATTTTTTGGTTGCTTAATTATAAGAGTTGACTTTTTTTAGAGCACTTTTACACTGAAATCTTCATTATTTTGGGTGAATCACTACAACATGAAATGAGGCATAAAATTTTCACAAATCATCCCCTTTCTAATTAGATCACATATGCATGAAGCTAACTTCCCATAGAATCTGCAGTAAAAATTCCACACTGCTAAAAGTGCATGACGGATGAGAAATTATGGATGAAATCTGTACATCGTGCAAAAAATGGACGCTTAGGCAGTTAGGGGTTAAAGTCACCTTGAATTTGAATAAGATACTGTGAATTTTGCTTTAAAATACTCTTATTTGATCACCCCAAATAGTTGAAAGGTATAGAAGAGCTTGGTGGTCTCTCATTGTTAGGTGTGTAAGAGCTCGGGGTTTTCAAACTCATGGAAAACTAGTTTAGCCATCAAGAAAGACGACTAAACTAGTTTTTTTTGAGTTTGAAGACCACCAAGTTCTTACACACCTAATAATGAGAGACCACTAAGCTCTTCCATACCTTTTAACTATTTGGGGTGAACAAACAAGAGTATATTAAAGCAAAATTCACAGTATCTTATTCAAACACAAGGTGGTTTTAAGGATAACTCTTATATACACCTTTTTTTGTTGCCAAAATGGACACCGTAGCATGAAACCACCCTTCAATATTGAAATATTCAAGCACATTCAAGTATATTTTTAGAATATTTGAACATACTCACATAATATTCTAATCAAAACCCTAATTTGTTCAATCCTAACAAGACAAAAGAACCATTGTGTCTACTTGTCCATACTCAAAGGACACAATCATTTGATGATCAAAACTCACCCAATATGGCAACTCTGTTGAAAAAACTTCACTGAATGGTGTATTTAGTGTCCAAGGAGAATTGATGTCTTTTACCACAATTCGTTCAAAGCTTGAAGAGTGCACTTAAAGTTAAGATTAGGAATACACGTGAGTGCATTTTAATAGCATACCACTTACCATTCTTGGCCTATAAATAGTTTTTAAATTAAGATTTTTGGATGCATATATATTATATATAAAAATAAAAATAAAAATAAAAATACACACACACACACACACACACACACACACACACACACACACACACACACACACACACACACACACACACACACACACACACACACACACACACACACACACACACACACACACACACACACACACGGATATATATATATATATATATATATATATATATAAAATTGGGAACATTAGGAAACATTAGGGAACATTAGGGAACGCTAGAGAACATGGAGGGAACGCTAGGGAATGTGATGCAAAGCTTAAGTTTGGGGAATATCATGGGAACTATGGAGAACGATTTGAGAACATGATGAAAAATTGAATGAAAGGCATAGATGTGAAATGTGGATAAATATTTCAATAAATTTCAAAAAATATTTACATTTAAAAATATTTAAAGACTATTTTTTGAAATTTATACAACAAATACTTTAGATTGTGCTTAACAACTTCATATTTTGTTTACAAATTTTAGGTGATTTTTTAGTATATACGTAGGGGGGTCAAAAGTACGCACTCATATGATTCCTAGTCTTAACTTTAAGTGCATTCCCCAAGGTTCAAAGGTGAAGAGAAATAGTATCCTTTGACACTACATAGGAGTTTGCCACTTGTTAATCTTACTTTCATTGAGACATTACAAAAAAATTCAAGCCATCAAAAGGCTGCTAACTCAACTAAACTACCATGCAAAAATAATAAAATAATAAAAAATAAAATTCACATAAAAATATTATAAAAATCTAGTCTGATGTGGCCGAAATGGTGCCACGTCATATTTTTATTAAAAAATTGTGATTTTTAATTGTTTTTAAAATATTATTATTTTTGCATGGCAGTTTGGTTGAGTTTGCAGCCATTTGGAGGCCTAATTTTTTTGTAATGAGTGCCATGTCCTTTAAAAGTAATGAGAGAGACATAAGGTTGCGCGTGCCATATTTATTATAAAGTTGCCATATGTCATTGGAACACTACATTCGTTTTTTTCTTACGAGGATACTATATCTCCCTAAAATTAAATAGTGTCCGGGTTTAAAAATAGTGTCCTGGGACACGAAATACCGGTACACCATTCGGTGTTGTCAGAAATTGAGTGTGTCACCATATGATTTTACATGGTAAAAACTAACCACCCAAAATGGGGAGCGATTATTGGGAGTTATAATCTCAAAATCCATGGGGGAATACTGGTATTCTATGGAATCTTGTCAAGTAGTAGGTGGGTGAGTAAACTTCAAGACCCTACAGTATGAATCTAATTTTATGTGAAATTCAAATGATTTGATACTAGGGGTCAAATTCCGGCTGTTTTTCACATTATGGTCAATGTGTGCTCAAGTCCTTTAGGGATTATTCGGACAATCATTTTTTTTTTGCACTAATTTAAATAAAATAAAATAAAATAAGGCAAAGATTGTTCCTATCAAAATGATATGAAGGGAAAGAATATACTGTAGTAGTTGTTAAGCTTAAAAACAAGTTATCACCCTTTTAGTCAACAATTATTTTATTTTATTTTAAAGTAATGAAAGGGCTCTTGTTAGGAATCTAACTGAGGGTTACATCTTGACACAAATGAAGGAGAATGAAACTGAGGGCTATTACAAAATGTTATCATGTATAATTTTTTTGAAATAGAATAAAACCATTAAAAGCTATTAGAGTATTTTAAAATTGTATCACAATAATACATTGTCGAATATTTCATTTAGTGTTACCAACACTGCACCGTCCAGGGTTATTGTATTGAGTAGGTTTGGATTGTCGGACATGTCACAACACGATGCTTAGCTCACAAGAAATGTAATATCTCAAAAAAAAAATAGATATCAAATTTGTGACATGTAGTTTTCAGAGGCAGGATCCATGATTGCATTATTGTAGAAATAGTCTAGACGTTGGGGACGGTACTCATGGAGAGAGGTGAAGTCGCCGGGCTGAAATGGCAGACGAGAATACTCCACATACGTGAACGGACGATACAATAATTGTGCAGGTTGGTGAGTGGGCAGGTTGAGCAACTCGGGCGCTGCGCTGATGACAGTGTCGTCCTGTGGGATGCAGAAGTACGCCATGGACAGCCGTGGTTTGCTGGAATTCGTGACCACGCAATGCAATGAACTCTCAAATCGTCCATTACTCATCACCTGCATGCATGTCACACCAATTACAATTGGCAACCATAGCCACCTCCAGGATTATCGAGCCCTATGTGGTATAATTTTATTGAATCTTAGCAGCAATTAACCTCGGCAGGAACACTACCCATTGTAGTGTACTACACTCAAATGCATATTGTACAACCTACTCCCACTAGAAGACCTGTTGTTTTTCATTCCCATTTTGTGAGAACAGTGAAGAGTGACTGAATATTACGCTTGTATTTATGTCTTCTTGTGACCAAAACCACTCACCAGTCCATGTGCCTGGCGCAGTTTCATTCCTTTTTCATTTATAGTAAGTCCCGTAGTAAGTGAAAAACGACACATTTCCTACTAGTGTTCATGCATGGAACTCTTGGTTTTTGGCACATGGCAACATCTGGAATTAACTAAAGTCATGCAATTTTGAATAATATCACAAGCCTTCCTTAGTTTTTAGAAAATCGCATGCAGATAATTGTAAAAATCTCAATCTCCAGCTCAAACCCTCATTCCATGCAAACAGTCGGTGGTTATATCAGATAGCTTACTCTTGGAAGTATGCCACGATGTAGCTATGTAGCATACTCTCAAAAGGAAGCGATCTATACATATTTACTGATACATCAAAAATTGTCTTGACAAAATTAGTGACATAACATTCTACAATTGTGATGGCTTAGTCTCTTTTCTACAATATTGTTAGTAGAAGTATCATTCCTCAACAGTCATGAAAATAATGCTTAGCATCTACAGTAGCACTCAACAGTCAATACCTTCAATTTAGGGTTATCAAAAATGACAAACATAGGCAAATTCTTGTCATTGTCACTCAGTGACAGGATGGTCACTTCTATAGAACATGTCCTACATGATAAAATCCTAAAAATATGTTGGAAATATTCTTAACATTCCAAAGATATTTTAAAATATTATAGGAATATCTTCAATATTTTTAATAGATAATGGATGAGAGCTCTATGTGACGTCCGTGACAAACATGTCGTTCATTTGTTCACAGGTCACTAATGATAACTGTGCTTTAATTCAAGATTTTTCTTGTAGAAAAGGATCCATGCTAAGGCAGTGCAAAAATTTATAGACTTTTATATATCAACGTTTCTTAGCCTCGGTTTAGGAGCTTTAGGAGGTATATGCACCATTTATTGACTTTGTATCTAAATGGAAAATGCCTTGTATTGGGAAATTTAGATCCAGAGTGACTGTGAGGAAGTTTGAGGAGGTTGTTATTAGAAATTTGAACCCATGTGCTACAAGGACATATCTTCTCCTAGCGTAGCTGCTTGTTCTATTAAGAGTATGATATACTATTTATAGATAGATCATTTCTAATTTAAACACCATGTATTAATGTATTTATAAATAGATCAAGATTCAAAAGATGGATAACATTGAAAGTGTCATTTAGCAAAAAAAAGTAACTAAATCTCAAGATCTTAGGCTACTTCACTATATTATTATATCCTTTTTTCTTAAAATGATGAAAATTCAAAATACTCATGTATGTTTACAACTTTTTTACTATATTCAATAACTATTTTAGTTTAGAGCACATCAAACAAAAAATTAAACCTTAAACGTCCACCAATTCACAGTTTTAAATGATAAATTCAATTGATCATATTGTGAAAAATATAATTCACATGGGACCAAATTCTATATCACTCTAAGAACTAGATTGCATGTATTGGTCAAAAAAAAAAAAAAAAATCCAAACAAGAGGAAGTCCACCCTAAACCTACTCAAAACTATTAAAAAACGATGGTAACCATTTTGGTCACCGTGGATGCTTTGGGGTTATTATATCATAATAATGCTCTCATAATTTTAGCTTATCACATCAAATTTCAAGTACTAAAATGAAAATCCTATATTTGATAAATTTTACAACTTAGGCAAATGCTTTTACAAAGATTTATGATATTTCAAATGCAATAATAACATTATTATATAACCTCTTACAATGTCCCCTCTTGCTAGATGAAAATATACCTCTTCATGATGCTTGGTAGAAGAGTAAAGTTAAAATTGATCCGAGGGGGTGCTCTGTACTAAACTTGTACAAGTATATGTGAGTGTACAAAAGGGGTATTAATTTCAATATTGCTGTATTATGTATATATACAATAAACATATTTAGAGCTGAAAAATATTGACGCATACTTATAATACATTAATATACATATACTCAAGACATAATAGATCCGTATACAAAGGTTTTTAGACATATAACCCCTCATATACAAGGGGGTTTTAGAGGGAGTTATGAATGCATGTGATTCTCAAACATAATGTAGAGTGCACCCCGAAAAATTGACTCAAACAATTGCTATTTCAGCTCCTAAATTTTATCAAAATCTCTATATTCCTAGTAAGGCAGAAAGAGATCCATCACCTAACAATGATGAAAAATGTTATGATTTCATTGCACAAAGAATTCCAAATCTTAGTTCGTAACAATGATGAAAAATGTTATGAGTTCAATGGAATTAAATGAGGAGTTCATTCAAAGAAAACGAAAAAAGAAAAAATAAGAATGAACAGTGTGAGTAGCTATTATTAACCCCTAAGGGACAAAGGATTGATGGTTTTAAAATGATAAATTCCATCAATCATATTACATGTGAAAAACATAATTCATATCAATAGGACCAAATTTCATATCAATAGGACCAAATTTTATATCACTAGAATTAGTGAAGAATATTGCATACGTTGGTCAAAAAACAAATAAATTTGAATAAAAATAAGTCTACATAGGACCCATTCAAAACTACTATAAAAAAAACATAAGGCTCAATTCAGGCCTTTTAGTCTTGGCTTTAGGGCTTAACAACAATGAACAATTCTATTTGAATCAGAGTTTTTTTTTTTTTGTCGCTATAACATGCCAGATTTCTCTACAAAATATGGCATTTCTCTTTTGTTAAGGAAAAAAAATTAGAAAAATTGGAATTTTTCGCCAAAGTTTCTCTGTATTATTTGTAAAGATAGCCAAATTTGGTGGAGAAACTGACTACCAAAATATGAAGAAATTATATCAAAATATGATTGTGTCGCCAGTTAGGCTTCAAGAAAAAAAACACAGGAAAAACACTGATTTGAATGGTGTTTTTTGCTGTTCACTGAAATAAAATGTGCAGTTGATTCAAATTAAAAAAATTTAAGAATGAACGGCGTGAGGAGCTATGACTGGTGACTGTCTGATGGAGGCAGAGGCTGTACGTACCTTGAGCATGTCGCCGACGAGGACGACGAAGGAGAAGGGCACAGGAGCCACGCCCAGCCACTGCCCATCTGCTGTGCGCACTTGCAGCCCCGGCACGGCGTCCTGGTGCATGATGCTCAGCACGGACGGGTCCCGATGCGCCACCAGTCCCCACACCTTCTCCGGCCGTGGACACGTCGCGTAGTAATTGAACCGCATGCTGCCACCTTTCATTTCTTCTTCTTCCACGTCTCCAGATCCTGCCGTAGCACTACCGGTAGTACGGCAAGCTCCCAGCACTTGTGTTGTGAACGCCGTGCTTGGCAGCCCCAATCCTTCCGCTAGCAACTGCAACATTTTGTGGCTCAGCTCTCCCACTCCTTTCATGTACGCCATGTAGTCCACCCTGCATGCATCAGCCAATGCAATCTATTCTTCAAGCTAGCATTCCCACCAGTTGCTGCTATCCTCAAAACTTTGTCTAACATTGAGGTCCTCATTTGACTATAACACTTCTTGCCAAATAGAGCACTCAAGGCTGGCTGGCATTTTGCTTTTGGATACCAGCCAGATTCCTCTTGGTTGGCAAAATTAAGGTCTGGGATAGCTGGCGTACAAGGTTCGGAAATATATAGGGGCAATGGTCTAATATGGGTACCCCGAAAAGCCCTTTTAACTCTTAAGTCAACCCCTATAGCAACTTTTGAATGACTCTCTCTTTATAATAAAATAAAAAATGAATTGACCGGATGTGGTTTTGATTTCTTACACTTATGAAGTACACAAAAAAAAAAATCACGTAAAAATTGAAGCATTATAAAGATTTTATAAAAGAATTTTTGTACAAAAATTAGAATTTGTCCCAACTACTTTAAAACATTCAAAATTTTTGTTAAAAATATTCAATGAAGTCATTTTGGTACCGATTTTTGATATGAAGTACATTTAAACATGTGTTATTTAAAATGATTAATTTGAAGAATTAAAAATACTATTAATTTTTTACTACAATGCCTACAAATGCTGATTTTCGGCAAATTTTTCCACAAAGCATAAAAACATAAAAAGTAATTTATTCAATTAAAAAGTTATATTTGAATTAAAGTATTTCATGTCATTCAAATGTGGCTATTTGTACAAAAAGTCTCTTTGAAAATCTCTTTTGAAAGTCTCTTTTGTACAAAATATCTTTTTGAAAATCTTTAAAATGCTTCAATTTTACGTGATTTAAAAAAAAAAATTATACTTCATGAGTGTAAGAAATCAAAACCACATCCGGTCGATTCATTTTTTAATATTTTTATAGAGAGAGTCATTTAAAGTTGCTATAGGGACTAATTTAAGAGTTAAAAGGACTTTTCAGGGTACCCATATCAAACCATTGCCCATAGTCTGGATACCAGTCTCACAAGTGGGATTGCAAGAGTGGGCTTCAGTTCCAGTTCACTTCACGCTTCTTGAATTTGCAATATGTGGATCAATGTATTAATAAAACGTTGAGCTAGTGAATGTATGCATTCAGAGTAGCCAATTCAGAGTAGCCAGCCACTTCCATCACACTATGGGACAGAACTTGTGCACATTTCCAACGTTGGAAATTGTCACCCATCTTAGCCCCGGGGAGTGCACTTAAAGTGAAGATTAGAAATACACGTGAGTGCGTTTTAATAGCATACCCCCTACAATACTTGGCCTTAAAATAGTTTTT
Source organism: Pohlia nutans (assembly GCA_022496805.1). NCBI lineage: Eukaryota > Viridiplantae > Streptophyta > Bryopsida > Bryales > Mniaceae > Pohlia > Pohlia nutans. The sequence continues at coordinate 26,765,014 of CM040085.1, read as the reverse complement.
AAATTAAGATTTTTTAGGGGCTCAATCATTACGTATATATCTATCATTTGGTATAAATTTCAGGACCAAATGTTTCTAAAATCCTATAAGAGAAATGATAGAAGTTTGCACTAAAATGTGTTGTTTTTTGCTTCAAAAATCAATCTAAAAATATGTACAAGTGATTATTTTTTGAAATTCATACAACAAGAACTTTAGATTGTGTTTAACAACTGCATATTTTTTTTTTACAATTTTTAGGTGATTTTTTAGTATGTACATAGGGGGGTCAAAAGTACGCACTCACGTGATTCCTAGTCTTAACTTTAAGTGCACTCCCCGGGATCTTGGCAGGTCGGAAACAGTATAGTTTCAACTTTGAAAACTCATCTTTGTGCTTTCAACTATCCATGGAAATTAAACTTAATATTTACCTCTAATTAAAAATTTGAGATTAAGTCGCTATTAAATTAACCCCTAAAAGTCCCAACCCCTCTCCAAATTTGACAGTTTTGTAAAGGTGCATTATAAAATGCAACTAAGAGGGATATACTGAACTTGATGTATGAATAAAAGTTGTACATTATGAATTTTAAATTCTATCCATGTGGTTAGATTTGCGATTGCTATCACCAATATTTTTGTATAAAATTTGAAACTTAAAATTAAAAAATATTTTGTAATTCAATTACAAATAATATATTGACAATTTGTGGATGGAATTTGTTGTGATAGGTTGAAATGTAATACTATAAGTGTAATGATTTTTGGAGATTTTTTGGTTGCTTAATTTTATGAGTTTATTTTTTCAAGAGCACATTTAGATTAAAATCTTCGAAATTTTTGGTGAAACACTGCAACATGAAATGAGACATAATTTTTTCACAAATCATCCCCTTTCTAATCGGATCACACATACATGAAGCTATCTTACCATAAAATTTTGTAATATTTTTTTCCTTGCAAAAAGTGCATGACGGATGAGAAAATGTGGATGAAATCTGTACATCGTCCAAAAAGTGGACGGTTGGGCAATTAGGGGTTAAGTTGAACGTATTGCTTCCTAACCTACATACTTTGAAACCCACTATGGAATCATGTATGTGAAGTCAACAATGATGAAACCCTTAACCCTATTTATAAACATATCATTCATGAGTAGTTGTGAGAATACTGGAACACCCTTCTCCAACGTACTCCCTCTATCCCGAAATAATTGTCCTAGTTTTTGGTGTGTTTTAACTTAACGCTTTTTTACGAAAAAAATCGTCAAAGTACTAAAAATAGACTTTCTTTAATAGTATTATGTACTTTTTGTATCACTCAAATTGTCCACCCCGTTTGAATTGGGCAGGCTCACTCAAGTTTAAAGACTTATAAAACATAGGACAATTACATGAGAAAAAAAAAAATGCCAAAAACTAGGGCAATTCTTTCCGGATAGAGGGAGTAGATGGAATAAAGGGTTTAAAATAGGACTCTGGATGCATGGATATCTTGTGTTTCCGAGTGTTGATTCTTATTGCAAGGGTATGAAAAGGGTGAGGCAACAAAGAATGAATGTGAGCGAGGTGAGTACCGGAAATTGTGAAACTCGGTGTGGCTGGGGAGTGTAGCCCGTAAGACGTTGTGCATGCGAGTTTCGTTCCAGTCGAGCTGCAGCGACTCCGCCCACCAGCGGCTGGCGAGGCACATGGGACTGCCGGCCACGAACCCACACATGCCGGACGTCGCGCCGCGCCGCATCGTCAGCTTGGTGTCCATGGGGAGCTCAAAGAACCGCCGCAAGTGCCCCTCCAGCCGCTGGACCACGTCCATAGCCACCTCGTGGTTGGTCACAAGGAAGCACCCGGATCCGCTTTCTGCGGCCCGCACCAGTTCTGCGGCTTTCTGCGGCTGTTGCAGGTCGATGATGGGAACAGTAATCTCGCCGTTGTCGAAGGCGGGGGTCGCTATGCTCTCGTCGTCTGGCAGCAGAAACTCCTGCAGCGTGATTTCGCCTCTGTGATACTTCGCCTTGGAGTATTCCGTCTGCGCTCCTTGTGGCTCTGTGTTCTCGTTTGCTAGTCCATCGACATTCTCCTTCGACTTCGCGCTCTCGGTAACAGCGACATCGCGCGGCGCCATTGAAATTAATTCCAAGTATTCAATTTATCTCTAGTCAAAGCCACTGAGGTTTAAGTTCAGAACAGAGCACCGTTTGGAGCGATCATTCAAGAGCTTGCATTGATGAAGCGATCAAATCTGCTAATGAATTGAAGCTCATTGACATATATTATTACCCATAATGAATGCAGCAAAATAATATATGTGATCATGCACAATCATAGTTTCATTACAAGCAGCCAGGTATGAATTCGAACAGAAGATGAATTATTTCAGCAATTTTGACAACGAGAGATCGATGCAACTTCATGCACATTCTTACTAGTATTCAAAATTCTGTCGCTCTGTAGCAGCGAGCATACAGCACTAATTCGGCAGTTTGCCACTGGGACATTGATACGGTAGCTTGCAATAGCCACTCACACAATGTAACACTCAATATCATGATGGAGGTCGACAAAACAGAATGAGATTCTATGCCATCAGGAGCTTTTCTATCTAACTGGGCGTTGAATAGTATCATGCATGGTTGCATGCAGGGATTTTTTTTTGGTCAGGAGACAGTTTAGCCTGGATTGAAGAGCAATCCAGGCTCCTTGGATGCTCTTTTCATATTACTCCATAATACTCCCTCCGTCCCATAACATATGATGCTTTTGAAAAAAATCAAAAAATTAAGCAAACTAGAATGATTTCATCAAATCTCTTAATATAGTAAGTTTCTATTTCAGAGTAGTTGTCTTTCCAAGCAGTATCAGGACTTTTTGGAGGTTGGCAATGGCTTCACTAACAAAAGAAGTATGCCAACCTCCAAATAGTAAGACCTAATATGAACGGTTGAGATTGGGGATTATTTAATGCTATTCAATCTCTTAAGCATGAGCATGCTCCCAAATCAATTGATGAACTTGTTCATGTTGTGGAGGAGGTGTATGATAGCATGTGAGCTCAAGTTTTGAATAAGGCTTTCTTGAATTTACAACATTGCATGGTAGAAACTATGAAAGTAGGTGGTTGCAATAGTTATAGAGCTCCACACATAAGCAAAGACATGCAAGTTTCACAAACAAAAAACACTTATGTGCACTTATCTTGTGATTTTGCTTTTTTAGAATTTGTAAAATAAAAACTTCAAATTGAATAAATGATTTGCATCAAATAATTTGAGACAACTTTTTTTCTCAAAAGCATCATCTATTATGAGACGGATGAAGTATATAGGTAATATCAGGGTAATACACATGTGTTGCCTGGGTGCTACTTAGGCAATACTTGGGTGATACCTAGATTTAAAGAGGCTAAACATCTTGATTCCATGTATGAAATCTGGCTATTATTCCTTCTTTTCTTACAAAAGTCCTTTGTATCAATTAGCCAGCCCAAATTTTACGTAGAAATTTGGCTAAAATTAGCAAGAGGAAAAATCACTGGGCAGTGTACAATATCATTAAGTTCTGCCGAGCTCCATCATGATATTGAGTGCTACATTGTGCGAGTGGCCATTGCAAGCTACCGTGTCAATGTCCAGTGGCATGAAAGCAGCTTTCCTAGAATAATTAATGTCATGCTAGCTGTTCCATAGATCGATCGGTGGGGATGTGACGGAGGTACGGTGGCTGACTTATCTCGGTGATCTCAGTGCTCGATCGATCAGGATATTAGTATATTTTGCACCGATCAATCAAGACTCGTGCAGTGGCCATGCATATATCTAAGTTATCCCAAAGTTGAATTGTACGTTTTAGTTTGTCCTGGAGTCAGAAAAGCTTGGCCGCATGATTTGCGTGGAGAAGCCTCAATGATTGCTGACTGATACTTCAACCTGTGATAATTTCAAGAGCGGTTTCTCCACGTGTTGACTGCCACAGCCTTGTGCCTTGATACTTCTTGCCCAGTGTGCAACAGTGGCCAAGAAGAAAGCCCCATTCATCAGTTTTGGGATTGCATGAAGCCAAAGATGCGTGGCGGTTCGTGGCGGAAATCATGATCCAACTTCTTAATGTACGAATTCCACCTGACCCGGGCGAAACCCCTCAACAAGGTCCTATCCTGCAAATGAAACAAGCAATATTTGCTGACAGGGCTCCCCGCAAATTTCGTGCAAATAGCAGGTTCTGGATGTTAGCCAGAGGCACCACTCTTTGAACTCTATGGATTGCTAGAAATGATTTAGTGTTCAATCAAATTAGATGGGACAAGATAGAATCAGAGGCAATATCTGGAAAAATCTTAGCGATTACGCCCGCAGCGCGTGGAATCGCTCTCATGATAGAATTAGGCAGTTCCCCTAGTTTACCGCCAAGGAGAATGACAAGTTTGACCGCACTTGGGGCAAACATCAGCTTCTTTGTGTTAAACAGGGAGGGCTTATTACCTGGGTTACTTACAACCCTTAAAATTTTACTAGTTAGGTTTGGTTCCTCCTGTCCCGTGGCAGTCTCTGTCATGGTGGCTCTGTATTTTTCCTTTTGCAATTGAATTCATTCAATTTGTGTAAAAAAATTAAAAAAAGAAAAAAGAAGAAGAAGAAGATAGTTTCAAGAGCGGTTTCGAAAGCGTTGATAATTATATTGAATTGACGCAACAAAGGGTTTGACATACAATAGTATTTGAATTTTCTAAGGTTTTTATGAAAGAAAACGTGTTCATTCCCAATGGGAGATGAGTGATCAATTATTCGATTCTGTGTGGTGCAGAAGAGAGATGATGCTTGAATTCAGACAAAGGCTTTGAGAAAACAGTGCCACTGAACCGACGAGGGTGAAGTGCTGGGCCAGAATGACGGAAGCTGATGCGTTGATTGCTGACTGGCCAAGGTTGTCATGTCTGACACTTTTTTCTAACTTGACGTCGTATTAGATATCTTATGTTGATTGTCAAATTAGATGAGTGTCAAATTTGTTAGACAACTTGGATGAAATATTCCCAAATATCCATGAATATTTTAGAATATTTTATACATATTCTGACAAATGAGGGGTCGACTAAACGTAGAGTTCAACACTGTCTAGTAGTCCGCTGAGACAACCCTGCTGCCGATGGCCCATTCACATACACTAATGTTGCCGCATGCTTGCATGCATTAGGTAACTTTGAGGGAATCTGTTGTCAATTAAGAAATACGCAATTAGAAATTACTCTAACGCATGGTAGAAAGGAACCGCAAAGCAAAAAAGGAGAATGACTCTACTTGCAGCACTGTAATGTAGTTGCATAGTGCTTGAACAATAGTTGCGGCAAGAAAAGACAAGGCTTTGAATTTTTTTTTTGTTTCTCGGTTTTACCTTCCTCCATTTCAGGAACGTAGATGCAAGTGCGGCAGGGGCTTGGTGTGAATGGGCCATGATGGAAGTCCAAGTTGGAATTTGGAGGTCAAAGGAATTTTATATTTCCCACTGTCAATGCCACAGAGGTTCATTAGTTCACGGCAGTGTTTTCTGAGGCATTATTTCAATACCTAGATCAACAAATTTATACAAATTAAGGTGTTGCATAACTTGTTTATGGAATTGTGAGATAAACCTTTTCTTCTCTTAATTGTTCAAGCCTAATTAATAAGGCTAAAAGTTGAATCATATGGATATCTAGAAAATGATTTTGAACAAATTCCTCAAGCTCATTAGAGTTATCCATAGAGTCAAGAAAAATAAATTCACAAGTGTATAGACAAGGCAGAATAGGTTTTTTTTGGCTTGTAAGGCAGAGAAAATGAGTTTCAGGCGCTTTTTTTCAACCACTCACAAAGCACTATGTTGTCAAGGAGATTCAAATCTTGAACCTCCCCAATGCAAGAGAAGCTCTTCCAAACTTAACTTGAGTTCCCATGGAGGAATCTCCACATACCTCCACACCAACCTCATGCTCACCCAAGGGAAGGAGCTTGGTGGCTTGTGTGAGTGGATGTTAAAAAAATCTGCATCAAGGCCGAGAACTCCCTGTTGGAGACCAGCTACCCTCTACTGACTTTACAAATAAGGAATTACACACCACCTTCTTTGTTTTATTTGAGATAAAATTATACAAGGCCTTCAAGATAAAAGACTGAAATCAAATTGCACTAAAGGTACCGTTAAGGCGCATTGATAATTTTCTACAAGAATGGTAGCACATGGATCATTCTGCTTCTCAATCATCACAATCAGATTTTCACAGAATCTCAGACCCGGCCAGAAAAAAATTTGAATTGAATATATGCTCATGGCTGACATAGAAGGCCAATCGGGAGCAACTTTATTAAATTGCAGTAAGCTTTTAGGAAAGCCGCATAATTAAAACAATTGAACGACCATAATTGTTCCCGCAATTGTTCAACAACGTTAATATATTCATTTGGATGATGATTACTTGAATCATCAATCACTGTATGGAAGCTCCCTGTTTCATGAACTAAAAACTGTAATAAAGGCATAATAGTATATTAAGGTGCTAGATTATTTATGCAGCACCTACAACGACTTAGTTGGTTCCATAGAATGGAACTAGAATCAGCAACAAATCAGTTGAGCAGGCCGGGCCGGGCGACGAATCCACTCTAACAGAATGGTCGTACGTGCATGTGATGGTCGACTCACTGACCTCCAGGAATCACAATGCCTGCATATTCAACCAAAGTATAATTATTATATATACTCAAAGAGGCCGGTAAATGAAGAGGAGCTCAGGTGTAACTCGTAAACTAATGTGCGCTTTTTAGCAGATATGTCAAAAGATGATAGGCTATTCACTCATGGGTTAGAATTTGTAATCAAAATTGTTCTTTTGTACCACTAAATCAACCAAAAGATTGAAATTGGACAGTCTTGATTAAATGAGCGCACAATAGATTATGTCAGGGTTTTTTGTGGATTTTGGGTCATCTAACTTTAGGCTGCAAAGCTCCCATGCAAGTGAATGAGGTGGCTTTTTGATCCCTTATTTTTCATATTATTATTTGAAAAGCCTGGTGATGGATCTCTGTTCTTTCATACCTCCTATGTTTTTCATTCAACAACTTGGCCTTTTCGTCCACTGAATATCGCACATAAAGTCCTAGCATGACTTGCAACCGGTGCAATCCATTGCCTTGGTGGCTACGCGAGGTGGCATTTTTCTTACATAGTGATCCTCCCAGTGGATTTTTTTTTTTTGAGAATCACTATGTGAGACCATGCATACTTTGCGTTTCCCAAGAAAAATTGGACAATTATCAGTGTGAATGTGTGATTATGAATCCAAAGCCAGTAAATCCAATTAGCATGCCTCAGTGCAAAACTAGACTCCAGAACATTTGAGAAGATCTGTCACTTAGAATGTCCACAAACACTGCGAGGATCGAGAGGTTTAGCCTGGGAATATAAATCGTGTACTATGTGGAAAAAGGCTGTTAATGAGAGAAAATATTACCCCCTTCTGGGAGGCTAATTGCCGCGATCTTTTCATTAAAATGACACACAATGAAAGAGAGATTTGTCAAATGAAGTTGGAACAGATTGAAAGGAAGTGACATAGTACCACCGCACTCGGTGCCAGCGGCGTAATTGAGGCCGCATTTCTGGGGGATCAAGATGGCGTAGTCGACAGGGTTGGAGGTGAAGTAGGTGGTGCCCATGGCAGCCTCGCACAGGCACGTCACGTCATTGCTGGACGTGTAGGTGGTGAGACCCGTGCAGCATTCGGCTGTGGGATCCACATCCGCTTCCGCCGCTGGCAAGCAGCTGTCCAAGTCAATGTCGGGGCAAGCACCTTCCACGCCGCTCATCGCCACCATCGCCACCACCAGCACCACCACAATCTTCGCCATTGTCTCCACTGAAACTGTACTACGTTTCCGCACAAACAAGATTCACGAACGCTAGCGGGGAAATTTGAGATTATTAGCTAGTATATTGAGGGCGATGTTCCGAGCTGTGGATCCAGCATTCCAGCATGTGTATTTATATGTTAGCTGAGTCTAAGTGTTTCCTGTGCGAGCAACATGTCATTTGCATGCTGGCCAGTGTTTCCGGGGTTCATGAAATTGCAGTTTGTTTGTACAACACGCCAATTTCGTTACTTTGGGAATTACTCCACAATTGTCCGGGGATACTTGTAGATGAAAAAATCCAAATTATTCAGGACTCTGTCATAGAAAATTGAAGAGTCCTGCTCCTGGCCAGTGTTTCCGGGGTCTCATGTAATTGCAGAACTTTTGTTTTGTACAACACGCCAATTTCGTCACTTTGGGAATTGCTCTGGCAGAGAATTAATTGGCCGGGGATACGCTGTGTCATGGAGAATTGAAGAGTCCTACTTCAGTGGAACAAGTCCCAGATTGGCGTTAGTCATGCATTGCCGGCCGGGCGGGTGCACCACTGCACAAATTTGTGATTGAAATGACGAAGAATTAGAGCCGCTTACAGGCTAGGGTTCTTCAGCTTTTGTGCGTGATACCAGTTGAAAACCGGGAGCGACATTGACCTGGGACACAGACAGTCCAAGTGTCCCGTTGTGGTTAACCCGTAACCCTTTAGTGCCCAGGTAACCGCTAAGTGGTCACTAGATTAATTACCAGAGAATGAAGTGCTGTAAAATCTGTGAACCATCTCAGTCTGGTGTCTAAAGTTCAGATGTGTAACTTTTGATTATGCAAATCATGCAAAAAGAAAATTTGGAAATCTGACTTTCTTAGATATCCAAATACCTATGTATAAAACACCAAACTACTGCAAATACCTCAAAATACAGCAAATACTTACAAATACAACACATGTACTATGCGGTATTTCTTGTGTTTGGAAGTTTGTTATCTTGTATTTTTTTTTGGGCTTGTGTTCTCTTGTAGTCTTGTTCATGTTCCATTAGTGTATGTATTTCGATTGTGATCAATGTACCAACTCCTTTCTTATTTTAATGAATAATTTTTTCCTAAACCGTACATGGATAAGTCACTCTCACTTATAAAATTCACAATAATGATGTATGTTAACGGGATACTTAGCCGGCCAGGACAAGGGTAAAAAACAGGGCAGTAACTTTGGGCAGTAACAATGAAACTGGATAAATTTAGGGACAGTAACTGTGACTGTGCAGAGTCAACAGAGTTGACCTGCTGTTCTGTCCACGCAGGATGAACAGTTCCTGTTAGGGCAGGCAGTTAGGGTGGCGGCTAGGGTTTGGGGGGTATTAAAGGTCTTCAACCCTCATTGCTCTGATTGTAAGATTGTAACATGGTGGTTCGGACGTAGGAGGGGCTGGAGTTAGAGAGAGGTTGTAGGAGGAGTTTGGAGGATGTAGGAGGCTAGTTCATGGCATTGTAAAATGGGTTTTGAGGTTTGGAAGCAAGTTTTTAGTCCCCTAGTTCAAAGGGGCAAAATTCTATCTCTTTATGTGTGGAAATTTGTGTTGTGTGTGCTGAAGTGTAGATCTTGTGTACTGCTATTGTAGATCAGGGTTTTTAGGCACTTGGGGTTTGTAGGGACAGTGGAAGGGACAACGGCAGGGACAGTGGCAGGGACAAGACATGGAAAATAGTGGACAGATTTGGGGTTTTGAAGGGGTTTTGGGACAAGAGCTAGTAATTTCCCCTTAAAGGAAAAAATAACTTTTCACAATGTATGAGTCCGTTCTTGACATGAAAGATTGCAATTGAGAGGTGTTGGCACAGGTCATTGCTGAACATCTTCATTTTCATATTTTAAAATTTAACCCAAATTCTATTTAGCCTTGAAGTCACACATCCCCTAAGTAAAATCTCATTTTTGAGTGTGCATTATATTGTTAAAAAAAACATACTATAACCTTCTAATCCAACGGTCCGATCTTACCAAGATTTTGCCGACATTTGTTTCATTAAGCTATATTTACATTTATACAGTTGAATACTATTAATAGTAACCCTAATTTCAACAGATATATATATTTTTAAATATCACCCAAAAAAGTGTGGTTTCTCCAAAACCACCTTGGGCACTAAAGGGTTAATCCTTAAACGTCGGGCCCATGACCACGGAATCAAGTTGTACCTATCATACTCAATTTTGCCACTATAAATAAGATAGAAATTCAATTTTATATTTTTTGTAGATGAAGTTGTGTGTCTACTCCAAACCATGATTTTTTCACAAGTTTTGGTGAAAATTTGATATTACTATGATTTCTTGAAGTGATTGTGAAGAAAATTCATATCAATTAAAAAATGTACTTAAAACTTCCAATTATTTTACCAAAGGTGTAAATTAAAATGAAGAACACTACCAAAAATGAAAATCATCCATGTATCTAAATTTAGATTTTGTTCCTACACCATGGTCTTACATGTCGAACTTGAAACTCCAATAAAACACTCAATTTGCAAAGTTCTCCAAAAATTCAAAGTAGAGTAGAAACTAGACTGGTAAACTTCATTATTTTTAGTTAAGCTCAAATGCAATAGAACTTTTTATAGCCTAAATTTAATTCTAGTAGAAAAAACAAGAAAAATCCAAAATACACTACAGAGTGAACCATTTTTACGACTCTTTTTGTAGTTGGGACTCCATATATAATCCAAAAACAGCTTGAATGATCTGAATTTAACTTGAAGAGGTGGCATGACCAACAAAAATCCTTCATAAAAAAATTGGATGAAAATCGTCAATGTAGCAGTTGGAATTGAATAGTGAGTTACATTCACAAGTCAGTTTTTGGCCTCCCATGCGTTTAGGGATTAAAGGATATGGGCTCAAATGGCAGGCGGCCCAAAGGAATCGAATCCTCATTTCTACCTTTTGGGTATCCGTGCCAAGGCTGCCCCGAAGCTGTCATAAAGTATATAATTTAAAAATAAAATAAAAATAAAAACTCCCGAGTCTCGACGCACCTGGTTGGCATAGGGCGTCTACGCTTGCGGCTTGCCACGTGGCAGCATGGGGGAGCCCACCCAGGCGTGGCAGGCTCCGCTGCCACCCGAGCTATAGCCCAAGCTATAGTCGAGGTAGTCAGCCCAAGCTGCAGCCGGGCTTGTTAGCTCAAACTGCCGGCTCAGGCTGGCCGGCCCAAGCTATCAATTTGAGTTAGTCTGCCCCGCTGGGGCTAGATGGTCCACGCCCAAACCCAAACGGATTATGCCCTCATAAGTGACGGCTTCAAATGTAATATTCTAAGTGTCTTGATTTTTGAATATTTTTTGGTTGCTTAATTTTATGAGTTGTCTTTTTGAAGAGCACTTTTGAACTATTTTGATCTAAAATCTTAGAATTTTTTTGTAAAGCACTGCAACATGAAATGAAGTATAGAATTTTCACAAATTATCCCGTTTCAAATCCATCACACATGTATGAAGCTAATTTCCCATAAAATCTATAGTAAAAAATCCACGCTACAAAAAGTATATGACGGATGAGAAAACGTGGATGAAATGTGCACATCGTTCAAGAATTTGACATCTCAGCAGTTAAAGGTTAAAATATCTAGGTATTTCATTTTTAAAATATCTACGCGTTTTATTTAAAAAATATACAGACATCTTACTTTAAAGTAAATATCATGTGTCATTAACGTCACTATCTCCAAAATTAATGGTTAGTGATGTTGGTCACACATAATATATATTTGTTCAAAATAAAATTCTTTGATTGAGGCTAATTGCCGTGTAATAGCCAAAAACTGTGTAAAATCATTTCCTTGATTAGCATGTTTATTTGATGCTAATTTTTTTGGTGTGAACTTATATATATATAAACAGACGTTTCTCTCACTCTACATTTTTCCATTGGAATAAAGATACAAACATGTAAAAATAAAATTAAAGAAGTATGATGTGCATTTTATCTAAATTTCAAGAACATTTTTTTATCTCAAATAAAAATAAAAATAATTATGCGAACAAATTAGTCTTTGCCAAAAGTTTACTCCTGGTTAGAACTGACTATCACCAATTCCAAGTGGGATACCTCTCAATGTCCTTGTGTTGTGGAGTTGTATGACACAAAACACTAATAGTTCAAAAACGAAAATGAAGGAATTGGTTTATTTCTTAGAAAATGCAATAGTTTGAACCTCCATGATGGTCAAGAGTACGGAGATGATTTGGTTGATTGAATTAAAGGCATTGTCTCAAGGACTCAATGAGATGTTAGCCCTGGCCGACCCCAGCAACTCGGCTCGACCCTGCCTTGCCATGATCTAGCCCTCCCTGCTCCTCACTGATAGCTCGCTCGCCCTGCCTCACGTCCAAAAAACTTGCCAACTCGCTCATGTCCACCCGGGTGTCCACCCTGCTAGGCTTGTCCACGCACATGCCAAAGAGTCCAAAAATGGCTGCCTAAAAATATCCCTATCTTCCCCAATGCAATCTTTGAATCACCATGAGCTCTACAATCCACAAAATTAGATGGAACTTGGGAATCTAGTCTTGCATTTTCGTCAACTTTCCAAATCACCAATAAGTGCCGTAAAAGAACACTATTTTAACAATTTTGAAGAATAGTAAATTGGGTTAGAAAGTAGAAGATAACCCCTGCACTCTATGAGTTGGGACCATTTTCATTTAACCCTTAAAGGACATACGACCAAAAATGGGTCGCACTGAAAATAGAGGAGGTTGTAATACATGCTAAAACTGTACAAATTGAGTGTTTCAAAAGCCTAAACCTCTTTAGAATGAAGGTGGCTATAAGAAAATGTGTTTGGATGAGTGAAAATATTTTTAATTGATTTTATAAACAATAAAGAAAGCTAGTGGTTAAGGTGCTTGAAGTAGTCTACAAAATTGTCAAATTTATAAACATTTGTAAAAATGCAATATAATACATCAATTTTGCAAAGATTTATACAGACTGATTCTAGATTATGAATTTTATTTCAATTTTAACAAAATGGATTTCACAAATTCATATATATATATATATATATAAGCTATAAACTTCCAAAATTCAATACAAATACGAAATTAATAATTATTTCTTAAATTCATTCTGACTACCTAAAATTATAAGTTTAATAAGATTTTTAAATATTCATTAGACTTCATCTCATTTAAAGTGTTAATTTTATCCTCGGGGAGTGCACTTAAAGTTAAGACTAGGAATCACGTGAGTGCGTACTTTTGACCCCCCTATGTATGTACTAAAAATTCATCTAAAAATTGTAAAAAAATTATGAAGCTGTTAAACACAATCTAAAGTTCTTGTTGTGTAAATTTCAAAAAATAATCACTTGTAAATATTTTTAAATTAATTTTTTAAGCAAAAAACAACACATTTTAGTTCAAACTTCTATCATTTTTTTTATAAGATTTTAAAAACTTTTAGTCCTGAAATTTATACCAAATGACAGATATATACATAATGATTTGGCACCTAAAAAATCTCAATTTAAAAACTATTTTAAGGCCAAGTATTGTAGGGGGTATGCTATTAAATCGCACTCACGTGTATTCCTAATCTTAACTTTAAGTGCACTCCCTGGGATTTTATCTAGTTCTTGTCTACAATTATTTAAATTGGTATTTCTACAAAATAAAAATCCTAATCTTGGCAACTTATGACCATGTTATGAACATTATACTTTTAGCCAATCATAATTAAATTAAAAAATAAAATAAAATAGTATTTTTTATGAATATTCAAAGTTTTTCCTTTAAAATTGATTTATAAAAATTCTAAAGTATTTTAGTAGTATTCCTTTGTATAGAATATAAATAGGATCTATAGGTTGTGCATCACAACTTTCATATTCTATAAAAAATCAAAAAATTAATGTAAGACACATTTTATAACGTATTTAGTTTATGGAAAAATCCTTTGTCAATTCGTCCTTTAAGGGTTAAAATGAGGAACTACGTGAAAATTAGCGTTTGATTGAAAAAACGACTAAGTGTAGCCATATTGGGCTCTTTAGACACTTAGGGGTTAAAGAAGTCGATAATATGAAGGGAATATGTATGAGAGTAGATGAAACATAAATACCTAATCCCTATTATGATTTTTATTGTCTTTAATGTATTTATGCCCGGGGATGAAATTCAATTAAAAATCTAGAACTCTCACACCGTATGTTGAAATGCGATGGAACCACTTCCGTGCACCCCTCCTTGTCAAGAGCTTTCTGATGATACTAAGAACACGGCTAGTGAACGCACGGTCGGAGAGGTCTCAACGTAACATACAAAACAAACAAACGACCTTCCTTAATAGTAAGACTATTGTGGCCTTGTGCCGTTGGCCCAAATATTCCCCGTGTTCTACATCTCTCATGTGTTCCTCGTACTCCCCGTGTTTCTCGTGCTTCCCGTGTTCCTTGCGAGGTTCCTCATGCTCTCCGTGTTCCCCCGTCCATGCATTTCCCGTGCTCCTTGTATTTCCATGCATTCCCCGTGTTCCCGTCTGTTCCTTGCGTTCCCCATGCTTTTAGTTTTACAAGAATTTATTCAGAATTTATATCAAATTGCACTCCGTCAACTCTTCATTCTCTTGCAAATATGAGTCTCGCCAGTTCATGAATAGCAAGTCTATCTTGTTCACATCGAAAGGGTGGCTGTCTACCTATAAATGCAATCACCACAAACTGTTGTGCATTGCCTGAGTGAACGAAGGACTATTTCTGCAGTTCACAATATGCAAACGGAGCCCAATCAACCAAAATTGAGTACATAATTAGACTTTCAAAATGCCAGGTTCCGTTACCTCCGCAACAATTCTGTAAGCAATTTGATATCCTGGATTGAAAGGCTTGTCGTACTTCGCGAGCCGCCTTGAATGTCCCGTTGCATCAAGCACAACATCTCCTTCAATCAGGGTGCCATCCTCACATTTCACAAAGGACTTGGAAGGATTGTGGTCCACATCCTTGACCTACAAACAAACAAACACCATCTCATCAATCAATCAATCCAAACATCGAAAAATAGACATCCAGATATTAATGATACAGTTATCTTCAAATTAACACAATTTCAGATTCGTGATTGAACCACCCAAAAAAATTTGTAACACTTATTCATTACTCCCTCTGTCTAGAAATAACTGTTCTAGTTTTAGACATGTT
Organism: Pohlia nutans; assembly: GCA_022496805.1. Lineage (NCBI taxonomy): Eukaryota > Viridiplantae > Streptophyta > Bryopsida > Bryales > Mniaceae > Pohlia > Pohlia nutans. The sequence continues at coordinate 26,749,948 of CM040085.1, read as the reverse complement.
TCAACTTATCATTTTATTTTTAATGGCACGATATGGGTTCCAGAAAGGATTGTCCCACTAAAACATTGTCATATTTTGACTCATTTAACATGTGCTAGAAATTACACATTTTCAATTTACATTAATTTGATGAGAAATTCATGAGAAAGTTGTAATACTCCATCCAAAATACTATTGAGTAAGACAAATTGAACAATTTTGATATTCCTTTTCATTCCTTTTTATTCCTTTGTTTTCAAATTTGGAATTGTACCAGTTTCAGATTTGAGGCAAGAGGAACGATCCGGAATACCAATTTATAGAAAAGTCGTTTATAAACATGAAATTTAGCTAAAACAATGTTTGAGCCATACCTATGTTCAATTTTAACTCTTAATTTGATGTATTACTATATTTTCTAGCTTATTTATGAGAACTTTCAAAAATCACATATTTAACACACTTTAAAAGGATTATGATTTCATAACATCTTCGTCCTAAAACCATATGATACACTTAAATACAAACTAATAAAGTGCACGACTATTTGCTTTAATAGAAAACCTTTAATACGTAGTCCTTTTACTACTATAATGTGACCAAGTGCTGAACATGTTGAAATAGGAAAAATCCAGTTTTTGAATTTGACCTATAGAGCACATGATTGTGGTGTACCAACATATCTTCTATAACACCATGCAATTTTTATAATTTTCCAATATTCTTTTTTTTTCCAAAAGGACGTTTTTCTAAAGTTTGGAGAGTCCTTTTTGGAATACCCATATTGTGTCATTGCCCTTTATTTTGCCAAAGAAGGCCTGCCGTCTGAGTACTCAAAAATGGTCTATCTTTAATAGTAGTATGTCAGTAGTTTTATGTCACTCTCATTGTCCACCCCATTTGAAGTGGATAAGGCTCACATTGTAACCTTGAAAGTAAAAAAAATAGGACAATAACTAGAACAATTGTTTCTAGAGAGAGGGAGAATTATTCATGAGATTCACTAAGAGAAGTATATTAATTATTTCTGGGCACTACAGCGTTAAGTATGCATTCTCGGCTAAGTAAGCATTTTTCTAAACATTGACTTGTTGTGAAATATTTGTACGGAATTTTACCATGCAAGACATTGCCAAAGAACTAATCTGACACGCGTTCCCTGAAATCTATTACAGTTCTTATTCCATAAATCGAAAGCAAATTAACATCATATTCATTAAAATGAGAGAATGGGAACCTCTCAAAATAGTATTATGAAATTTCAAGTGGATGTATGGGAGTTAATGGTTAATATAAATAGTAAAAGAAACTCAAAGTTTTCATTAAATTGAGAGTTTTATATAGAAGAAGACATTCTGACCGTCAAAACTTTTGATTTTTGATTGCAAATCTCGTGTACAAGGTCTAAATTATTCGTTTACCAGACACCAAGTCATGAGCTCAGTGGTTGGTTGTAAGAGGGTGTTTATCTCATTTAGGTGGTCCGGGTTCGATTCTCGCTGAACTCGTTTGAGCGGCTATGAGATATACATGACTTGGTGCTGCTAAGTGAGCTTTGGCAGACAAGAAAGATGTAACAACCAACCAGCCCCGTACCTTAAACTGTGACAAGTGCTTGACGCGCTAACAGAAAAACAATAAATAGTGGTCCTAACCACTACCAATTTTTTTTATAATTCAAAAGTATTGTGCAATCAAACACACACCACAAATAAATCATGTAAAGAAGTTACCAAAAACAAATGCACATGTACAATGAAACAATGAATATATTAACGTGATACGTAGAATGCACTTGCATATTTAAAACAAACCAAATACAATAGAATAGAACAGCACCGTTCAAACAAATAACATCAAACTATTACACGTAACTTCTATACTACTGAATTTTGCAACACACAAAACTAATACGTCTACTCTCAGAGTAGATACATAAAATCCTTTGGAATTGGGCCAAAAGATTATCTACGCAAACAATGAAGACATATACATCACTATATAGATGTAGAAATACTCAAATATGTCACCAATACATGAAAGATGTTCAAGCCCTAGTATATGCAGCTATGCTATCGTTGATGACTTCAATTTGAGCCACTGGGATTTTCAACATACATTCCGTTGTATCCTTCTTGATTCTTGACTTCCACGCTGTCATCAGAGAATCCGTATGCTCCCACACCGGAGGTTGACTTTCATCAACCTTCCAACGCAATCCTCTGGAGGAATCCCACCTAGTGTAGCTCTCTTGAACATTTTGATCTCTAGATGTGGGCCGGAAATACTAAATGAGTACACAGTTAGGCTGATCCAAGTTCGTGTTTGGATCAGACAACGCTCTCGCAATCCATACAGGTCTCAAATCACCATCCGCAGGCCGAATAGCAACAAAATAGCCTTCAAAGACATCACGACCAACTCGGAAGGATTGCAATGGACGATCGCGCAACTCTCCAACGTACGCATCATCCTTCGCAAACTCCTCACGAAACCCACCATCTTCAGCAAATTGATCCTCGACCCTTGCAGCAACGCGAGTGGATGGCCAAAATCTGTCTTTGAGTGCAATGGACGGTTCAATAGGCTCCTCCAATGCTGCTTTCACAGCTCGCCAATAGAAAACCAAATGTTCATACCGTCTTCTATGCTCTCCAGTTCTGTCTTCAGCGGGCATTGTCTCCCAGTACTTGATAAATCCCGACAGGCCCTTCACAATGTCCTCCACACCTCTCATTGCAAGGTGCGTGACGGGAACCGATTCCCCACGAGGCCATAAACTACGACCTTCCGAATCCTCCCTCCACAACTTAATCCCAGTACAATCCTTTGGTAGCCAATTGACATCAGTGCAAGAAATCTTGTACTTCATCACGGGGCAATCAGTGGAGTCTAGGAAGAACTTGAATTGTTGAGCCTTAGTGTGACCGACAAGAGCCTCATCTCCATCCCTGATAAAGCTTTCAATGAAACCTTTAAAATCAGGCACCTCCTCTACGAGATGGGGAACAGTAGGAACTAATTCCACATCCATGAAAGACTTCATGAGCAAAGGAATTGTAGGGAAGTTATCTTTCTTCAACAACATGCTCCACCTCCCAAACAGTGCGTCGATGTCGTCGTGGGTGTGACCCACCAACATGAAATTAACATACACCTCACGAAAGATTTTTTTGGCCACAAGAAGTGACCAAAAGCAGAACACATATCTGTTCTTATTGTCACCGGTGGCATTGTCCATCTGCACATTCATAATGGGAGGAAGTGGAGTTGCTGGAACGACAGTTTCTGGAGCAAGCCGAAGAGATGATTTGCACATGTCAGCTCCTTGAAGGACAACATCAAAGATTGGAGCGGACTTTGACCCAACGAACAATTCCCTGGACGAGTATTTTGGAGGTAATTTGAGATCTCGCAAGAGCTTCGCGAAAGAACCCACCGTGTAGTTCGAATCATGAGCGAAGTTATCAAGCCCGTAATGTGCGTAGCGGACATCCCCATGACAATGGGCGATCATACCCGTAATGTGCTCAGCGGACATCCCCATGACCATGGGCGATCATACCCGTAACGGATACTGACAACTTAATCAAACCATCAAGCTCCTTACTCTTGTGAGAGAAGACGGGAGAAGCGGTTTTTGCATGATCCATTTTGTCGTGCATGATGGTCAAACATTCGTGCGGGAAAGAACTTGATTTGTACCGGTTTGCGTAATATAACTCTCTATGTGCTCGGGCAGCAGACAAATGCACCTCGAGCTTCTTCGCCCACAGTAGAGCCTGCTGCGACCCTGCAGTGGCGCCACGCCTAAGAGAGTGCAATCTATCACATTTGGAGCAACGGGCAAAATTATCTCCCGGCTTCTTTGCGTCGTACTGAGGAAAGCTATGCCTCTGAATCCTGCTCAAACTAGAGGGGGACACTTTCTGCACACCAAATGACGCATTTGCGGCATTGATCTCCGGGATGGCATTCTACCATTTCCATGTGGCCAGAAGAATCATAGACACGATTTTCTCTCCGATTTTTAGAGTGCGAGTTCGGTGTGGCATATGATCTGCAGAGTTCTCCAAGATGCACCTCAAAGTAGCAGTGGCCTGAGATGTATGCTTTCGAGGCTTAAGCAAACTCGTGTTCCCATGAGGCTGTCCTTGAAGACCTTCAGCAGCAAACCCTTGGAAGCGATGGAAAGTGGCTTCAGACACTCCAGCAATGTGCCTCCATGCAGACATACAGACGTCAATACCCTCGACAGTGGCGACCCTCCTGCCCTGGACGTCACGATGAATCTGTCTATGGACATCTAGCTTCATATGGAATGTGAACTGAAAGGAAGTATCACGATACATACGCTCTCGGAAAGCCCGAATCTTATCCCTAGGGAAAGGCTGAACACAGTTCTTGAAACAACAAACTTTGCTGGAAACAACGTTGATAGACTCCTGAGTTAGCAGACCTTTGGCTTTGACGGAGGTCTCACGTGGCGGGTTCCTCACAGTGCTGGAATAACGTGTGCTACGCGACGATCCAGGCTGGGAAAGACTTGCTACACGGCAGTTGTAATTGTACCGCAGATCGTGGTCTCTGAGGCTAGCACCATTACAGTAGACATACTCAATCGGCCAAACCCGGACAGAGTATCTCCAATCATCTGGCACATCAGCAGTGGAGAGGCTCTTCGAGATCTGAACGGCCACATGAGTGTCTCCGAGTACACCGTTGCAACCGAGTACGAGGTCCGAGCTTACACTATGACATAAGCCTTCAGCCACAGGGGAGCCTCTATCGCTATATAGTGTTACAAACTTGGTAATCCATAACCTCCGCGGAATACCTTCGCAGTTGGGAATGTCGTGCGACTCTTCCGGATTGGCATCAACCTCTTCATCAGAAGAGAACACATCAGTAACCATTGGAACGTTCTCTGCATCCATTGAATCCCCTGCATAATGAAACACAGCAAAAGTATCACTCACCAGTTAACTGCACAAACAATTCAACTCGACCCGAGTTGAATACTCAGAAATCTGGGAAAATGAATCGTCATATGCCAGAGGATAACCTATAATCTAACGTAGCAACTCGAGTGGAATTTAATACTTGGAGATAAACCCTAGCGTCCAGTTGAATATTTTCTGATACGATGGTAAATCCCCTTAGAATAATACATTCAACTCGATTCGAGTTGATTATTAAACGACAGTGAGTTTCAGTGCAAATGAAGAAGGGTCCTTTCAGATCTCTGTAAATGTGATGCGTTCACTTCAGGATGCAATCAAGTCGACTCGAGTTAAACTGACAGCAGGGGACCAGCGCATTCAACTCGTGTCGAGTTAAATGTTTCCAGGTCATTCAACTTGATTAGAGTTGAATGGCTCCAGTTCATTCAACTCGATTAGAGTTGAAAGGGACCAGCTCATTCAACTCGAGTCGAGTTGAATGGGTCCTGATCATTCAACTCGAGTCGAGTTGAATGACTGCAGATCATTCAAGTCTATTAGAGTTGAACGGAACCAGCTCATTCAAATCGAGTCGAGCTGAATGAGACCTGATCATTCAACTCGAATCGAGTTGAATGAGTTAGTACCCAATTCAACTCGGCTCGAGTGAAATAGTGTCACACGCATTCAACTCGACTCGAGTTGAATTTCAGTGAGTTTACATTATTGACACTTTACACAGATATCTGTAAATATGTGTGTTTGTCGATGAACTCGGTTAATCAGGTTCTATTACGCAAAATTCAACTCGAGTCGAGTTGAATCCAGTCGATGGTTCTCCGTAGACAGTTGATAGCCGTCCTCTTAGTTATCTGTACACAGTTCTCGTATCATGCAATTCAACTCGAGTCGAGTTGAATTATCGGCAGCAGGATTAGACGATATTTGAATAACATTGCCCGGAATTTGCGGCGAAAAAGTCGGGTACAGTGAATCCACTCGCATTCAACGCGACATTGTACTGCAATACTCAAATCTACAATGCACGAAACATGTCTACACCAGCATACGTAAATCACATAAACCCTAACCTGATAGTTTATTGCCTCTCTAGAGTTGATCGAACGCAAGACAACAATATGCATCAAACGAAGAAACTGAAACCTTTGGCCAAAGAACCATACCGATATTTGGCACAAAACCACCCGGAACGCTCTGTTGTACTTCCAACTCACAAAGTGGTGAGCACTACTACTGCGCAGTCCAAAACACCTTCAACAACAACTATGTAGTGCTAATAACCAGATACTGCACTCTCGCAAAGCAAGAACTGCTTGCAAAGCGATGCAAGTGCAACGAAGTTCGAATGGCGCAAGTGCGTAAGCGTGAGACTGAATTGAAAAAAGGTCGCCTCCGGTTCCGCAAATGCACTTATAGGCGAATTGGCGGGAGAATTTCAGCGGGAATGGAATCGACTAGTTCAAACGGTCGATTTCAAATTCGCTGTTCACAGCCGGTGACGAGGACTCCGGGTCCCTTTACAGTGAATGTGCCTTTTGGGGGGGCTAATATCTGACAAGGGCGGGCAACTTTAGCCTGCTGTTTTTACAACGTCGAGGTAGGTGATATTGATTGCCCATTTACTGCTGAAAAAGTCATGGAACGTTCTATTCAAAAATTTTAAACATACGACATATTTCTATGAATCGTACGCCTCATTATTTTTCTAGACATTTATTTACGACACGGTGTCCTATGTTCAGGTTTAACCCAGGACACCCAAAAAATCATTCGTCCATGGAAAAAAATTCTTCAATTCCGACTGATACCTGGATGTTTTCCATCCAATTCTTTAGGTGAAGGGCCTTTGCTCTGTAAATCCACCCTTTCAGGTTTAATTCAAACTATATATTCAAACTGTTTTATCAAACTAGTTTATTTTTAGCTAGACGTTGAAGTGCCCACTACATAATGGGTTTAATAATCAATTCACCTTCTAAAGTACATCTTTAGAAGAGAAAATCGAATTTTTCTAATACTTATAGTAATAAATATAAATTTATTTTACAATGACTTAAAATTTAGCGCTATAAGTATTTTAATGCACATAATTCAATAATTGACTGAGCGATTTACGAGTTTAAAGGTAAACAAAAAATCTCACAAGTTATAAACACTTTCAATATGTAAAATTCATGAGAATATTAGATTTTTGCAAACGTATGTATGATTTATTACGTTTACAAAAAATAAAATACAGTGTTTGCGATAATCTTATACGTTCGATTAATCTAAAGCTTCACTTATAAAGAGGGCAATTAAAAGTATAAATAAAATCACCGCACACTCAAGTTGTAAGTATTTTAAATTACCGTATTTTATGAGAACCATATACTATATTTTAATGAACCTTATTAAATAATTGACTCAATGATTTAGGACTTTAAAGGTAAAAAAAAAAACCCACAAGTTTAAAATACTTTTAATATGTAAAACTTGTGAGAACTTTAGATTTTTGCAACCATATGTATAATTTATAACCGTTACGAAAAAAAATCAGTGCTCAGTATTTATTTGCAACGCATCAATTAAAAAATTATAGCAAAGAAAATTAAAAATGTGAATGCAGACAACGTGGAAGTTGAAAATATTTTGAATACGTTAAAACTTAAAGAACACAAACTTAAGGCATGCAAGGTTCGTTATGATGCATAGTGGCTTCAAAATTTAAGATTTAGCTGTCTGTAGCGATATATTTTCAAACCAATGGATGAAAATACGTATCGCTTTAATAGGTGTAAAGAAAACACATAGCGTTTTGAATTTTAAAACTTCATGGCATTACTTATTCTTCATTTCCATCGCCTACGGCAAATCAATTTTTTTCGATCGAGCGTTGTGGTACCAACCATCGAGCTACCTCAGTATATTCGAATAAGCCCAATTATTATATTTGAAGGAGCAATAAAAGCGCTTTGATAGGAGTATAAAGGTATAATATGAAATCGTACAAGTTGCAAATAATGTGTACGTTTAAATTTCATGGAACTTTAAAATTTATGCCACCGTTTATATGATTTATAATGTTTAAAAAAATTAAAGTACGGTGCTTGCTGTAGTTTAATCACTTTAATGCATTCAAAAAATTAGAATGTTTTAAAGAAGCAACTTATATCTTCAAAATGGAGGAACGCACAAGTTGTAAACACATTGAATATGTAAAATGCATGAGAAAATTGAAGTCATCGAAGAAATTTAACAATGAATAATTTGTTCAAAAATTTAAATTTTAGCACTAGCGGAATTTTTAAAGACCAAGTTATATTTAATTACAACTCTAAGTACAACGATTTATAATAACAAACCCTACAAGTTGCAAATAATGTCAACTACTAAAATTCATGAGAATTTTAAATTGATGCAAGCGTTTGTTCGCTGTATAATGCTTCATTATATTAAAGTACGGTGCTTGTTGTAGTTAATTTAATTAATGCATTCATTCAATAGTTGTATGAGAAGAAATTAAATCTTTGAAATGAGAGAACGGTCAAGTAGTAAGTACTATGAATACGTTAAATGCATTATTGACAACATTAAAGTTATGCAAGGATTTGAATGAATGATGTGAAATGTCAAAAAAAATTAAATTTTAATGATGTTTCAACATTTGACATTTGCCATTTCACGTTTAACATTAAACATTACGCATTAAACATTAATAGAATTTGACATTGCCGATGCATGGACAATTTTTGAGTTATGGCGATGTGCAAAGGAAAAGTTTTATTCATTTTACTTTCAAAAACGACTATAAACTTTGACACCTTTGTCAACAAAAACTTAAGGTAGATGTCAAAAAACACCTTATATGCCCAATTTGGACAAAATTTGAGAAGGTTATAACGATTTCAAAATTATGACGATTGCCTGGTTGTTTCGTCTAGTTAAGTTTCAGTGAAGTACCTACAAAGGGGATGCAATTTAGGCGAACTAGATATAAGGGGTTTATTCCCAAAATCATTAATTCTGCCATTATAATGTATATGGTGTTAAATAAGTACAGCGATTGAATTGCTGTATATTATTGCAAATCTCGAATTAAAATGTTATACGAAATGAAATTAAATTAATGATACTAAACAACGGACAAGTGTATAGTAGTTTTAAAATTGTTGGTCTATAAAATTTAAAATTTACCTCACTTGCAATAATGTTAGACAATTATTTAAATAACAATATATCATTTAAAGACATGACAAAACATTTCCCATTGTGAAGTCCAATTTTGACCATGACTATCTCGACACTAAACAAATACAATCGCAAATGAACAAAATATGAACACTGTCGAAAAAGATAATGCATGCTATTCTTGCACAATTGAAATTGCACTATTAACCGATTGTGATATATATATATATATATATATATATATATATATATATATATATATATATATATATATATATATATATATATATATATATATCTTTTTTGCGTTAACTATTATGTTTTAACCCTTTAACGCGCCAATCACATTCTGCTCGATTCTCATCCACATCGGACAATTTTCATCCACCAAATTTTTTTTAGTTCTTGAGCATGTTGACTATCCTTTGTACGGTTTGGATCTTCAAAAAAGGTTATTATGATTTTTAGAAAAACAATAGAATTGGTTTATGTCAAGTTTCAGTCTTAGTTCAAAAAGTGGGACCTTAAATATGATTTTTCAAAATAAGTAGAATCAAATAAAGGAAATCATACCATCTTGTAGTGCATGTTATTTCAATCTCATTACCATATTTTTGAATGTTTTTGTACTAATTTTGGATTTGAAATTGAATTTCAAGAGAAAACCCTGCAAAATTAATTTATAAATATTAAACAATAACATAATAAATCCAACCGTACAGATGTGATCTTCACATTGACATTTACAACTTTGTTTTGACCATGAACCCCATTTTTGGTTTTCATCAAGCATTTATAGCGCTCCTGGGAAAACAATGTTGAATCGGGACGTTAAAGGGTTAATCCAATTTTGTTGACTTTATTGTTCGAAGTAGGTTTTATTTATGCTGGGCATTTTGTTAACTTCATTTTTGTTGATTTCAACTGTATTCTTAACAAAACTTATTTATTCTTTCAGCATTTATTGGGAGAATTAATTTCTGTCGACCCTGCCTTCCACGTACTGTATGTATATGCATATACATATATATGCATACATATGTACATACATATACTTCTACATACTCTATACATGCGTGTATATGTACACATGTATATACACATGTACATACACATAGATATACACATGTATATGCATGTGTATGTACACATATATATGCATGTGTATATGCATGTATATATACACATGTATATACACATGTATATGCATGTGTATGCCCTGCTCGGGCAGCAAGGGTTTTTTTCGCCCTCGGGCACGGCAACAACTTCGGGATGGGGTCGGGATTAGGGTTTGGAGCTCTCACTTGTGCTCTCCCCGCTCGTTTGCGCTCTCCCTCCTGCTCGTTTGCGCTCGTCTGCGCTTGTCATCCCCGCTCTCCCTCTTGCTTCTGCTCCTGCTCATCTGCTACTGCTCTCCCTCGTGCTGCTGCTGCTCAAGCTGCGGAACTCCTGGCGTTGGTGAAGCGTGCTGCTGCTGCTGAAGCGTGCTGCTGGTGTTAGCCTGGTAAGTTGATTCGTTTCTTATACAGCTTGTGCTTTGTCGCTGGAGCTATAGGTTTCGTTCGAATTGGCGTTCGAATTCTCGGTCTGAGGTTGGAGATTTAGGGTTATAGAGTGTGTACCATGAATTTTTTTTTCCCAGATGAAATAGAATAATTACACAGGATCAAAAGAAAAACCGTGACTGGCCGAGATCTCCCCATTCATCGGGAATAGGTCCGTGCAGGTCCCGCCAGTCAGACGCGATTGGTTTCCGGGATTTCCACAACAGATAATTTTGTTTGCAATGTTCATAGCTAGGGTTTCAATTCGACTACAAGGGCGTGGGTCCATCCAGCCCCACTCACAATATAAAGTGGAGTTCTTCTCTTGGTTCATCTTGCGGATACGGAACTACTTTGATTAAATTTCTAATACAAGCACTGGCCATTTGCAGGACGGTGATCTTAGGGAGGGGCTTCAGAGGGCTGAGCATGCTTTGAAACTGAGCAAACGTAAGGATTGGTACCAAATTCTTGGCTTATCAAATACAACATCGGTGTCAGAGATTAAAAAAGCTTACAAAAGACTCACCCTTCAATGGCATCCTGACAAGAATCAGGATAACAAGGAGGCAGCAGAAGATAAGTTCCGTGAAGTTGCTGAGGCTTACGAGGTGAATTTCCACCATGTGATTAACTTGTATGCATCTGTTTGCATTTACCTCTTTTTCTATGTTAGAAATCATTTCATTTATTTAGACATTTCATTTGGTGCTTCGTTGTTTATCGGTCAACGTTCCTGTCAATTGGACGGCACAATGTCTACAAGATTTAAGTATTTGTAGTAGTCATAATACTTGATTTATGCTATGTTGTGTTGTGTAGTTTTGCTAACATGAGTGAAACCAATCCTTAGGATTTTACTAAATATCACTTTGTCTCGCAATTGTAGTGAAAGTTCGGACTGATATTCATCGATCTTATGCTTACAACGTAGAATCTACGCCCGGTTTAGGGTGTACTCCAAAACCAAGATCATATATACGCAATGAAAGGCCTTTCATTGCGTATATATAGACTGTGCGATAGACTTTGCGATTATGTTTAGGGTGTACTCGAAAACCTGAATGTAAGAAAATTAAATGAGCAATTCATATTAGGGTTTCTAAATCAAAGTAGGGCAATTTGATGTTGATAGTTGTGGAATTCTACATGTACAGGTGCTAGGAAGGAGCTGAATCTATTGTCAATCGTGCACAACGCTTGATAATTTGCGAAGAACCGCGCACATTATAATGGGTGAGTTCTAACATGCATTACAATTTGGTGTATGACATTGTGCTTTTCATTGTTATAGTGAATTAATTTTGTTTGGTTTCGTCCAGTTTATTTGGTTTGCTACGTTACTGTACCGTGAAACATATGGCGAATTTTTTTTTATATTATAAGTTTCATTGCACGAAATGTATACATTTGCGATGTGAATGTAGTCACAGCATTGCAGAATGACTGTCACTGTTTTTGTTCTGAACTCTAAAACTATTGAATTTGTAGTAAAACAGAACGACATTCAAAGAAAAATAAATTCAACTCGAAACCATTCAACTCAACGTCAATTCAACTCGATGTGGACCTGAAACCCTCCATGAGCATCTCAAATTCAACTCGACTCGAGCTGAATGTATAACCCAATGACCTGAATAACATTATAGGTACATTCAACTCGATACGAGTTGAACAGATATTGATAACACGCAAGAGTAATGGAGATATAAAATTATAGAAGATAATCATTTAGGAGACGAAAAGCGCAGAATTCAACAGGTAGATAGCACAATTCAACTCGATTTGAGTTGAATTTCTTGATTCAAGAGAGAAATATTAACAAAAACCTCAGAACAGCCACATAATTCAACTCGATTCGAGTTGAATTGCTCAGACACATCCAACAGCCTTGATTAGTTCAACTCGAGTCGAGTTGAATTATGCTGCTTAGAGCAACCATCTCAAGCAAAATAATCAGGAACCATAAGTATTCGTAAAACATTGGACTATGTAAAACATCAATACTTCAAACACCTAGAACATATAAAATACAAAAACAAATACACTCGATTTAACTCGAATCGAGTTGAATGTACCCATAATGTTAGACAATCAAGATAGAAATACTAACAAAACCTCAGATCAGCCACATAATTCAACTCTATTCGAGTTGAATTGCTCGGACACATCCAATAGCCTTGATTAGTTCAACTCAAGTCGAGTTGAATTATGCTGCTTAGAGCAACCAACTCAAGCAAAATAATCAGGAACCATAAGCATTCTTAAAACATTTAACATTGTAAAACATCATTGCTTCAAACACATATAAGATATAAATTACAAACAAAAATCAACTCGATTCGAGTTGAATTATTCATTAAGAGGACGCACATTCTAAGACAAGTTCCAATACGAATAAAAACTCAACACTGCGAGTGTGAGTCAACTCAACACCGTGAGTGTGAGTTGTTTTACTGAAGCAAAGGCAAACGTCATACAGTAGCATATTCAACTCGATTCGAGTTGAATTACTCAAACATATTAAACTCCACAAACATATTCAACTTGATCCGAGTTGACTTACAAAGGATACGTTCAAATAATAATGTGGAGATGACAATAGACCTGTATCATAATACTCAGTGTGTGTTTGTTCAGACGCAGAGAACCAACAAGCTCGACTTGGCGCATTCTTCAAGCGCTACATAACACCAGAGGCAGATGGAGAAGAATTTAGCGACGAGGCAACAAATGGAGAGTGCTGGGAGTTTCAGGACCCAGAGAATGTGGAATGGTGGAGCCTTATTCTGGTTCCCACCACTGAGAAGCTTGCACTCAACAACAAATACAAGAACTCACCGGCCACTCTACCAGTATCCCTATACGAGGAGGTCGTGGATATCAACCCTGGTCCCAAAGGATATGTGTGCGTTACTTGCGTCAACGAAGATCCAAGAAGTGAAATGAAGTACCAATTCACGTACATGATGCAGCCGGAGAAGGTCCCCTCAACATATACCCACATATTGAGAGCCTCGTCAACACAGATTACGAGAAACTCGTAAAGGACGTAGAGCATCATGCTGAGATCTTTCGGTATAGGACGCCAATCGGAGACCAGCACCCTGCCTTTATACTAGCACCACGCCTCATGAGTCTGCTCACCGCTATTCAGGTGTTCCGGTTGAAACTGGACATCACCAAGAAAGCAATGCAGCCACTACGTCTAAGCAGGGAGTTCAGTAGCCAGGGTGGAAGTCAAGAATCGCTACTGTATGAAACCCCTGAGACTGGGACGAGTGGAAACAAGAAACGGAAGCCCTCCGCATCGCAGACCTCAAGGCAGCCTGCTACACCAAGAAACTTAAGGGCTGTTCAGACTCGGAAGTCCCTTTTAGCTGACGAAGGGGAGCCATCACAGCAAGAAAATGCCAGCATGGAATCTGCTTTGACCAATATCCCCGAAGATTTTGACAAGAAGAAGACTAACTACCAAACCTCTATGGAGGTGTACGAGAGCTACTGGTCACAATGCACAGACTCGCATATATTCGGTATCGACAAGTCGTTCGAGATTTCCATCGACCAGCTGCAGACTCCACCAGTAGAAATGAACGTCCGGGGCATGGAGGAGAGATTGGTAGAGAGAATAATGCACTTCCTCGTCGAAATGCTGGACAAGGACAAGAAACCTACTCTCTGCGCGATTCCCATTGGATTGGACGAGAAACCAACAAGTTGGGATCAGATAGCAAATAGTCAATTCTATATGATCAATGGCCAGCACAGCGTAGAAGCATCCAAGCGCATGAGAACCAGGCCAGAAATAAATGCGAAGGTCCTCACGAAATTCCAGAAGTGGGAGTGCTTCATCGTATGGACTAAGGACAAGACGATCTTCAGAAAAATATCGGCCTTCTATAACAGGGTCAATCACTTCCAACAATTCAAGCCCACATGGGCCACAAACATTATAGGTGCCCGGGCCGTGTGGAAAAGCCTAAACTGCCACACACCTCCAAAAGAGGCTACAGAAGTAGGAAGGGCTTTACCTGTGCAACGGACAAACAAGCAAACTGAGACGGCTGAGAAGTACAAGGTATACATGCAATTCAACTCAGTTCGAGTTGAATGGTGTCCGCTGAATTCCATCCATGTGTGAAATGAATTCAAGTCGAGTCGAGTTGTTTCTGTGATCTAAGCTTTCTCGTAATGATTGTCATAGGAATTCATGGACGCGGTGAGACTCCGATTTGCAATGATCGACGTCAAGAAGACCCAGAAAGCATTGAGCGGCAAGAAGGCCAGAGAGCAAGATTTGGCCATTTACAATGAGCTTAAGATCATCACCGCGTCCGAGGAGGTCTACAGCCTGTGGAGCGAACTCATTTCTGCGCAATCACAGGGAGAGCTAATGGATCCAGACACGGGGAAGAAGTTCAAGGAACTGAGCAGTTGGAATCCTGAACGAGATGGCGTCATAACCCGAGAGTTCTTCAAGTGGTTGGGAAATCTGAACGAAGCGCAACTGAAAAGGCTTGCCGAGCACATGCTCAACAGGCCAGACCCCAAGAGGGAGGAGGCATACCCCAAAGTGACCATGAAGAAGATCACGGGTGTTCACTCGAACTGTTATAGCGCCAAGGACTAGCTGGAGCGATGCAAGAGGAAGCAGATCGTGAAGAGGCAGATACACAGTATGAGACCAGACCTCGCTCTCTTCAGCTCCAGCGGCGAGTTCAAGAAGGACAGCTGGAAGCGTTTCAAGAAGCAATACATGATTACTAAAGCCGCACTCAATGTCCTGCTATCCGCTCCAGGTGACGAGTATTTCACAGCAGCCAAACTTCCCTGCAACAAGAACAAGACCATTGCTGATCTGTCTCCCTACGCGGCTGAATTCTTCAAGGTGTTCCTCGCAAACAAGGGAAAGTTTCAGATTCCAAGCGGCAAAGCAAACTTCAGGCCTTTCAATTTGGACGAAGATATCATAGCGCCATGGAGCTCAGACGCATGGAATGAGACAACCTCCCAGAGGATGAAGGTGGCGATCATGGACTTCAAAAATCTTCCTGGTGCGCTTGAACAGGCTGGCTCGTCCAGTGACTCGCCTTATTTTTACAACATCCTCTTTGTTCTATCATTGATCGACGATCCCTGAGTGGATCTGGATCTGCGGTGACAAAGAGGCACAGGCGAAAATTCTGGCTCACCTGCATACATCTCAATATGGTGATAAGTACATGGTGAAGTTTGCGGATTATATTCCGGCAAAATATGAGCGGCTAGAAGACCATCCCTCGAGCAGCAAATGTGCACACACTAATGTGCACATTATCTACATGTTCAAGAAGGGCCTGAAGCTGAGGCTCAAGAATCTGCCAAGTGTGTTCGAGGCTCCATACACTCCGGTATTCAACACACCAGGTGGTTACAACGAATTGGAGTATCGAATTTACAACACGGAGCTGCGAATGGAGTTCTACTTGCAAATATTGGACCTGTTTTGCAGGGAAGGGGACGCAATCCTCACAGTATTTGGTGGGGGCAAACTGTCATGTGCTGCCTGGGTACACACCGAATCCCAAAACTTTCAACTCGAGTCGAGTTAAATATTTTCTGTATCACAACTTACCATTCAACTCGAGTCAAGTTAAATGTTGTCCGGCTCACAATGTGTAGTGTCGCTCCATTCAACTCGAATCGAGTTGATCCGTCCAGATAGTGATATGGAACTCATGCCAACTTGAATTTTTTCGCTCAATCTACTATACTCTAATCTAGTGTTGTTTGCATAATCCAGATGAATTTGTTGGAAAACTATATCATCGGGCCAAGCAGCGAGACGGATGCCTTCTTAGACTTGTCTGAGAAGGTCTTGAATTTAGACAGGAGGGATTTCAAAGCTGGATACATTGTTGATGAGACAATACATCCGAAGAAAGGTGATAAAGAAGGCTCCTCTTCCGGCAAGGGGAAGAGGCCACGACTGTCTTATGAAAACAATCGTGGCACGGACAGCTTTAAACCCATTGAGCTAGGTGAATCGGAGGAGGAGGATGACGTCGATCCTCCCGCGTCACAGAACCCAGTGACGCCCCATACCGGACACGGATCCAGTTTGCAGCCGATTCCAAGTGGAGACACTCACGGGTCGTCCGATTCTTTGTTGCCTGATCCGTCTCCTGTTTCAAGGCCTGGAAAGAAGAAACGTAAGGAAGAGCCAACAGTTCAGCTTGCTACTGCACTTATGGATAAATTAACAGAAGGGATGATCGCGATGGAGGAACGTCAGAACAAGCGTCTGTTGGATATCATGGAAAAGGATCGGATAGAAAGGGTTAGAGCTCGCAAGGAGTATGATGATCGGCTGAACACAATGATGGACAAGATCCCTCAAATTGTAAAGACTTACGTTGAAGCATCGACTGGGCCGTTACCGTTGCCGATGCTCGATCCGACGATTGATCATGCCAGGCCACTACTTATTACCAATCGTCATGCAAACTCCTCCGACAGTGGAGTTGCCCCTCGACTCGCTCCATCTGCCACGGTAGCTCCAGTGACTTCGAGTGACTCACATGCCCCTCCATCTACCACTCCACAACCGGATCAAGGGGATCAAGGAGCTGAGAATCACCCGAGTCCAAATTCAGCTTTGCATCCAAACGAGGACATTCCCAGTGATCCGATGGAACTCGAGTCGTCAGATGTGCCACCAGGTCTATCTTCATGATCATGTTTTTTATTTAACTCAACTCGAGCTGAAATTCTCTTCCAGTGGCACGGGGATTTCCAGCATCAGGATATAGTAGTTTTGTTAGTGCATATCTTTAGCAGGACATGACAGTATTGTTAAAACAATTATGCTGAAATTGTTTGTAAATGCTACTTTTTTTTGTAAATGCTGCTCATTTTTCCAAAGTAAAATATAAGGCTACTTCTTACATATTATGTTCTTTCACTTTCGCATCGCGCAGGCTCTGCCACTGTTTTGAGTATCCCTTGCGAAAATTAATCACCTGCTGCGTCGCCGATGCATGTGAGTAGTCCACAGCGTCTGCCTGCTGTCGATCAAATCCAAGGACTAGTGTCCACCATCGCGGTAAAACGTGATTACCTAGCATCTACTTATCCAATTGAGTCAAGTGATTGTGAGGTCATGCGTATGGACAACAAAAATGTGTCGGACATTCCTGACGCTGTTCTCCTCGAGGTCCACATTCCGCTCCCGTCCACCGTCGTCGTCCCCGATCTGTCATCGATGAAGACTCATTCAAAGAAGCCTGTAATTCTCTCTGTTCACGACTTTCGATTCCGTTTCGTTGGGCGTTGCTGTTGTTGATTCTGGATGTTGGTTGGGATTTTGTATTCTTTCTTGCAATGAATTGGGTCTGTCTAGAAATGTGACAAAGCAGTCCTTAATTGTCAGCACATTTGTCTGTTCCCTTCTGAATAGGGGACCAGTCTATCGCAAAGTCCGGTAGGTGCAGCAGTGGAGCCTGTCAATCATTCGATTCTATCCAGGGTAGTAGGCAGGTGGCTCAATGTCATCCTGGATCTGAATGGTATTCTTTGTGTCTGTTTGGAACGGAGACAAATGACGAAGGACCAAGTGTACAATGATATCTCGCAACCACATTCTTCCGTTCTACCCGCGGCGGTTGGTCCTAAGGCTGTCTACGTTCGTCCGCACTGCCTTGAGTTCCTTCGTGAGTTATCGCTTGTCGCATATGTCTCCGTATGGAGTTCCATGGCGACTTCCACAACTAAGTTGATTTGCGATTACTTATTCAAGGGTCTAAAACCCCCGTTGCATATCCTCGGGCAGGATTCATGCGGTGTTATCAAGTGTCATGGATCTTGGGGTAAATTGTCGAACCTAAAAGTGAAGGGAACCAACAAGGACTTGTTCCTTAAACCATTGGACAAAGTGTTTGAACCCCCGAATTCGAAGTTTAATTGTTCAAACACCGTCATCGTTGACGATAGCCGTGAGAAGCACGTTCTAAATGAACCTGAGAATGTTGTTCTGCCTATGTCTTGGTCGCAACATAATGCTTCTGATAGATTCTTGGTTGACGAGCTCCTTCCTTGGATCCAACGGCTACATCAATGCCGTGGTCAGGGCTTGCTGTCCTTCCGCAGAGAAGATAACATCGGCCGTCGGATGCTCATTGAGGAACCCGATACACGAGAATATGATGAACTCATGCGCGCCATAGAGAGCTCGCAGACAGTCTAGTCGTAGATGATGGTTTTTGTAGTTCTATTTTGGCTGCTTGCGTGCACTGCTAATCACAACATCATACGTGAGTATTCTCTCATTTATAATTTTATTGCTTTAGATTTGCTTGTTGCAAATTCATAGCTGACTACATTTAACTCGAGTCGAGCTGATTTGACATTTGCACAATAACTCTATTGTTGTTGAGGCCTCCCTCTGAAATCTATTCGTATCCAGGTATTGCGTTCTTGCTCGGATATGGGCAATGATTTTGATTACCGTTGGGCTGCTTCTGCTGATTTGATTTTGGACTACGGGCAATACGCAATTTCGCAGAGTGGATTGGGGCATATCATGTATTCGGCAGCTACTGCGCAATCGACAATGGACTTTTCGATCTTGCCAATTGATGATGGTGTTGTGGATAGCCCTCCCAACGGTAGTAAAAGGCCACATTCTGTGAATTCCCCTTCGGCCCTCAAATCACAAACCTTTACATCTTCGCCGCATAATCGGTCAAGTGCTGTTAGACCGCCTCAGAGGAAGCTTTACGATGAGTCTGAGATGAAGGAGGATCTCATCATGATAGAGGTACGCGTTAAGTTCATTACGCATTCATTTGTTGCATCTCATGCTCTAATAGTTATATGATGTTAACATAGACTCATACATCTATTACTTGGATGTAGTCTGCAGGTAGAGCATCTAAGTTGAATACGAATGTATCTGACTCTCGGGCTGTGAATCCTGCACCGTTGCCTCGCCCTCGGACAGCTTCAAAACCTAACCGGAAATCTACGAAACCTATCGGGAAATCAACAGACCCGCCTCCACCTACACTACCCCGTGTTGATGTGTCTCCTTGTGCACCCTTGCGTACTCGACACCCTTCATTGAATGAGGGTCTTCGACAGATTCAGTCACAAGACGGACTTCTGCCCAAATTCCAGAAAGAGCTCCGCTCCTCTTCGAGATGCCTGGGAGGAACGGATGTTGGCGCAACAGAGGCGAGAGATTGCACAACAACGATGTTCTAGATATTCCGGCTATAGTCGTGGTCCTTAGATGTTGAAGGCAGTAGCTGAACTTAAGTTGAAGGCAGTAGCTGAACTTAAGAGTCGATCGCATTCATGATACCATTTGGCATTGTATGTGCGATTATTATACAGACGTTGTATCCTGTAGTGATGTACAGAACCGTAGTTTAGTTGTGTATCTTGTACCTAAATGCTATTTTACTGTAGCTCCTTCTCATAATGTAAAGCAGCAATTCCTCAAGAATTGTCTATTGCTCTATGCAATTTCTATAAATAAACATATATTACGTTACATTTCAATGGCCAGTACCTGAATTCTCTTGCAAAGTAACTTTTTCACTCCATTTGTGTTGCATATTCGAATCAATTTCATGGATATTGTGACACATCAGAACTCTCATTTTCAGAGTATACTCTCAATTTAATGAATATGATGTTAATTCAGTGTTTACGTATGAACGACCAATGTACGTACTGTACAGTCAAGAAGAAAGACAGTGAAGTAGCGTAATTTAATAGCTGGAAATATAATAAAACAGCACGCTTATGCACTGCAATCAGTCACGAATTTATGGGAAAGAGATCAAGGTCACAGCTAGCGCGAGTGGTTGACACAAATGAGTCCGTTGAATCCACCTGTGCACTCGACTGGGATTCAGCTTTTCACGAGGAGATCGTAAGCACTCCTCAACATAGAGTTATGTACAAAGTGAAGCTGATCACAGCTCTTCAAAAATTTAAAAGCTTCTAAATCAAGCTCTTGTCAACTGCATGAATGAGGAAATATATATAGCTAAGTTAAATAAAATAATACATTCAAGGAGCGTGTGATCATGTAAACGAAAAGTACAGCATGCAGAAAACACGGTCTCGGCAACCTTTGCACTCCCTTCTACTGCACAACGATAACATCCTTGAGCTTGTATCCGAAGTTGGAACGGTGGCGCAAGACAGAGAGACGAATCGATCGTAGCTATGTTATTTTCCTGGGTATTCTAGATCTTGCAAGTAACTTATAATGTATAGGATAGAGATCAAGTGAAGGATCGAAGTATCTTTGACCCATTGTCATAGATTCAGAGAATCCTAGTACCACGAGGTGAATTTAGTGATTGGTTAATCACAATTTGTGT
Organism: Pohlia nutans; assembly: GCA_022496805.1. Lineage (NCBI taxonomy): Eukaryota > Viridiplantae > Streptophyta > Bryopsida > Bryales > Mniaceae > Pohlia > Pohlia nutans. The sequence goes on along the minus strand of CM040085.1, from coordinate 26,728,912 downwards.
AGTTTACAGCGGCCCACTTTGAGTCAATAAGTGTGATTAATGTTGTAGTGGGACTCCCTTGAACCTGCTGAATAAGAGCCTTGTGCTCTCAGTTTTGTAATACATCTTTTTCTGTATCATCAAGAATCGATTCTCTTCAATTCGTGCTGGATGCCTGAAACAAATTCTAGATCAGCTTCTATATATAATTTCAATTACTCTATTCGTAATCAGAACGCGTTGTCGAAGACACTCACCGGAATTGACGACCGGTTGGCTGCTGGCGGCCATCGGTTTTCAGGGCCGCAAGGACTGGGGATCGATTCCTGTGGAACCCGTAATTCGTACTGCGCTTAAACCGGAGGTGGCGCACCGGTCGACCGCACTCCGTAAAGGACAGGCCATTTTGTTCTTTTCAGAGAAATACGCAGCTCAGTCAATCTAAGGTGAAAATTATTTTACAATTTGTTTTCCACATTATTTCCTCAATATGGTAGCAAAATCTTGTATTTCCAATATATTTCCAGTAAGTTTAACCCTTTAAGGTCCCAATTTAACACTATTTTAAAAGAAGTGCTATAAAATGTTTGATGGAAACCAAAAATGGAGTTGATGTACAAAGAAAATTTGTAAATGCCAATGTGAAGATCACACCTTTACAGTTGGATGTATCATATTTTTTTATTAATAATTTTAAAATAATTTTGCAAGGTTTTTTCTTGAAATTCAATTAAAATCCCAAATTAATACAAAAAAAAATTGAAAATTATTGGAATGAAATTGGAATAACATGCACTATGCGATGGTATGGTTTCCCTTATTTGATTCTACTTATTTTGGAAAATCATGTTTAAGGTCTCACTTTTTGAACTAAGAATGAAACTTGACATAAACCAATTATGTTATTTTTTATTAAATTCATAATATCTTATTTTGAAGATCCATATTGTATAACTAATAGTCAACTACCATAAGAACAAGAGAAATTTGCATGGATGAAAAATGATATATGATGTAGTCGAGAGAAAGGTTACAATTTGTTCGTCATCCATTATATGGATGCAGGTGCGTGAAAGGATTAAAGCATCAAGACAGCAACAACATAACGACATGCATCATGTGCTTGCGCACATATTCTCGAATCGTGTGCACAAGCAGTCATACAAATTGTACGTCTTGCTATGGTTTCTTTCCAAAAGCTTGAATGATTGATGAAGCAACGATCGAAGTTCGAATATATTCTTGAAACTACATGCTAATATAGGGGGACTACAGATTCAAAGTATATCATGCAAGGCAGATGTTGATAGTTTTTTATCCAACTTATATAGATTCACAATCACTTGGATAACCTCAAGAATCGGACAGGATAGAGTAACGCACGTGGTCAGCAACGTGAAGGCTAGGAACCATATAGCGATGGATGCCTCCACCTTTTGGCAAAATCTTTACAAAGAGTTATAGAAATTGTCTTCTGTCAAGATGGATTGTGAGTCGCGGCGATCAGAGTGTACGCCAACATCAAGCAATTAAGTCGAAGTTCAAAGTGCACATTTGTTGTCAAAGAAGAGATGAATGCATCAATGGCACCTACACAAAGCACAACACCACTCAGCGGCACTATGGTGTAGAAGCACACGATGATGTCCAAGCTCAACAAGCCCTTGCACCATTTCAATGCCAACTCAAATCCCCGTCAACAATGGAACATCCTTGTTCAATCGGCTCACAAATGCATGCTTTTTGACTCCCGCTAGCTAGTACAAGAAGCAAAGGTTAAAAGATGCATGTGAAAACAACAAATTGAGCAAGGAATCCAAGTAAGTGTGGAATGTGGCAATATTACTCTTACAAAAAAGCCTTGACAGTGGAGAAGTTGGTTGTGTAGACATTAGAGGAAAAAAGAGCCCTGTAGAGGGCCTCGACAGTTTGACAGTGCGAGGCTATACAATGTAGTGTCGGGGAGCCAATGTTGTACACAATTTCTGACATGAAAATGTCGCCATCTCATGTGATTTGCGAGTTCCAGCTCATGGTGTATATGCCCTTTTTTTGTTTATTTTAATGCCCTTGTGACACGCCTCTGACGGAGTTGCTCTCCGGTTGTAGCATTAACTTAGTTCACAATGTGAATTTTAAAGTGTTTCAAATTGTAAGATACGAGGACTAGTGTATACTTGGGTGTGGTGGTTGGACCATGCATAGTAAAGAATTATATTATGTTCAGAATTGGAAGTGCAAGCATATAAGGAGTCACAACTTTCTGGGCTTAAAAAAACATTGATTTCAAGTACAACGTCTGTCCACCAATGGGAACCGCCTCCCTGTCCTACGTCATGATTGTTCACGTTCACTTACCTGAGTGAGTATAGGGGATTGTTCATTCCCCTGGCTTATAAGTACACATTTAACCCCTAAAGGACCACAGCTATGTTCCTCTCCAAACACTCCAAAGTACCCCTTCTCATAAAAAGACAAATATTTTTTGATCCATGACCTTTTTGACCAATCCAACCGTAGGATATTTCAAGCAACTTGAATTTATTACAACCTACAAATTTTCAACTGTTCAGGATTCTTCAATAGTAAGATTATAAGCTTCAAAGTTGGTTGCACCTTTTTTTTTGGCATACTGCCCATATTTGAAACTTTCTGAAAATGCCGAAAATGCAAAGTTTAGTCTCAAATTTGGTAAAATGATTTTGGCAATTGTGTGCATGAGGGTGTTAGTTCATTGTGTGCAAAAATTTAGATGCATAGCTCATTGTATGAAAATTTTCAGGAGCTGCCCGCAGTTAGGTTTTTCACCTTTGCATGATTGTATCTTTTGATTTATACATCACCTACGTACGCAAATTACCATCCCATCTTCGTTAGAAAGAGTAGAATCACCACAAAAAAACTCAAGAATTGAGGATCAATACTCATTCCACAGTGAGCTGACCGATCTTGGAAAATCAGCCTTGGTCTTTGAGGGGTTAAATGTAATCGAAGGTCCCTTCGCGACTTTTGAAGGGGCCCTCTACTGGGCTCCTTTTTTCTCTAATGAACTTGTAGTAGGATGTGGAATACACCGGCCCTGTAGTACGCGTTGTAGACCAACGGTTAAGGAAGGTAGATTGTATGTTTTGTTTTCTTTGTTTGTTTCGTATGCTACGTTGCGATCTTCCGGATTGTGCACCAACTGGCTGTGTTTTTGGTATTGTCTTAAACCTCTTAACAAGAAGGGGTGCACCAAAGTCATTTTGTAGCTTTTGAACAGGCTACGGTGTGAAAGTCATGGATTTTTAATCAAATATCGTCACCACAAATTGAATTGAGTTATGAATCAATTATTCTAAAAAACCAAAATAAAATTAAAAAATCACAAGGAACACTTGGGTCAATGGCAGAGAGTCATACTGGTAGGTTTGGAATAAGTTGCTAGATTTACGACAATGATCAATGAGAAATTCATATGTGTATAACTAAAAAGTGACAAGAGGTATATATATCCCGCATGTGTTGGTCAACAAACAAATAAATTTGAATAGAATAAATTCCAAATAGGACATACTCAAAACCGCTAAAAAAGACATGAGGCCCAATTTGGTCTTCTTGGTCCTTTAGCAAGGTTAATATCTTGAATATTTGCAAAAAAACTATTGAACTATCTTGTACTTAGGACATTAACTACAATTTATAGGACATTTGCACCTTGTCACACCATGGAATAGGTAATCTTTCCTCTTTTGAGATTCACAGGCTTTGATTTAGCCTGACAAGATCTAGAGGTAGCTTCAACAACAACAACAAATTATAAATTTTGAAAGTTAAAATTAAAAATTCCTTCTAAATTCGATAACAAACAAAATTTTAATATTTTTTGAGTAAAATTTGTTCGAATGAATTTGAAATGAGATACTCTTAAACATGGTGATTCTTTAAAAAAAATTTGTTTCTTAAATCTATGACCTCATTTTTGCAAGGCCACTTTTGAACTACGGTCAATGCACTTTTGGCTTGGTCAACGACTTGACATACTTCTACATTTGTAATTTTAGAAAAATATGTAATCAAGTATGACTAAATCCAACCGTTAGATAGGACAACAACTTGGTGAAGTATCTCCAAAAATGTAGATGACTTTCATCCAAGCATTGATGAGAACGTAGGGAAGGTTTGAATCTGTTAGTCGTCCAATTTCTGAACGCTCTGACGTTTAGGAGTTAAAGGTCCTGAGAGCCCTTTTTGACCAGCATTATACGGCAATATTCCATTGTATTTGGAATGGTTCCACACCTCCTATGGGTTTAAGATCAAAAGTGAAGTTAAAATTCACGTCAACATGATTTTAATGAGCTATTATGGTCTCAATTTGAAACTTTCTATTTATATCAAATATCAAAGATATACCAACGTATTTACTATCCCCAACAACCCTTTAAGGGTTAATGTCCAAATCCTACTCCAATTTCAAAGATGTGATATAAAACGTTAGATGAATCACAAAAATGGAGTTGATTTAAAAAGAAATTAAAGTTGTAAATCTCAATGTGTGGATCACATATGTACGGTTGGATTTATCACATTTGTTATTAATAAATTTTCATTAAATTTTCAAGGTTTTCTTTTGAAATTCAATTTAAAATCGCAAGTTTAAAAAAATTAAAAATTAAAAATTTGTAATGAAATTAGAATCATATGCACTATGAGATGATATAATGTCCATTATTTGATTATACTTATTTTGGAAAATCATTTTTAAGATCTCACTTTTTGAACAAGGAATGAAACTTGACATAAACCACTTTTGTTATTTTTCAAAAATTCACAATATCTTAAATTTTGAAGATCCATAATGTACAAATGGTGGTCAACTAGCACAATTTTCAAATTTTTTTCCAAATTTTGACGAATTTTTCCATTTCAATTGACTAAAATTATAAATAAAAATATCCACACCTAGATGACATGAAATACTTTAATTCAAGTACAAATTTTTAATTGAATAAATCAGTTTTCATGTATTTATGCTTTGTGCCACAAATTGCCAAAAATTAGCATTTGCAAGCATTGTAGTACAAAATAAATAATATTTTTAATCGTTCAAATTAACCATTTCAAATAACACATATCTAAATGTACTTCGTATCAAAAATTGGTACCAAAATGACGTCATTGGATATTTTAAACAAATGTTTTGGATTTCTTTAAGCAGCTGGGACGGATTCTGATTTTTGTACAAAAAGTCTATTAAAATCTTTAAACCTCTTCAATTTTTAAGTGAATTTTTTTTGTGTACTGCATGAGCGTAGGAAATCAAAACCACATCCGGTCGATTCATTTTTTATTTTGTTTTAAAGAGGAACTTATTCAAAGTTGCCTTAGAGGGTGATTTTAGAGTTCAAAGGGCTTTTTGGGGTACCCCAATCAAACCATTGCCCTACTATTGTATCAAATGTCGACTCAGTACCCTAAATTTATTTTCATATTTAACTTAGACTAATTTTGGAGTTTCAGAGGGCACCTAAAAAATTACACATTTATTTAACTCCTCCCATCACTTGGTTCTTAATCCTAGCCTAACCCTAACTTTTCCCTAGTCTTTACTAATCAAGAATTAGCAATGGTCATCTATATATAAAATGCACAGTGTCATGGGCGATGTCACAAAATTGGTCACGTTTTCACCCGCTTCATCCACTACACTTTATCCAATGCACTTTGTCCACCAGAATCTGTTGTTTTGCAATAGGCTATTTGCTAGTATTAGATAAAACAGCATGTTTCCAAATGCCAAAAGTGTGATGTTCAAGTCTGAAAATTATAAAAACTAGGATTCTCAAGTGCTCAAAGGTCTTAAAACTGGTATAGATTTGAGTTTTCAATCATGCCACCGAAATTGCACCAACTTCCTTGAAATTTGCCATTTTAACAAACATGAGGTTAGCTCCTTCAAAGGCTAAGTGATTCAATGACCAATTCTTAATACAAGAACCAATTCTTAAGCCAATTATTGTCATTATTGTCATATTGGGCTGGTTTGGATCGTTGTACGTGCCTTTGAGATGCAAACAAGAAGGTCCTTTTGTCATGTTAGGTTTGAACAAATTAGGGTTTTATTAAGAACAATTTGTGAATATAATCAAATATGCCCAAACATTTTGATATCGGGCAGGTGGGAGGTTGATACGGTAGGCACACAGACCTGTAGGTGGTCTATTGGGCGCCGTGACAATCATTATTACCGTACATCAATGTATAGCTAGGGAATACCATTTGAGCTTGAAATACTATTTGAACACAGGGAGAGATAAAGGCATTCCCACATGGGATATGGGAAGTGGGACAAAATTCTCACAATTGTAACTTTCTTGGAATGATTAGTGTATTTTTGATCTGGGAAAGTTACAATTGTGGGAAATTTGTCCGCGTTTCCCATATGGGAATCTTGTTTTTATCTCCCTGAGGAAGTCTGGAGATTTTAATGCTTCTCAAACTAGTCTGGCTATTATATTATAGTGTAAATTGAACCACTTGAAACAAATCTGTGACATGACCAACTTGGATGCACTTATTAGAAAGGCCAGTTTCAAAGTCAGGGTTGCAAGGAGCACAAATTTCAGCAAATAATTATGTAGTTATTTGATTACAGTTCTCATGTCCAAACATGAAACCAAGATCATCAAGAAAAAGAGAATAACTAAGACCAGCAGCATGAAGGAGCTAACCTCATTGTTATCGAGGGAAGTTCTACTAACTAAGCCACATAGACCTAGATAGTTAATAAGATCGTCATCGATCAAACAATTAGAACTCTTGTATTGAGTGTCGACAACTCGACATCAATTACACTGACAGGATATCCCCCACCCTATTATTTTATTTATGTATAGTATATCGACATGGAGTTCTCATTCCAAGCAGGAAAGATCGAAGTCCACGCGCGTGTGGCAGCAGCTGGAGAACACCAACCGGCCCTTGTTACTGCCCTCCTGGAATAACAACACCTGCACATCAACCAAGTCATGAATCAGCCACGCCTGAATTATCAACCAGCTTAACATTCTGAGTTGGTCTCTTTTTATAGTTCCTTTCTGGAGGAAAAATCTTGACTTGAAGGTTTAAAATACTACGTTCTACTGTAGGTCTAAGCATCATTCTTTTGTTGAGGAATGATGCATCTGCAGTAGCATTATAAGAAAGGGACCCGCCCAAGAATGTCATGTTTTTTGGTGTTATCACAATTAGTTAAGATAGCGGATACAAAAATTGTAAGGGACCCGATTCCGTCCCCTACATTGATTCATATTAATTACCTACACTAACTCTTGTTAGCAACAACAACTTATCTATATATACACTTGTAAGCAAGTGCTGCAAGAATGACTAGCCTAACGGATTTATGTCCACAACCGCCAATTTTGAAATGGAAATGGGATTGCCTACTCACTACTAGGATCATACAATGTGTGCTACATTTGTTAGCAACGTAGGGGAGTAGCTCTGAAAGCAACGTTACAGCTTGTAAGCAACATTTAGGAACCGTATCGTTGTTATAGCTACTCGATCCCTTACGTTGCTCATAATCAACGTATGATCCTAGAAGTGACTCACTTACAACCACTGAAGTGAAAATCTCCAACTTTGAAATTGGAGAAGCAATTCATAATCAACAGATGTTAGTAGCTCTTGAACTCAAAGTAATCTCTTCAATTCGTAGCTCTATACTGATCTTGCAAACATCATACCTGTATATTAATCTTGAAGCTCCGTTACCAAAAAAAAAAAAAAAAAAAAAGATCAAATGTGTAATTTTCCAGCATATATGTATAAAATAAGCTAGTGATGATGATGTAATTTCCTTACCGTTGCACACAGTTCCAGCCTTGTACTGGAGGTTGCACTTCTGGGGAATGAGGATGGCGAACTCCGTTTTGGCCCCGGACGAGGTGAAGCGCGGGTCCGTCGACGCCGCACACAGACACGTCTGCCCACTGGTGCTCTCAAACCCTGCCAGCGCCTGGCAGCACGCCGCGGACGGCATCACGTTGGCAGTCGATGCGGATAAGCACGCATACAGTTTGTTGATGTTCTGCCCGGAGCATTGCGCCTGCGTCTCCTGCACCAGAATGCTCAGTCCCAGCACCACCACACACAACATCACCATGCCAGACCTCTTCATCGCCATGACCTCGATCTCTCGCTGTAACTTGACAAAGCGTGATAGAAGTTCTACACCGTGAGGATCGCTATCGATCAGAAGGCGATCGAATGAATGTCTGATCGAGTTGGTTTCAGGCCCTGGTCTTATACACATGATGTGATTATTGCTGTGGTTCGGGTTTCACATCTTTCAGGACGTTGCAGGTCACGGAGAGGCACCTGCAGACTCTGACAGTGCGCCGTGTGACGGGTCCGTTTCGTCTTTTCGGTGGCTCTTCTGACTGTGTCTTCACACCTAATTAAAATCACTAACAATGATCAATCTAGCTGTGTACGCGTCCACTGTGTATTTTTGGACCCTGCTGCAAATCATCTGATTGTGTGAAAATGACTTCAGTTTGACACGATCGACTCTGTTGATCTTGAAGAGCTTTAAAACAAGAGCTCTAAGAGCTTTTAAAATGATGTATTCCAATCAGAAAACCAAGGTAAAATGAGAAAATGTCACCGTTGCAAAGTTCAGTGATGCAAATGGTCATATTGGATGCAAATGGTCATATTGGGCGTTTTAGACGCTTAGGGGTTAACTCGACGAGTTTGGAGGTTACAATGGTAAGTATCAGACCTTCTAGAGGCATGAACGCACGTTGATTGGCCTCATTTTGGTCAAATAATCACATCATTCACCAACATGATTGTGACGTTCGAGTGCTCAGAGCTCTGAATATTTGGATTAGATTTGAGGTTTCCTGGGAAAACACCAGTCTCTTGTAAAGTTGGTCATAATTTTAATGAATGTGATATTCAAAAGAGAAACGTGGAGGACCTCAAGTAGTGATTATTATGTTATATGATGATTAAGAAGAGGACCTGCTCGAACATGGCCATAGCCGCGGCCATGGCTAACAGCATCATCACCTATCCTTGGACGGCATTTTTGGATGAGAAATTTCTTTTTCTACATTATAGTGTACATCAAAATGAAGCAAAATATTTAATTTATTGCCTTAATTAATCAAATTAGAATTTTTTTTCTTTGCTACAAGGTAGATCATCAAAAGGTGCTCTTGAGACCGACCAGGGTTTTTTTTTGTACTGTAGCAGTGCTCCATGCATGCAATGGAGAGTGGTCCCTCCAGATTTAGACCATTATGACTGTGCCACAACATTGGAGTTTGGCACTATAGTGGCAAAAAAAAAACCCTGCTTGAGACCATTTTTTTATTTTTCTTCAATTTGAATGACGAGATGAACCTAAAATTAGAAGTCCAAAAGACCAAAACAAAGAAGTATACATTAAATACACTTTGAAAAAAAATAACATGATTGGACAAAACCTCATGAAATTATGCATGGTCAAAGTTTAGTTGACTTTAGGATATGCAAAAAATTGATGTGTATATCACTTAATATTGATTATTTTAAGAAATAAACAACTCCAATAGATGGGTTGGGAAATTTTAGAGCAAGGTGATTTTATTATTTTTTGCTAAAATCATCATTTTAGAGCTCAAATACCAATTTTTTGACCTAAAAAACCCTCTCATGGTTGCGTGGTCCTTTAAAGGTCAAGAAGCCGTATTTGAATGAATAGTCACTCAATGAACATATGACCAATCAACAAGGGACCAATACAAGATCCAGATTTGAATTTCAAGCTGCAATTGGCATTCTCAAGTACATTACATAGTCAATTTGAACATAGCATACTCCAAAAAAATTGGTCATAATTTAGCACAATCTCATTGGTTCTCAACAGTAACATTACAATTCGTAGTGTACTACCTTGGTTAAAATTTAGATCACATATAATTCATACTCCAAAAAGCAATTTCCAACAAACTGTAATAAACCATTCCTAAACTAAGGAAACCTCTGTGACACAATGACACATGGAGGCTCTTCACAAAGAGAAAGACACACATCATTGGAATACAAAATCAATGGTTCATATGATCACAAGTGTTATCAATCCCATGTTGAAAGTTATGCTAGGTAGTAGAGTTAACCGAAAAGAAGCTCCCAAAGAGGAAACTCAGCTCAAACTCATATTAGACTCGTTTTGAGTTGAAGAAAGCTCCAAAACTGAGACTAAGCCGAGTTTCTAAATTCTTTAAAACAAGCACTTGACAGTATCTTAGCTGCGGGACCCTCAGTTGCGAACACGTTCTCCCAACCCTCAGTTGCGAACACGTTCCCCCAACCCTCAGTTGCTATTCAATTCAAGACCAAGTTACTATTCACTGAGAATATGTGACAGTGGATCTTATTTTTAGTGACAAGACTCTTGTTTGACTCCTGTTGCAACCTCTTTTGTTTTTGGTTAACTCAAGTGTAATGAGGAGGGTCTGCTAATACACTACCTAATACATAAACTAATACATAAATACATTACACTGCTATTACATAAATTAATTATATTTTGTCAAAAAGTACTACGTGTCATCTTGTGATTGGTTGGTGACGTGTCACTCTCAAAGTCAGGCACTAGGCTGTCTAAAGCTGACCCTCAAATACTGTAGCTGAGACATGTGCAGTCTAAAATTACCTCGTGCTACACTGTTTAGCATGAGTTCTCTGCATGCTATTTAAAATATTCTGCTAATATCCATCTAAAATATCCTGATAATATCCATTTACTGTAGGGAGGCTTTTAAGTTCCTTACTAATGTTATAATTCCAATAGCAATGATCTTGAGATACCCCGATACTGGACCTAAGGGTAGAGAAGCCCACCAAGCATATCGTAAAGATGGAAACCACATGTATCTTACTGGTAAGTTACAAAATCCCACAAGCGTTGCGCTAGCAAAAAACAGCATTCTACAAATTACAGCTTTCAATGTGACGAACAGGGCGAGAATGTCCTAAAAGTTGGAAAAATCTTCAAGTAAATTGCATCCAGGAAACGTGATGAATTGGATGAACAAAATTTATTTCTATAGTTTCCAGTCCCCTACATGCTTACCATCGTAAAAAAACTGAATAGTGCTCGATTACCAGGACTAAAAGATTGGCTATATATATAACAGGGATATATGACTACTGATAAAAGAAGTTAGGCAGCTAGTTGTTTTTGCTTGTTTAAGATTGATGAGACAAGCCCAACTTTACTTGGAGCCTTCTGATTGTACTCCTTCAAAATAGCAGAAGCAGCTAAAGAGATCAGCTCCTGGCCTTCCTCCTCAGTACGTCCACGCCCTTTTGTCTGATTGATGGCAACTCCACACTGCCACAAATGCAATTGTCACATCAAACATCTCGAATGAATGTTCTTCTGTACTGATTTCAGACAGAATAGCATGCAGAGAACTCATGCTACACATAAGGTAAGCCACCCTATTTGTGCTACTATGTAGCAGTAGTGTACATATCAAAATTTTAAATGCAAGACCCTGATACATAGTGACCACAAAGTGGCACAAATAGGGTGGTTTACCTTAATTCTACACACTCCTTTGCGTACTGATGTACAGAAACATAAGCCCATAAAATAAGAAATGAAATGAAGTGCGTACCAGAAAAACTCCATACAGAGCACGTAGGTTCTGGCCCCGACTTAATTCAATTGCTGCAGAATAATACTTTCGCGCAGTCCGGAAATTTTCGATGCCTCCTATTGTGTATAGCAACTGCATCAAAATAACAAGCATGAGCAGAAGTCGTTTGCAACAGATCAGATGGGCATCACCATCATTACAATCACAGCCCGTTTGATAGTTGTGTGTATTTGTGAAACTCGTTCAATTGCAGCACAAGCCCTCATGAAATACTCAACCAAGTCAAAGAAATTCCACCACTTCATGGTATAACTGGAAAGTGGATCACACAATTTAGAATTCATACCTCCTTGCACAAGAAATCAATACCAAAATCATATGCTTACCTCAGCATAACCCAAGTGGTAGAACGCATTTGTAGGTTGTCCAAGAATAAGCTCCTCATAGCAGAAGGCCGCCTGCTTGTACCTGCTCACATTCGTAACAAAGTACAATCTAATTACAGCACAGCAATACTCAACAAAAACCTCAACCGAAAAAAGCACCCTGCTCTATTACAAGGTATTTCAATTCCAGATATCCAGATAAACATTTTAAAGCGCCTTACATCTGTAGGGTGGTGTATATGTCAGCGAGTTCTCTCCATGCATCAAAATCAGCCATGAACCTGCAAAAACAAGGATAATAGATGACTATTAAATTAACACGAAGAAAGATGACCTCCTTTACAAAGCGGAGTGGCATGACTCGCTTTATGTTTTCCAGAACAAGCCTCGCAACAGCAATTGATCAATATACATCATAAAATGAACTTATCTCCATGTAGCTATGAAAAAATTCTACCAGAATAGGATTGTTGCTAGTTGAGAGCACACAAAAACTGATCTTTCTACCAATTAGCTGGTTCATAACCACATCGATGATATTAAGGAACCAATCACACTTACGTTTCTAAGTATTTATTTAGACCTTCTACGGCACCCGTCATATTTCCCTGAGCCTTAGCCATGGCAATCCTTCTTTTGTGTACAACCTGCAAAAGTTACACCACACTGCATGACGATTGCATTTGTGGTACAAAACAGATCGCAAACGAATATTCATTAACCCCTGAAGGACCAAGAAGCCCAAATTGGGCTTTATTTTCTTTTTTAGCATTTTTTAGTAGGTCCTATGAGGACTTCCTTTTGTTTAAACTTATTTGTTTTTTATGAACACATGCAATGTTCTTCACCGAATCCAGTGTCATAAAATTTGGTCCCATCTGAATTACATTTTTCACAAAATGATTGATTGAATTTGTCATTTAAAAACCATGAGTCCTTGGTCCTTTAAGGGTTAAATGTAGAACTAGGCCTACTAACAATCTCAATACTTCTTTGCTTTTCCAGAAAAATTGAAGGAAATATGCAAGACAATGGATGCGAACTGACAGTGTCTGAAGGATTCTCTGTCAAAAGGTTGGAATACACTTTCTCGGCTTTTTGCCATGATCCTTTAGCTTCGTACCACATTCCTTCCAGCCGACCTGCAAAACTCAAACGACGAACAATCTTCAGCATCGACCGAATCTCCAGCGAAAAACATACAATCCTGAAACACAAAAATTCAAGGAAGAAAAACGTACCAACACGCATACTGTCGGGAAACTTGGAATCCAAAGCATTAATGCATTTCTGTACCCAGTATAAACATTAGACATTAGTAAGACATTTTATACTGTATACAAGAGTCTCTTTGACTTGAGAATATGCTTGACACACACCGATTCTCACGCATAACCCCAAACATATTGTCGTACCTTGGCAGCATCAAGAGAATGGCAATCCATGCAGGCTATGGCTACTTGCTCATATACTGTCCACACTGCAATCACCCCCACATGAATTTAATATTAAACAATATGACAAGAATGCCATGACCGAGACTGCACGATAATCAAAGTGCAACACTCACATGAACCTATGATATTCTCAGCAGTGGTTTTTTTGTTGCAAATTTTAGCCAAATTGCTACATAACATTTGAGCTGGCTAATTGATACAAAGGATTTTTGAAAAAATAGCTAGATTTCCTACATGGAGTCAAGATACGTAGCCTCTTTAAACCTAGGTATCACCTAGGTATTGCCTAAGTAGGACCTAGGTAGCACGTGTGTACTACCCTGATATCACCTGTATATTAATATCAATATGAAAAAAGCATCCAAAGAGCCTGGATTGCTCTTCAAGCCATGGAAAAGTAGTCTCATGCATATGATACTCTTCAGCATTTGCGTCTTCTATCGCAATCACAGAGATGTTTCTATCGACGAGGTGAACTAACCAACTTACAAACAAAAAAAAATTCTGTGGATTCATGGATTCATGGCCTACACTCACTAGGTATTATCGCATTCCTAAAACCCTAAAAACCGGCAAAAGCCATAACTGGATGGATCTGCATTAAACGACGCTAGCAATAGTACCAGAGCTTCTACAAAAGCCAATTCAAGAACCCTAAAAGGACACCGATGAGGGTAAATTCGCCAAAACAATTGGACAGGGTTTTGCAGCAACGTACGATCCGATCCAAGCTTCGACCTCTCGGACGGCTTACTGAGCAGCGCAAGCCCATGCTTGGCAACAATATCGGACCTGCGGACCTTCAACTTGCGCACCAAACTCAAATAGTCGACCACCCCTCCCCCGCCCTCTTCCACCTGCTGCTCCAACCTGTTCAGCTCCCGCTCCTCGCTCGCCCCCACCATCGCCGGATACCGAAAAAAATTTAAAACTTCGAATCAGAAGAATCTGGAAAAAAATAACACAAGGTTGCGGAAAATCACTCGGGTCCACGATCGGCGAGTTCTCGATCTCCGATTCTCTCAGCAAAAGCTTGGGAATGGCTCTAACGCAAGGGTCAGAAAATACGAAGAACGACTGAGGAACCCTAGATGACGATGAAGGTGGATGAATGACCACACTGCCTTGAATGGATGAAAACTACAAAAACGTCACTTTAACCCCTAGCGCATCTGCACCCTTGCACGCTAAAATTATTCATCTATATTTGAAAAGGCCTTGAACTTACACTTCCCCACCCTCACAAACCAAATGTGTATATCAAATAGTCAATGGACCAATCACAAGTAGGATGTGGGATAAATATTCAACTAAACTTAGATTTAAGAGATCATTGTTTAACACGACATAATTGACGATCTAGAGGCTTTTTGGAAGAGCCCGCAACATATTTCATTCAGTTTTCTAGTACTTTAGATCCTTCCAGGGAATGGGTGCGGATGCTATTGAAGGACGACCTCGTAATTCATTTTTGAACAATTTAAGCAAGTTTTTAAGTATTTACTATTTCAATTCTCGTTTGTATTTAGACCACGTATTTTGGAATGTTGTAGATCACAGTTGTATTTAGACCACGTATCGTTTCTACCTCAATTCTCGTTTGTATTTATGAATTTTAGATTCTATTGATACGATTAAATCTATGATTGCAATCACCAATATTTTTGTATAAAATTTGATACTTTAAATTTCAAAATTCTTTTGTAATTCAATTACAAATAAGATATTGACAATCTATAGATGAAATTTGTTGTAATGGGTAAAAACGTAATACTCAAAGTGTAGTGATTTTTGGAGATTTTTTGGTTGATTAGTTTTATGAGTTGGCTTTTTCAAGAGCACTTTTGAACATTTTTTAACACTTTTGAATTGAGATCTTAGAAATTTTTGGTGAAGCACTGCAACATCGAATGAAGAATTAAAAAATCACAAATCATCCCCTTTCTAATCGGTATGAAGCTATGTATGAAGCTAACTTCCTATAAAAATCTATAGTACAAAATTCACATTGCAATAAATGCACACGGATGAGAAAATGTGGATGAAATTTGTAAAAAAAGGACGCTTCATCAGGAATTTTGGACCCCACTGATTTTGAACGATTTCAGTGCGAAATCCGATTTTTCATGGGTGCGTATATTTTTCACACTGATTCCGCATCCTTGCGTCATTCATCACAACTGCACTGATATGACATCATGCTCGTATAAGCGGATATAATATTGATTCGTCACGATTGATGGATATATTGAAGACGTGTCAATTCTTCACTCTATATAGTTGTCAAATGTCGTGTCTTAACCCCTAACTGCCTAAGCGTTCATTTTTTGGATGATGTGCAGATTTCATCCAAAATTTCTCATCCCTCATGCACTTTTTGCAGTGTGGAATTTTTACAGTACATTCTATGGGAAGTTAGCTTCACGCATATGTGATCCGATTAGAAAGGGGATGATTTGTGATATTTTTATGCCTCATTTCATGTTGTAGTGATTCACCCAAAATTTTGAAGATTTCAGTGTAAAAGTGCTCTAAAAAAAGTCAACTCGTAAAATTAAGCAACCAAAAAATCTCCAAAAATCACTACACTTAGAGTATTACATTTCAACCAATCACAAAAAAATTCATCCGTAGATTGTCAATATCTTATTCGTAATTGAATTATAAAATAATTTGGAATTTCACGTTTCAAATTTTATACAAAATTATTGGTAATAGCAATCATAGATCTAACCGTATGGATAGAATCTAAAATTCATAATGTACAACTTTTATTCATACATCAAGTTCAAAATATCCCTCTAGGTTGCATTTTATAATGCATCTTTGCAAAACTGCCAAATTTGGAGAGGGCTCTAGGCATTTAGGGGTTAATCGTCTTTAAACCCACACTGATTCAGTGTGTTTTTTTGTGCGACATCATCTTTTCTATATTTAGAATTTTATTTCTATATATAGATTTGGTCAAAATAATTTTATTAAAAAAATTAAAATATATATTTTTTTTCTGCCCTGGCCGAATTTTATTTTGGGCTGCTCGGACCACAATGGGGCCCACCACGGTTTCCCGGGCTCTATTGCCGGTAGCCAGAATCGAACTCGAGACCTCCCATCTACAAACCATACTCTATACAACTAAACCACCTAGAACTCTTTGATGCAAGCAATTAACTTCTTTTTTATAATTATAAATGAATGTAACCATTGGCAATTTTTTTGCCATGTATATTTAATTTTTTTTTCAATTTTTTTTGCACTACATCACCCACGCCTTTTTCTATATCTAGAATTGTTTTCAAAATATTTTGATTTTTTGATTTTTTTTGCCCAAATAGTGATGGCTGTGAGCTATTTTTTTTTTTTTCAGCGGACTTCGAATGTTTTTAGCGGTGTAAAAAAAACTTTTTTTCCAAATTTTTTTTGCACTAGATCATGCAAGATTTTTTCTATATCTACGATTTTTTCAGAATATTATGAATTTATTTATTTTTTGCCAAAATCGTGGTGGTTGTAAGCTGTTATTTTTTTTAAGCAAACTTTGGATGTTTTTTTGCGATGTTAAAAAACTTTTTTTCCAAATTTTGTTTTGCACAAGATCATGCAAGCATTTTTCTATATCTAGAAAAAATTTCAAAATTTTTTGAAGTTTTTTTTTTTTTGCCAAAATCTTAAAGGTTGTGAGCTTTTTTTTTTTTCTTTTTTTTTTTTCAGTGGATTTTAGATGTTTTTAGCAATGTAAAAAAATCTTTTTTTACCAAATTTTTTTTGAACTACATTATACAAGCTTTTTTCTATACCTAAATAAAATCTTCAAAAAAATTTGAATTTGTTTTTTTGATGAAATCATGATGTTTGAGAGCTTTTTTTTTTTTTTTCAATTTGCATATTTTTATCAATGTTGAAAACATTTCTTTGTAGTTTTTTCTTATTTTATGTTGGAGAAACATTTTTTCCCATTTTTTTTTTCATTTTATGTTTGAATCAACCAAAAATTGTTCTTTTCATTGTAAGTTTTTGTACGTTTTTGCAACTTTTTGCAACTTTTTTACCTCTTTAGGACATTTCAACATGAATGCCTTTCTGTTTCAATTGAAAATTTTTGATTGTATGTTAGGGAAATGAGTTGTAGGTCTAATAAAAAATATAAAAAAATAAATCCTTGGATATTCACCTTGAAATGAGGTAATGAAAGAGAGGTATATAGAATGAAAGTAAAAAACTAAATTGTAACGTGCATAACTTTGGGATTGATGAAAAAAAATTCAATGGTCAGAATATTGTAGCAAGCAATTAAAAGCTTTTGCAATTTTATTTTTTGAAAAGTTGCTCAAATTGAGTTCAAAGAAAGTCTGATTTTAAACTCGATTTAACTCGCAATGCGTTGAGAGATCATGTTTTGGTCGATGCCCCCTTTTACGAGCTGTCCGAGACTAAAATATTAAAAATTTGTTTAAATTATAATTTTTTACTAATAGGAAACCAAGTATGCTTTCGAACCCAATTTCAATCATGCTAATCCAAGTTAAACTCCACCTAGGGGAACTTTCAAAAATACAGCACCTCTACATTGTCTTGTGTTACAAATTTTACTATTTTGGAAAAGTAATGTTGTTCTTTTTTGTACATCTTTTTATTTTTGCTCCTATGATGAAAGTACAATTATAACCAATAATACCAAATTTTGAATTCTAAAAATATAAAATGTAATTTCATTGAATTTTTAATGTTAATTGCTTCTAAATTCTATAAATGAAGATAAAAAATATTTTGGTAAATTAGACTGTAAGGATATTTTTAGAAGATTCTAGGAATATTCCAAAATACTCCAAAATAATATAAACTATTTTGAAAAAGATTCCAAAAGATTCCTTTTTGGGGGCGTATTTTATTTATTTATTATATTTCATCAATAAATCAATAGTTTTAGAACATTACAAACTTTTTATGTTGATAAGTATGACATCCTACTGTAGTGCGAAAATACCCTTGAACGTGAGTGACGTGGAGAAATATAAGTCACTCATTTTCAAATTAAAAACTTGAAATAATTCTCAGTTGATTTTGTACGGATGTCGTACGACGATAATTTGCATTATAATAGATGTTGAAATCGCACGGATATAATAAACGGTGTTGATATGATACGTATACGATACTAGATCCGCATTAAAGGCAATCGCATGTTATCCGTGTCTTATTAGCTATGTAATGTAGATACACGATCAATGCACGGATTCCGTCAAGCACGACTTTCGTGCGGAAACAACATTTTTTTCATAATCATTGTAAAGACACTGCATCGACATCCTAGTATTGCATGTCACTTCCGTACCACAACGACACTTCTAAATGCACGTATGACGTGCGGAATCAGTGTTCAACGATAAACTCACTGAAATCGTGCGAAATCAGTGGGGTCTGAAATTCCTGATGCTTAAGTTAAGGATTAACCCCTAAAGGTCCCTAGCTTTTTTGGGCTTAAAATCATCATCGCTTTTGATGTGTTATAGGTCTAAATGTAAGTGAGGTATAGAAATCTCAACCGTACAATCTTGTAACATACATGTTGTAGATCATGTGGATCAATTTTGGGGTCATTTGGCCATATAGATTGCAAGATCGTAGTGTTTTAGTGCTAAAAAAGGATGCTGAAATTTTCCTAGCAACACAGTTAGAGGTGAAATTCGTTTTCAAAATTACTCAAATGAAAAAACTTTCAACTATAAAGTAGTTCAAAATCATCATATAAACACATTGGTACCAAAAAAGCCTCATGAAAAAATTTCATGTGCCCTGAAATGGCCTTGCAATGTCAAAAAGTAGCCCGAAAAGTGACCCATTTGAACCAAAAAGCAAAAAGTGTTCAATCTAAACCCGTGCACTAAAATGACTCCCAAACATTCATTACAACATGGATTGACCTGAAAATTTTACTATGATAACTAGACTTCAAGGGGAATTCAACCAACAAGTTTTATTGAAAACGGACTTGGGATGAAGGAGATACAAGCCCCCGAAGTTGCTGCCATCAAAATTCACAGAACTGTCCAAAAGAAAGATACCTACTTTCAAATGATCACCAAAACTTCAATTCATCTCGGATTGATCTGAAATTTTTACCACACATTCCATACATCATGCGGGGAGTTTTTCCAAAATTTCATGAAGATCGGACACGTTTTACAAAAATTACAGCTCTTCGAAGGTGAATGTCCCTCAAAAACGTCCAAAATATGGACGTCGGGACGCTTAGGGGTTAAGGGACCCACAAATAAAATAATGGTTTTGATATCTTTAGAACTTCATTTTCAAAAAATTCATTTAGAACTAAACCAATATTTGTTGAATGAATTTTCATACAAAGTGAACTTATGTTCATGTCTTTAGATGATCGAATGAACTTATTAAGTGTTAGAGTAGAGCATGATTTTAGGCACACTTTACATTTTTTTACACTTTTATTAATTCTTTAATGCCTAAGCATTTTGATCAAAACTTTAGTTTTATAGCTATTTCACTTGAGTTGTAAAATATAATTGTAAAGAAGAATTAGGGCTTGTAATTTGTATGATTGGATTGAATTATTATTATACATTTTCTATAGAATTAAAAAAAAACTAAAACTAAAACTAAAAATAACATTTAAAGTTGAATTATGGTAGATATGATTGGTTAATAATATAAGATATATGATGTATTCAAATTGTACAAAAAATTACAAATTTAATTTTTAATTGGTAGAAATTTCCAATTTTTTTAGTTTTACAATAATTAAATCAAGATATTGAAGGCCCTAAATGAGAGATATATTGCATCTTTGAGTTCTAGACTTTGATTACATTCTAAACCTTATGATTTTATTCAATAGCTTCTAAATCCATGTTGAAATACCATTAAAATTTAATTAAATGTGTAATGCTATTAAATTGATATATTTTTATTCTAAAAAATCAACAAACTTCAAATTTCATAACTTATTTATACATTATCCAAATAATATATTTTATGGTGCTTTGGACATCTCTTGAAAATAGAGATTAGATAAAAGTATTTATTAGAATTGTACTCAATAGCTAAAAGTCACAACAATAGTAGATTACATGTATACAATTGAATATTCAATTTTTATTATTTTGTTATTTTTTAGTTTATAAGAATTTAATTTCTGAAAAACTTATTATAAATCCAAGATAATTTTATTTTAACATGAATTTTAAAGAAATTTATAAAAATCATGAGAATATGTGCACATACATTAGGAGAGATATGGGGCCTCAAGAAGGTCCCCAATTCGCATCAACTGAATTCAGCTGGTCGGATAAAAATAATATTTATTAATTTTTACAAAAAAAAATTCAAAAAAAAAAAACACAGTCTGACGTGGCAAACTGCCTGCCACGTTAAACTGCAATTTGTTTAATTTATTACTTTTATTATTTTCATTAGTTGTTGTTGGTTTATTGTTGATCAGCAGTTTGACAAAGGGAAGGGGCCTTCTGAAGACCTGAATTCTCTCCTAATGCAAATGAAATGTGTCTAAGAACAAAGTTTGGAGGTGAGGGTGATAGTTGATGTAAAATTATCTTATACGTGGATTTCCTCTTTTCTATGGTGGAGAAGAGGAATTCTTAGCTCACATCCTTAATTTTTTTCAAAAACTCGTGTTTTGTATTTGCATCACAAATCTTCTCATTGGAATCTATTTGTCTACAATTTGCATTTTCTTGTTGAAAAAGTTTGTTTGTTGCGGATTGTTAATTGTAGAAGGTCTGAAACATTATAGTTGCTAAATAGGCAAAGATTTGTCAAAGAAATTGAGATTAACACAAAAAGCAGTTGAACCATACAATAATACAAGCTCAAATTTTTGGATATACGCCAGTTTTAACAATTACAAACATAATCCCACTTCTACAAGATGCATCCAATGATGTCCATTCCTTTAACCCTTTAGTGCCCAGGGTGGTCCTAGAGAAACCACCATTTTTTGGATGATGTTTCATTAAAACTCTCTATGCTGAAATTAGGATACTATTAATAGTATCCAACCGTACGAATGTAAGCATAGCTTAATGAAACAAGTCTCGGTTAAATCTTGGTAAGATCGGACCGTTGGATTGGAAGATTATAGTATATCTTTGAACCATATAATGCACACTCAAAAATGAGATTTTGGGGGGTGTGTGACTTCAAGGTTAAATAGAATTTGGGTTAAAGTTTCAAAAATAAAAGTGAAGATGTTCAGCAATGATCCGTGTCAACACCTCTTCATTGCAATCTTTCATGTCAAGAAGAGACTCATATATAATTATTGTGAATTTTATAAGTGAGAGTGACTTATCCATGTACGGTTTAGGACAAAATTTATACGTTCAAATAAGAATGGAGTTGGTACATTGATCAAGATCAAACTATATACACTAATGGAACATGAATAAGAGAACACAATCCACAAAAAATACAAGATAACAAACTTGCAAACACAAGAAATACCACATAGTACGTGTATTGTATTTGTAAGTATTTGTTGTATTTTGAGGTATTTGCAGTATTTTGGTGTTTTGTACATAGGTATTTGGATAGCTAAGAAAGTCAAATTCCAAATTTTCTTTTTGCATCATTTGCAAGATCAAAAGTTACACATCTGAACTTCATACACCGGACTGAGATGGTTCACAGATTTTAGAGCATTTCATTTTCTAGTGATCTAGTGACCACTTAGTGGTTACCTGGCCACTAAAGGGTTAACCCCTAAAGGACCAACCGTCCATTTTTGGACGATGAGCAGATTTCATCCACATTTTCTCATCCGTCCTGCACTTTTTGCAAGGAAAAAAATACAACAAAATTTTATGGAAAAATAGCTTCATGCATGTGTGATCCGATTAGAAAGAGGATGATTTGTGAAATTTGTATGCCTCTTTCATGTTGCTATGATTCATCAATAATTTCAAAGATGTGCTTTTGAAAGAATAAACTCATAAAATTAAGCAACCAAAAAATTCCCAAAAATCACTACACCTAGAGTATTACATTTCAACCCATTCCAACAAATTTCATTCACAAATTGTCAGTATCTTATTCGTAATTGAATTACCAAATATTTTTGAATTTCAGGTTTCAAATTTTATACAAAAATATTGGTCATAGCAATCACAAATCTAACCATATGGATAGAATCTAAAATTTAAAATGTACAACTTTTATTCAAACATCAAGTTCAAAATATCCCTCTTGGTTGCATTTTATAATGCATCTTTGCGAAACTGTCGAATTTGAAGAAGGGTGACGACGTTTAGGGGTTAATCCTATAGCAACCTTCTCTCACATGATGAATTTGAAGTGAACTAGAGCAATGAGCATGGAAATTCTAGTTGCCCAAATGGCCCAAATATATTATACTTGATGACCTTATTGTTGAAGATTCAATTGCAAAATTAAATGTTCTCTATGTGGGTATTTCCAACAATGTTCTTTGTACATGTATTTGCTTTTGTATATTTAAAACAAGCGGCTAGTCGCAGAGTCTTTGCCTCAGTATTTATCCCAAATTTACTGTTACGGCTTCTTTTTACCGTCCAGACGTGTAACTCCTGGTAACTCCTCATAAACGAAGCATGTCCGTAGTCTCTCTCTCTCATAGTGGGACAGACTAGCAGAGACAATAAAGTGAAACACTCTTTCACACCCACCCACTAAACGGTATTGGTAGTATTAAATTCAGTGTTTCGGTATATAAAGCAGGCATAGGGTGTTGTAGGGCCTGTGGTCATGGGGTGGAAGCCTCAACCTTGGCTTTCTTCTTTCAAAACCTCCCGAAGCTCTTCTTCTCTCTGCACCGCTTACTCTTCGCTCGTTGTGCAGTACTGCAGTGGGCATTCCATGCTGGTTCAAAAAACGCGTTAGAGGTGATCTGTGTTGGCTCATTACACCTTCATATTCACCGCTGCATTCCTACTCATTGTTGGAATTGAAATTGGAACTCACAACTACTTCCATTTGAGGCTCTAAATTCTTTTCTCCTCTTGAATTTTGGCATCAATTTCTTTCTGGGAAACTTCCAAAAGCCACTCAATAACACCTACATTTGATTCTTTATGCAAAGCAGCTTTCAATTCTAAGAATCTCTCCACTGATCTCTGAGGTAATTACCTGATGACAAAGAAAAATCATCATGCTTGTGATGATAATCAATGTTTATTGGTTTCTTCATTGTAACCCAATGTCAACCTAAAAGTCTCTCACCAACCCTCAATCAACTAATCTAAAATGAGAAAATGAGTTGGAAGATTAGGGCTGCAAAGAGTTCAAGACGAGCTACGATGAGCGACATAGTTGCGGCGGAAGTCTCACGGGGATATCAGAGGCCCTATGGGCAATGGCGGGGTTGGTGGTAACCAGGTGCATTCACAATAAAACGAGCCAACCCCGCCCAGCTATAACGACTCTTGATGAGTGCTTAGAAAATAATATCTTCAATTTATGTAGATATTAGAAAAATTTAAGGACATTTTGCGACACATTTTGAACATTTTAGCACATTTCAGTCGTTATTAACGACTGGTTACGACCATATTTTAGTCGTTTTGGAGTACCAATAACTTCCCAAACATTGTCAAACTTTAGTATATTGTATAATGACATATATTATATGTAGTTACTAATTTATATTGCATTATCAATTCATATGATAAGATTATTGCTTAACAATCCATTAAATTAATCACTGGTTACAGTTTCCTTAGATCGTGTTACTGTGAATGTACCTAACCACCAGCCTAAAAGCCCTTTTATACCAAAACCGTGGGTTTAAGCCATCAAACCATCTCAAGGGAGGAATTTCAAATTGCAAAGTACATACTCAATTCTTGCTCAAATCAAGCAAATAAAACTTTATTCTACAACACGATATCCACAAAGTCCATTATCAGAAAACAATGACGAATGCCTTGCCATGTTAAATGTATTTCAAAACCAAAGACTCTACATAATGCCATTACTCCATAAGGTAGAAACACCTAATTGTGACACTTTATCTCATTTTGAAACGAAAACCTTTCCTAGATTGTGACACAATTAGGTAAGTGACATAATTAGATGCTTCTACCTTTGTGTCATGTACAAACATGCATTGATGTCAATAGGTTTCACACTCTTCTAAATTAGGCAATTGAGACCAAGATAGCTAGGACAAAGGCCTCTAACACCTAGATTAATTCACACCATATTTGACTCTACAAACCAACAAAAAAGACTTTATTCTACAACAAAATATCCACGAAGTTCATTATTAGAAAACAATGATGAATGCTTTGCCATGTAAACCCCTAAATGCCTACAACCCTGTGCAAATTCGACAATTTTGCAAAGATGCAATATAAAATGCAATTAAGAGGGATACTTTGAATTTGATCATCAGGAATTTCGGACCCCACTGATTTCGCACGATTTCAGTGCGTTTATCGTTGAGCACTGATTCCGCACGTCATACCTGCATTTAGAAGTGTCGTTATGGTACGGAAGTGACATGCATTACTAGGATGACGATGTAGTGTCTTTTCAATGATTATGAAAAAAATGTTGTTTTCGCACGAAAGTCGTGCTTGACGGAATCCGTGCGTTAATCGTGTATCTACATTACATGGCTAATAAGACACGGATAACATGCGGTTTTAGTTAATGCGGATCTAGTATCGTATACATATCATATTAACGCCTTTTATTAAATCCGTGCGATTTCAGTATCTATTATAATGCAAATTATTGTTGTACGACATCCGTGTAGTTATCGTACAAGTTTTCAATTTGAGAATGAGTGACTTATATTTCTCGACGTCACTCTCGTTCAAGGCTGTGTTTTCGCACTACAGTAGCATGTCATACTTCTCGACAAAAAAAGTTTATAGTGTTTTAAAACTATTGATTTATTGATGAAATATAATAAATAGATAAAATACCAAAAATATTTTAATATTCTCTTTTAGAATCTTTTGGAATCTTTAAAAATAGTTTATACTACTTTGGAATATTTTGGAATATTCCAAGAAATCTTTTTAAATTATCCTTATGGTCTAATTTCCCAAAACATTTTTAGATCTTCATTTATAGAATTTAGAAGCAATGAACATTAAAATTTCAATGAAATTACATTTTATATTTTTAGAATTCAAATTTGGTATTATTGGTTATCATTGTACTTTTCATCATGGGAGAAAAAAAATTGTATAGAAAAGGACAACATTACTTTTTTTAAATAGTAAAATTTGTAACACGAGACAATGTAGAGGTGTTGTTTTTTTGAAAGTTTCCCTAGGCGGAGTTTAACTTGGATTGGCACGATTCAAATTGGGTTTGAAAGCATACTTGATTTCCTATTAGAAAATAATTATAATTTGATTTAATTTTTAACTTTTTTAGTCTCGGGCAGCTCATAAGGGGGCATCGACCAAAACATGATCTCTCGAAGCATTGCAAGTTAAATTGAGTTTAAAATCAGACTTTCTTTGAACTCAATTTGAGTAACTTTTCAAAAAATAAAATTGCAAGAGCTTCTAATTGCTTGCTACAACATTCAAACCATTGAATTTTTTTTCTAGGTATAGGAAAAAGCTTGTATAATGGAGTGCAAAAACTTTTGGAATAGAAAGAGTTTTTTACATTGCTAAAAACATCTAAAATCTACTGAAAATAAAAAAACAGCTAACAGCCTTTAAGATTTTGGCAAAACAAAAAACAGTTCAAAAATTTTTGAAATTTTTCTTAGATATAGAAAAATGCTTGCATGATCTACTGAAAAAAAAATTGGATTTTTTTTTTACATCGCAAAAAAACATCCAAAGTTTGCTTAAAAAAAAATAGCTCACAACCACCACGATTTTGGCAAAAAATAAATAAATTCATAATATTCTGAAAAAAATCCTAGATATAAAAAAGTCCTACATAATCTAGTGCAAAAAAAAATTTGGAAAAAAAAGTTTTTTTCACATTGTTAAAAACATTCAAAGTCCGCTGAAGAAAAAAAACAGCTCACAGCCATGATCTGCCATCACGATTTTGGCCAAAAAATATATATATATCAAAATATTGTGAAAAAATTTCAAGATATAGAAAAAGGCCAGGGTGTTGTAGTGCAAAAAAAAATTTGAAAAAAGAATTACATATACATGGCAAAAAAATTGCCAATGGTTTCATTCCTTTATAATTATCAAAAGAG
Source organism: Pohlia nutans (assembly GCA_022496805.1). Lineage (NCBI taxonomy): Eukaryota > Viridiplantae > Streptophyta > Bryopsida > Bryales > Mniaceae > Pohlia > Pohlia nutans. Next base: position 26,702,229 of record CM040085.1, on the reverse strand, counting down.
TTCGAGTGCTTGCATCAAGACTTCATCAGGAATTTCATACCCCACTGATTCTGCACTGATTCAGTGCGATTTCCGATATTTCAAAGGTTCGTACGATTTTCGCATTGATTCCGCATCGTTGCGTCATTCATCGCAACTACACTAATATGACACGATGTTCGTACAAGCGGATATAGTACTGATTCGACACGATTGATACATCCATTGAAAACGTATGAATTCAGCACTCTTTATACTCGTCAAATGTCGTGTTTAAATCGTTTTTAAAACTACACTGATTCAGTGCGTTTTTCGTGCGACATCATCTTTTCCATATCTAGATTTTATTTTCTTTCTATATCTAAATTTGATCAAATTAATATTATTAAAAAAATATAATAAAAAAAATAAAAATAAAAATAAAAATAAAATATTTTCCTCGCTACCCACTTCAACTACACGGAAATTGTCCGAACGCACGGTGGGGCCCATCATAGCTTCCCAAGCTCTATTGCCAACGGTGGGATTTGAACTCACGACCTCCCGGTTGCCGATGAAGCTCCAAACCACCAAATCACCTCAAACTCTTCATGCATAGAAAAGAACTCTATTGGTAATTATAAAAGAATGAAACCATTGGCTATTTTTTGCCATGTGTATATAATTCTTTTTTCAAATTTTTTTTTTGCACTACAACATGCAGGGCTTTTCCTACATCTACAAATTTTTTCAGAATATTTTGAGTTTGTTTTTTTTTTTGCCAAAATTGTGATGGCAGATCATGGCTGTGAGCTGTTTTTCTTTTTCAGCCGACTTTGAATGTTTTTAACTATGTGAAAAAAAAAAAATTTCCAATTTTTTTTTGCATTAGATTATGCAGGACTTTTTCTATATCTAGGATTTTTTTTATAATATTTTGAATTTTTTTATTTTTTGCCAAAATCGTGGTGGTTGTGAGCTATTTTTTTTTTGCTCCTATGATGAAAAGTACAATGATAACCAATAATACCAAATTTGAATTCTAAAAATATAAAATGTTATTTCTTTGAAATTTTAATGTGTATTGCTTCTAAACTCTATAAATGTAGATCTAAAAATGTTTTGGGAAATTAAACCGTAAGTATAATTTAAAGAAGATTTTTGGAATATTCCAACATATTCCAAAATAATATAAAATATTTTGAATTATTCTAAAAGATTCTAAAAGATTCCAAAATATTCCAAAAATATATTAAAATATTGTACACGGATGTCGTACAAAAATAATTTGCATTATAATAGATACTAAAATCGCACGAATATAGCAAATGGCATTAATATGATACGTATACGATACTGAATCCGCATTAACTAAAACTGCATGTTATCCGTGTCTTATTGACCATGTAATGTAGATACACGATTAATGCACGGATTCCGTCAAGCACGACTTTCGTGCGGAAACAACACTTTTTTGATAATCATTGAAAAGACACTGCATCGACACTCTAGTAATGCACGTCACTTCCGTACTGTAACGACACTTCTAAATGCACGTATGACGTGCGGAACCAGTGTTTAACGATAAACGCACTGAATCAGTGCAGAATCAGTGGGGTCGGAAATTCCTGATGTTTAAGGTGATTTGGTGGTTTAAAGCATGGTTTGTAGTAGGGAGATCTTTAGTTCAATTCCTACCACCAACAATAAAGCTTGAGAAACCGTGGTAGGCTCCACCGTGGGTTTGGGCAGCGCGAGTAGTTGGTCCAGGCAGCCCGAAATAATGTCCGGGTAGAGAAAAAAAAAAAAAATATTTTTATTTTTTTAATAAAATTATTTTAACCAAATTGATATAGAAAGAAAAAAAAATCTAGATATAGAAAAGATAATGTCGCACAAAAAACACATTGAATCAGTGTGGGTTTAAAGACGATTAAGACACGACATTTGACAACTGTACAGAATGAAGAATTTGCACATTTTCAATAGATGTATCAATCGTGTCAAATCAGTACTATATCCGTTTGTACGATCATGATGTCATATCAGTGTAGTTGCGATGAATGACGCAACGATGCGGAATCAGTGCGAATAATACACGCACCCATGAAATATCGGAAATCGCACTGAAATCGTACGAAATCAGTGGGGTCCGAAATTCCCAATGATGTACAAATAAAAGCTATACATTATGAATTTTAGATTCTATCTATACGGTTAGATCTATGATCACAATCACCAATATTTTTGTATACAATTTGGAACTTAAAATTTAAAATTCTTTTGTAATTCAATTACAAATAAGATATTGACAATATTTTGGGTGAATCACTACAACATGAAATGAAGCATAGAAATTTCACAAATCATCCCTTCTAGTTGGTTCACACATACATGAAGCTAACTTCCCATAAAATCTATAGTATAAAATCCACACTGCAAAAAGTGCATGACGGATGAGAGAATGTGGATGAAACCTATACATTGTCCAAAAAACGGACACTTAGGCAATTAAACCCAATGTTTTCTGTAAACCCAATGTTTTCTGGTAACCAGAAAGAGTGATGTCATACAATGAGAGCTCCCAACAAACTCATGCCAGAGAGAACTCCCAACAAACTTGTTCCAAAAAGGAATGGAATGATGTCATGTTAGGGTTTCGCCTTTTATACGTGGTCACTGGGTTTAAGGGTTAAATGTCTATCAAAAACTAGAGACTCGACATAATACCATCTACTCCATAAGCACCTAATTGTGATACTTTATCTCATTTTGAAATGAAAACCGCTCCTAGATTTTGTCACAATTACGTGAGTGACACAATGCATGTCATGTACAGACATGCATTGTTGTCCCTAGGTTTCACACTCTTCTAGGTCACGAGTTGGGCAATTGAGACGAGGGTAGCAAGAATAAAGGCCTCTCACACCTAACTCACAACATATATGACTCCACAAACCATTCCCAGTTCCAATAAAAATAAACGGCTCTCGAGACAATTTGCAGACATTTCCACATTTAAGGAATATTCATAAGCTTATTGCTGATCACCTAACTCACACAATATTTGACTCCACAAACCATTCCCAGTCCCAATGAAAATAAACGGTTCTCAAAACAATTTGCAGACATTTCCACATTTGAGGAATATACATAAGCTTATTGCTGATCATAAAAATGACTAAACATCTTACATTCGCAGTTCAGAACCTGGAGACCAATAATACAACTAACGAAATAACCTCTCTACCAAATCACTATGTAAAAGCCAAAGGATCTCTACTACCACGCCATGCCTCTATATCCTTGCTCTATATCCTTGCCCTCTGGGAAGAGAATTCCAGCTGTAAAGCAAACCAGCAAGAAGGGGCTGCGAAGGAAGCTTACCAGAGACTCCAGTTGAAGATCAAGGGCAACCACAAAGTGCCCGAGCATCAAATGGCGTGGCATCAAGAGACTTGAGTAATCACAGGAGCTAATAATCGGGGATTTGCGAGAATTTGTAGCCATTTGCCCCACGCCAGGAATAATACGCAATGCGAGTTTCGTAAAAGCCTGGAAGGAATAATAGCAAGCCCAGAACTAAAAACCCGTAAATCTGTTCCGTGTCGCCGGGCATATGTTCGGTGTAGAGGAAATGGGCGATGATAAGCATCAGGGTACCGAGGGTCAATAAGAAGAGAGCCAAGGCAATGGATCTCCACGGGATCTGCACCGGCAGCTCGAATCGGTAGCGCAGATCGTCGTGCGCAGTGCTGCGCACGAAATAGGGCGCCTCTTCAAGCTCCTCTCCTTCTTGCTCGTCCGGCTGCTGCGTTGGAAGCTTGGAATATCGTCTCTCAGCCATCGCTACAAAACCCTAAAATGTCACAACTCTGCAAATTGAACACTATCCGTTTACGAAAGCAACAGATTATATCCCGTTACGGAAAATTCAGTGAAAATTTGACAACGATAAAACCACTCAACCTGAAACCCTAAGATTTCCCCACTCCGTCGATGACTCACTGGCGACTGAAAAAAATCAACATGCACGATCGCTGAAACTTAAACTCCGTCCAAACAGACCTCGTAACCCTCCGAGTTTGCGGAATAATGTACAAGTCAGGTGATTTGTCTGACATAAAAACCCGGAAAAAGAGCTGCAAGGAATGAAATCTAGCGGCACTGAAACTAAGTTAACTCTAGAAGGGTATTGACCAGTGTAGCGTAGAAATCTAAGGTATCACAGACGAGAAATGGAGAAGAGAGAGAAGCGTTCCGGAAACATGCAAACTTACATTCTACAGTAAGAAGAAAGATGAGGTATGGTGCACGCAGTTGTCAGTCAAATATCTGACGCGGGTACACCAGGGCCTACTTAATATCAACCTCTCTAATATCACATCCTCAGTCTGCTATCCCTTTAACCCTTTAATGCCCAGGTAACCACTAAGTGGTCACTAGATCACTGGAAAATGAAATTCTGGAAAATCTGTGAACCATCTCAGTACAGTGTCTGAAGTTCAGATGTGTAACTTTTGATTCTGGAGATGATGCAAAAAGAAAATTTGGAATCCGACTTTCCTAGATATCCAAATACCTATGTACAAAACACCAAAATACTGTAAATACCTCAAAATACAACAAATACTTACAAATACAGCATATGTACTATGTTGTATTTCTAGAGATTGGAAGTTTGTTATCTCGTTTTTCTTTTTGGATTGTGTTCTCTTGTTCATGTTCCATTAGTGTATGTAGTCTGATCTTGATTACTATACTAACTCCTTTCTTTTTTGAACGTATAAATTTTGTTCTAAACCGTACATGGATAAGTCACTTTCACTTATAAAATTCACAATAATTATGTATGAGTCTATTCTTGACATGAAAGATTGCAATGAAGAGGTGTTGACACAAGTCATTGCTGAACATCTTCACTTTTACTTTTGAAAATTTAACCCAAATTCTATTTAACCTTGAAGTCACACACCCCCCGAAATCTCATTTTTGAGTGTGCATTATACGGTTCAAAGATATACTATAATCTTCCAATCCAACGGTCCGATCTGACCAAGATTTAACTGAGACTTGTTCCATTAAGCTATGCTTACATTCGTACGGTTGGATACTATTAATAGTACCCCTAATTTCAACAGAGATAGATTTAAAGAAACATCACCTAGAAAAAGGTGGTTTCTCCAGAACCACCCTGGGCGGTAAAGGGTTAATGTCACCATGTCTAGTACCACAACCTACATTTGCAATCCTCATATTATCACCTTCTCTAATATCACAGCCTTCATGTTTTTTTCAATCCCCATAATGTCACCTTCTTTAATATCACATCCTTCATCTTCAATTGTCATAATATCATCTTCTCCAATATCACAAATATCACAAAAATCACATCCTCCATCTACAATATCTCCAATATCACCTTCTCTAATACCACATCCTCCAACTATGATCCCTTTAATATCACCCTTTATAATATCACATCCATTGTCTACAATATCTTTAATACCATCTTCTCTAATATCTCACACCCTCAGTCTGCAATATCTTTAATACCATCTTCTCTAATATCTCACACCCTCAGTCTGCAATATCTTTAATACCACCTTCTCTAATATCTCACATATCACATCCTCCATCAGCAATATCTTTAATATCACCTTCTCCAATATCACAAATTCCACATCTTCCATCTGCAATCCCTTGAAAGCGTACGCTGGTACGTTGCCACCCACTTCAACTTTGTACTCTAAGGTAGAGGGACAAAGTCTCTGGGGATTTCCAATCATCAAAACTGATGTATGCTACACATGCCACTGACCATGCAGCTAAAACTTACCGTGCATGTCACTGTACCTTACTTTCTGAATGATTGATTAACCCTTTAGTGCCTAGGGTGGTTCTGGAGAAACCACAGTTTTTTTGGGTGATATTTTTTTTAAACTTTCTCTCTTGAAATTAGGAATGCTATCACTAGTATTCAACCGTATCAATATAAGCATAGCTTAATGAAACAAGTTTTGGTTAAATCTTGGTCAGATCAGACCGTTGGATTGAAAGATTATAGTATGTCTTTGAACCGTATAATGCACACTTCAAAATGAGATTTTGAGGGGTGTGTGACTTCAAAGTTACATAGAATTTTGGTTAAATTTTCAAAAATGAAAGTGAAGCAGTTCAGCAATGACCTATGTCAACACCTCTCCATTGCAATCTTTCATGTCAAGAACTGACTCATACATAATTATTGTGAATTTTATAAGTGAGAGTGACTTATCTATGTACGGTTTAAGACAAAATTTAGACGTTAAAATAAGAAAGGACTTGGTACATTGATCAAGATCGGAATACATACATTGATGGAACATGAACAAGAGAACACAATCCAAAAATAAATACAAGATAACAAACTTTCAAATACAATAAATACCGCATAGTACATGTGTTGAATTTGTAAGTATTTGCTGTATTTTGAGGTATTTGCAGTATTTTGGTGTTTTGAACATAGGTATTTGGATATCTAAGAAAGTCAGATTTCAAAATTTCTTTTTGCATCATCTGCATAATCAAAAGTTACACTTCTGAACTTCACACACCGAACTAAGATAGTTCACATATTTTACAGCATTTCATTTTTCGATGATCTAGTGACCACTTACTGGTTACCTAGGCACTAAAGGGTTAAGCTCAACATTTCAAACATCTCAAACATTTCAAACATCTAAAGGCTGCACTAGTTTGTTGGTTCTAGTTGTGTTTCGCCACATGGTGGAATCCATCTCTTTATCTGTCCCTGCTCACCATTGACCCAATTGATTCATGTGCATTTGCTAACATCTTGAGATTCCATTGAAACTGGATTCTTTTTATGTTTCATTTAGTGCAACATAACATGCACGGTTAGTGGGTTGCATGTTGATCACACATTGATGCATATAGTTGTGAACTTGATTGTAGAAAGGTCACAACTTTTCAAATACAATTGTCAATTCATTTTACCACAATACTCTCATTTGATTTACTAATTACAATTTCAAAAAAACATAGCAAAAAGATGGAATCCATCTTGTGGAAAACCATTTGAAACCCAAATGTGGACAGTATGTGACATGTGTACAATAATACATCTAGAATTTTGAAGAAGCTTGAGAAGTTAGAAATAATTTACTTAATCTTCAAAAAAACATTGTTTATTTAATTTAAAATTTACGAAAAAAAAACAAACTATAGTTGGGCCCTAAATCTGAGCCTCTAAATCAACTATGTTGAACGCTTAAACATGGAACAAAATAAGAGTTATTGGTAATTAATTGATGAATGCATGTGGATTTATAACCCCGAGGGATGGTTAAAGTGCATGTTTACAAGGATTGTGGCATATGGACAAAGAACAAAATAAGGTAGCTCTACCTTATTATACTTCATTATGTCAACATTCAACATATAAACGTGTTTAACCCTTAAACGTCAAGGTAAGCCCCATGGGCTTATTTAAAAGAGAATAATCAAGAAAAAAGTAGATTTTCTCAACCAAATCAAGCGTGGATTGGTGCGTTGGAAAGCTACTGAAAAAGCGATCTAAATTCCAAATTTGCACCTCATTTGGGAGATTGTAGAAACATTGGCAAGCAATCGAAGTTATCAAAATGAACAGAAGTTGAGGTTGGGGCAGTTGAGGTCGTTTTCTGAAAAGTGCCGCAGTGCTACAGTGCCGCAATAATGCTAGCGAGCAGAGCCGTTTTTCCAAAAAAGACCAAAAAATAAAAAAAATAAAAAAATCTCCTCCAAAATTTTAGATTCCTTTCGGGCTGCCCCGCCTAGGCCCTCTTGACATTTAAGGGTTAACAACCTTTCTAGCTCATGTAGCTTCAAGTATTGTTTTAATGTCATTTTTATAGGCAATACTATATCTTCACCATCTTATTATGCTAGAATGTTGTGGAAAAGTCACTTACTTATATATTCATGTGCATGTTCGTAATTGTATTCATAATACTACTTTCGCTAAATGTACACATGCAATGTGAAAGTACACTAGGCACAAATTTATGATTATGATTTCACAAAGGTTAGCAACCATCAACCCTCTTATCATGTAATTTTTGAAGTTTGTGTTATAAATTATAGAATAACAATGATCATGGACCTCCTTCAATTGTGCATGCAATTATTTTGTGTCTTATTGTGCAATCCTACAAATTTGATTTTTAAAGTGTAAAATAATAAAATGGTTTTCTATACATTCAAGAAGGTAGTTTGTTTGTTTTGTTTTGTTTTGTTTTGTAATGCAAACTAGGTCCTAATGGCCTAACACACATTTCATTAAAACTGGACTACCAGACTAGAAAGTAATGGGGAGTGCTTCTCTTATCAATAGAGATAGGAGAGCACTCCCCATCACTTTTCCAGTCCGGTTGTCCAGTTTTAATGAAATGTGCGCTCCCTAGTTGGCAGCACTTCCCCGACACTCATTAGAAGATGTCCAGCTCCATACTATCTCACTAGCATGGTGTCTCGAGTAGTGAGTTCCGCATCGTCAGCCCCGTAGTGAAATTACTAAAGGCATAATAGAGAGTTGAAATTACTAAGGCTTGATTCATACCACAACAGGGACAAAACTTTCTTGTCCCGGATTGGCTGAAATTTTGGTTTCGTCCGATACATGATTCAGACCCTAGCAGAAGCCCCCTCTTCTCCATTTCCACTATAGCACATGATTCTTCATGTAGGCAGACGAAACATGAGAAATTTGGGCCAACTCCAGGGGTGTCTCAATCTTGTCTGCTAGACAAGGCTTATTACACTCCAGTCAACTTCTGTCCGTGGCATGAAAGCCCTAGCAGGCAATCGCGGCAGCACATATCAAACTCTTTCCAAACCGCTTCCAATTGCTGGTGGTGCCCAAGGATTTGACGTTTGATAATACCGCACTAAAAGCTCAAGAATTGATGAAAGGAACGCCGTGAAATCCCTGCCAACTCCACCCCGCTCATGAATTTGAAAATTCTATCTTTTAATGAGAGGGGGTTGAACGACGAGGCCTCTATCCCACTTCTGAATCACTACGTCCAGTCAATTCCCGCCTTAGATGTTCGGAATGCTATGTGTTACCATAATCAAAGTTGGCCGGTGCAGAAGTTTGAAAAGATGGTGTGGGAGGCTATCATTGAGGGTGGCGTGGATCAAAACTTAGAAGTTGTCCAATTCTTACCCGGAGAAGGTTGGGCAGTATCGTTCCCGGTGTGATAGGCACTAGTTGGTGCCTACGTTCCTTAACGATCGGGTGGATGATACGGTGCATTGGAAGCGTATTAGGCCTAGGACTGGTGATTTCGACTAAGCGCTTAGTTATTGAAAAGCAAAAGAACAATTTATCGCCGAAGGGTCCCTCTTCTAGTTTTGTGTGTGTTTGTTCTTCTATCAATGGAATAAACGCTCATTTGATTCTAAAAAATTAAAAAATAGTGATTTGAAGGTTCTATGCTTAAGTTATACACATTTTTGTAAAAGGAGTTTAATCCTAAACGTCAGAGCATCCAGAAAGTGAACGACTAACTGATTCAAACCCTTCTCACATTCTCATCAATGATTGGATGAAAGTCATCCAACTTTTTGGAGATTCTTCATGAAGTTGTTGTCCTATCTAACGGTTGGATTTAGTCATACTTGATTACATATTTTTCTAAAATTACAAATGTAGAAGTATGTCAAGTCGTTGACCAAGCCAAAATTGCGTTGACCATAGTTCAAAAGTGGCCTTGCAAAAATGAGGTCATAGATTTAAGAAACACAAAAATTTCAAAGAATCACCACGTTTAAGAGTATCTCATTTCAAATTCATTCCAACAAATTTTACTCGAAAAATATTAAAATTTTGTTTGTGATAGAATTTAGAAGGAATTTTTAATTTTAACTTTCAAATTTTATAATTAAATATTGGAGATAGTATTAGTGAATTGAACCGTACATATGGAATCTAAAATTCAAAATCTAGAACTTTCATTTGTATATCAATTCCAAAATATTCTTCTAAATAGTACTTTATGATGATTTTTCTTAAATTGTCAATTCCAGGGACACCTTGGTACGTTTAGGGGTTAACCATTGATTAAGAGGGAGCAAGAAGTGAGTGGAGTCCTACATATCCCACATTCGTTGTTGGCGCTAGTGCAATGAATTTTGTATAAAGCACAAGGCTCTATCCACCTCGCAACCCACATTTGAGAAGTGTAATTCATTTGAATTCAACTTCACAAACTACTTGGTTATGGCCAAATTTTATTTTAAGTTTAAAAAATTAAAAAATTAAAAATCTCAGTAATTATAATTTTCTTCCGGACACTATTTTCCTACTTTAAATAAATATTCAGCAGCGAGTTGACGAACCTGCTAGTTACCTACAATAGTATGTTCTTGCCTGAATGACTGTGTTTGTAAATTCATAGATATTTTCAAAGAAACGTTGTAATTGGCATTGCCAAAAATCAAGACTTTATATTACAATTGTAGAGCTTTGAGTCACTCATTTATATATCGTACATAGATAGCAAGTTGACTTCATATAAAAATAATCGGTTTTTTGGTTTGACAAATTTTACTTTGTCATATGTCACATAGATAATGTTTGTAACTCACAAAATAGTCTAAGTGGAACCAAAATAATTGAATTATATGCTACAACTTATATGAGCCTAATGTGTGATACAATATTAGAGCTCAGTTTACAAAATGCACCTCAAATTATATAATCATTTTTTTCACGTACTTCAAATTCTCAATAAAACTATTTTTGCCTTTCGTGCACTACTAGAGACACTACTCCTGTATGTATGCCCTAGGTTTATACGAGATAGGCTTCTACTAAAATACCTCAAACCCCTGTTAGAGATACCACATCCAGAAACCCTAAAATGCCACTCTCGATCCAAACATTGATAAGGTAGCTGTGCATATTTCCGACCAGTCCCAATTTCTGACCCCTAGGATTGGGGGGCTGGGTCCCAGAAACCATCCAGCCTGTACCTGAAAATTTCCTAGGAACGTTCTAATTACGTCTATGCCTTGGAAAGTTGGGTGCTTCTGATTGGTGCAGTAAGTGCACTATTTTCAGAATCCAACCTCTCATGAAAGCCAGGACCCTACAGGCGGTTAATGGCCACTCTATGCTTTCAAGCTTAAAAATTCATAGAAAATTGTAGAAATGCTCAAAAAATGTGTTTTTTTTGGGGTGCCTTTGCACTAGCTTTGCGGAGCATCCAAAAATTATAAACTTCTTTCACATGCCTAAATATGCAAACCTGAAATTCAGACGGAAATATGCACCACTACCTTAATACAAGGTATTGTGACATATTGTAAGCCATGTCAGCTAGCCTAACCCTGTATCGTGCCTGCGTCCACATAATGGACGACAAACAGATTGCAACCTTTCTCAACACTACATCTTGTATAGTTTTTCATCCATCCAAATTCCTTTTGGTTCTTGTGCTAGTTTACTATCATGTGGACAATATGGATCTTCAAAATAATATATTGTGATTTTTTGAAAAATAACACAATTGGTTTATGTCTAGTTTCATTCTTAGTTCAAAAAGTGAGACCTTAAACATGATTTTCCAAAACAAGTAGAATTAAATAATGGAAACCATACCATCTCGTAGTGCATGTTATTCCAATTTTGAATTGGGAAGTTAAAGGGCTAATTATCATATATTATCCACAGGTGACCTTGCATTCCAAATTCAAATTTAATAATTGTAAAAACATTGTAGTGCTATGAGGAGCCTCGGTCTAAGTTCTTCGTAAGCCCGGGCGCCATTAATAGAGTTTTTCGCAAACTCGATGCCGCTTACAGTCTTAGTTTTATTGAAATTTTGGGAAACATAAATTAAGTGAAGTTCATTAATTAGCAAAAAACAGAGCATGCGCCGGATGAGCCGGTGGTGGAGACAAAAGCATTGATTTGGCAGAAGCATAAAGTTAATTCGGGGACATCGTAGGCGGAATCAAAGCTTGGGGCTCCCTGAATTAACTAAAATTGATTGACTTAAGAAAACTTAGGGTTTAAAGTTTTTGGGCACTGTTTTTGGAGCCTTAAAACTTCACACCTCCAGTTTTTTAAAAGCAACTGCCATGTCTACTTTTATTGGGTTCTCAACCATAGTTTTCACAAACTTTGGTCGAGTCACCCCTCTTTTACAGACTTTGCAGATAACTCTAATATGATTCAAAAAAAAGCTTGAACACATGCTAGGGAAGACTCCAAAAGAAAACTTTCAGATTGTGGAGGAAGAAGAAAAGAGTGCCAGTAGTAGAACATCTTGTTAGAGATGACATTGAAATGTTAGTTTGTATTATGATTTTCTTTGTTAAATCCAAGGAGTTTTTTTTGGTTTTTGGGAAAGTGCTAAAGTGATGACATAAAATAAAATGTTGTAGCCAAATATTTTTCATATTCATCCATGTTTTAGATAGAGCTATCTTTTCTTCCACCAATTTGGATGACTTCATTAAAAATTGACATTTCATCTGACTTATTTTCAAAAATTGAAACAATTTGGCATCTTCATCTATTTTTTCTTCTAGTTTTTTCTTAAGGCTTAGTGCACGCCAATTATTTTTGGTTCTTTTTGGCGTTTAAATGCCCAAAAGAAATCACTAGTTAAATCACACTCTTTGGCCCACTAAAAATCCATGTTTTTCTATGTAATTTACAAAGAAAAACATGAGTTTTTAGTGGGACAGAGGGAGTAATACAAACAGAATAACATTTTGATGTCATGTCTAACAGGGTTTTCTGCTAGTGTGCACAACTCTGCCAAAGAGATGGCAGGCGGTTTCAGGGGAAAGGGTTGGCACCCCCATGAAGGTATGAGCCTGGAGGATGTATGTGAAAGCATTTGAGATGGACACCCCATAGGTACCAAAGATTTGATTCCTAGTCAGAGTGGGACGTAACACACCAACCGTCCACCAGTGAGATTTTACATTATGATGTTGCACTAAAAAATCAGTGCACTCAGTCAAAAGGAAAAAGGGTAAAAAGAAAGGCAAACAAAAAAGAATTTACAGCATCTCCACTAGCACTTAGATACCGCTTTGGCTATGGAAGAATGGATGAGACTGGGTTGGTGAACAACCCTAGTAGAAAAGGTGGCGCTCCCTAGGGACGTGTTCATGCAAAATCATTGTGCATGCATGGAATTAGGCACCACTTCATAACATTCAGTAGCCTATGTGACTACTACCTTCCCCCAACAGAATGATGTGGAATATCCCACATCATTTCATCCCCCCAATGAAATGAAGTGGGATATTCCACATCACATCAGTAGCTATGGGGGCAGGTGGCATTAAGCAAGAGCAATCAACGACGGTGAATAGTAATCAAAAGCACTCACTCAATCACAATTCAACAGTGTTTTGTAATTGATTATTTGATTCAATAGTCCATTCAATAACAAATCACTAGTCACTCCATATACAAAGGCGGATGAAACTAAAAGGCACCCTCTTGGAAGGCTATTGAATGTTATGTTGCATGGCCATCTCCCCCGACAGTGCCACCTTTTCTACTAATGCAATTTATTTGACCTGAGACATTGGATAATCTACTAAAAACCAGGGCCTTCAAAACCACACAAACTAGTGTATCTTCTCTTCTTAATTGCACATCATAATTGCACAATCCATGTGTGGTGACTTGTGAGTGGCTCACTTAGAGCATCTCTACTAGCACTTTGGATATCGATTTGGCTATAGAAAAATGAATGAGACTCGGTTGGTGAACAATTTATTTGGCCTGTGACACTAGATAATCCACTAAAAATTAGGGCCCTCAAAATCACTCTTGCTAGTGTATATCCTCTTCTTAATCGCACATCATAATTGCACAATCCATGCGTGGTGAATTGTAAGTGGCTCCCAAAGTGGCTCTTTTACTATTCTCAAGAGTCTAATTGAGTGATGTTGTTAGGGAAACTACATGGTGAGGTCTGACTTTTTGGATGACCTTTAGAGTGCAATCCAGAGTGCTAGTTGAGATGCTCTTAGTATTGTTCTCTACAGTCATAACAACTGATAAGGTAACTATACCTTAAAGCGTTCACCTTACCAACTGAGCCTATTTACACACATAAAACAGAAAATAATTTCAGTAGGTCTTATTAGCAAGTTCAAGAGGATTCCAACGCACTTTAGCATGCATTATTTGGACACCGTATGAATAAGTTATGAATTTCCAAAGTGCTGACTATAGGCTGACCTTAAAGCGATCCTAAACTCAGATTGTGCACATTCTCATCAAGAGTAGGGTGTCAGAATCTACTTATTATAGAAGATTGAGCTATGGACGCTTTAAGATATAGTTACCTTAGTGGCATCTAAACCATACAGCTACTTATCAATTTTCGAGTCCCTACGAGTATGCACTAAAATTTATACAGACACGTGACCAACACAGATAGTATTATTTTTCTCAAAGCATGGGAATGTGCTTGAGATGCTAGAGATTATTATTATTATTATTTTTATTTTTATTTTAGTGACGGTCTTTATTATTTTGTTTTTTACTTTGGAAGATGAGAGCCAGCGATGGTCTTTATCGGTTAGAGTGTGGTTGGAGAGTGGAGAGAGTAAGGGTTGCTTTACACGACGAGCCAAGGTCAGAGCCAATTTACATGAAACAGTGGCTCAGGTCAAGAAGGGAGGAAGTTCTGACACGGCCTCAAGGAAAATGAATTGGAATTATATGGCTACATGAACACTTTGATAAAGAAATGTATGACATGTGTCTCAAACACTTATCCAACAACAAAACACCAGGCCCAGATAAAATCCCCAACTCAATACTAAAGAATATGCCCGAAAACTTCCACAAATTACTCTTCCTATTTTTTTTCCACTGCTACAAATAGAAGCAAATCCCAGCTTCATGGAAGATAAGTCTAACTATACTACTTTACAAGAGAGGAGACCCGTCACAATTACCAAACCACAAACCAATTGCACTTGCAAACACAATATACAAATTCTTTACTAGCACACTGACATACATTCTATCAACATATGGCAAAAAATACCAAATCCTACACGACAGCCAAGAAGGATTCAGAGCAGAAAGAAGTACGGCAAGACAACTTCAACTCCTCATTGCAACATTAGAAGACGCAAAATTTACAAATCAAGACATATATCTACTATATATAGATTTCAAAAACGCATTTGGATCATTAGATCATGCAAGACTACTAGCTATAATGAAAGACCTTGGATATCCAGAAGATGCAATAATACTAGTAGGAAATATCTACTCACACTCAAACACTATATTTACCGGAGAACACTTTGGCAAAACAAAACCAATACCTATTCAAAGAGGAACCATACAAGGTAACACACTCAGTCCATACCTTTTCTTAATATTCTTAGAACCACTTTTGAGATGGTTACAAAGAGGGGAAAACGGATACACATTTGGTACATCAAAAATAAAAATCAGCTCCGCAGCATACGCAGATGATCTAGCAGCTATATCAAATAATATACAATCACTACAAATCCAACTAAACAAAATTGACAAATTCTGTGAATGGGCTGAAATGGACTTGGGAGTCACAAAATGTGGTGTCACCGGCTGCCCAAATAAAACCAAAATGCAACCAAACAAATTCAAAACCCACATGACAACCCAAACAATCAGTTACAAAAACCAAACACTACCAGTACTACACCAAAATGAACCTTATGTCTACTTAGGCATACAATTGGTTTCATCACTAAAATGGAAACTTCAAACACATATCACCACAGCTAAAGTAATAGACCAATGTAAGCAACTATCAAAATGTCCCACCACCATCAAACAAAAAATCAACATGGTCGACACAGTAATCAGAGCTAGCATAGCCTACAGCTTCTTTGCAGTTCCATACTCCCTACCAACTATCAAAAAACTAGACAAAAAGATTATTGCAACCCAAAAAACAATATGCGGACTCCCTAAAAGCATAGCAAACATAATAACTCAACTCCCTCACGACCTATTTGGACTAGAAGCCTTCTCACTGAAAAATGCCTACATCAGATGTATTGGTGAACAACTTAGAAACGTACTCAATGACATAGGGCGATTAGGAATAATATATAAAGGTCTAATACAACACATACTCGCTAAAGTCGGAGGTGCCAAAGACATCCCGAGAATTAAACATCAAGACTGCATCAGATCACCAACAACACGAACATTATTCCTTATGAAAACAGCCGGAGGTGTACACCTAAAAAGCACAGAAGAAAACTTCCAACTTCATATGACCAAACTAGAACAAGAATGGAAATCTAAAACCATAACCGAACTACCACACTTAGATCCAAAACTCTCTATTAAATTATTGAACAAACTACTTGCACACAACATTTATAAAATAAAACACATCACCCTCCCCAATGGTACAAACCTAATGTCACCGGAAGAATTCAAAATATACTACCAAAACCCAACTAAATTAGAAAACAACGCACTAAATATAGCAGAACAACTCTTCTGTTACCCAAAATGCAACCAAGATTGCCCAAACACATGCCAAATACACTCACAACCCCGTACACTAAAAGAAAGATATATAATAAACAACCACAGAATAATACCAAGAACACCAGTAAACCCCCTACATCCTCCTATGCCACCTCAACCACAACAACCAAATCCCCCACAAAATATAAAAAACAACCCCATAAGATTCCCCATCCACATAATAATAAACCATAAAACAATTACAATGAAAGACAAATACAAAATATCAAAAAAATACAATACCTATCTATGTCAATGGACATTCCCAAACCACATAACATACAATAAATGGATGGAACAACGTGAATTATTCCCACTAAACCTACCAACAGTAATACACCATAATCTAAACTTACTCACAAAATACTACACAAATCATCAAAATAGACACTATCAAAATATCATAAACACCCAATTTACACCTGAACAGAACAGAGACACAAGATACATCCCACCTCCAACAATAATCCCCTACGTTCAAACATCCATAATAGTATGCAATCCAGAAAGAGACATAAGCACAAACAAATGTACCATCCAAATACAAAATGACAAAACCCACATATACAATGACACCGGTAAATATATTACCACCATTCCAACTACAAGAATAAAATGGTTTTGGCAACAATATAACAAAAACAAATATAACACACACAAACTGGTACCTCCTACACAAACATTTGAAACAGAAGTAGTTTGGTTATACCAAAGATATGAACACAAAAACCACAAAAAAGATTCAATAAAAACACCACAACATACCATACCAACTAGCATATTAGACTCACTCATAACAACATTTAATATAACACACTCCTACTTTTCCTCACCAATAAAATGTTCCACGAAAATCACGCAATTTTACTCAACATTCACTAGAGACAAGATCTTTGGCTCATTAGGTACAACCTTTCAATACAAATGGAAAGGTATTGGATATGCCCACCCAAACAATGCCGAAACAACACAACAAGCAATTCACTAGGCACGACTAGCAACAAAACAAGACCCATAAACTATCACCATCCTAACAATACCAGACATCAATTGGTACCAAAACCTCTTACCATATTGCGGACCCTTTCCAGACACACACGTTATTACACACTTTGCAACAGACACCATTACATACGAAGAACCGACAATATCAGTGGAACCCAACAAAACCCGAACCAAACCACTTGCAATACATATCTGGTGCATTCACTATCAAAATAACAACATTGGCACAACAAACCAAATAAATACAATAAACACAACAATTGAAAACTTACAAATATCACAACACTACATGCAAATAGCACCACCTACACCGCCTAACACAAAAGTTAACAAAAGCACCAAATGGAACAAACTAATATACCCACCATATAACAACCCACAAAACATAGACATAATACCACTACCAAACTACGAAATAAACACTACACTAAAATTTCCACCACAATACAGCTACTACACAGATGGATCTTTTGTACCACCAAAAGAAGATAATAATGGACACTAGAAAAAAGAAAAAGCAGGATATGGGATCTACAACCCAACTAAACCAGAAGCACAAATATCAAAAAGACTACCTAGATTACAAACATGCTTCAGAGCGGAACTAACGGCCATACATGAAACAATCGTAATGCTCACTACCAACTACATAAACGAACCCGCACACATCTTCACAAATTGTCTTAACTGCATACATGTGATAAACACACAATTAAAACACCCAACCCTACACAACAACCACGCCGATAAAATCATACTAAAAGAAATGGTGGAAATGCTAAAAAAATGTACACAACCCACCACAATTTACAAAGTAAAAGCACACGCTAAAATTAATGGAAATGAACAAGCAAATCAGCTCGCAAAAGATGGTACCAAAAAAAGAGACTACCAATTTGCCGCAAAACCACACGAATTTGCACATACCACACCTTACTACTTCCAAAAAGATATATGGCCCGGTCCTAACAAAAGACCTGACAAAGGACCAGTTAGATGCCTCGATGAATACATAAAGAAATATGACCGAGAAAATAATCTAGAAATATTGGCAGAAAACTTCCCCAACATCAACAAATGGACAATGAACCCCATCATAGATAATGAACTATCCAATGACTTTTGGAACAATCCAGAAATAACAGATTCGCAGAAAACAAGCATACTAAAATTTAGAACCGGCCAATAAATGGGAAACGCCAGAAAACAACTAATCTTCGGTATACAAAGATTCCCCTCAAAAACATGCCCCATATGTAATACACAAGATGCAGACGCATGGCTACATGTACTTCTGCTATGCAAACAACACCATATACATGCCTTAAGAACCAAAAGACACAATAAAGCAGTATGGGAAATAAAAAACTAATACTATCCTTGAACAAATCAAGATGTTACACTCTCATGAATGCGGGCACATTTAACAATAACCCACAAGAAAACACAGCCCCCCCCCCCATGGCTTTTACCATGCACTTGTGGACAACAAAGATGTCAATGTAATGCCAGATTTAAACCAGATATACTATGCATTAAAGGCCTTCCATACCAGAGTACACCGCCATTAAATCTCGACGATAACCTAACAATACAATTTATAGAATTCACATACACAAACGACAGATTCTCACCAGAAACAATTGGCAAAAAAATTCTAAAATACCAACCACTAATTAATAATATCATACAACAAGGTTGGAAAGTAGACCCAATCATAGTTATCACAGCTAGAGCCAGAGGAACCACGCACGCCCCCTCAATGAAACAACTTAAAACAAAATTTAACATCTGTGAAACCTCTATAAAACATACATTTAAAGCAATAAACACCATTGCCATACAATATGCTGGATCAATCCTCTTACACAAAAGACGTATAGAAAATAATCAACCAATACCAACATAATAGTGTATTAAAAGAGGGAGGGTAGTGGTGAAAACCACTGCTAGCCACTCTTTTCAAATACTAGCTTAACACAAACACTTGTCTCAGGGGGTAGATAGGGCCGATTGGTTGGTACAACTTTCCTGCCATGACAACTCACTAGCAGTACCAAGTCATGTATATTACACCACTGCTCAAACGAACCCAACATTAGGAGAAATCTGTAGTCACAAAGGGGCCTTTGCCTTTGGCACGTGCTGAAAATTTTAGGCAAAACTGTGCACTTTTGACAAGGGCACCAATGGTGCCACCGTGGTTGTCAGCAGTGCAGTTTCGTGGGTCGCGCCGATCGACGCTGCCAACACTGCCAGCACTGCGGCTTCTGACGCTGTCAACGGGCAGCGACCTTCACCAATGGGTTTACAAGGAGAGGGGTGTATGGGCAGCCGGTTCACCTAACACGGGCTGTCTTAGAGGGCCCCTTTGGGACCCCATTTTTCTCCTAATGTGAGAATCGAACCCGGACCACATAAATGTGATACAACGCCCTTCACCAACCAACCAAAGAACTCATGATTTGGTGATAATACTTAACTCAAAACATACCTTTATTCAAACTAGTACTTAACCATTAGTACTTTGTTACTGTTACTATAGTGTCCATCCTCGTAAGGGGAGAGTAGTATTGCCCCAATGTCCCCTTGTCCGGTGGGCACCGGGTCGTTGATATTACGAACGGACACTTTATTCACGCCGGCCTTGAGAAAGGGCCGGAGTTTCTATCTATATGAATTGGAATTCCATTTTTATCAACCCGATTATCTTCCGGGGCTATGTCAGATTTTTTCTTTAGTACATAAAAATATAATTTCAACTCATTAGAATATGAATTTTGGAGAATGGCTTTGACTCCATCATGCAAAGGCCTTGGGGTTGATTTTGTGCAAATGTTAAGAGCATCTTCACTCGTACACGCTAGAGATGACTCGTTGAAATTATTCATTTACATTTGAAGAGCCCTCGCACTTACACTTCCCCACCCTTGCACGCCTCTCGCACATCAAATAATCAATGGACCAATCACAAATAGAACGTGAGGATATAGTCAACTAAATAGTGATTTGAAGGGCCATTTCTTAACACGTTAGGATTGAGAGTCAAGAGGCATTTTTGAAGGGCCCTTGGCACTTTTCATCTAATTTTGGAGTGTGAGAGACTCTGGGAGGGTAGCGGTGGAGCTGCTCTAACCCTTTGACGCGCATGTGTCCATATAATGAACGATGAACCGATTCAGATTATTCTCTTGATTACATACATGAATGGTTTTCATTCGTCCAAAGTTCTCTTGGTTCTTGTACTAGTTGACTATCATTTTTACAGTATGGATCTTGAAAATAAGATATTGTGAAAATAACAGAATTGGTTTAAATCAAGTTTCATTCTTAGTTCAAAAAGTGAGACCTTAAACATGATTTTTCAAAATAAGTAGAATCAAATAATCGAAATCATACCATCTCGCAGTGCATGTTATTCCAAATTCATTACAATAAGTTTTTTTTTTTTTTTTTTTTTTTTGGTTAATTTGGGATTTTAATTGAATTTCAAAAGAAAATCTTGAAAATTTAATTACGATTTATTAATTACAATTATGATAAATCCAACCATACAGATGTGTTCTTTACATTGACATTTACAGCTTAGCTCTATACATCAAATCCATTTTTGTTATTTATAAAACATTTTATAACGCATCTTTGAAATCAATGTTGAATCGGAAAGTTAAAGGGTTAAACCAATCACATACAAGGATTCACGCTCCAATTTGGCTTTGGCCTGTTATGTAAAGTGGCCAATGTGAATGAAGAGTCTATTGGGGCAGTGCCACCAAGTGAGCCACCATGATCAAGTTTACATGTGTAGTGTGGTTTGATCTCTATATCATTTCAGTCTACGAATGTCGTTTTTTTTAAAAGGGTGTTGTTCTTTGGTTTTGAAGGTTATTTTAAAAAAAAAAGAATTTGAACTTGTGATTTACAACATGGCATTGTTTTTGGTCGAAATAGTGCCAGATGCTCTAGAAAAAAAAATGGCTACAAAAAGGCGAAAATCCATGAAGTTTTTGCCTAAAAACTTCAATATCTTGGATGAAATCGTCACATTGTGAATGAAAACAAAAATATGGATATGTGATATCTTCTAATGTGATGTTTTCTATCCAATATGTAGATGAATGTTGAAATATGAAGCACCACTGTAACTTTTTATATTGCCACTTTGGCACTTCATGAAAATTGAAAAAATAATGCCCTGATCTACAACCCCAATTGAACTTCTAGAGGTCTACACAAATTCAAAATTGGGAGGAAACCTTTAAATAGGGGCCCCACTAAACTCCACGTTGGTAAGAGTAGTTTAGAGAACTTGAAGTTGGTTCAAATTTGATGATTAGTGTTCACTAACCCTTTAGTATCCATCATCCTATCTATTGCCAATGATGTTTTTTCTTTTCTTTTCCTCTCAAATAATGAAGACAAAAATTAAAAATTAAAATAATTTTCAACTAAACCAATCTATAGCCAATCCGTATATAGTGTGCAAAAACTGATAAGAGAATCTAATAGTAATTCAAATTATATTTTCTACCTTTGATTCTTTTTTGAGGGTGTGTCATTTTAATCGTCAATAGAATGAAGAGAAAAATTTCATAAATTCTAAACAATAGGTCAGCTATAAATTATGTTGACGTTAAAAATATAGGCTTAGAAAATGCCAATTAAAGCATTTTAAAATTACTAACAAATTATGAACACATTTATTTGTTATTTAATCAACACACGTAATTTTTTCAACAATTCTCGTAGTATAAATATGGTCACAAATGAATTATATTTTTCACAACATGATCAATTGAAATTGTCATTTTAAAACCATTAATTGTTGGTCCTTTAGGAGTCAATTAAAAAATTGGTTCCAAAAATTTGGCGTCAAGTCATTATGTAAAAGGGTTGGGATGATTTCGAGATTTGAACTAACGAGGAGTGAGGATTCGAGCCCCCTTACACGTCAAAATGACCTTGTCTTAATATGTTTAAAGAACACTTACAATCATAACATTTAGTAGCCTTTATACTCACTACATTTCCTTCATGTTCATTGCCTTTCTTTCATGAATGCTCATTGCCTTTCCTTAATGCATCATTTTGAGACTCAACTTGTCATGCTAGCTATTGATTTGGTCTTGTTGGGTGTGGAATATGCTACACTATTTACTGTGGGGCAAGGCAGAGCCACTACAAGCTAATGATTGTTATGATTGTAATCAATGAAGATGTTATCAGCTAATTATTGCCAAATTGCTATATAAAATTTGGGTTGGCTGATTGATATAAAGGATTTTTTATAAATAAGAAGAAATAATAGCCAGATTTCCTATATGGAGTCAAGATGTGTAGCCTCTTTAAACCTAGGCCTCATCTATGTGTTGCTACAATAGCATGTAGGTAGCATATGTGTATTACCTTAATATCACCTATAAATTAACGAGCAATCTCTGAATCGACCAAAAAGAAATGACTGATTTTGATGGTTCCAACAAACTTAGTTGAATCCGGAAATCCAAAATCCAAAAACACGCAATTCGCTATTTATGCACTTGGCCAAGTGCGCTCATTTTATAAACATACTAGACTTAAAAAAAAATTGGTTAAAAAGTTCTCTAAAAACATCAATGTTGTCATTCTACAATCACTTAAATTGTAAATAAATAATTATTTTAATTATTTTTTATTCTTATCTTTATCTTTTCTTTTATCTTTTCTTTCATCTTTTATTTTTTATCTTGATTTCTTTCTTGTCTTCTTTCTTGTCTCCCTCTTGTCTTTCTTTTGTCTTTCTTCTTGTCTTCCTTTTTGTCTTCCTTGTCTTTTTTTTCTTCTACTTTTTCTTCAGTTGTGGCTGCTGAACCCTAAACAATGGGAGCAAACCCAAAAAAAAAAAAAAAAAAAAAAAAAACTTTTTTTTTTCTTTTTGGGTTGACCATGGGGTGCTGTTGAACCCGAAATGGCAGCCGCCAAAAATAATAATAATAATAATAAATTAAATAAATTAAAAATTCTTCTTTTGGTTGGCTGTGGGATGCTACTGAAATCTAAATGGCGGCAGCCCAAATATATATTTTATTTTATTTTATTTTATTTGGGGTTTTTTGGAAAATTTCTATTTTTAGCCTGGGGTGCGCGGCCGCGCACCCTAAGACCCTCCCATCTCTCTTTTCCCTCTTTCCTCTCCTCATATATATAAGGGAGAGGAGAGGAGAGGGGAGGGAGAGGGAGTGCGAGAAGGAGTGCGAGAGTGAATGGGAGAGACCCTCTTCTCTCCCCTATATATATGAGGAGAGGGGAGGGAGATAGAGAGGAGATGAACATAGAGAGGGAGATAAAGATGGAGAGGGAGATGAAGATGGAAATGAGGGAGATGGGAGGGTCTTAGGGTGCGCGGCTGTGCACCCCAGCGGCTAAAAATAGATTTTAAAAAAAAAATACCTTTTTTTTTTTTTTTTTTTTGGGGCGGCCGCCATTTAGGGTTCAGCAGTACCCCATGGCCAACCATAATTTTTTTAAATTTTTTTAAATTTTTTTTTTGGGCAGCCGCCATTTAGGGTTCAGCAGCTCCCCATGGCCAACCTTAAAAATATATATATATATATATATATATATATATATATATATATATATTTTTTTTTTTTTATTTTATTTTTTTATTTTTGTTTGCTCCCATTGTTTAGGGTTCAGCAGCCACAACTGAAGAAAAAGTAGAAGAAAAAAAAGACAAGGAAGACAAAAAGGAAGACAAAAGAAAGACAAGAAGAAAGACAAGAGGGAGACAAGAAAGAAATCAAGATAAAAAAGAAAAGATAAAAGCAAAAATAAAGATAATATAAGGGATTGAAAAAAGACAATAATCGTCGCGTTCTTAAAAAAAAAGTTAAAAAAAAAAAAATTATGTGCTTGGGGACCAAGTGCATGATTATATGGCCAAGTGCGTAAATAGCGAATTGTGTGTTCAAAGTGTGGTTTATATAATTAGATTATATACCACATACGAAAGTGCAAGCAATTTGAAATTCAATGAAAGCTTCGTTATATTCATACATATAACCCTCCAAAGTTGGAACACATTATAGAGTGGATCATGCCTCAAAAGCTAAGTTTAGACCAAATCATGTCATATCAATGACTCAATTCAATGCAAATTGGAATCTCATGTAGATTGTATGGTTTGTTGAACGCTGGGTTTAATTGAGGGACAGAACTGGTGGTTGTGAAAAGGGTGTTTCGCGGTAGAGCAATGATTTTGCATGAAAGGCAAATGCACTGTAGGTAAAGCACTTGCCATTACTACGTCACTTTACTGCTTCATTATTTATATCCAATAATCACAGAATATTTTAATAATGTTAAATATAGAATTTGTTTGGAAATTTTTCATAATATTAAGAATGTTTGAAATATTCTTGGGATCTTTTTGAACGTCTTTACACATCAAAGGCATAACAATACATCCTTTTTTTACACATTTGGATTCAAAAGCTATGAATAATTGTTTTGAAATAATTTCTATCAATTTTTTTCCATATTCCTATAATTCATATTTCGAGAATTATTTTTATTCGCATTTTAATGACCACCAGAATTTACGGAATGAAAAAGAAAGAACGACAAACCCAACCTGTAACTACATATTTTGGCTGTCCTACCGTGAAAACACCCTAAATAGAGTTAACCCTCAATCCCTAAAAGCCTGAGGGGTATTGAACAAAACATAGATGTCTTCTAATACGTGTTTCTATATGTTTGACGAAGTTTGGTTTAACCCTTAAAGATCCAAAGAGCCCTTTCTGACCACTATTATACACCAATATTCCATTGTATTTGACATAATTCCACACCTCCTATGGGTTTAAGATCAAAAGTGAAGTTAAAATTCAAGTCAACATGATTTTAATGAGCTATTGGGATCTCAATTTGGAACTTTCTATTTACAACAAATGTCAAATATACGCCAACGTATATACTATCCACATCAGCCCTTTAAGGGTTAATAGAAGAAAATGTAGGGCATCATCTCTACAAATTATTTGTACGATCAAACTTCCAAAAATAACTTTAGATATTTTTTTAATGGATTTAACCCCTAAACGTTCTCACCCTTTTCAGATTTGGCAGTTTTTCAAAGATGCATTATAAAATGCAACTAAGAGGGACGTTTTCAAGTTGATGAATGAATAAAAGTTGTACATTATGCATTTTAGATTCTATCCATACCGTTAGATTTGCGATTGCTATCACCAATATTTGTGTATTAAATTTCAAACTTAAAATTTAACACTCTTTTGTAATATGATTACAAATAAGATATTGACAATCTAATAATGAAATTTGTTGTGATGGGTTGAAATGTAATACTCTGAGTCTAGTGATTTTTCGAGATTTTTTGGTTGCTTAATTTTAGTAGTTGACTTTGTCAAGAGCACTTTTAGACTAAAACCTTCGAAATTTTGGGTGGAACACTACAACATGAAATGAGGCATACAAATTTCACAAATCATCCCCTTTCTAATCGGATCACACATGCACGGAGCTAACTTCCCATAAAAGTTTCAATAAAAATCCATGCTGCAAAAAGTGCATGATGGATGAGAAAACGGATTTCAAATTTGTACATCATGCAAAATATGCATGGTTGGGTGGTTAGGGGTTAAAAGCATTAACCTTTGGAAATTTGTATTAATTATAATATTCTGTTCTAGGGTTCAAAATTTAGCATGATTGGTTAAAGTTGGTTTATCTACTGTAAACTTCAAAAAAAACAAAAGAAATGATGGAGGGAACATCATTACTTTCCCCAAATAGCAAATTTTATAACACTAGGACAATGTTGAGGTGATTCAATTTGATAAATTCTCCCGGGTGGAGTTTAACTCGGATCGACACAATTTAAATTGCATTAGAAAGTAGACTTGACGTAGTATTTAAAATATTTATTATTATTTCAAATTTTATTTTTTTGTTCTAGGAAAACCGTTAGAATCGGGCAGCGACCAAAAAATGGTCATCTGAGCGTTTAGGGGATAGATGCCTATGTGCACCAAAGTGTCTACCGGTATTTCCATATCTCATTAGTTCTTAAAGGCATGACCACTGCGGTAAATTCCAAGTCGAATGGGCCTGACTTGACGAATTCTCACAAAAAATATTTCATGAACAACCGATCATATTGGAGTTTTGTATGTTGCTACAAGTTCCATAGATGCAAGTTTTGGCCATGCTAAGCGGCAATTTTGTTCAAGTACATCCGGATTCAATATGTCAAAAGCCACCCATCAAACTCTCTATGGTTGACTCAAAGATTGCTTGTTAATATAAAAAGTGCATTTAAGGAGCACGGATTGCTCTTCAAGTCATGAAAAGTAGCCAAAATGCTAAATTGTCACTTGACAAAAAAAAAAAAATCATTGAGAGCAAGCCCAACAACACCCATTTTCCATTCACCAAACCTATCTTTAGGTGATAAAGTACGTCTTGTAGTGTGGAGTTTGATATTTGCATACCAAGTATTGTCAATATGGCAAGCCGTGGTTCTTAAATCAAGCATTTTGTCCTATTATCTGACAAAATCATGCTCTCACTTTATGAAGTTAAGTTTAATAAATTTATTCTCGGCCATTTTGATTGTCCCAAGTAGTGAGTAAAGCAGTAGTATGTAATTGGTGGATGCACTCTATTCCGGGCACGGTTAGTGGTTGATGCTAGGGAAGTTTTCACTTCTCACACATCATCTTGCATGTGAACTTGGTGCACAATGAGCAACTGCTGGGCATGCTCTGATTGTAATCCATTGCAAAGGAGCTACGGCTTCTTCCGAAAACGAATCTCAAGTGTTTACGTTGGGGAAGGCACAGCTGAGATTGGATTTACAGGAATAACTGGAGCAACCACCTTTGAATTACTCCAGTGCTGTACTACCGTACTATAGTGAGTGGACACTCCCCAGTAAAGGGCAAATAGCAGGCCGGGGCTGTGAAGCACAAGTGGGTGGTTCCAACGGAGACGTTGCAAGGTCAAACTGATGGCCCATTTACCCCAAGAAGCTCCAGCATTTGGGTTGCGTTCCTGGGATGCTGTAAGGTAAATAAGAAGCTCCAGCATTTGGGTTGCGTTTCTGGGATGCTGCAAGGTAAATACTGCAAGAAATTGTATTTTATTTTCAAAATTTCACTTGTGGCACCCAAAACGCGTTGGAGTAGCTTCTTGCATGTGTCATGTTAAAAATAAATAAAATCACATGAGCACATTGTAGCTACCAAAAACTTACTTGACGATGTAAATTTTTTGTCGCACTCGCATTGGGTGACAGGTGTGAATGGGCCGTGATGGCCCATTCACATACACCAATGTTGCCGCATGCATGCATGCGTCAGGTCACTTTGAGGGAATCTGTTGTCAACCAAGAAATATAAAATACGCGGAATTAGAAATTACTCTAACGTTTGACAGAAAGGAACGCAACGCGCAAAAAAGAAGCATGGCTTTACTTGCGGCACTGTAATGCAGTTGCATAGTGCTTGAAAAATAATTGCCGCAAGAAAAGACAAGGCTTTGAATTTCTCGGTTACACCTTCCTTCATTTCAGGAACGCAGACGTAAGTGCGGCAGAGGCTTGCCGGCTTGGTGTGAATGGTGTGAATGGGCCATGAGTAACAAGGTTGTGGGAATTGAATGGGCTGGGTCCACACAAGCTTGTCATGGCATCTACTCCCTTTGATACCCACGCTCGGAGACCCTCCTTTAAGGCCTTCAGACACATGTGAGTCACGTGAAAGTCATATGAAAAAATAAAATTGATGAGAAATGAGACCCAAAGAGTTTCATCCAATTTTGAACTTGTTCTTCACCATACAATCAACCCAAATGGGTACTATTTCAACGCAAATACACTTCATAACATTCACTAGCCAGTGTAAGGTTTGCCTTTCCATCCATCCATGAGTTGGGGTCTTCATTTCATCCATCCTTGAGCTAGCTTCATACATGATATGGATGAATTTACAACACATGGGCTCTCTACCTCCCTCCTTGTTGCTACCATGCACACATTCTAATCACTATTCCTCCACTCTCTCAATGAACAACGTCATGAATCACTAACCCCGTGCTCATGGCCCATTCACACCAACCCTTGCTACTGCACTTGCGTTCCTCATGCAAGTAAAATCATATACACTAAAATATAATTTGCGCACTGTTGAAGCTTGTCTTCTCTGAATGCAAGCACTGTTGACCACTGAATGCATGCGCTTCCATGCCGCAAATTTCCAAATGTTCTTGTTTTACGTTGCTTCACTTTCATACATGCGTTCCTTTTCCACTGCATAAATTTAAATAAAATTGATTTTGCCAGACTACTTACCACAACGCATGCACATCTTGCCGCATATGGCTGGTGTGAACCAACCATGAATCACTGGAAGATGAAGTTCAACATACAGTGACGGACAAAACTAAGTATTGATTTGAAACTTTTCCATTCAAACAACCATACCATGAGCATCAATGGGCAAAGTCCAAAAGTGAATATGCAAAAGTTGTAGTGTGCGACATATAACACATTACTACAAAAGTTTGAAAAAAAACTCAACTGTGATTTGAAAGAAAATGAATTTCAAAGTTAGCCATGTCTAAAACTCGGTTTTGTGCGCTATAATTTGGAACTACTTTAAATTTTGTCAATTTTTTCTTAGAGCTTCAAAAAAACTTTTTGTGCCTTGGCATGTTGGTATACATCATTCTAGATTATTGTACAAGAAAATTGAAGGAAGTTGATATTTATAGAATTTAAAATATTCACAATTTGACAAACATGCAAGTGATGTTGGTTCTCACGATATTTGAATAATTTTTTGGAATTGAGAGCATGGGACTGCATTGGCCATAGTATAGAGAGCATAGGTTGCAACATGAACCATTGTTACATCTTAATGCCCTTGCATTTGAAATAGTTGTTGAATAGGTCAATGCATTCAATTTATATATTAGAGTTGTATGATCAAGTTTTTTGGTCTAACTTTTTTGTACAAAGTCTAGAGTTCATGACGCACATACTCAATCAACCAATTGAACAACTTGTTTTTTTTTCGTGTTCAGTATCATCAAAAAATTGTCAATTTTATGTAAGTCAATGTAATTTCTGGCAGTTTTGAACTTTTTGATGATATTGAAAATGATATGTTATTTATTTATTTATTTATTTTTATTCATAGGATTGATTACGTGCGTCATGAACTCTAGTTTTTGTACAAAAAACCTAGATCAAAAAACTGCATCATATAGCTCTAATATATAAATTGAACCCATTGGCCTATTCAAATGCAAGGGTATTAAGATGTAACAATGGTTCATGTTGCAACCTATGCTCTCTATACTATGGCCAATGCAGTCCCATGCTCTCAATTCCAAAAAATTATTCAAATATCGTGAGAACCAACATCACTTGCATGTTTGTCAAATTGTGAATATTTTAAATTCTATAAATATCAACTTCCTTCAATTTTCTTGTACAATAATCTAGAATGATGTATACCAACATGCCAAGGCACAAAAAGTTTTTTTGAAGCTCTAAGAAAAAATTGACAAAATTTAAAGTAGTTCCAAATTATAGCGTACAAAACCGAGTTTTAGACATGGCTAACTTTGAAATTCATTTTCTTTCAAATCACAGTTGAGTTTTTTTTCAAACTTTTATAGTAATGTGTTATATGTCGCACACTACAACTTTTGCATATTCACTTTTGGACTTTGCCCATTGATGCTCATGGTATGGTTGTTTGAATGGAAAAGTTTCAAATCAATACTCAGTTTTGTCCGTCACTGTAGTATTGACACTACACCCTCAATTAAAATTACGATAAGTTAGGTTATACTATTCACTTGATGTTCAACACAACATTAAAGTAAAATAGTGTCAAGAGCCGCAAGGTATTTTGAAACTCCACACTAATTTACACACATGTAATGCTAATGTATGCACAACATCGTACAAGTAACATTGAGGAACACACGAGTTGTAATATGAAGGTGCCACTAAAAATACGTGCACCCTGTAAAATGTACACGGTGCATTCATGTCGGGGCCAATATTCAGTACATCTATTTTCGGTGCAGTTTGTATGAACTTGGTCGTGAGTATTTGGGAACACGTGTTTCTTGTGACCCCAGGAGTGAGTGGACCCGGGGATAAAGCTGAATGATCCATGTCAGGGAGCTCGTTCCCCACAGGTCAATGTCCAGGCCTCGGAATACGTGGAGCTGGAAAGGAAAGAAAGAAAAAAAGGCTCGTGATTCATAAAAAAATCATGCACCTGCGACGAATCGTCTTGGATCACAAACAAAAACCATCAAGACAAATCACACACTAACTCGGATGCCTTTCTGGCCATTATAAAGATTTCCTCACAACGACGAGTTTACCACTCCCATCTCTGTACGGTGTAGGCTTGGTTTCAAGCCTCTTTGGTCCGTGTACCGATCGAGCGCGTGCTTGACGAGCGTGACGAGCGTGACGAGCATTAGCTTAGCTTAGCTTAGCCCGTTTGTTTGCAGTCATGTTGCTGAGCCAGTTCAAGACTGGGGCCGCGGGGTCCGCGTTGCAGGCAGCCGCGCGCGATGCCGCATTGGTGAGGAACGGGGCGTTGTTCAGCAGCCGGCGATGCGTCGTGCGCGCGACGGGCGCGGCGGAGGGCGCGGGATCATGGGCGTCAGCGTCCTCCGGCATCAGCAACCTTGGCAGCAAGCTAGGCGGATTCGTGGACAAAGTGATGCATAGCGGATCCCAGCAAGGTGGCAAGGACGGCAAGGACGGCAACGACACGGTGACTTACAAGGGCAAAGCCGTAATCATGAAGAAGCTGTGGAAACTCGATCTCATCGATCGCGGCGCGGATCTGGCTGACGATACCAGTGAGCTTAGGGGGAAGAAGGTCTCGTTTCAGCTCGTCGGCGACGAAGTCGACCCCAGTATGTCTACTACTCCCCTTCTTACAGTACTCAATGCGAGTCTAATTCTGTCTCTAGTATCGACATTTGCATCGACCGAGTCTCGAAATGCCCTTTCTTGAAGGTTGCAATGGTAACCGTGTTTGGTTGGGGATGGGAATTGCAGTGACGGGCAATGCGATGCTGAGCGACGACGTGAGACTGGAGAATTGGGTGACCGTCGAGGGCTTGGCTGCTCAGGACATCACGTTCAACATCGAATTCTCTGTGCCGAGGAAGTTCGGCGTGCCGCACGCTATTCTGGTGCGCAACCAGCACCCGAATGAGTTTCTGCTCGTGTCGTTCTCGCTGGAGATTCCTGATGTGTGTGAAGCGCACTACTTGACGAACTCGTGGATTTACAACACTGGCAACAGCGAGGGCCGCATCTTCTTCCACAACAAGGTACTCCCTTTTCTGCTATCACACACTGCATTAATTGGGCCTATTTGAATCTTGTAGGAATGTGCTTCAATCGTTCTAGCATTCGATTTTGCGAACACATTTGCTGTCAGCTTCGATCGGGGGGTTCCTCAATAGGCACTTGTTTGTTTGCGGAGTCCGTGATTGACACTATTCTTTGTTGCAGGCCTACTTGCCGAGTGAGACGCCGGCAGCGTTGCGGGAGTATCGTGAGCGGGAGCTTCAGCATTTGCGCGGCGATGGCAAGGGGATGCGAAAGGAAGGCGAGCGGATCTACGACTACGATACGTACAGTGATTTGGGCAAGTCGGAGGAGGACAAGAACCTTGAGCGCCCCAACTTGGGCGGCAGTGAGGAGTACCCGTACCCACGCCGCTGCCGCACCGGACGACCCCTCGTCAAAGGTAAATATCAATAATGCTGAGAGAAAGCAATGTCTGGCGACGAGATGAATCGAGCTTAGGGTTCCATTGAATAACAATGTACATGTCTGTGTGTTACAGGCACCAACTACGAGGTGAGGAAGGGACTGTCGACGTTTTACATTCCTCGCGACGAGGAATTTGAGCGTGTGAAGATGTCCGACTTCAAAGCGGACGGTGTGCGCTCCAAGGGCCATGCGGCAACCTCAAAACTGAAGTCGATGGTGACGAGGAAGACGGATTTCGAAAGCATCGACGCAATCAGGAAGCTGTTCGCTCCCAAGGGCAAGGATCTGGGCGGCTTGAACCACGTGTTGCCCACCAAGGCAGACGTGGACAAGAAAGAGCAGTCCCCGCTTGTGTTCTTGGAGGAGTTGATGAACCCCGACGGCGAGAAGAACACCCCTCTCCAGTACCCCCTTCCTATGATCTTGCACAGTGCGTAGCCCTCGCCACATCATACTACTCTTCCAATTTTGAACTTGAACTTGTTGCTTACGCTTTATTTATTACTTCGGGAACTGACTACCATGGGTTGTTGTTTGCACCTGCAGCTGACCCGAATGCGTGGCAGACCAATGCGCAATTTGCTCGCGAGTTTTTGGCCGGGCTTAACCCTGTCGTGATCTCGCTTGTGACGGTAACTACCTAGCCTTCCCATTTTGCATTGGACTTTGCAAAGTGATTTGGCAAGGGTCTGAGTGTTCAAATCACTTCACTGAATTTGTCATATCTTAGAGCCAAGTTCCATGGGTTTGAAAAGTTGCCCATGGAAGTAGGCAAAAGGTGGGGAAAAGTGGCACTTGGGTTTGTCTCATACCGGGAAAATTTGATTGTGTGAGGTGGACCATGAACAAATTTGATTGGTTAAAGAGAAGTTGCCATGAGGTTTTAGGCTTGAGAATCCTCCATACTTCATGACAACTCCTCCACCACTTTATTCTCAGAAGCTCACTTGAAATGTGGAATTTGATCGATCCCCTAAGTTGAAATGTGAAACTTGGTCCTTTGAAGTCCCTAAAAACTTGTCTTTTAGTGAGATACTTCAGCCATGGAACTTGGCTCTTACAGTATGTGGCAATGCAATAATGTCTGGGGGTTTCGTGATATCTGCAGGACTTTCCTCTTAAGAGTGGGCTGGAGCCGAAGGTGTACGGGGATCCCACATCGGCCATCACCGAGAAGCACATCGAAGGGCAGTTGGACGGGCTGACTGCGGACCAGGCGGTGGACCAGAAGAAGCTGTTCGTGGCGGACTACCATGACGCGTACCTGCCGTTTGTGGAGAGGATCAACGCGCTCAAGGACTCCAAGACGTACGCCACTCGCGCGCTGCTGTTTTTGCAGCCTGACGAGACGCTCAAGGTGCTGGCGCTGGAGTTGGTGTTGCCCCCCACCACGGCCGGCGGCAAGAAGAAATCCACGGTCGTCCTCCCCCCTAAAGACACCTCCAAGATCGACTGGTACTGGGAGTGCGCCAAGGCTCACGTCTTGAACAATGACATCGTCGCCCATCAAGTCTTCAGCCACTTGTGAGTGCCAAACCCTCACTGCCATGGTCTCTAGTCCATTCTTATCAGAGGCAAGTTTCATGGGTTTGAAATGTTGCCCATGTAAGTAGGCAATAGGAGGGGAAAAGTGGAATTTGAGTTTGTCTTATACCCGGCCATGAGTACGCACATTCCATGGACTTGCTTGAGGTGAAACATGAACAAATTTGATTGGGTGAGGTGAAAATTGAACCAAATTTGATTGGTTGAGGTGAAACATGAACCAAGTAGATTGGTTATGGAGAAGTTGCCATGAAGTCTTGGGTTTGAGAACCCTCCATACTTCATGACAACTTCTTCACCACTTTTTTTTCTCAGAAGCGCACTTGAAATGTGGAACTTGATTGATCTAAGTCCCTAAAAACTTGTCTTTTAGTGAGATACTTCACCCATGGAACTTAGCCTTGCAGGACTATGATTTCGACATGCAGTAGTATCCTTAAAACTTGATCATTCAATGTAATGGTTAGTAATGAATTATAGCTTTTTTTGTTTGGTGGTTCAATCAATGATCTGAATTTTATGATGATTGCTTTAAGGGTAACGCTTACAGTGAGTCCAAACTGTCTGTCTTTGATGTGCTTGTGTTGCAGCTCGAAGTGCCATGCCGTGACGGAGGCGCACATTATCGCGACAGCTCGTCAGCTGAGCAAGCTGCACCCGATCAATCATCTGATGACGCCGCATTTCAAGTCCACTCTGGAAATCAACCGTGGAGCCCGTGCGCGTCTGATTGCTGCCGGCGGTGTGATTGAGCAATCGTTCACCCCCCGCGACTACTCCATGCGCATGGCTGCCGCCAACTACAGGGACGCTTGGAGGTGGGACACCCAAGCTTTGCCCACCGACCTCATCAACAGGTAACCCCACTCCCCACATCCATCAACCTGTCTTTTCCAATTCCCCTGACTAATCTGTCAATGCCATTCTTTTTACCCCATTCTTTTTCTGATCGCATTAAAGGACCAACCATACCCCATGGGCTTAGTTTTGAGAGAATAATTAGGAAATTTTTAGATTTTGTGGACCAAAACAAGAAAGGATTGGTGCTTTGGAAAGCCATTGAAGAAGTGAGTCTTGTTGCTTTGATTGTTCCAGAGGCATGGCCGTGGAGGACACGGATCACAAGCACGGCATCCGGCTGTTGATCAATGACTACCCGTACGCAGCGGACGGGCTGGAGATGTGGTTTGCGATCAAGGAATGGAACAGGGAGTATGTGGACATTTATTATGCCGACGACGCGGCGGTGGCGAATGATGTGGAGCTGCAGAACTGGTGGACGGAGATTCGCAACGAGGGGCACGGGGACAAGAAGGACGAGTCCTGGTGGCCGGTGCTGAACTCCAAGGCCAACCTGGTGGATGTGGTGACCACCATGCAGTGGATCCCGTCGTGCCAGCACGCAGCCGTGAACTTCGGGCAGTATGCATACGCCGGGTTCATGCCGCACCACCCCACGATGACGCGGCGTTTGTTGCCTGACCAGGGCACCAAGGAAATGGATGACCTCCACAAGAATGGAGAGAAATTCTACTTGTCATTGATCTCGGACGTCAACTCCGCCATCACCACCATGTCTGTGTATGAGGTTCTGTCGAGTCACTCGCCCAACGAGATTTACATCGGTGACCGCCAAATCAACTGGGCCGAATGCGACAAGGTATGTCCTCCATCCTCTCGATCCATATTGATCATATTGTGGAAATCATAACTCAGTTGGGTCAATTTTACATCGCTAGAATCAGTGCAGAACGTTGCGTGTGTTGGTTGATGAGTAACTAAAATAATTGGAGAAACGAAACTCAGTCCTGAAAAATATGGCTCGTAAAGGATGAACTCATGATTCTAAAAAGACATAATCGATTGATTGTGTTGTGGAAATTACAACTCAGGTGGGTTCGATTTTACATGACTAGAATCAGTGCACAATATTGTGTGTGCTGCTCAATGAACAAAGACAATTGGACCACAATCGATAGACCACAAATGTAAAACGAGATTCTAAAACGTGGCAAGTGCTACCTGAAGATTCTAAAACGACCAAGGATTCATCATTCTAATACGACCAATTCGATCAGAATGGAATTCAGTCGGGTCCAAATTTTACATAACTGAAATCAGTGTTGAACATTGCACGTGCTAACCCCTGAAAAAAAAGAACTGAACGAAATTGGTTAAAAGATAAGGTTCTAAAACGATCAGGTTCTAAAGGATTCATGATTCTAGAACAATCACTTCGATTGATCATATTGAGAAGAAAAGAATACAAATGGGGTTAAATATTACGTCACTAGAATATGTCAGTGTACTACGTTGCATTTGCTAGTCGGTGAAAGAAGAATATTGAACAAACATAAGTCCTGCTCAAAACTGCTTAAAAAACAAGGTTGTAAACGATCATTCTAAACGACCACTTCGACTGATCATATTGAGAGGAATCGAATACAAATGGGGCCAAATTTTACATCACTCGAATCAGTGTTGAACATTGCATCTGTTGGGAAATTAATAAAGAATATTGAACAAAAGGCTATTCTCTTATGACCTACTCATATGTGGTCATATGACCATTCTCATATGACCATTCTCATATGACCATTCTCATGTGGTCTCTTTACTATTGTTTTCGTTTGTATGTACATCATAACCATGATAATGGTGTTGTGATTTTTCAGGTGAATGCGGCATTCAAGCGATTCTCAGCGAAGTTGGAGGACATTGACGCTCTGATCCAGCAACGCAACGAGGACAAGAACCTGAAGAACCGGTTGGGAGCTGCGCAGGTGGCGTACAATCTGCTGCGGCCGTCTTCCAAGCAAGGAGTGACAGCCATGGGTGTCCCCAACAGTATCACCATTTAGGACTCTTGACTTGACATGAATTCAACCCTTTTGTTATGAAAGGCAACGGCACCCGGGAGTTGATTGCTGTCGATGTAGTTTTGTATAAAGTCGACACTACTTACAGTGACTCTCCTTCAACTGATGGGGAGAGGAGTTTTTTTGTGTACTAGATCTTTGTATTAATCTATGATTTCCTGCTGTGAAATCCTCACTGCAGAGATTCTTTCATATTTCTTTTGTTGCCAATGCCATTTCTGTTTCTTGTTGGTTGAATTAATACTTGGTGTTTTGGTATGACTAAGCATCTGAGCATGTTTCTTGTTTCAATAGTACCGCACGTGGAGGGTAGGGTCGATAGAAAATTTACTTCTAAAATAAATACCGAATTTTGGGAAATTGTTTTTTCATGGTGAAAAAAGAGCAATGGAGAATATTCTCGAATATTCGATTTTCCAAACCTTGTTTTGCCCTGTACCTTTAGTAGTGAAGTGGTGTTTTTGGATATCCCCACAGTGCACTAATAAGCATTGCTCTCAGTAAACTTTAAGTACATCTGGCATAGACTGAGGACATTCTTATGAACTTGTACTGTACATTACCTGAATATTAGGCCTAGTGACAGTCAATAATGCATCTATGTTCTGTACTTTGATATCTTGTTCATATGTTATTATGGGTGCACTGACCTTAGAGCATGTCTACCCTACCCCTGAATTCTTGAGATTCTTTGTGAAAAGTGGATGAAATTCAACATGCATATTCAGGGAGGGTGAGAGAGCTATTGAATATGAGCATAATTGAATACATTTTGCTATACGTTACCTTAGATTCATGAACAATAATGATTACCCACGTATAGTGATTGTGATTGGTTTACTAACTATATAGAGACATATAGTGGTTTAACCCCTAAACGTCCCAGCGTCCAGTTTCAGGACGATGAACAGATTCCAACTCACACTACACTCACATTACTTCATGGATGAAACTCATTCAATTTTTTGAAAATACTTTATGAAGTTATTGTCCTATCTAACGATTGGATTTGGTGTTACTAGCGTACATATTGTTTTTAGATTACAAATGTGGAAGTATGTCAAGCAGTTGACCAAGCCAAAATTGCATTGACTTTAGTTCAAAAGTGAGCTTGCTAAAATGAGGTCATAAATTGAAGTAACACAAAATTTTCAAAAAATCACCATTTCAAGAGTATCTCATTTCAAATCCATTCCAACAAATTTCACTCAAAAAATATCAATATTTTGTTTGTAATCAAATTTAGAAGGAAATTATAATTATAACTTTGAAATTTTATAATAAAATATCAGTGATGGCGTTGGTGAATCTAACCGTACGAATGGAACCTAAAATTCAATATCTACAACCTTCATTTGTATAACAATTCCAAAATATTCTTCTAAATAGCATTTTATTATGATCTTTCTCAAACTGTCAATTATGGGGATACCTTGGGACGTTTAGGGGTTAAGGGTGTGCAAACAATAGCTTGTGACACCAAATTTTGAATGTGATGATAATGGACAAGGGGTGAATTATCCCTTAAGGGCGCAAGGAGCCCCGTGGGGCCATGTTTGATCGTTTTTTAGTCAAACGCTGATTTTCACCTAGTTCCTAATTTCAAATGAAATTGTCCTCAACTAGGAATGTGTGGGAGTTGTCTTCTACTTTTTTAGTCCAATTTACGGTTCTTCAAAATTGTTAAAATTGCGTTTTTTTATAGCACTTTAAAGCTCACAGCCCTAAAATTCCAATATACACTGCAGAAAATGTTTTTCAATCGAATTTCTTTTTATGTAAGCTTGAGAAGCATGTAGCCTTCACCTTGTTGTTCATCACTATTATTTACATTTTTTCTAAAAAAGATTATACTATTTTAGGCATTTTTGTAATGACTATGGCTATCACAAGAGAAAAACTTTGAAAAATCTTATAAAACTCATTTTCATTTAAATAATTATGAAAAAAATCAGTGTAAATCGGTTTAAGGATAAATTATATGAGAAAAATACCAAAAAAGTATAATACATTTTAAAATGTGGCAAATTGATGAGGTTTGACCGGATAAATGTAGTGTGGACGCTTAAGGGAGAAGGGTGCAAATGCTCTTACTATTTAGAATATAAATGTGTACCTAGAGACTAGGAGCTGACTTGGTATAGACATTGTTTCTTCATCATTGATTTCCTTTGAAGTAACATAAAACACTCTTAGAAAATTTAGAATAGGTTTCACTCATTATTAAGGTTCGGGATTTCTCGGGTGAAGTTTGTCATAATTCAGTCTCAAGGGAATTTAGCATAATTATCCATATTCATCCATTCATTCATACTGGAAAGAAATTTTTTGAGGCAATCATTTCAACCTCGGACTCTCTCGGTGGAAAGGCCATGAGCTTTGCCCTTTACACCGAGAAAGCCCTCGTTGAAATGAATTGCCCTATAAGGTGGATGACCTAATAACATCTCCAACGGGTGTTCATTAAAAGCTGCTAATTCTATACCAGTACTAGATTTGCGTGCAAAGCTTAAAGTGTTGATTTATGGGCTATCCACTATACATAGCAACAAATGACTTAACCCTTAAGTGTGCAGGTGGACCATAGTGGTCCATGGTTTAGCTCATATTGTAAAAAACTTGTGGCTAATGGCTGAATTGAACTCGATGTTGAACATCAAAGTTCTGTGCATTGTAATGTAGAGAATTGTGGACTTTTAAAAAAAAAAAATGGAATATTTTTGTAGATTTTGTGGCCTGATGAATGGTTGTTTATACGTATTTGTATAAATACCAGTGTAGATATTCCTCTAGAATGCATGTACTCTGTGGATGGCAGTTGTACTAAATCATCTCACAAAATTCTACCAAAATTCCCACATCTCATTGTTCCATACGCATGTGTGGCGAAAAAATTTCAGGTTCAAAAAGTCATTTTTGGGGCATTAGAGTTAACCGAAAAGAAGGCCATGGAACATGCCTTTTCAACCTTCTTTCAAACACTCTTTTGAGCTCCCTTGAGCTATGTTTGGGTTGAATAGTGTCGTGTCATAACTTGTCCCCTTGTGGGCCATGGGCTTGGAGCTTTGGTAGGAGGTGTGGAAGTCATTGCGAGGTGTGGAGAATAATGACAGTGGCTTGTTTTAGATTGTCTCCCAACTCACCTTGAACTAGTTTTCAGTCTATTTATATTTCAATATGAGTTCAAGAGGAGTTCAAGAGGAATTTGCTAAAACTTTCCTCTTTGAGCTGACTTTTCGGTTAACTCTATTAACTTATTGGCATTACCAAAAAGACCTCCTTGTATTCACTTCCTTCAAACGTATATCTGCGCATTTAAGGGTTAACCATATCTGGAGAGATAGAGGCAGAGATCAATAATTCAAGTACGTACAAGTGTGCCGGCTACTGACAGGCAGGTGAGGGTATTGAGACTCCGTCATCAGTTCAGGTTCCTGCCAAATTAAATAAATTCTGTAGTAATTTACTGTACCCCCATACAGAGAACCTGAATGCTGTTGTGCTCAAAGTACATTCTGACAAGACCAGAATGGGGGGTGGGTGGTTATGTCATTCCTCCCTTCTTACACAATGTTATGACATCAATGGGTCAAGTAACAAATGCCAAGATGAAGAATTTCTTGAATGCTCACTGGTCAGTAAGTTATTCAAGTTCAGGGCATTTTTTTTCGGCGAAATATCCCCAAATTGCACAAGAAAAAAACAATCTGGCTAAAAATTGGCCAAAAACCATGAAGGTTTTCGCCAGAATATTTCAAATTAAAAAAAAATCTTGGATGAAATCATCAAATTGTGAATGAAAATAATACAAATTTATATGTGATATTTTCTAATGTGATATTTTCTATCCAATATGTGAATGAATGTTGAAATATGAAGCACCACTATAATATTTTATATTGCCGCTTTGGCACTTCATGAAAAATGAAAAAAAATGCCCTGTTCAAGTTCATTGCCAGTCATCTTCAATGGCTTCCTTTGTACTAGTGCAATGAGTGGTGCAATCCAGTGATTTTTTTTCAATCTTCCCAGGCAGCCAACTTCTGTGACGATACTTGGTGTTACCATGATGATACCTAGGTAATACCTAGGCAAAATTTGGCTACTCACCTAAATTTTTACTAAGTATTTCGCTATTTTTCTTTTCCTATTTTCAAAAATCCTCCATTAAAATAAACACTGTATTTCAAGTGTAGCAATTTGGCTATTTTTAGCTGAAAACCACTAGTGCAATCATATGGTAGTCCAATGACTTCAACATATTGTATTGAAAATATCCGAATTAGGACTAAGGTGGAAGTACCTATTATCATCCATTTAATCCTTACAACTAAATGGCAACTTAGCTCCGACCTAGGGCTTGGTTTCTTAGAGTTTTCAAACCACTTTGATCATGAATTGCTAATAATGAAGAAATGTTCTAACATTTTTTTTTTCAATCATCATCCATGACAAGAATAATATGTACCTACACTTAAAAAATGTAAATTAATTTTACATTTTCAGATTAAAATTCAAAAAGACTCCTTTCTTGCTAAATGAGGATAGGACGTATAAAGGTTAAGCAATCTAAACATTGTGGAGGACATACCAAGTAAGTCACAAATTTTGAAATGAAAGACAAATCTTAGTGGAGTTGAATCCAAGTGAAATCATTTTTTTTTAATTTTATAAAATTTGTAATTTCTATTTGTTGGGAGACATGCTAGAAATATATTTTAACGTTATTTCCTGCATAAATGAGAACGTGGTCTACTTTTAAGGAATTACTCCGTCTGTTCTAAACCCTGTAATGCGCAGGTGATCAATTGTGGTCACCTATTCTATAAATTGTTGAATAATGCAAGATCTTTTCAAAATCACTCTTAACCGTTTAACGTCCCAATTCAACACTGTTTTCAAAGAAGTGTTATAAAATGTTTGATGGAAACCAAAAATGGAGTTGATGTACAAAGATAATCTGTAAATGCCAATGTGAAGATCACATCTGTGCAGTTAGATGTATCATATTTTCTATTAATAATTTTAAAATGATTTTGCAAGGTTCTCTCTTGAAATTCAATTAAAAATCCCGAATTAACACAAAAAAATTGAAAAAAATTGGAAAGAAATCGGAATAACATGCACTATGCAATGGTATGGTTTCCATTATTTGATTCTACTTATTTTGGAAAATCATGTCTAAGGTCTCACTTTTTGAACTAAGAATGAAACTTGACATAAACCAATTGTGTTATTTTTTCAAAAATCATGATAACCTATTTTGAAGATCCACACCGTACAAAGGATAGTCAACTTACACAAGAACCCAAAAAAAAAATTGGTGGATGAAAACTGTCCAATTTGAATGGAAATCAAACAGCTTTAATCTGTTCATCGTCCAATATATGGACGCTGGCGCGCTAAAGGGTTAATGTACAAGAGGGCCAATGAAAAGAATTCCTTCAAGAAATTGTTGCAAAAGAGAATCTTAATTTAGACCACCATAGGTCCTATAAATAAGCATTTGTACATTGTAGTATGTTAAAATTGGAATAACATGCACTACACAATTTTTAATAATTGGAATAACATGCACACGACTGGAAAAGAA
Organism: Pohlia nutans; assembly: GCA_022496805.1. Taxonomy (NCBI): domain Eukaryota; kingdom Viridiplantae; phylum Streptophyta; class Bryopsida; order Bryales; family Mniaceae; genus Pohlia; species Pohlia nutans. The sequence continues at coordinate 26,659,846 of CM040085.1, read as the reverse complement.
TCAGCTTAAGAAAAAAACAATTGCAAGCTTGTGTTTTGAAGGCACAAACCAAAAATTATTGAGTACAAGTTTAATTGCTATTATTAAAGTATACAATATCTACATGATTCTCTTGTTGGAATTAGTAGTTTAGATACCGTGTGCAAAAGTTATGAGGGGTCAAAGTTTGTGCTAGGATACAACAAAATTATTATTTCTTTGTTGTTCACAAAAACATATGACTACAATTGACAAAAAAAATTGATTACAAAACAACTATTGTTTCAAAATAATTTCATGCCCTTGAACATGATGGTGGAATTGGTTTTTTAAAATTATTACAATTATTAAAATTTTATTATTACAGTCTAAAACATTTAAGAATTATTACAATCTAATTACAATTTAAGAGTACTTATTTTTCAAAATTTGGATAGGTGCCACCATTGTTTATATAGTAGCGTAAACTTTGCAAAAATTTTGGGCTATTGGGGTATCAAATTTGCAAGAAAAGATGTGAGCACTAATATTTCTTACATGTTCAAAGAATCCAATTTTAAGAAATTCATCACCAACATAAAGTTCTTCAACCCATGTACTGCTCACTTCCGAATTTGGCCCATATGCTATCAAGGAATAGCTCCAACATTGGAAATAAGGGAATCTGTTAGAGATCTTAAACTTAAGAGTGGATAAGTAAGGTTTAGGTGAGCATAGTTATTTTGTTTTTATAATATTATAAGGCATGTCATGCACAATACCACGTGAGGGAAAAGGTGTGATCTCCAAAGGGCTTAACAACCTTATGAATACTTTTTGATTACTTATTGCATACAACAATTAAAAAAAAAAAAAAAAAAATGTTTTCCATAAGTGAAATTGACTGAAATTGCATAACAATACAATGTTTAATGGTGAAAATCTTAACCCCTAAACGTCCTCACCTATGTCCAGTTTGGACAGTTTTGCAAAGATGTATTATAAAATGCAACTAACATGAATATTTGGAATTTGATGTATGAATAAAAGTTATATGTTTTGAATTTTAGATTCTATCCACACGGTTAGATCTATGATTGCTAATACTAACATTTTTCTATAAATTTTGAAACATAAAATAAAAAATTATTTTGTAATTCGATTACAAATAAGATATTGATAGTCTGTGGATGAAATTTGTTGTGATGGGTTATAATGTAGTACTCTAGGTGTAGTGATTTTTGGAGATTTTTTGGATGCTTGATTTTATGAGTTTATTTTTTCAAGAACACTTTTAACAAGCGAATTCGCTACCTATGCACTTAGCCAAGTGCGTTCATTTCATGAGCAAATCTTGCTTAAAATTTTTTGTGTAAAAAGTTCTCTAAAAAACAACGATTTTGTCGTTCTACAATTACTTTCATTATAAACAAACAATTATTTATTTTATTTTATATTCTTATCTTGTTTCATTTATCTTATTTCTTTCTTGTCTTCAATTTCTTTTCCTTCTTGTCTTCCTTCTTATCTTCTTCTTTTTCTTCTATTTTTTTCATTCCTCTTGTGGCAGCTGCAAACCCTTTGCCGGCACCAAGGAAAAAAAAACGAAAGAATTTTTATTTTTATTTTTATTTTTATTTATTTTCATTTTTTAAATTTTTATTCTTTTTTGGTGCTGGCGAAGGGATTGCGGCTGCCACAAGAGGAATGAAAAAAATAGAAGAAAAAAAAGAAGACAAGAAGGAAGACAAGAAGGAAAAGAAAATGAAGACAAGAAAGAAATAAGATAAATGAAACAAGATAAAGAAAAGATAAAGATAAGAATAAAAAATAAATTGAATAATTGTTTGTTTACAATGAAAGTAATTGTAGAACGACAAAAATGGTTGTTTTTTAGACAATTTTTTAGACGATTTTTTTAATGCTTCCGGGGGCCAAGTGCATGATTATATGGCCAAGTGCGTAAATATCGAATTGCGTGTATTTTAGACTAAAATATTCAAAATTTTGGGTGAAACAATGCAACACAAAATGAGGCATAATTTTTCACAAATTGTTTCCTTTTCGATTGGATCACACATTCATGAAGCTAACTTCCCATAAAAAATTCAGTAAAAAAATCACACTACAAAAAGTACATGATGGATGAGAAACTACAGATGAAATCTGTACATCATGCAAAATATACATGGTTGGGCAGTTAGGGGTTAAACAATCTATTTTCTATAGTGAAAAAGGAAATATCCAAAGAATCTCAAAGAATATTCATATCTTTTGGGCAAAATAATTAAATATTCGGCATGAGCTGTCCATCATGATAGTCGGGTATGGTACTAATATTCATTTTCAAAGGTTTTCTATGTTCACATGTATGCTTAAATTCATGTTCATATGTTCCATGTTCATATGTATGGTCATATCTTAACCCTTAAATGTCAACCCCATCCCCCCGGGGTTGGTTTTTTAGTTTTCAATCCACTTTGACCATGAATTGTTAATAATGGAGAAACGTTTTTATGATTTTTTTTTTCAAGCATCATTCATGACAAAAATAATATGTACCTACATTTAAAAAAGTAAATTACTTCTATATTTAAAGGTGAAAACTAAACAAAATCCTTTTTTCTAAATGAGGATTGACGTTTAACCCCTAAACGTACCAGGGTGTCTTTGGAATTGACAATTTGAGAAAAAGTATTATAAAGTACTATTTAGAAGAATATCTTGGAATTGGTATACAAATGAAAGATCTAGATTTTGAATTTTAGATTCCATCCGTACGGTTTGATTCACTAATACTATCACCAATAATTAATTATAAAATTTGAAAGTTAAAATTAAAAATTCCTTCTAAATTCGATTACAAACAAAATTTTAATTTTTTTTGAGTAAAATTTGTTGGAATGAATTTGAAATGAGATACTCTTAAATGTGGTGATTCTTTGAAATTTTTGTGTTTCTTCAATCTATGACCTCATTTTTGCAAGGCCACTTTTGAACTACGGTCAATGCAATTTTGGCATGGTCAACGACTTAACATACTTCTACATTTATAATTTTAGAAAAATATGTAATCAAGTATGACTAAATCCAACCGTTAGATAGGACAACAACTTGGTGAAGAATCTCCAAAAATTGGATGACTTTCATGCAAGCATTGATGAGAACGTGAGAAGGGTTTGAATCAGTTAGTCGTCCACTTTCTAGACGCTCTGACGTCTAGGGGTTAAGGGTTAAGTACATAGCGCTTCATAGAAAATCCAAAAGAATGTTATATTTGTAAACAAGAACGAAGCTCAAAAAAAATGAAATATATAGAATGTCAACCGCTCTTAGTAAATAAGCTTTGTCTACCAAAGAATTTGAATTCCCTGAACGATTACATGGTCACAGTGCCCGCAGAAGAGTGAAGAGCTTGAAGAAGTCATCTTCCACAGAATAACACATTGATGGAAACTCCAAACCCTAGTTGAGTATTGTGAAAACCACGGCCTTCAGTGAGAACAGACCCTGAACTCAAAATCCTAGTTGAATATTGTGAAATCACGGCCTTCACGATTTGGATTGAAGCGATTTGAGTTGAACGTCGATTCGTTGTCTGTTGTCCCAAAAGCGCTGTCTGTTGTCGACAGTGCTGTACATGTGAACTGCTGTGCATGTTTGTACCAACCGGAAACCCTAATTGACAGAGGTGGAGATGGACAGAGGTGGAGATGTAATTGAGATGGAGGTGGAGGTGGAATTACCTTGCACACGCCAATGGTGGAGATGGATTTAATCAAACAGCAGACAGTGGAGGTAAACTTAGCCCAATCCAACCCATGTTGGGAGTTCGGGCCAAGGAAAACCTCGTCCCGATTCCTTCAAGCCGGCCTAAAGGTTTGATGTCAAATTTGTGCCACTTAGGACGCTACATAAGATGAGTGAATGTTCCAGCGTGATCCTAGTATAAAATCCTTGGGCTGGATTTGGAAGAATAGAATGATCCTATTGGTGAAAATTTGGAGAGTTCAGACCGGCCCTCAATTTGGCCCTAAATATAAACTGGGAAGTATAATCATGTAAGTATTGTAGGTGTATATCGAGGCTCAACTACCACAACCTGCTCGTTCATTACCTCCCTATGTACAATAACATTTTGAATGAAAAGACACAAGGGAATTCGGGAAAGGTTGACTCTGTCTTGAGACTTGAACAATTCATAGATAAACATCATAAGGTAACTAGAGGAATCACAATATTTCTTTACTTATTTAAATATTGACATAAATGAAAAAATATTTTCATTGAAGATAAGAAGAGACAAATTGTAGAGGAAAGCACTTTTATGTGTGTATTTCCAAGTGCGCAAACATAACATTAGTAGCTCTACCTTTCCTTCATGCACTTTGCTCATCACCTTGGAGCTCCACATGTCCAATTAGCTACCGATGAAGTCATGTTGAGTATGGAATATGCTGCACAATCTATTGTGGGGCAAGGTAGAGTCACTACATGCTACTCACTGCATGGTACAGAATGTTATGAAGGTTCCTAAACTTGCCCTACTTTAATATTTTGTACTTGAATAGGCCCCCTACTCCCAATGGCAAAGCATTTCCAGTGATACATAGAGAAAGTACACACGTAGAAAAGATCACCTCCTCAAACTCAAACTAAATTGAAGTACACAACAGCAAGAGCGTATAGTAGATCACAGCAAAGTGTGAAAGCAGCATCAATCGACACTTGATGGTTTCTCGCTCTTCTCCATCTTCTTAGGGCTTTTGTTCTTCTCCTTCTCACGGCTTTTTCTGAGAGTGAGTTGTTTGGTGAAGGCCTTGGCAGCGGCGACGGTCTCTGGCTTGGGAGGGACAGGGATATCATCCACAGCTCGATCAGGCTGGTAATACCTGTTCTCTGCAATAGAATGTTGTAAGCCCTTGTGCTTGGGTTGCCACCAGGCCTCCGGCACATACTTATCATCCTTCAAGAATCCAGTGTACTTGTTCACGAGAATAGGATCCCGAGATGGGGGCTTGTCGTAGCGGCCATAGCCATCAACTACGTGCAGATACACCTCAAGGCTGTGGTGTAAAGCGAGGGCGTTGAAATCATCAAAGAGGGCTTGAAAGGACCACCCTGAAGCCTTGTCATGGTTCAAATGCTTCGATTCCTCGTCATTGACGTTCAGCAGCACGCCGACGTGTGTGTAAGCCGAGTCCATTATATTCTCCAGAATGTGCCATCCAGGTACATGCGGGACCACGTCCTTCTCATTCACTACACGAAGAACCTTGACTCCAAGCTCCGCTAGACGCTCTTTGAAGGCCGGGTTGCCAACGCGAGGACCAGCAAAGGAAAACACCGTAATAGGAATTTGGGTCACCGACTGCTTACCTCCCACCTCAGATTCTACTTCGTTCAAGTCGGACTCTGCTAAATCGTACGCGCTGAGAATGGCAAGAGCTGAACCCAGGCTGTGCCCGCAGACGGTGATGCTCAGCTCGTACTTGGGGTCGTACTTGGGGTCTTGGTATTGGTCGATCAAATCCTTGATTTCCTTCACCAAGTAGCTTTGGGCACTGACCTTGTTGAACCTGGAATCCTCTTTCGCGGCAGTGTAAAGACTCAGAAACCCTTCCTCCACTTCGATGTGTGTTGACTTTCCATGCTTGCTTTCATCCGTTAGGCCACAAGGAATGAGGTTGAACTTGAGATTGGCTGCCCACTCTAAACCCGTGACAGTGCCCCTCCAAGCAACCAGGATATCTCGCCGTCCTAATCTCTTCACCTCTGTCTCATCCGTGCACACCGCCACATAGCCTATCCAATTCGACTTGGAACTCCAGGCATCCTCACGCTCCGATTTCCTTAGTAGGTAAGGAACCTCCACATCTGCTGTAGCATATACAGTATGTACCTAATTAATTGGATTCACACAACGATATAAATGGCAGCTCAGCTGGTGGCACAAAAGGTTCAAACGTGTGCACAAAAAAGCTGGTTCAAGAATTTGCAGGAAAAAGCTGGCTCAAGAAGAGATTGCACAATAATAAAGCTGGTTCAAGAGATTGCACGAATAAAGCTGGTCACAAAGAGAGTGCAAAGTGAGGCAGACGTACATGGTCACGGTGTACCCAGTGTTGTGAAGGTCAACTTCTTTGAACAAATTGTCCTTGGAGTATCGACAGCTGCCGCAATATTGCGAGTATTGGTCGAAATCGAAGGCGTCATAGGCCGCCTGTGCGAACTGGCCATAGCGAATAAGCTCCAATCTCAAACACTCGTCCAGGGGATCCAGAAGGCCCTCCCAGTCGTTGGCGCCTTGAATCTCTCGCCATCGCTTGCCGATGTCGACGCAGTTGGGATGCTGAAATGTTCGATTGTGTGTTCCCTGGAGACCCAGTGGGGTAGGAACACTGGGCGAAGTCACTGCTGGAACGGCGTGAGCAGGAAGACTCAAATTCTGCGGAGCTGCTGGTGGAAGAGCGTGAGCAGGAATACTCAAACTCTCCGTTGGTCTAGGTGGTGCCATTTTGGTCGCAGCTCTAAGAGAATGCCCAGCAGTTCTTAAGAAAATCCTAAGCCCAACGCCATTTGAGTTTGAAAATCAAGAGTCCGTTTTGTTCAAGAGTTCAATTTCTATGGGCTAGCTCTTGGGTTGACTGGTAGGTTAGAGTTTGTAAATCCCCTCCTATTGATGCCCTGGCAGTTATCACCTGGCAGTATGACACCCCTCCTATATAGGTCATGCTTTACAGTACTGTACGTGTTGTCCCGGTCTACCTACTAACAGTGGGATTTTATTATAAGATATTTTTGCATGTATTTTTGAAGAAATAAAAATTTGTTTATTGCAAACTTGAAGACAACGGCTTCGATTGGACGGATGGCAATGACCTAAGCCTGATGCAATAAAAGAATAAAAGTAAGGAGCAAAAACCAGAATAATAACAAGATGCCACATAAGGTTCTTTAGCCCTGAGCTGTGCCCTGAGGATGGAGATTGGAAGTCCACAGTAGCCCCGCCTCAAGAATCACATGTTTTAGATTTTTTATCTTTCATGCAGTGAGATAAAAGGGTGAACCCTGGCAAGGGTTAAAGAACCTTATGCAGCCTGTCCGTCTGAAGCAAAGTACCGGTACTCGCCGAGTCACCGCGAACCTCTAAACACGTTGTCGCCTGACTTGTTCCGCCCGTGCTTCCAAGTATCTTTCAAAGCAAGCATTCAAGGAATCCACCGGGCCACCATTGCCACCACTGCAACCAGTCCACCACAGACTAATCTGTCGGTAATCCGGTTTATCATGCTACTGACGTTTCCAACGGAGGCATGTCTGCAAATATACATGTGTAACACATGTCTGGGCGCAACACATGTGTAATAAAAAAAGAGGCATGAAGATTTGGACTTTTTGAGCGTGATTCACGACAGAACAAAACCCGAGAAGAATGTTGACAGCACAAGAATGACCGCAAAAAGCTGACTAAACCATTTTGGTCAAAGTTTCATGGTCTTTCGGGAGCTAAACATTGCTGATATTACACGGCGCTGGCACTCAATGAATCCGCAGCCTGACCCAACTAGTGACACAGCAAGACTTTACGTGTTCCATGACAATTGGCAGTAACATTAGACCATGCCCAGCAGTTGCTCATTGTGCAACAAGTTCCCATCCAAGATGGTGTGTGAGAAGTGTAGACTTCCCTAGCAACAACCACCAAGCTTGTCTGGAATAGAGTGCATCAACCAATTACATACTACTATTTTTGTCACTACTTGGGACAATCATAATGATGGAGAATAAATTTACTAAACTTAACTTTATAAAGTGAGGGTATGGTCTTGTCAGAGAATAGGACAAAATGTTTGATGTGAGAACCACCACTCGCCATATTGACAATATTTGGTGTGCAAATATCAAACTCCACACTATAAGATGTACTTTATCATCCAAAAATAGGTTTGGTGAGTGGAAAATGGGTGCTGCTAGGCATGCTCTTAGAGCAAGCCCAGCAGTTCCAGAACAAATATGTTTGCCAAGCATTAATTTGAGGGCCATTTTAACTTAGAGGAATGTTATACAAGAAATAGCCCAGCAACATTCTTTGAGCGAACACCAAGGCAACTTATAAAACGAAGATTTATGAAAGTAACTTGATGACCTTGAAGCATGGGCCGGTGAATAGTCTTCGAGCTCGTTATTTAATTGTTGATTGAGCATCTTTGCTAGCTTGGTGTGAGAAAATTTGCGTGCGCCAAAGCTTCTGTAGATGGCGGGGAAACCTCAAACTTTGGCTCCAAAAACTATTTTTTAGCGTTAGTGGGTAGTTGCTGGGCCAAACTTCGAAGCAAGTGGAGATGACTACACCAAATCTTGGCGTTGGTCCCTCCAAAACACCTGCTGTTGGGCATGCTCTTAGAGCATGCCCAACAGTGAGAGGGAAAACCCTCACCCCAACGTCATTTGATTTGGGATTCAATGAGAATTGGAGGGGGCGGCATGCATGCTACCCCAACAGCAAGCTTATTTTATCAAACCAAAGATATTGGTTATTAATCATTAATAATAGAGTCATTAATCAGTAGCAGTTTCGAATTAATTTTAAGCCTGAAGAGGACGTAGAGCCACCATTACTGTACAACGTACTCCACAAGCACATATTTACTCCCCCTCGTGTTATGAGCCACTACTGTAGTGAAGAACTCGTAAGCAAAAAGTACCGAATTCGTTCAATAAAACTCTCATTTAGAGGTAGGATTCCACACGATGACGCATCTACAAAACTCAAATAGGTAATACACTCCTATATATTAGCAAAATCACTATTAGTAGAATCCCAATTACAGTGCCATAGCGAAGACAGAGGCTTTTGTAATACTCACCTACACCCACGCTTCTTGGATTGATACCTGATTTTGATTTATCAGTACGAAACCAGCACTCGGCCAATTAGATCTGGACATTGCAACTTCTCTTTAGCACCAAAATGTTCGACAACCCCCTCTTTGTTCACTTCCAGAACTCCCAAGTCGCCTACTGGCTCCTGCAGCCAACAAAGAACTGTCAGCTACAATAACAGTTGACAAATGAAACGAAAGCTCTCTAGATATGCACCGTCATGATGATCAACATGAAAGTTCAGTTTGACGTACGTCCACACAAAACTGGAATAATGCAAACGGAAAAGGCTTAGGATGCCGCCATAACCGAAAAGAACAAACCGCATTAGTTCATTGCCTTGTGTGTCACAGGTGTTCTAAACGTTTGGTTACCAAAACAGCATCACGTGAAATTAAGAAACTAAGAGCTTACAACGCCATCAGCCACTGGCATCTCTGTTGAACCGCTAAAGACCCGAGCAGCCCCACTGCAGCTGAAATGCTGGAATCTGTAAACTTCGCACAAAGGCCCGTCAGAACCGCATTAAGTGGCCATCGATAAGGTCCTTTCAAATCTCCCGAACAGTCGTTTTCAATTTCCAAGCGACTCCACACGAAACCTGATACCAAATCTTAGTCTGAGTTGATGTCATAAGCTCACTCCAAAAGACATGTCCGCTTGGTGTTGTCCTGATGGCATTTCACATCTAAGACAACTCTCTTTGGAGAAAAAAAACAAACAAACACTCGTCTCACAATCTGGGATCATTAGAGTAAAACAAGGAATTCAAGAAAGATTTTTTTTATTCTTGATTACAGCCACCTGTGCATGTGGATAGAAGTACCATCTCCAGCTGATTGCACCTAAAACAGGCAAAGAAACTGCAACAGATGTCATGGACTCGAATGTCATCTGAAAGGTGCATTTAACCACAAAAGTAACAGCAATCGAAATTATACTTCAGGAACTGAAATCAAAAGGATTGCTTTCCACTGCTTGGCTCTTATTTATACATCAATGAGAGAAGCATCACAAATCTCTAATGTGTCACACATAGTGCCAGACGCTAGCATTGTTCCATCCAATAGATTTAAGCATCAGGGGTAAGGAACCACAAGATACTGCGGCCTACCTAGAGAGGATTACTGCAAATGGAATGCAAAGAAGAAAAGTATCCAGTCTCAGTTACTGAAGGAGAAGCTCTCAGTGAAACACCCTTCGTACATGAAACGGTTCAGCCTAATATAAGGTCAATCTCGGAACAAACCCGTCCTTCACCAAGATCAAAGATTTCGAAGGACGACATTCCTGATTTGGGAACATTAGTCAATGAAGACTGGTTGAAGGTCAAGGAAGAAGAAAGGCGGCAAATACAAGAGATTAATGAACAAGCGAGATTTATTGTCTGCTTAACAAACATGCTGCCGAAGTTTATTGCAACAATTCCTCCGTGCTTTGTTGGAGCTCGGGATCGCAGAAAGCTAGACACTTGGTTATACAAAGTTGAACATTACCTTGACTTGATACAAGTAAAAACAGATAAGTTGAAGATCAACATTGCTACCACTCTTTTTGGTGGATTTGCTGCCGATTGGTGGTACACTCGAACGAAACATGTCAGAGGAGGACAAGAATCACCCGTTCTCAAATGGGAGCAATTTGTACACGCCATGGAGCTAACATTCATTCCTGCTGAAGCCAGACACACTAATCAGGACAAGCTTGCAGTTCTGAAACAAACTGGATCAGTTCCCAGTTATATTGCCAATTTCCTTTCTCTTGCAATACATCTTCACGACTCAAGTGAGTCTGAAAAGGTTTCACGATTCATAGATGGATTAAAACCGACTCCCTCTTTCTACCTGAGCTCCAAAAACCCTACAAGCATGCCAGAGGCAATCAAGTTGGCAGAGAAGTGGGCATACACGTGTGCTGAAGAGGAGGATTTTCCAGCTTCTAAGAGAAGGAAAGTTGGTACAAGACCGTCATCCCCTTCTAAAGCAAACCGACAGTCTCTTGATGCCTCAAATATTCGTGTTGACAGCAACGATCACCCAAAACGTCCATATGGTTTTAAAAGGCTTACAGCAGCTGAGATGACTGAATACAAAAAAAGAGGCCTATGTTTTAACTGTAGCGGGCATGGACACACCTTCTTCCAGTGCTCTCAAAGGCTCTAATAGTCCAAGAGACTACTTCAAATGTTATGTTTCTTCTATGTGAGGCTTCCACTGTAGAAATTTGGCCTTGATTCCCACGCTTATGACACTTCAACTCAGGACGAAAGCAGGACTGTTACTCAGTGACGAAGAGCCCAAAAGAAGCGGACATTTGGTTAACTCCGTGGTTCCAGAGGAACCGCTTGTTTGTGAGTTTTAATTCACAAAGTTGCTAAATTCATTCAGTAACACCACTGAATGCTTTTTGAGGACAAACCAGGTCAGCTTCACTAAACGAAGAAACTGTTAACAGGTTGATAGTGCCTGACAGAGCTAGGACACCCCTATGAGCAGAAAACCAAAAACAAATCCAATTGCCTCTGGAAGGTAAAGCATTGGATGTCCTGAGCAAACGACATTGGCCAAGTCAATCATAAGACGTGCTTGTTCAGAACTCTATGCTGGAGGATGGGATCTCGCTACAATTTATTCATTGCTATAAAGATATACGCCCTAAATTTCACTTCCACTTACCGAGGTCAAACTTTGGTTCTGAGATTGACGTTGAGATTCTAGATCACAACAACCAAACTTCCACTATTTTCCGACTGAATCATCTCAAACGTCCAATGAAGATCCATAACATCCCAAACTCGGTTGACACTTGGCTATAGAGATTCAATATTTGGAAGTCAGATTATTCTACTCAACACTTCATTGTGGACAAGACCGAAGAAATTCTTGTCAATGGCCGTTCTATCTCTTCTATGTAAAACACGTTAGCAGAAGTAGTTGCGATACATGGACAAGAAAAACTAGAGGAAATAGAGGTAGTACTATTGGCGACTTAACAGCACTGTCTCAAATACACAACTCTCTGTCAATGTTAAACAAAATGCCCAGGTGACTTCTGCTATATAACAGATAAAAACGTCAAGAAGAAACTTCAAATTTTCGTAGACGCATTTGAGGTACAAACACCAACCCCAAATTCAACAGGATCAGTTAGGTGCAAGAAGGACAAATACGAACTCACTTTCTGGGAGTCCTTGACCAATTAGCCTCGCCTCGCCTCGCCTCAAACTTGATGTCCACCATGAATTCTGTCTGTAAATTGAAACCATGAACTCCATACTCAGCGAGGTTCAAACCGATATCGAATGGGAAACACTCAGTACTTGCGAAAGCACGAATACTTGCTGTTGCCTAGAAAAACCGTCTTCTGAACTCAACATTCTTATCAACGGCTATGAAAAGCACGAGGAAACCAGCTTCAAACTCATGGACAATGAAATTCAGATAAGGAATTGACAGCTCTCCCTAAGTTTATAGCTCTCATAACTCTACAATACAAAAAAAAAGCCCAGATACTAAAGCCCGGATGGTACAGTACCATCAAATCAGAAAGATGCGCCTTCTCTCCAGTCCCATTCTTGCAATAAACTACTCAACCCTAGCACTCTACCAATTAACCAAAACTGATACAGAAAAAAAACTCGAGGAGCACCTGTAAGCTTTGGCATCGCTGACCTCAAAGCAACGAAAGCCGCTTCACACTTCTCAACCTTCACTCGTGGATTTGATACACTTGCGATTAGCGACTTGAGGAATGTCTGATAGACTCCAAATTGCAGTCCTATTCTGGCCTTGCTTACAATGGTCCGTTGTTGCAATGAAATTGTCATTTCGTTTGTGAAAAAAAAATACGCTGGCAATAAACTACTCAACCCTACCAATTAACCAAAACTGATAATAGAAAAGACTCGAGCAGCACCTGTAAGCTTTGACCTCAAAGCAATGAAAGCCGCTTCACACTTCTCAACCTTCACTCGTGAATCCGAAACACTTGGCGATTAGCGACTTGAGTAATGTCTGATAGACTCCAAATTGCGGTCCTATTCTGGCCTTATTTGCAATGGTCCGTTCTAGCAATGAAATTGTCATTTCAATTGTGAAAAAAATTAACTGAAATTGAGGTGATTCTTTAGAATCTTTCGAATATTTCTTCCAAGCATATCCACACTCTTCCCGATGATCCGTCTTTCTCATTCTTTGTGCATAGTGGACCTCAAAGCAACGAAAGCCTCTCCACACTTCTCAACCTTCACTCGTGGATTTGATACACTTGCGATTAGCGACTAGAGGAATGTTCGATAGACTCCAAATTGCGGTCCTATTCTGCAATGGTCCGTTCTCGCAATGAAATTGTCATTTCATTTGTGAAAAAAATAAACTGAAATTGAGGTAATTCTATAGAATCTTTCGAATATTTCTTCCAAGCATATCCAAACTCACTCATCCCGATGATCCGTCTTTCTCGTTCTTTGTGCTGGCTCCTCTCCCTCTTAGTAAGTTAGTACTCTCTAGCTCTCTGGCCTCTGCTTTCACGCTCAATCTTGCCCTGCCTCTCGCCATAGCTGGAATCATCGCCATGGGCCTGGACGTGTCCCCGCCGGCCGCGCGGGCTCTGATCTTGGACGGTTCCATCGTGCGCGCATTTGCGACCGACACCGAAGCTTTGAACGCCGCGTTGGACCCGCAGTTCCGCGCGCTGGACGTGAACGGCGACGGCGTGCTGTCATGCGGCGAGCTCCGGCCGGCGTTCGAGCGCCTCAACTTGCTGGACCTCCACTTCGGTGTCCCCGTCTCCATGACGCCCGCCGAACTGACGGCTCTGTACGACTCCGTGTTCGAGGACTTCGATACCGACCACGACAACACCGTGGATTTGCACGAGTTTCGGTCCTCCTTGCAGCAGATCCTTCTCGCCATCGCCGACGGCCTCGGCTCTGCTCCTATCACCATGCTCCTTGAGGAAGGCAGCCTTCTCGGCATTGCGGCGGATCACCAGACTACTCGTTCCCTGCCTGCTCGCCCGATTGACGCCAACGATGTACCTCCACCGAACGTCTGAATTGTCAGTGTTTCTTGCTTTGTCCAGTTGCGGTTTTGCTTTCTTTGTGAACGACATGTAAAAATTCCTGACCAAGTACTGTACTATCCTATTTGCATTCTCAGTGTAGCTTTGAAAGCGCCGGCGTCCGTGAGGCACACTTTTCGCTCGCGGCGGACATACCTTTCTTTTGCCGGCGGTAACATACAGTTCTCGTGTCCGAGCTATGGCGCATCAACAAAAAGACTAGTGATTCCTCACTGTTTCTTGCTTCGTCCTGTTGCGGTTTGCTTTCTGTGTGAATAAATTCCCGAACAAGTACTGTACTATCCTATTTGCATTCTCAGTATAGCTTTGAAAGTGCATGCGTTGATTAGGCACACTTCTTGCTCGGGGCGAACATACCTTTCTTTTGCCGGCGGTAACATACACATATGGCGGATCAACACAAAGACTAGTGATTCCAACACCTTGTGACCGAACTCTAGACCCTAATCAAGACCAAGTACTTCTCCATTGATCAATAAAGTTGCAATTGATGTGCAACAGAAGATTGTCTGTGGTCTAATAACTTGAAATTCAATACAAGCTTTCGTGATTTCTTCAGTCCTCATCTTGATTTTGTAAGGACTCGCAACAGAAAATGTGAGAATTCTTCCTACACACTGACATTACTACAAGCAAAGTCTTTGAGAACTGGTTTTATACTTTCGTTTCGTGATTTTCTGAAATCCGTTTGATTTCTTCAACTGCTTCTGATAAGGTACAAAAGCTCGAGTTCTTCTTACAGGTTGCCGTACCTTAGATTCCCATGTTTGCACTGTACAATCTCTCTTTGCGATTCAGAGCTCCACTACCGGGTATAGCTTGACGCCGCAAAGATGATCTTAGCTGCAACTCACAAGAAGAATTCTGTGTGAGCTTGCATTTACATTGCATTGATAAATCAAGTTACAATAAACAATAGGGGTTGTCATACCTCTTCCGAGAAGTTTGATTCTCTGGAGATTGAGAACCTTGGGAGAGAAACGTGGAGCCAATCGTGGCCATTCTCCATGAAGGAGTGACTCCCCTTCTCACCGTGTGAAGAATGAGAACGGACACGGTTTGTTAATCTTCTCCACGGTTTCTCAATCTTCACGCCCATTCTTCGCCTCCAGAGAAGAATGAAACTTCTCAATTTTCGAACAACGGGTCCTCCACAATTCAAGGAGAAAGTGCCATGTACGCATTCTCTGAAGATTGAGAATGGGAAGAAAGAGGTATGACACCCCCTACTATGAGAACAGAGGTGAGAGGGCAACGTCGGGTATTCACTACTCATCAAAATAAAAAGCAAATCAGCACAAAGAGACCTGAAAAACGTTCTTAAGAGAGCTTCGGCCCCGGGTTTCCTGAGTGGGAAGGCGACCTTCGGCTTCATGCGTTGTGCTTCTAGTCAAGTCCGCAATGAGGTGCTGCAGTGTGCGTATCTCTTCATCCATTTTCACCAACATCTGTTTCTTGGTTTCCGGGTCCTGATTTGGGGGCCTGTGAATGCGTTTTGCTTTTGCCGCACACCGTAGCGTGTGGACACTCTCTTGAAAATCCTGCACATTTAAAGTGATCTCCCCTTGTCAGAGGTTTCGCACGGCAGCAGAATACAAGGAAGCTCAGAAGTAAGCAGAGGGTACTGATTCCTGTTACCAACAGAGACTCGATACACTTGGTTGGGCTTATTAGCAAGTAGTATAAGCATGACTTGGCTAAATGTCTATGCCTACGATCTTTGAATGGAAATGGGGTTGTCTACTATCCCTTCAGTAGTGGTCTACAACCTCCCACTTTGAATAATTGCATAAGAAATCATTATAAATAGTCATAAATTTAGATCTAAAGAGAGTTTGGTTCTTGTACCCAAAGTGATATCTCCACTGAGTGATCTACCAATGAAAGCACACTCCTACATACTGGTTAACTCCTTATGGACCAAGAAGCCCAAATTGGGCCTCATGTTTTTTTAAGCAATTTTGAGTAGGTTCTGTGGACTTCTTTTTGTTCATTTTTAATTTTTTTAAATTAACGCACGCAATGTTCTTCACTGATTCTACTGATATAAAAGTTGGTCCCATCTGGCTTATATTTTTCACAATATGATCAATGAAAGTTTCCATTTTAAACCATGAATCCTTGATCCTTCAGGGGTTAAAATGCTGAAAGTGAATGCTGAAAATGCTGAAATTCAGGAAAGAGAATCCTCTGCCTTACTTTCTTCAAGGCAGGAGAGGTTTTTGTACCTGCTCAGCAGGAGAAATGTTGGCCACCAGGAAAGTCTTGCTACTCCCGCAGAGAGACTCTCGTAGGAGCCATGTCAAGGCGGAGCTTCGGTGGGAAACAAACTTTCCAT
Organism: Pohlia nutans; assembly: GCA_022496805.1. Lineage (NCBI taxonomy): Eukaryota > Viridiplantae > Streptophyta > Bryopsida > Bryales > Mniaceae > Pohlia > Pohlia nutans. Next base: position 26,643,582 of record CM040085.1, on the reverse strand, counting down.
TCGATCTACCTGAGCTTAGGTTCGTGAATACCTGCGCAAGGGAAACCTCTGCTCGTTAGTTCCATCAATCTACTACTTTATTTTCAATCGTGCAACCATCACAAGGCCATTGAATTCAGATCCGAATCTGTTTGGTATAGAATACATGCCGAGCAAATTAACAGGAAGATTCACTAGTAGAAATCCTGTCAAATGTGACTCGTCTTTAATGACTAAGTTCCGCTGTGACTTGTCCATAGTGACTGAAACTGTGATTTTGAGTCACAACAGACGTTTATAGTCGTTAAAGGCAGGTCACATTTGACAAGATTTCTACTAGTGATTCATGTCGAGAAAATCAGATTGGGTGGAAACAGACGTCGTTGAGCTGCGCGAGTGAGCGGTTGATGTATTTGGATTCATAGGTTCTTTCGGCTAAGGGCTTCTGACCAACGACCATCTTCTCGCTCCCTGCATGCTCCACCATGCCATAGCTTAATATATATGCTCCGTTTATGGAGGACTTGTGCAAGTATGAAATCAGTTCAGGGCTTGAAACCAATCGAATTGGCGGGTAAGACGGAAAAAAGGAGAAAAAAACATGGAATGGGATTCTCGCCTGCAAGGTCTACCAGGTTGATATGGCTCACGCTCGTGCCTTTCCATTTATCATTCTTCTGCATCTGGATCAACCAACAGCCTCATATATTTCTGCACATATACATTTTCTACGGAATAATTCTAAATTATACTGGGATTTTTTTAAAAGAAGCGGGCTGGTGCGATAGACAAGCTAGTTTGCTACATACATAGGTGGTCTGGCAGGGAGGAATAGTAAAGACACATCTAGACTGGTTCCTTGTCATGATGAGCTTTGAGGAACTGCCTAAGAGCAGGTCTAAGCTGAGAACCTTGATGAGCTTGATGGTGAAGAGCGTGTGACCCCTGTTAGAAAGCCTGTGCATGTTTGTGATCCCGAGGGTTCTATTTGATGCTCCTTGCTTCACAAGTTTTTCCATCTCCCCATATGTCGTCACATCCTTCCAAATCAGACCTTCTACAGATGGATCTGCCACCCCAGACAACCCCACCTTTCAGTATAACCGTAAAGGAAACTTAACCCCTAAAGGACCAAGGATTCATGGTTTTAAAATGACAAGTTCAATCGATCATATTGTGAAAAATATAATCAAGATGGAACCAAATTTTATATCACTGGAATCAGTGAAGAACATTGCATGCGTAGGTCCAAAATTAAATAAAATTGGAAAAATGAAAGTCCCCATATGACCTACTCCAAATTGTTAAAAAAAAACATGAGGCCCAATTTGGGCTTCTTGGTCCTTTAGGGGTTAGTGCTGGCAGCAAAGAGTGGTGGGGATCTTCCAGTACGTCTTTAGCAGGCCCATTACTCGAACGGAAGGATTGCAACTTAGTAATTCAGGTACTAGCGGTGGCAACCCTATTCATAATTAGTTCTTTTAGAATGGCATAGTATACCCGTTCCTGGATGCTCCCGAATCCTTACGAAGTTCTTCTTGACTGGCCTATGAAAGTTCACACCAGATTCTTCTTCGCTGTCCTCCATTTTTTTCTCGACCAAGAGATCACGTACTTTATCTTGGTAGATCTTAAGGTAGCTCACCTGTAGGTACCAAATTATATCCTGTTAGAAAACGTTTGAAGCCTTAAGTATGCAAAATTGTCATTGTATCAGAATGAGCTGTGGAAGGATTTCACACTCTCTGATCAGACTGAAAATTCAAGACGACAGTTGTAAAAGGCACGTAAGACAGGTGTGATATTTTTTGTAATGGAAACAGTGAGTTTACAGAAGGCGTATTAGGTGATGAGGAGCAATGGGTGAATCGAGAAGAATGGAAAAAATCAGAATGTGACCTAAGATACATAAAGGTAGTATAAACCAAAGCTTCTAAGACCCCAATTTTAATTAGTTTTTGCGTGCAAAGTAAGTTGCACCTGAATGGAAAAACAGACGCCATTCTTCTGATCCTCCTGAACACGATGCATCAACTCGTGCACTATCCTTGGCACCTATTTGACCAATTCAAATTTTCTCCATCATAATGCTGAAGTACCTAAAATATGTTTAATCACCAAACTTGTCTAATCTAAGTTGTGGAATTAGTTTGACATCCTCACAGGCAGTATAGATACAAACAAGCTCCTAAGCATTTACCGTATTTAGTAAGTTCCTAAGCACATAGCAACTTATACGAACATCGAATCGAAGATGGAATTTAGAGATTTCAAACTGTGCAACTCACAAGCCCTCTGCCGCAGAGAGTACCGTCTCCCATCATGCTGTACGTCTTGCCAGATCCCATTTGCCCGTATGCAAAAATCTGCAAAAACCACCCACGATTATTTGCAACTGGTGAATAGGTTCATTGCATATACTGATTTAACAACATGCACTTGCTAGTGCATTGAGAAGGGCCAAATCCACGGACACTCAAAAGTGCTTCAAAATTTCTGTATCAACCTAACAGCACCAAGAGACTCTATAAAAACTTCATTTACCTTGCACCATTCCGCTATAGCAAGACAACCACTACGTCCTCAGAGCGCCAGAGTTGCTAAATACTAGTGTTGAGTGGCAAATCTGGCTTTTGCAAGATGTACCATTTCTCATCCAAGTAACGTTGCAATACATAACTTATGAAAGAGAACTCAGCAGAAGCTTAGCAAATAGAACGCGTAAAGAGAACTGCATCTTCAATGTCCTAAGTCGGGCTTTGATTTAATTTTCAATCTATTCCTCTCCTTGCCAGAAATTCAGACACATAGAATTAGAGACCATTTATTGACAAGATTTTACCAGAGAAACTCTCTCAAGGGTTGCTCCGGCTTCTCATCATGTGAGAAAACACTCTTAACCCTTAAGGACATGGCTTCCTGATTTCCACACCCAAAATCTCTTTTAAACTCCATTTCAAGCATGATTCTCTTTTTAATTTACTTTTGTTCTATTCTAAAGAAGTATATATGCCTAAAAACCCCACTTGGTTCAACGGAGTAGAAGTTATGAGCAAGATTCTCCCAAAAAAAAAATAAGCCTTCTCCCAAAAAAAAACTAAGCCTGTGGGGCTTAGTATGTCATTTAAGGGTTAATGGAAATTCCCTTGGAAAACCGGCATATGCATCAACACTTCCTTCAGCTTCCCATCAAGTTTTCAACTACAAGGATCGTTTGTCGGCCCTAATATTGTCTAAATATGCGTGACAAGAGGAGTCTTACCGTGGAATTGTAACCATCCAGGGCATTCTCCACGCAAGGCTTGCCAAGAATTTTAAACATAGATCTCTGGGACTCCTCTTTTCGCTGTCTATTGCCGCGAGACAGGAAGCTATCGTCTAACACGTAGTCCACGTCAAACTGGGACTCCGCTTTGGTATTCGGAGTGCTGCCTTGCCGGAGGTAATTGTAATCCTTCACAATCACCTTGTCCTTCTGAGAGCATAACACCTGCAAGGCACACATTCACATTTGCCAACGTGGGGAAAGATATCCTCGGCAACAAAGCATGCAAATTTCCTAAAAGAGTGAAAATACTAGAGTTCTCCTTAAAGTCATCCAAGATACCATGAGTTTTGCCCTCTTATTCTCTCTTGTACCATGAGTTTTGTTTCTCTAAATAGGAATTAGCTTGGTGGTCTCTCCATTAGAGTCATTATTAGGTGTGTAAGAGCTTGGTGGTCTTCAAACTCATGGAAAGCTAGTTTTACCATCAAGAAAGATGGCAAAACTAATTTTCCTTGAGTTTAGAGACCACCAAGCTCTTCCATACTTAATAAGGGTTCTAATTGAGAGACCGCCAAGCTCCTCCATATCTAATAACTATTTGGAGTGAACACATAAGAGTATATTAAAGCAAAACTCATGGTATCATATTCAAACTCATGGTGACTTTAAGGATAACTAAAGGTGAAACATTCTTTTACAGGCCTGTTTGAGAGGTTTCAGACCTGTTTGAGCGGGCAAACTTTTTCGTGTTCGTTGAATGGCCTCATCCGCACGCACACACGCACCTGCATATCACCCAGGATTGCAATTGGGACTCTCACTGTGCATTTCTTGATCTTGACAGTCTCCTGGGGAAGAGAGGGAGCTTGTAGAAGCTTACTTTGTTATTTTGGCTGTCGGTGGATGAAAGAACTGACTGCGGTCTTGGGGTTTCGCTTATGCTCGACTCGGTTGACCAAGTTCGGATCCGGCCATTGAGTTCCACGTGCTCATGGATGTGCGAAGCGGACTTCGGTGGAGCTGTGCTAGGTCTCGTGCCATGGAAGACCTCCAACTCTAATCGCTGCAACCCATCTACATGTTTGTTCTCCTTCTCAGATGTAGGCCCCGGCTTCCTGGAACTATCCTCCGTCAAAACCTGTAGGAAATTCATACACTCTTGCAGATTTGCCTCCAAACCCTTTTCAATATCTGTCCATGAAAGAAAAAAATCGCAAACAAGAGGTGGATCACTTCACGCAAAATTCAGGTATTAGATTCCTCCTAACCCTATTGCACACAATGCAGTATGAAACTCTGGCCTTGCCTAAGGACGAGATCCGTATGACACAAGTCAGACCACAATCACCATGAATCTCATTCCATAAGTCAAAGAGCAATCCCGGTTGTAAGTTATTAGAACAAGAATGTGAAGTGTATGGTACTTACCTCGAATAGTAGCAAGAGTGTTTCCTTCTTCGTGTTTGACGAGTCTTTTCATACTGCTGTCAACAACTAAGTTTGGTCCCAACATATCAATCTCCGACAGAATCTGCCAATGACCATATCCAAGTACAAAACAGAGTGTCACAGAGTCATTAAAACGTTAATTCTCTTCCCTGCTTGTACAATATTTCAATATCCAGAATCCTGTAATTAGATTTTCTACAAATCAAACATGTAACTGCACTACCATATAGACCAAACTGAAGCAGTCAATTCGAATAATAATTTTGTAAAGACTTTCACAAAAATTACACAACAGGGCAGGAATGCTCCCCTAACAGTCATATACATCTCCGGAAGAGCAAGAAATTTTGAGTGAACGATGGATGCGACCATTTGATCAGCCAACCATGATTGTATTTCGGGGCAAACAGGGGAGCAGATAGGTTCAGGGAATTTGATCGACGGCAGCATACCTCCATATGAACAAAGCCCCAACTCCTTACAGCTCACGCGGAACCCTGCGCACACCAACCAAAATTTTCATCATAACATGAAACAGTCCTTGAGTTATTTCAGATACCAGGAATTTGCATCAAGAGTACCTCACACAGTGACCTAATCCAAAACGAAACAAGGACATGAAGAAACCTCAACATGAACATTCAAGAAATCTAACAGCAGATCATTCCACCGGCGATTTACATTTAATTCAGGAATTATTGCGTCGATTCATTTGTTCACAAAAGGAATTAGGTCAGTCATGTATTACAAAATTGTTAAATAACTTGTGTGTTGAGGAAGGGAGTTAGTCTGATTGGGTCTTTATGGACACTATCAGATCAGGACTATAAGTTTTTCTTGCAGAGGAAAACCTCACTACTTTTGAATTAGATAATTAGTTGAATTACACATAATTGGGACTCATGAACTTCCAAGTGTACAAATGGAAATATTTGTTGACTTTGATGGTTTGTGAAGTAACTTTCTTGGGGTAAGGCAACCTAAATTTTCAATTTTCAGGCAACTTACTTGCACTGTTTAGAACATAACATTCAGTAGCCTTCGGTGGCTCTGCCTTTTGATCCAGATGCACATGAATGAGAAACCGGATTCAACCTTTCCAACCCTACACTAAACTTCTGCTGGTTCTTGACAGCTTCACTTAAAAAATGACATTGCCCTTCTCCCCATGCAAACTGTTCATGCACACTATTCATGGATCCAATGCAATTATTTCAATTGCACATGATGTGAGGCAACCACCAAAACACGTGGGGACAAAAAAATTATCAAGGCAAGACACTGTTCATGCATGAGAGTTGCATTACTAACTTTGTGATTTCCTGTCAACTCGAGTAGCTACTAAATTTTTTGTCCAATTCATGCAGCATATGCTGCAAATTCTCTTGGGATGCAAGGCAGAGCCAGTGAAGGCTACTGAATGTTATGAAGAGATTAGAAAGTTGTCGTGGCGTTCAAAGTACCTTCCAGGAGGAGGTGCAGACACCACAACTAGAATGTGACACAGGAATTACGCCATAATTCATGTATGGCATGGATGAAATGTAAGAATATTCATACTATGAATTTTGTCCCTAAATTGTGTCCTCCTACATGGAAAATTGTAGTTTTTCACATGTGGAATTAGGGTGGAGTAAGCCTTGATCCATCCATGAATTTTGAACATTTTGTAGACACAAATATTGACCAATATCAGTACTTCAAATTGGACCATAATGCGAGTATGAAATTTGGTACATTTGTGTACATGGTAATGCATAAGTTTCTTTAGAGCAAATAACACAGTTTTTGTCAACAAAATTTGGGCACTTTTATAAAATGAAAAAGGTACACATAATTGTACTAAAACTATCAGCTAATCCCATACATATCTATTTACATAATCTATCTATGCATCTATCTACGCATCTATCTACCAAAACCGTTGTCATTCTCATTCTCTGTGGATGCTTCGAACACTTTCTTCAACTCCACAATGGCTTCAACGAGCACTGCTTATAATTATTCACTGCACAAAAAACACCACGACGAGTCACCTGAATGCACAATACAAGGGACAATTTTAAAACGTCATATTCTTTATATTGACATTTGAAGTCATTGAGTTATTATATTCTTATTTGTTCACTCCAAGTAGTTAAAAGGTGTGGAAGATTTTGGTGGTTTATCATTATTAGGTGTGTAAGAGCTTGGTGGTCCTCAAAAGTTTTTTAACATCAAGAAAAGAGTTTTAAAACTTTTGAAGACCACCAAGCTCTTACACATCCTTACACACCTAATCATAATAAACCACCAAGATCTTCCATACCTTTTAACTATTTGGAGAGAACAAATAAGAATATAATAAAGCAACAGTCTTTGTAGATTCATCAAATTCAAGGGTTTTATAACTCTAATGACATCCTAACTCCGAAAAGAACAATAATAATAAACAAGCATTGCAGCATTATATATCACCACAATCATTGAAGAACATTCATTTGGTCCCAAAACAAATGAGATGACTTACCTTGGTTTAGGCACCTCTTCATTCACGCCAAGCTTATTGAGGGATTCGCCTGCAAAAACACATAACATCACAACTCACTGCTCAGTACTTAAGTAAACAAGAAACTCACTTGACTATTTGTTTGAGGTTTCAAACTTGGGCATGAAAAGCTGACCACGAAATGCAACAGTCTCCAAGACAACAGAAACAATCTGGAGGTCAAATCAACATCACAGACATGCTTCAATGCTAAAGCAGCAGCAGCACAAGCGTCCTCTGGCGCTGATAGAGCACTGGTGAGTAGTCCCAGAAGTGGTGGTAGAAGAATTGGTGCACTGGGTATGCCGCCTAGCCAATCAGCAAAGGCTGCTATTGTCAATGATGCTGCAACCAAAATCCACCAGAAACATCGATATCAATCCCAAAATAGCATGACCTCACTTTTGATTAAGTGGCTGCACTGAGAGCCTGGAACTCTTGTAGCGACAACACATAGCGTCCACATAATACAACAATGGAAATAGAATTACCAAATCACACTATGAGCAGATCCAAATTCTAAGACATCATGGAGAAAAGGTAGCTCAACTTACAGGTGTACATGAGTTGAGGTTGGGAAGGCAGCTGGGGTAAAAGCGCTAACACCTGATGAAGTCACATTTTACATGCCAATTCCAGACTCAGTCAATCAGACTTAAAACGCATACAAGAAGTTCATCCATTGCAAAACAACCAAACTAAAAACTAAAAACTACCGCCATAAGGCACCAGATATGGTACAACCTACATTCCAAGAGCTGAATTCTAAATTCATTCAAGAACACAGGTCACCTAAGGCATGAAAACATCTTCTGAAGATGGAACTGCCTTAGCAATAGCACGAATTTAGTAAAGAGATGCCTCTGCTTCACGCCAGTCCCAATAACCTCCAGTTCTGGCACTCGCTGCAAGCTGAAATGTGGTCCAGGAAACGTTTTGATCATCAGTAGCCAGAAGTAGACAAAATCATACAATTATGAGTTCATTGTATTATCATAGTCAACAGCAAGCGTCATGGTATGGTACAACGATTGTCAAACGGAGGTTTTAGAAGCAAGGGTTCACCTGCAGCAGTGGTTGGGCAAGAAGCCTCAGAGTTTCTGGTCCTCCAAGCACGGCAGCAGCATCCATGAGCATATCCGCTAAAGCTGAAACACAATGACAAAGTAACTCGATACAGATGTGGTATTTCTCCAAGTGTCACAAGATCAAGACGGTCTACAGAATAGGTACCGGAAGACATGAATAATCCTACAAAAGGGTGTGTAGAAAGATAGTGAATTACAACCAAGCTGTGCACAATTTCAGCCACGAGATCAAAGAATTCACTCCTATATAAAAACTTACCATATCTGGAGGACTTGAAATCAGCAAGTTCATCCTTCCTCTAGCTTTCAAATCCAGGAGGATAAGTGACACGAAAGCTAACCTGAAATTGTCAAGATTGAATATCATAATTCAATTCCATGGAGCAATATTAATAGCTCAGATATAGAAAAGGACCACATACAGAAAGAAAGACTTGCTGGAGACCCGGTACAAGAAAACATGTTGTATCCTACCAAAGACACTAGAAGCTCAAACGTAGGGCGAAATATTGCCAGCCTTCGTTCTCTTTCCACATCGACATCTACAAATTCTGAACACAACATATCAAACACCGCATAAGTACAATCAAAAAATCCATGTGCACTCGAGATGCATTGCTGCAAGGCCAAAAATAAACATGAGCAAAATGAAGTCATTTCAATAAATTTAACTATGCTTAGGTCTTGGGAATTGGGTACCTCTGCCATGGGACCTGTCAGGTTAGTCGTTGGCCAATCAATCTAGATACCACGCACATTTTAGCTCATCTATATAACAGGGTTAAAAAAGTAGCAAATACCAACTGACATGTCTCGGCTGCCTGACTATGTCTCTAATGGTGTATCATTAACTACTAACTGTGGAAATTCTCATGTTAGCAGATCAAAGTGGCTGAGTGGAATCTGGAAAAAAAAAAGCTGCAAAATCATATTTGAGAAAGTTGTTGCAACGAAATCATATAACTTAAGACAGAACACTAATCTGCTTCCAACACGAGATGACAACCAAACAAAAAAAAAACAGATATTTACAGAGCTCAAACAAGCAAAATCAATTAGATTCAAATGCCATCTAGCCCAGCCTAATCCTCAGCAGCGCTTGCAGCACTCAAATCCACACTCAGATCCAGGACCTGCATAGAATCCATTAATTTAATCCAGGACATTACAATGAACAAGCAAGATCATGGAACCCGCTCTCCGTCTTCTTTAGGCCATGAAAGAAACTATACATGAATAACCACTCACAATTCTGGATCTTGAGAGAACATATATATACCAGACCATGTACCTCGCCATTTGCCTCTAACAAAGAAGTCACAGAAATGCAAGTAATGCCATATTGGTTAAATTGGCCAATTAGTGTAACAAGTTACAGGTTACACTAGAAAATAACAGGGATTGGTTAATTTAACCAATATGGCTTTAACTGATTCAATCATAATTTTTTTTAATTGAGAACATTGAAACTTTTCTTCCTTTAAGAAACAATTCATTACTTTGAAATCTCTCATAAAATGAACAAAAGACTACATATGCTTCAAAATATGTATTCATACACATTCGCATTTTTATATAATTATACCGGTATACATTCTTTTTTATGCGCTCAAGGAGACCAACCTTTCCAGTGATACGTGTATACATCGCGAGTACATCTTCAACAGTTGTCTCAAAGTGTGTGGTCGGATCGTAGCTCTACATAAAAGTCATGTAAAATTCTGATGTAAAACAAGCACAAGGTGGGCGTAAAACCTGCAGCTAGATCTTTCATAGTTCTTAGCAAAGAAATGGTGAGCATAGGTATTATACAAGGTTTTCAGTAATATTAGACTGAACATTTCAGGAGCTTTTAGACAGCGTGATAAACAGAACCATCACCATAATTCACAGGGAAGTCTTCCTATGGTGGGTGGTGGCATGATATGGGTACCCCCTCCAAAAATAGTGTGATATTCTAGAAATGTCTTTTTTAAGGGAAAAAGAATGAAAAATTACAAAAATTAAAGGGTGTTATAGACACCGTGGCTGCAACTATATACATGGTGTTAAAGCCAAAATTTCTAATGCACATAATGAGTTAAACATAAGTCACACTATGTGAGACGCATAAAAGTGGTACACATATCAAGCCATTCCCCTGGTCACAGTAATTATTCAAAGGCCTCCCCAAAGAAGTGGTCACTTCATTGACATCTGAAAGGAGAGAAATTATACCTTGGAGATAAAGCAATTGTCGAGAGACGAGTCATTGACAGGCTCATACATGTCATAAATGTCAACAATCATCTCATCAATTTGTCCGAGCAGTGCAAGCCCTGGTTCAAGCTCAGCCTCCGGAACATTTGTTTCCACTTCTGCAGAAACAAATGCTATGTACTTGCCTCTTGGTGCCACATTGTGAGAGTGGGAACAGCAAAATACGTACCTGCCAATCGGGTACCAGTATGCAACCAAGTAATTAAAGCCAACGTCAATGTAACAGGACTAAGCCATGCCCATGACCACCACCACCACCATCACATTTGTCTAATTAATCTACACTGAAGTAATGGTTTTTCACAAGATGCGTAATAGTTCTCTTTAGCGATCCATCCCGTTCTGCTGATAATAGAAAATTTCAGGATAAGTCTATGCTTAATAAAAAACTAGCAAACTTCTTCCCCTAATGGTATAATTCTCATAAAAATCATTTAAAAAGGTGACTTAAATGTCCGATGTACGGCCAAGTTGCTTCTGAGGAAGAATAATTTGAACAGAATCACTGTCATCAGTGTTTGGAATTGGATGACTCATGAAACATATTGCTCGGACAACCTTCTCAACTCTTCTGACCTGATCAATTGTACAAGTAGAATATGAGAAACAGACTAAGCCCGAGCTCCAAAACGTTGAAGAATTATTTGAAAGATGAACCTCGTGCATCAACAGCCCTGACTCTAAATCCCCCCTCCCCTTCCCCCTCACCGTTAATGCAAGAGGATAAAACCTGCCCCTATTTTGTGTATGTAGGGGCCCACCTTAAAAAGTAACCCCTTCTTTCAAGGGTTAAAAATTCCTGAGGGGGTCCTCATAGACTAATTTAAGGCCGTAGGTCCCAAATTTGCAAAAAAAAAATTGTCAAAAAAAATCTTATGGTGTCAAAAATGGAAATTTCGGAAAATGGGGCTCATGGGTGAATAGTGCTTGAATTTACGTCTAGGGGGGATGTACGTTGTTTGACCACATGCAACCCCCCTTCCTATCTTCGGCTCTAAATCCTCCTCAAAGTTAATACAAGCACTATTCACCCATGGATCCCATTTTCTGAAATTTCCAACTTGGGCACTTCTTTTTGGCAATTTTTTGGCTACATATACACCCGGCCTTTGCACAACGAAACAAATGTACAAACAAAAAACTTAGCTTACTGGTCATTTATGATTGTTTTGAACTGGCAGTGCGTTCAGAAGCATTTTGCAAAGTATTTACAGGAGCCGAAGATACTAAAAGGGGGGCTGCATGTGGTCAGACAACGCACTGTATAGAATCTGATAATACAATGCGACTGAATCGACAATTGTTAGAGTCGGTTCCTTTGACTATTTTTGTATCTAGTAAATTAAACTTCAGGGGCTCCATTTTCTCCTGATATTCTTGACTCTGATCAACTTGATTGTGGACTCCTTGGTTCTGGTCTGCTTGGTTTTTCACTCCTAGGCTCTGATCTCCTTGATTCTGGACCGGTATTAGAGGACTTCAATCGTGTGATGTGGAATTACAGTATCCCATGCAGGAACTAAAAGTCAGTCAGTCGGCTTTTAATTAAAATTAAGATGTCTTGCTCGATTTCTGAAGCGCTTGTGGCTGCATTGACTTGCAGGACTGGTGGTTCCCGGAAGATATTAATGATTTGCAGACACCTTGTTTCTTTGATCCCACATCGATCCACATTACAAGCAGAGGCGTTGTTTCTCACTCTGGAGGATTCTGTTCATTGTCGCTATTCACTGTACACGTTTGTCCTACGTGACGAATCGCACTCACTAAGTCCAACCAAAAAATTGGTGAGTGCGAAGTGGCGCCGTTTGACTCACAGAAGGAGTGAAAAGCTCCTTGTAGTGCCAAGAAGCACTGTGGTATATAAACTCAAGCTTATATAATCTCTATGCTTGTAATAACGGAGTTGATGCTATCCTGTTATTTGCCTCAGAACGGCAACCTGAAGGTCCATGAAGACAATCGTCGACAACTGCAAACCGTTGACAATTGTATTAAGCACTAGAGAAATCGAAACTGTCCCTCGAAGACCATTTGTTTAAATTTTAAAGGTTATCCAAATACTTTTGGATATTTGTACAGTACGATATTTTTGGAGAATTTTGTAGATTTCTACGAAAATTCCATATTAGTTAGAGTTATCCGTCAACGCAGAAATTTCAGCAAATTGAACTTCAGCAGGTTTTGCAATCTGTCTAACATGATTATGGAATTTGGACACTTTCGGACAAATGTCCCTTGATGGACAGTTTGAATTTCTCTAGTGAAAATTATACTGCATAATACTAGAGAATCGTAGTAGAAAGAAGCTCACAATGTACGAACTTTATCATCGCCTGGGACACATTGGGCACTCTGGATTTGCTGGCTGGTCCAACGTTGAAATTCAATTTCTTGATCGCTATACTGTAAGCTGTAACATCTCTTTACTTTTCTACCAACTGTTTTGCAACTACAGTAGAATAGCAGCATAAGATAGTGATCTTGAGCATGGTTTCGGTCATTAGAAGTGGGAGGTGCTTACCATGACATGATTTTCACAGCATTATAATGTCATTCCAAGTATATTCACGACATCCCAATGTCATTCCAAGGAGTGTAATTCTAAGTTGATCTTTCAACTTGAATGCGGTGCATCTTCATGAGGTTCTAGTACCTCCTTGAACTTGCTTGTTGAACATGTATAGTACCCCGGTTCATCTGAACATCCTTTACCATTGTGAACCTACACCCTTGATCCTCGGGGAAGTCACTCTATGTATTTTTTAGGTACCACTTGCAATAACAAAGTATTTAAAGGTACTCTGAAAATAAAAGTAATTAGTACTATTTAAAGAATATTCTCATTTTAATTCTTGTCATCAATTTTGAGCATCCTATATTAATGTAATTCATTTATAAAAACTACCTTCAAAGATTTATTTGCACCCTATATTTATTTTGCACGTCGATTGTAATTTTTTGGAAGTGACTCCCTCGAGCCTTGATCCGAATCAGCATTGCATTCTGATAGAATTGGCCCAAGGTTAGTTGGTTTTCCAGATTCAAATCTTATTAAACATTCGTCTAGACTCCCATGCAACTCTTACCAGTTGGCTCTTTACTATGTTACTAAATCCCAAGATACAAACTTTACCTAGACATTTGAGAGAATTAGAATGATGGAAGAAACATTTGGGGTGCAGTGAACCTGTATAATATGTTATGATAACCCTAGCCTCTTCAAAGCAATGGAATAGAATGATCCTTTTGCGTTGAAACGCAAAACCCAATACAGTCGTGTGTTTTCAGACACCTAATTTTGTTGCTGGTTCGAATGATAGACAAACGACAGGTGTCCACAGTCTAGAGCTTACTGTGACAATAAGCAGCAAGGAAAACCAAAATTAAAACGATTCCGACCAACCGGATTCGAACCAGTGACCTAAGGATCTCTGCAACGACTACAGTCCTCCGCTCTACCAACTGAGCTATGGTCGGAATTTGCTTCCACTGAGAGTTGAACTCAGGACCTCCCGCTTACTAAACGGGTGCTCTAGCCAACTGAGCTGAAAATCCCGCTTCGGGTTAGAAAGAAACCAAGGAAACAAACCGGGGGCAAGACCCACCAGGAAGCCCTGAGGGCAGGGCAGAAAGGGACGCAAAAGCGTCCCATGAGGGCCGGCGAAGAGCCGACCCAAATCCAAGCCAAGCAACAACAAGGCTACGAAGCCACGGAGAGAACCGAGGCTGAAACAAGGTTACCTAGCGGCAACCGAGGCAAGGCCTCGAACAGCCCTAACCTAACACCAATCCTAAGAAAAGTGAGGAACGAAGAGAGCCTCCGAACCCGAAAACAGCCGACGACAAAGGGCTGTGATGGAAGCTCGTGAGCTTCACCGTGCGCCAAGAAAGCAGCGCCGTGCGCCAAGAAGCTCGTGCTCCTCGCAACTTCCGATCAAGAAGACGCAGTGCCTTCACCTTGCTTGAAAGCCGAACCTTGGGCGGCTCCTAACTCGAAGGGAGGTTGCCCAACCAAAAGCGAGTGAGTTCCCTTAAGTCTTCTTCCGATTGAAGCTCCGCCGGAAGAGAAACATCTTCATCTTCACTCTCCGAAGCCGCGCCTTGCTCCGCATCTCTGGGATCAGAGTTGGCCTCCTCCGCGTCTAATTCCGCAGCAATGTCCACGCCGAGGTGCTCCATAATCTCTCGCAGCAGCTCATCGCCAACTGCTTCAGCTCGCCTAGCCGCTTCTCGTTCCTGAGAGGTAAGTGAGCCAGACCTTCCTCCTGAGCTTGATGAGTCCGACCCAGAATCATCTTCCGAGGGAATGGGAGGACACCGCCTGTATGCATTAGCAAGTTCTCTCCACAAGAACAGGGGGTTAGGGGCCATTTGCCATTTAAGTCCACCTTCGTTTTTGCAAAAAATCTCCCCGTGTGTCCATACCTTAGTGAAGTTTGCAATCTTTGCCTGTGCTCGCTCTGAGAGAGGCGGCTTCATGTAGCGAATCATCGCTTTATAAGCTCCCAAGCCAGATTGCACTGTTAGTTGCCACGCTCTGAAGAGCGCGACCCCTAAGTGAAAGTCTTGATTTCTCAAATCGTGGGCACATTTCGAACACCAGATACACCAAATAATGGACATCCTTAAGATGTCCCAGGGTTTCTCCACCGTCATTTTAATCCCTTCGTTTTCGTCTGGAATAGGATCATCCTGTATAGGCTCTGCTAGTCTCGATGGTGGTGAAAGACCCGTAAGGATCTCGTGCCATGAAGAAAATCTAACCGGTAAGTCTGTTGCCTGTCTCAAGTTTCTAAACTGATGCCACGCTTGTTTTGTTGCTGGACAGGTCATGAATGTGTGCTCCGGGGACTCCATAAGGCCCTCTTGACAGAGGTTGCATTTTCCGTCACCTGGCATTCCTATGGTTTTACGCCACCCAGCAAGAGGTAAGCCCTCATTGCATGTCAACCAAACCATTGTTCCTACCTTTCTTGGTACCCAAGGGTGCCACAGTTCCAAATAAAATTTCTTCCTTTGGATCCCCGTGTAACCCATCTCCATTAAAGCCCTGTCGAACTTTGGTTGTCTTGATTGTTTATCAGTGATGACCCGGTACCCTCGCTTAGTAGAATACCCAAAGAATCCTACCTCTTCTAACGTACCTTTTCTCTTCCACATCCATTCTTTTGGATCAAAATCTAACTCTTTAACTAAACCTCCTCTGAAAATCCAGGGCATAAGATTCCCATCCGGAGGAATTTTCGGGTTAAACGACTCCACTTTGCCTTGAAATGATCTGTAAAGCGTACGAGCAGGGGTCGTGTGCAGTCGCGGTATCTCCACCTTCTCTTCAGTCAGGTACAATCTTTCTGACCCCGGTATAATATTATAGCGTGAAACGGAGAAACCAAATTCCTTCACCTCCTGAATGTGAAAGAAAACTGGGATCTGAGCAATAACCGTGTAATCTAATCCGATCCAATCATCAGGTTGAACCTGAGTATCCCTCCACGGGATGCTCTGAAATATTTCAGAGCAGATACCCTCAATAAAGTGAGGACGGACCTGAAGATAAATATCTTCCGGTGTGCGCCAGGTATGTAAAATCGAGTCCCAAAGATGACGTACTCTAGTAATACCCCTAAGAGCCCAATATCTAAACATTTGTGTGTGCACTTCTCCCCACATGATACCCTCTTCATTGCGAATATTTTCATTGAAAAATAAGGGCTGCCTTAAGGTCTCTTCCTTCGAGGCTGGTAACAGTTTCTTGACTCCCTGCCTGACTGCCACCCAGGCCTTCCAGATTCCCTGCCACAGAGGCGAACCTTGGAGCAAGATTTTGGACGCGACAAACAACCACCATTCGTCTTTAGGCCAGGTACCCCCTCTTTCTAACTGCAATGACCGCACTCGATGTTGAAGCAAAGCTTTCCAGGGTTCGTTACCTGGGGCTAAGCCTCTTGTGATCATTTTGGCCAGAAGTGCGTTTGCCTGAGCTTCCGGGTCGAAGATCTTTATACCCCCGTGTGTCACTGGCAAAATGGCCGAGTCCCACGCCACTCTGGCCCTACACTTTTTATCCGGATTGCCGCTCCAAATATAGTTTCGAACTAGTGCCTTTGCTTTCTTCAAAGTGCCGTGAGATATGTTTGTGCAAGAGGCAAGGTACCATATAGAGGCTAGAATTACTTGATTAGATACAAGAATCCTAGCTGCCATGGATAGGGGTTTCGGTGCCCATATCGCTAATTTTCCCCTTATCTGCTGTAGGATTTTGGAGTCCTTATCCTCTTGGGACATATTCCACCCGATTGGGAATCCGAGGTGTCGAGTAGAGGAGCCGGCCGGTAACCACTGCAAACCCAGGTTCGTGCCCCATTCAAAGTTTCTTGTGTTATCTGAAGCCCAGATAGCTTTGCTTTTTGCCCAATTTATTTTGGCCCCTGAAGCTTCACAGTAGATCTCCAGCACCCTCAAAGTCCTATCTAGGTTCGATTTGGACCCATTTAAAAATAGGGATGTATCGTCCGCGAATAACAGCTCCTGTAATATCGTCCCATTCGGTAGATGTAGTCCTTGAATCCCATAACAAGGATCTGCAATCATATGTCCCAAAACATCCGCGGCGAAGAGGAACAGGTAAGGAGCCATAGGGCATCCTTGCCTGACTCCTCTTCCCACGGGGAAAGGCTCAAATTTCTGGCCATTCACAAGAACAGAAGTTTCCCCTCCCAAGTAAAGTGTCGCGTTCCACTTAATCCACTGATCTGAAAACCCCATCGCCTTCATGGATTGTTGGAGAAATAGCCAATTCACGCGATCATACGCCTTCTCAAAGTCTAGGAGTAGTATCACTAGATCTTGTCGCGAATCCTTCGCCCATTGCATAGCTTCGTAGGCACAAAACACATTATCCAAAATATATCTGTCCTTTACGAAACCCGTTTGAGTAGTGCGTATCCATCTCGGTAGCAACCGCTGTGCCCGATTAGCTAGGGTTTTTGCCAGAATCTTATACAGAGCTGGCAGAACAGATATAGGGCGTTGATTATCCAAGAGATTCTGGGGCCCCGACTTCGGAATGAGAGATTGTAATCCGAAGTTGATAGACGGATGAAGTCGTCCGGCCTGAAGAGATTCTTTAATAAACTCCGTGATGTCTTGTCCTATATCCTTCCAAGAATCTTGGTACCATTCGGTTGGGATGGCGTCATGTCTAGAGGCCTTATGTGAGGGCAGATTTCTCGTGGCTTCGCCCACCTCTTCCATCGTGATGTCCTTCGTAAGCTCGGTGTTATGGGCTGTGGTAACAACTCTGGGGACGCTCTTGAAGCAGATGTCCCGGGCGTGTTGATTGCCGTCTACACTCCTGTCGGCCTTGTATAGCTTCTCATAAAATCTCCTCACATATTCTGAGATATCATCCCTGGCTCTCAACACCTTCCCGTCTTCTAATAGCTCCTTAATTCCAGTATTCACTTTTTTCTCCCTGTGAAAGAGAAAAAATTCCGCCGTGCAGCGGTCTCCCATCTTCGCCCAATTAGCTCCCGAAGCAAAACGTTTCCTATCTAGCTTCTCCATTCTCACCTCCTCGAGCTTTTGTTGAGCGAGATTGAGCTTCTCCCAAGCTTCTAAGTCGAACCAGTCTGTTTGGAGTCTAGCTTCTGCTTCCCTTATTTCTGCGAACTGAGCTTCATAAGTCCTTCTTTCGAGTCTTTTCTGGCTTCTTGTCACTCGGTCACTGGCAGATTTGATTGCTTGTACTGCTGAAACTACTTTAGTGACCGTGGAGTGTACTGATTGCTGTTGCATCTCATCCTTCCAGACCTCAATAAGTTTCGCGTGAGAGTCTATATCCTTCAAAAGTGCCGTGTTGAAGGGTCTGTGTGCCACAGTCTTGACCGATTCGATGAAGATTTGTATGAATATTGGGGCATGGTCAGATATATGTGCCACCGTAGGCCAAATCCCTTGCCTTCCTCCGCAACGTTGGATAACTCCGTCGATGTAAAACCGGTCTAGGCGTGACCAGATTGGGGAAGGCTTGTCTCTGCACCATGAATATTTCTTGGTACCGATTCGCCTGTACTCGTCTGCTAGGAATACATCAGTAATGCCCAGGTACAACGCGAATCTATTCCATGCTTGGGCTTCTCGTCTTCCCATTGCTTTGCCAACATATCCCGGGCTGCGGTCTTCAATGTTTTCAGTCATATTAAAGTCCCCCCCAACTATCCAATGAGCTACCGGGAAATTATAACTAAGCAGCGAAATCCAGAATGAAGCTCTAGCTGCAGTGTGGTTTTGGGCATAAATATTTAGAACCCCGTATCTCTTATTTCCAATTTCTAGAACTACAAACTGCGCCCGCCCTTCTATAATGACACCCGATTCAACGATGAATGGTGTAAGTTTGGCGCCAATTATGATTGCCGTCCCAGCTTTAAATCTATTTCCCTCAGCATTATATAAAGCATTGTTCCATAAAGAAGCTCCCCCCTTAAAGTCTAACTGATGTGTGATTGACATACAGTCCTCCAGAGACAGATGGTGTTCCTGGATAAGGATAATTTCAGGTTGAGGATTGGCTTTGTCTACAAAGTCCCGAAACTCCTTTCGTTTTCTAACCCCCAACATCCCTTGCCCCAAGCTACGAATGTTCTGAGAGGCTATAACTATCTGCTTACAGTTCATTCCTTAGATGAAGAGAGACTTGATGGACTACCTTGAGTAAATCCATCCTCTTCCGTGGAAACAACTGAGTGTTTGCTTCGCTTAATCGGGGGTTTTGCAGGAGAGGAGTCCTGATCGTATAGAAGCGTAACACGCCGGCTCACATGCTTCGACAAGCTCCTCAATCTATTATAATTTTCAGCCAATTCCGAGTCACCTAACCCAGTCACGTTGGAGGGAAACAGAATTTCGAACCTGACAGATGCTACTGTAGTCATTCACTCATTTTGTAAAACAAAACGAGATTTGCCGTTTTTGAAAAAATAACAGAAAAGAAATGAAAAGAGAGAGGGGAAAAGAACAGTTTTCAAGGTTTCTGAAGTCTTACGAAAATTAGGTAATGGGATGATCAGGTCATCCATTCCGTCACAGATCCAAGACAGTCGAGCTCTACTCTTTCTTCACCTACACAGGGATGTAAAATATTCGCTAAGTCGGAAGAGGAATTCAATGCCTGACACCGTCAAAAAAATTGCACGAGCAAGTCTTAGTTTGTATAAGTGAACCTTAAAGCTAATGCAGGACCTGTCAATCTGACTCGACCGCACACTGATTTGAGCACGATAAAACGTTAGGAAGAAACAAGCATACTCACCAGATGCAGCGATAGTCTCACCTGAAACAGACACCATGAGAATGGGTTCCTGATGAATCCCTAGAATCTATCCCTGACCAAAACCCTGGGTGCGAGTTACGAGCAATTCCCACAGATTCAGCAGTTCAAAGCTTAATTGTAAGCTTTTGAGGTGCCTTGAAGATGATGATATCCTTTACAAGAGTCTTTCTAAAGTAAGCCGACACCTGTACAAACATCATTGCCGTGAACAAGTTAGAACCAATGCATTGGCCTCTAGCAAAAACCTGCCTTCGTGGACTGAACACTAAGGATTAAAGAACTGTGTATTCAACTGCATAGGGCCTAATTTATAATACCGACGCCAACGAACAAACTGTACAAATAACTACTAATCCGCAAGTGACTTCTCTCACTTTCTTGAGGGACTATTAAGGTAATAACTACTAATTTCCTAGAGAATGACTACTGGAGTTTGCACTTACATTCGATCGAGAGAAGGAAACAGGAACCACCTGAGTCAATGGAACAAAAACGTCAACGCCTTAAGCTAAGGATTCTATACCAAGTTCTATGCGTGAAGTATGGGCGAATCCTACAAGTTCCTCCTTGCAAACGTCTTTTCCTTGCTCATTTAGGTTGCAAGGATAGGTCCGTTCACAGGCTCGGGGCGTGGGCTAACGAAGAAATCAACAACTCCACAGGAGCGAGTCTGGATTGTCACCCAGGCAAAACCCTATGGAAAGCTAGCTTATGAGCTGCAGATATTTGACCTCGAGGCGCAGTTCTCGATCAAAAATACAGCTTCATCTCGACATCCCACAAAAAGGAGCAGCAGTGGTTAAGGACCACCCTCCTGGAAATACAGAGGCATTTAGAATATCTCCGTAGAACTGCAAGAAAATACATGATGGCATACCTGAGATTGTAAATATGTGTCCAACATATGTTCTTCCCAACCGGTATGATTACCCATAACCATATTCTATGCGCGTAGAGTCATCAGATACCATCGAGCTCATATCCAATTCCTTCTGCAAGATTGCAAAATGTCCCGATTGAATGACAGAAAAATGGCAGATATCCACATTCCACTGCTTACTATGACAAGTAGCTAGAAGCAAAAGGACTAATCTCCGACCAACCGGATTGAAAACCAGCGACCTAAGGATCTCTCCAACAACTACAGTCCTCTGCTCTACCAACTGAGCTATGGTCGGAGAGATACATTCCACATCCGGGAGCAGAAATCCCCCTGATACTGCTTCCACTGAGAGTTGAACTCAGGACCTCCCGCTTACTAAACGGGTGCTCTAGCCAACTGAGCTACAGAAGCGTCGTATGTCTCGGAGGAATGCGGAGAACGCAACCCTCGCCTCCCACGTCCTGTCAACAT
Organism: Pohlia nutans; assembly: GCA_022496805.1. Classification (NCBI taxonomy): domain Eukaryota; kingdom Viridiplantae; phylum Streptophyta; class Bryopsida; order Bryales; family Mniaceae; genus Pohlia; species Pohlia nutans. The sequence goes on along the minus strand of CM040085.1, from coordinate 26,622,321 downwards.
TCACAGGTTATTTTCGACCATCCCTCAGTTGTGGGAACTGAACTGCGTTCCTTTCTTCAGTTATTTAATTAGCAGAGAGACAGATTGCAATGACAAGGTAACTAAAGGACCTCACAAGGCCCATAACTACCTAACAGAGCTGTCAAGCTACCCGACTTCAAGAAAGAAGCAAAACATTTGCTCTTAAACGTTTGGAAACCGAACAAGACAAAGAATTAATACAATATATCTCCACCACCACCAATCCAGCAAGTAAACCAAAACATAAACTCCGGCGCATGCATCTTGAAAATCACTTAAAGAATGAAACAATCAAGAAAACAGGTAAACACTGCAAAACATAAACTCCGGCGCATGCATCTTGAAAATCACCTAAAGAATGAAACAATCAAGAAAACAGGTAAACACTGCAAAACATGAACTCCGGCGCATGCATCTTGAAAATCACCTAAAGAATGAAACAATCAAGAAAACAGGTAAACATTGCAGCCCCTTAATCACAAGGGAACTAACGTCAACGTCTACAAACAGAATGATAATGAGAATTTCTCTCAAGGCAGACGTTCAACGTGCAGTATACTAATTTGAAGTCAAGTCACACCGCCCGGACAACAGGCTTGCGTGCGGGCGGGAGGGGACGGATCGAAACGGTGCAAAATCATGAACATCTGGAAACGGCTGGTTAGTTAGTAGGACAAGAACGCCCCCTGCATGCCACAACTGAAACCCTAATGCACAGATCTACTCGATCCGGCGAAAACATGAATGAGCGCCGGATCATCAAAGGCACAACGAGCTTCCCGAGCATAACTAAAACCGATCAAAGGGAACCAGAAAGCTCAACGGCAACGTTTGCTCACACGAATTCAAATACGAGCTAAGCTTACGGAAGAAAGACGCCAGTGACTCTCCAGAGTCCAGTTCCAGTCCACCCTGGGTTAATGTTACCGTAGGTTAACCCTAACTGCTTAACCAGGCGTTTTTGGCAGAATTGAAATTCGTTTTCTCATTCCTCATGCACTTTTTGCAAGTAAAAAAAATACAACAAAATTCTATGGCAAGATAGCTTCATGTATGTGTGATCTGATTAGAAAGGGGATGATTTGTGAAAATTATATGCGTCATTTCATGCTACACAAATTTCCACCAAAAAAAAATTAAGATCTTAGCTCAAAATGAATCAAAAGTGCTCTTGAAAAAATCAACTCGTAAAGTTAAGCAACCAAAAAATCTCCAAAAACCACTACGCTTAGAGTTTTACATTTCAACCCATCACAACATATTTCATCCACAAATTGTCAATATCTTATTTGTGATTGAATTACAAATGAATTTTGAATTTTACGTGTCAAATTTTATACAAAAATATTTGTGATTGCAATCACAAATCTAACCGTATAGATAGAATCTAAAATTCATAATGTACAACTTTTATTCATACATCAAGTTCAAAATATCCCTCTTAGTCACATTTTATAATGCATCTTTGCAATTCTCCAAATTTGGAGAGGGCTGTAGGCATTTACGGGTTAATGGTTTGTCACAAAGTAATTCAAAAAATACAATTTGAAAAGTAAAATACATGATAGCCTATCTTCTGCCTCAATATTTCAAGCTATAAATAAATTTTATTGAACTTGTCAGACACCAACAATCAAGCAACTTGCTTTGGATGAACATGAGGCTACAGTGGGGGCATGGGATTCCACCATGGGAACTCAAGTGTGGTTTAGGGGAGCTTCTCTTGCATTGGAAAGGTGACATATTTGAATCTCTCTAACAACACATAATATGGTGATTCGTCTAAAAATCAAAGACAAAACTCGTTTTTACTCCTTTTGAAGCTAAAAAACTAGTTATGTCTTGTCTTTCCTCTTTTAGTAATCTTTTGCTAGACTCTACTGATAACTCTTATACGTTCTTAATCCTTTAGTGCCCAGGGTGGTTCTGGAGAAACCAGAGTTTTTTGGTGTATTTATTCTTAAAACTCTCTTTGTTCAAATTTTGAATACTATTATTAGTATTTAACTGTATAAATGTAAGCAGAGCTTAATCAAACAAGTGCCGGTTAAACCTTGGTAAGATCAGACCGTTGGATTGGAAGATTATAGTATGTCTTTGAACCGTATAATGCACATTCAATAATGAGATTTTGGAGGATGTGTGACTTCAAAGTTAAATAGAATTTGGATTTAATTTTCAAAAACAAAAGTAAGGAGGTTCAGCAATGACCTATGTCGACACCTCTTCATTGCAATCTTTTATGTCAAGAACGGACTCACACATAATTATTGTGAATTTTATAAGTGATAGTGACTTATCTATATATGGTTTAGGACAAAATATTATACGTTAAAATATGAAAAGAGTTGGTACATTGATCAAGATCGGAATACATACACTAATGGAATATGAACAAGAGAATACATTTCAAAAAAATAAAACAAGATAACAAACTTCTAAACACAAGAAATACCGCACAGTACATCTGATGTATTTGTCAATATTTACTGTATTTTCTCATATTTGCAGTATTTTCACGTTTTGTTCATCGGTGTTTTGATAGTTGCACAACTTTAAATTGACATTTTATTTTTCTAAAAGATGTATATTATAAGTCTCCAACTCTGAACATCACAATTCAAAGTCCAATTGTTCATGAATTGTTTGTGGATTTTCCGTTATTTGCATCTTTGACACATCAATGACCACAATGTGATCTCCTAGGCACTAAAGGGTTAACCCCTAAACGTCCTCACCCCTCCCCAAATTCGGCAGTTTTGCAAAGATGCATCATAAAATGCAATCTAGAGGGATATTTTGCACTTGATGTTTGAATAAAAGTTGTACATTATAAATTTTAGATTCTATCTATACGGTTAAATTTGTAATTGCTATCATCAATATTTTTGTATAAAAATTGAAACTTAAAATTGAAAATTCTTTTGTAATTTGATTACGAATAAGATATTGGCAATTTGTATATGAAATTTGTTGTGATTGGTTGAAATGTAATACCCTAAATGTAGTGATTTTTGGAAATTTATTGGTTGCTTAATTATATGGATTGACTTTTTTTAAGAGCACTTTTACACTAAAATCTTTGAAATTTTGCTACAACATGAAATGAGGGATAAAAATTTCACAAATCATCCCCTTTCTAATCGGATCACACATGCACAAAGCTAACTTCCCATAAAATATATAGTAAAAAATCGATACTGCAAAAAGTAAATGACGGATGAAAAATCTATGTTTGATTCTGTACATCGTCCACATTTTGGACGGTTGGACGTTTAGGGGTTAAAGTATGGTGAAAAAGGAAATCTTGATAAATATTTGCAATGTTGAATTGAAAAAATTCAAAAATAATATTTATTTAGCACATTAGAGTTGAATCAACTATTAACCCATGGTATATTTTGGGAGAAAATATTTCCTAATATTGATTGTGAGAAGAAGACAGTTTCGGTATTAAAAAATAAAATAACACTTGGGCTTCATTTGGGGCTCCACACAACTAGTGACAATATGGCCAAGGCAATGGGAATGTGGACAAAGGGAAGATATTGGTGTTTTAATGAAGGTTTATGAATGAATTTTTTTTTCTTTTATATCGACTCAACCATATGAGTATTTAGACTATAACAATACGTTTCAATTTGAAAATATGTCGTGCCTCATTTCATTCAATAAAGGGAACCTATAGTCACCAGTGTTAAATAAAACCACTTCCAATCTAAAGATTGTCATTGGAATTTCAAAAAATAAATGCCAAATTTTTGGAAAATTATTTTTTGTAAGTAACAAAGAAAATCTTGAAGAAACACTTGTAAGTATTCCATGTTCTATTCCAATCCCTCAAAATTGTAAAATAATATTTTCATTCATATAGAATTAGAACCCTAGAATATCGTGGCTGCTTGGCAACTTCGCCCCTCCTAAGACGAATAATTAATATATTTCTCCAAATTTTGTAAAATTTAAACAAGACTACAAATTTCGAGTTTAAATTGAAATTGAGACATCAAACAACCAAAACATCCTCATGGCAACATTATTTGTACAATCACAAGAAAATAGTACATGTTGATTGGACTTATGTGGATGTTGTAGTCTTGTTTAAATTTCATTACTCCAAATTTTATATTTCCTTCATTTAAATTTTGGTGTATATTTTATGCAATTTTTCAATGCACTCAATAAAAATTTACTATGGTTCTAATTTTATGTAAATATAAATATCCTTTTACAATTTCAAGACATCGAATCTATGAGTTTTTAGAGGTCCATTTGTTCCATGTCTTCTCCAAAACATTCTACATTATGTATCATATATTATTCTCAAACTCAAAAATTTATAGACCTACCATCTAACATCCACATAAGTCCAATCTCGAGTATATTGAGCAAAGGGAAATCACAAAGGGAACTTACTTTAACACAATGAAGAAATTTAGAATTAAAGAACAACAATAATACATTGCTCAATTTTTGAGCTAAGATGTATCAGTGAACTGGATTTTTTTAGTGGGAGGCTTTATCCAAAACTCCTACACTATGGAACTTACAATTTATCGATTTTAAATTCAAAAACTTCACATTCGACTTTGAGTGGTCACATTGAAGAATACATTATGTAGAACCACGTGCAAAAACAAAGTGAAAATCCTAGATTCCATAGCTAAAACTTGCAATGGTATTTTTTCATTTATACCATATTATTGCAAACAAAAGACCAAATACAAAAGAGGCACATTTGGCAATGAATTTACAGTAGAATGGAAATGAACCCCCAGAGAGCTCCAAGAAACTCCACTCAAGCGCAGAAGTGTCAAATTGAATGTGGCTATTCCTTGCATCAAACGGTGCAGTATACAACGGACCACACAATGCGTGCAAATCCAAAAGTAATATCTCAGAATTTCTAGAACTATCTTGTGAGGACATGAGAAATATTCCTCCTTGTAATGTGGGACACAAGGCATTTCTGGCACTTTAGAAAGGAAGAGATCTATGGATCCTTCACACAAATGTACAAACAAACATGTCCAAAAACTACTAGTCTTTTATGATTTCTTTGAACTGGCAGCGCCTTCAGAAGCATTTTGTAAAGCATTCACAAGAGCCTCCAGATACGAAGGGGTACTATGGTCAGACAACATGGTACCTGATAATACTATGCGACTGAATCGAGAATGGTTGGAGTCGGTTCCTTTGACTACCTTGTATCTGAACTTTGCGGGCTCCACCTTCTCCTGATTTTCTTGATTTGGGACTGCTGATTTTGGGTCTGCTTGACTCTGATTAGCTTTATTGTTGACTCCCTGGTTCTGGTCAGCTTGATTTTTCACTCCTTGGCTCTGATCTGCTTGGTTATTGCCTCCTTGGTTTTGATCTGCTTGATTTTTGAGTGTTTGGTTCTGATCTGAGACCGGGACCGGTTTTAGAGGAATGCGTTTGATGTGGAATAGTATCCCGGGAACAAAAAGTCGGTTTTTAGTTAAGATGTCTTGCTTGCTCTCTGAAGTGCTCGTGAGTGCATTGACTGCAACAGCGCTTGCTGCGACTCCCTCGTCTGTCTCCTGGACGTTCTTCTCTATGGAAGATAATTGTTCGTTGACACCTTGTTTAACTGATCCCACATCCCACAGCACCCATGGAGCACATTGATTTAAGACTCAAATTTCTGTAATCTCTATGCATTGTAAAGAGTTGGTGCTATCCTGTGATAGCTGCCACCTGGTCAAAAAAGCAAGCTGAGGGTGCATGGAGACATTAATCAACAGAACGAGCAGATGTTTTACGTCAGATCCATACCTCTATCCGAAGCTGCTGCGAAAAAACTGCTTGCAGCTGCAGCTCCCAGCGAAAGCCAGGCATTAGATTTCTTGGGCTCAGCCACATCAGAGGGTGTTGTACGCTTTATCCTTGAAAGAATAGTATTTCCGGCATTTAAAAGCGCACTATATCCTATGTCTTTTGTCTTTTCATAGACAAGTGTTGTTTCCAAAGGCACCTCCTTCTGTTGGAACCGTTCAGCCGTCGCATGGAGCATTTCAATAACCATTCTACCGGTGGTTCCATCTTTAAAGGCTTGACTCCTACGAAAGGTCAGGAAGAAATCATCAGACAACGATCAGACACAATGATGAAACTGGCTGTGAGAATTATATCACAAAAAAATTAGTATATACAAGTAATGAAGCAAACAGGTAGGTATGGACTTGCACTTTGCATATTAGATAAGTAAAAGAACACACGAATCTTCAAACCACTCCATGATATTGCATACCAGGTTGTTTCCTCCATTTCGGACCGTAGGTCTTCTAGTGCTGCCGGGCTGACGCGGGCTACCACATCATCCTACCTTCATAAAGAGATCCTCATCAGCTTTAACCCCAAACAAGGCTACGGTAGTGTAGAATCTATATTCGAACATCAATTCATGACTGGCCCATTCAAGCAGTAGAGCATCAGAAAGAACCTGGAGCACGACGTTATTTATGAAGGAAGCTGAATTCGCAAGATTCAGATCCACGCATGGTGGGCAACCAAAGCCCCAACATGTAATCATGCCAGGAGGAACTTTTAAGCCATGTGAAGACGGTTCAATTGGAGTACATTCTGTCCCCCGAAGAAGGAGAGACAACAAAGCAGCTGTGCCGGCGCCTAGCGAGTGCCCCACGAGTACCAAAGAAAAGCCCTGTCACAGAACCCGTTTCTTAGCGATTAACACTGATAAAACGATAAGCCACGCACACAACCTCTGTGTACGCAGTGTGATAGCCCTCCTAGTCGTCAACATTCCTTCACCTCAGAAAGATCGTTCTTCAAGAAAAACTTCAGGTTGAGCACTGCCCAGACTCAACATCACAGAACAAACTGTGCAAACTGAGCCCGTTGAAAATTTCCATGAGCACCCTCATCCCACACTAATAAAAATTTGCATAATAGAGGTTCGTATCTCACGGGATTGGCCTGAAGGACATCGTTCAAAGTTTGTACTTCGTTTTGCAGCAACCAATTCGCTGCTGCCAGCATTCCTGAGTGCGCAAGCCTGAATGCACAATGCTGTTAGAGCCCCACTCAGACACGCCATTGCAATCACATCAAAACCCTTGAGACGAGTTATTTAACAAACTATCATAGAATTTAAGAGATCCAAAAAGGTACTGACGTGATCTTACTCAAAAGAATCATGAAACATGCCTCCGATAACAAACTACTCAGAACCTTGTGTCTGGCCTCACTAAGACAAGACTTGAGTAGAATCCGTTACAAGCAAAAACATTCATCAGATCCAAAGCTTGAATCAATACAAGTAGAAAGAAAACCAAACAGGGGAACTCTGTAGTAAGACTAGTAAGCAAGAATTACCCTCCTTCAAAAGATTCGCTGTGAGGGTTTAAATCTGTCAGTACGTCTCTAGCAGTATATGTGCCTCGAATACTCATCACCACACAGTGACGCTGACGATGTACAACAATGTGATAGGCAGGTTGCATCACATTAGCAGTATCCACTAGCTTCAGAATATCCTCCTCCGGCACCTGTTAGATCAGGTGATGATGTCATTTACACACCAAATCTTCATACACTTGAAATTCTTCGTGATTCTTATTAGTGCAGGTTCGATATTATGCGATTTGGCGAGACCCGCATTCATTTTTGAATCCTGATTAACGAAAGGTATATACTGGATAAATGCATACATTACACCTACGAGTCTAATATTTGAGGAACAAAAGCCCACAGCAGAGAAAGAAAGAGCAAACCGATCATAGCACTACCTTCATAGTAGAGGCGAGTGATGGTTTGTCCTTTTCATATGCCGCTGTAGCCCAGCCCAACCATTCCAACATGTCATCTAATTCGATCCTGCAAAAATACAGTCAGGAAAAATCGCTCGTGTTATAAAATTTGATTCCTACAACCACACAAAATTCCAATGCAAGCTAGATCCACAAAACACTTCATCCAATGCAGCCAGGAGTCAGATTCAAAGCCAACAAGGAATGATTTCTATTAGAAAAATCCATCTAATCCATTTCAGCAACAATTTATCCCGACCGAAGCCAAGATAACAAATCGAGCTACATGCTAATGCAATCTTCTATCAACAGCCAGCAGCCATGAACGCCTCACACTTCATAACAGAGAGGGCTACTCGTACTTACTTGTCAACAACAGGGACACCAATCACAGTATCCACAGCCCGCTCCACGGAATGCCGACTGTACAGCTTGTAAAGTCCGAGGGTTATGTCTGCAATGCCCCATTTGCTCATGCCCGAAGCACTATGCATCACACTCGCTGCAACAGCCATGAGAATTTGCTCCATTGATGTTTGTGCGCTTTCCTCATCTGGAACCAAGCAAAGCCATTGGATATGAAAATTCCATCACCGAATGCAGTGTCGCCGACACTACGACACCGGTCTGCTGCTAACTACTTTAAACCTGCATCTTCCTCATCTCGTCTCTAGTAAAATTTACGTGAATCGAGTAAAGGACCTACAGCAAGGGTTGAGCTAGCACATACGTCGACGAAACCAGTGAGCTTGCTTTAATTAAATTGGTTTGATTTTAAATAACGTGTATATAACGAACAACTCAATATCTTAAGCAAATATATATACAATTAATTTTAAAATAAAATAGAATGAATAAAAAATGATACATTTCTTTAAATACAAACAATATGTAATAAAATATGACAAGCTTGATTGATAAACTCTTATAAGAAATTATTTCATCAATGTGAATTTAGAGATATCGCCCTTACATTCAGGCTTCCGAAAACACAATCAATCGCAATCGGGACGCAGCTTTACAAAATCCTCGTCCTCAGAAAATTAAATCGAAAAGGCGACGAGCCTTGTCACTGGTACTACGTGGAGTTCGCTATCAAAACTAGTTCTCGCCATAGACGGTATTGCAAAACCTAAATTTAACATCCTAGTTAAATTCATTACCGCAGTAAAGTACTGTTTAGAATTTCATCAAATGCAACATAGAGAGTAATTCACGCACTCTGTTCCTCGATGATACTCTTCTGGGAATCCAATGCCCGCCTCTCTCCTGCCATTTCCCCAGCGCCCCGGCTACTGCCCTTCGCTGGCGACGACGCCATGATTTATTTCCCCGGGCTCCTCTCCAAACAACACTCGAATAAAATAAAAAATCCGATCCGCAATGAAAACCTAAATTTCAAAGCGAGCTCCAAAGTGCGCAAGCAGATCACAGATTCATCGCGTTTTTCTGGCTCAGTTCACTTAAACGAAACGGGAGACCGTCAGAAGATTCAAAGTAAGAATCGCTAGTCCAGAGAGAAGAATTCTACAGTTAGAAATCGATAGAAACACAAGACTGTAAATGAGAAATGAAATCAGATCTTCGAAGGCAACGCTTGAGCTGCGGAAACGTATACAAGAGAAAGTGTGACAAGGAGAGTACATTGTGCTCAGGAAGCCAGCAAGTGACGTGGATAAGTGACGTGGACCCATCCTTATAGGTTGACGCCACCTGGCAGGCGTTCGAAGCCACCAGATCCTTAGGGCTCGGTTCAAACCACACCTGAAGAGCATGTTCCAAGCAGTATTATTTCTTCATTATTTTTGTTTTACCAAGGATATCTCATGTGGATGATTTTTCTTCAATCCCCAAGTCGATGTGTTGTACAATGATTTATGTTTTGAATTTTCCAAGGTAGCGTAATTTGCAATCTTTATTGACGAGATAAAACTATTTACCATTATTTACATTTATAAATATGAAAATAAATTTTTGTCATAAATGTTTAACCCCTAAATGTACTGACCCTTTGAATAGAAGTAGATGCTAGCCTCAAAAATAGATATTCACATGGCTCATATGTACATGAGGTCTATATGAGAGGACCATTGCAAGCATAAAATCTATTCAACAAATTTGATATACTTGCATTTGGAGGCCTCTCCAATATTATCACATCTCCCTATCACAAGAGATTTAATTTAATTGGTAGAGAATTTAATAGACTTGCAAAGGTAACTTGGATGAAAGTCATCCAATATTCTATAAGACAGTTACGAGGCTTTGAATCTATTCATTGATCTAGTTTCTGGACGTTGGAATGTTTAGAGGTTAAGGAAAGACTTATAAGAAGTTTTATTGAAAAGTTCATATAGTAAAGAATCCACACTGCAAAAGTGCATGACGGATGAGAAAATGGGGATGAAATCTGTACATTGTCCAAAAAATGGACACTTAGGCAGTTAAGGGTTAAAGAAGGATCTCAAGAAGGATGTGTGGAAAAACAACATTACAACATTCTTATAAAAATTTATTCAAAAAAAGCTTTAAAATCATTGGTACATTGTAATATAGTTGTTTCAATGGCCCTTTGTCCAGGGGCATTGGGTCACTAACATTACAAACAAACACTTTAATTCACGCCGACCTTGAAAGAGGGCCGGAGTTTCTATCTATCTATCTACATTGTAATATAAGAAATCTCAAAAAACAATTAGTTGACAATTAAGTGCCAAATTTGACTTATAATCACACCAAAAAATTCTCTTAATTGTATATACAAGCAATAAAAAAGAGAATGTTTTATAGTTTGATAAGATTTATATTATTTATATTTGAATGATGAATAAAGAAGCCAAGTCAAACAATTTAAAATTGAAGACCTATATTTTATCCAAAAAAATGTATAAAATATTACACCTTTTTACAGGTTAATACAAGTATTTTGACAATTTGATCTTTTTTACCCCTTTTTGTTTGAATTAAAAATAAAAAGTGCATTTTAAACATCGATTTTTAATATTATCAAGTTTTAGATATACATAACATGAATTCGTTGCCTTGGCTTGGTTCTTTTTTATAATTCCTTTCCTACAAGGAATTTTAAAAAATTGAAAAAATACAATGTCATTGTAAAAGCATCATTTTTTACTATACAATAACATTATAGAAAAAGAACCAAGTCAACATAGTTCAAGAACGTTGTGCATCAATACCATCAAATATTGCATAGCAAAATTTCTTTTTCTATCAATATGCTAAATGTTCCTTCTTAACCCCTAAACGACCGTTGGCATCTCGAAAATTAAAGCATTTTAGGGAGATGTGTTGGGAAAGATTGACGCCGTTGCGAAAATACGGATCTGTTTGGAAATTCGCCGTTGCATCATGGACTCATCTACTAGTTGATTGAGTCTGAGAAAGTTCGTGGGATTGTACTGTATGGATCAAAACATTATAGCCTTTGATTGGCACAAAGATTTCGCCTTTTGTAGGCACTCATGTGGTTGGCGATTTTACAAAAATTGGTATTTCATAATCTGATGCTAAAAATTGGCACACAGGCTACTACCCTTTGTGGGAACGACTGGTTGCAAACACGCCCTTAGCGTATCATTGGAACGCCCTATATGTGGCATCTTGTTTCAAAGGCTCAAAGAATACCATGGATGGTAACCGGCATAGACGGTAACTTCAGCAGACACAATGAACTACCATGGATTTTGAATAGTGCTTTTCTTTCAAACTTGCCAACCTTTGAACAAATAGAATGTGAACAATCAGCGTGTATTCAAATTGCCAGCGATGTTGCATATATTACAAACCACCACATTGGCATCTACGTTGAGCTTAGTGTACTAAATTTGACAACCCTAATTTACAAAAATTGATTTCTAATCAAAATTTTGTTGCAACAATCTACGCACGAAACCAACAATTTGCTTTTTGGAAACTACATCAACTAAACTAAACCTCTATCTGTGTGTGATGCATTGTTGACAATCGTTATGGGAAAAAAAAACCCTTGTTGAGGGAAGGAAAAAAACCTCTTCTTCGAGATGTGATCTACTAACTGTACATGGAGCTCTTTTTTTGTCAATGCTGCTCGAAAATCAATCTTGTGGCAATATTCGTGAAATATAGCCTTGTATTTGTGGGCCGGTAAGTGTATAGTACTGGGCGTAGAAACCACATGAACCGGCCAAGACACTCGGGTCAGGGGTCGAGACTCGAGAGCACGTAAAGGCCGAGACATTGGCGGACTGAGAATGCACAATCCCATGTAGCGTGGCCTCTATTGACTAACAATATCAACTACGGAGGGAGGCAAGTATGCAATGAAGAAGAAAGAGCACGACGAAGATCATCCGGGCATCCTGCCCCGTAGTTCAACAGCAAGGCCTTGCTTCATCCCTATTAGGCTAATCACAAGTACAAACAACAACCTCCGGGCTAGATACTAACACAATTGGGAGATAACAAGATACAACAACCAGGCGGTGGCAACATTGATTACGCACAATGTAACCCCTAAAAGACCTTGGATTGAGAGTTATACATACCACAGGCGTCAACGAGAATGGGTGTAGGAGGAAAAATATGCTCATTTGTAGAAAAGACATGTATGGCAAGGGTATCATCGGCTCTACTACATACAAAATGATGATCAAGCGACATGTAACATTGCAAGAGATTGAAAAAAAAAATTGTCCATATAGAATGCAAGTGTAGTTCAAAGGTGTGGTGTAATTACAATGTTTGATGTGTGTCTAAACACAACCGCATGATTGATAAGTTGATCCACGTGCTTATGGATTAGATCATCCAAATGATGTTTATGAATGCAGGTCAATTTATGAATGTAAGCCAATTTACGAATATAGAAGAAATAAACAATGATCAAATCATTCATACATGTTTGATAATTAGTAGATGCAACATACAATCTTAAATTATGCCGCAGAGGTACCAGATGTCTGAGACTTGAGAGCTTCATTCACTGGTAGATCCATATAATGTTCAACACATAGAGAAGAGTGCCCTAGACTACAAACATGAGATGAGTAACTGGTTGGGCAGCCATTGCTTCCGCCAAACCTTGTACATGCAGTAGATAACTAATCTGAGAGTGTGGCTACGAAATAAGTCAATCCGTGCGAAGAACATTCACTTCTTCGACGGAGACTCCACATCTGCTTTGCATAAAAGTGAAGACCAAAATTACTTCTATGAATTGAGAATTTCAAGTTTTATAAAAAAATTGACAAATATAGAGTATACTGAATATATGAATCAAAGCAGTAAAGAAAATGGCAAGTCCCTTATATGGATTTACATAGCCATTCTCTTCCGCTTTGGAGGTGGAGCTATTGGGCCATCACTATCGTCATCTCCTCCTTTCTGAGTGTCCTTCAGAACATTTATAGGCTCTTCCTCATGCTGCGTGGTGGTCACTTTGATCAAAGGCTTAAGAAGAGCATCAAATATTTGTTTGTCCTCTTCAAAGCCTAGATAGTGCCGACCATGCTGAAAGCATGCTTTAGCTGTGGCACCTGATACATAATTCAAAGACGTGAAAACCCCATAATCAGAAACAAAAATTGAAATAAAAGAGAAAAAAACCATTCAAGCGATGAATGAACACCTGTAGATGCTGTGAAGTCCACCACAACATCTCCAGTCTTAGTGAAAGCTTGGATCAACATGCCCAAGAATGCAGGGTCCTTCTCCCGAGGACCTAGAGCTCCACGGCACCTTTCCATTCATGAGTTGAGTTCCTTTATCAGTGTAGTTGTGAACCACCCCGTCAGAATCTAAATCTATATCAAGTTCGGAAAGGCTAGGAATCTCTTGCAAAGAGAACTTTGATGGCCTTGCTATTGAGCTTGGAGGATGTTATCTGATATACAGTCCACACCAGAAGCGCAATGTCTACATTCACATCGATTTGAGTTAGTACCTCCAAAATGAGAAATGCAAATTATGAATTTAATAAACTGAAATGAGTGGAAAACTAACCGTGCGGGTACGTTGGGTTGTTTGGCAATGCTAAACGAAGCCTGTTGATCCCCCACCACTTCTTGAACAACTTGAATCCGTCACGCTCGATATATCCAGCTATTTCTCTGCGCAAGGTTTGGTCATCTGGATAAAACAATAAAAGTGCTCCATCATCGTGAATGTAACTGTCAGCATGATCAAATAGGTCTTGCATAAAATCCTCTGAGGTTTCGCCATCCTCAGGTTCTAGTAGTGCTTTCTTGCGCACGTTCCAAGGAGGAATAAAAGATGAGGGGTTGGAAACCGTTGGCACATGAAGGTTTTCAGGGATGTGTGCAATCAATAGATCGATTGAAGGTCGTACATTGCAAGACGACAATACACCTTGAAACAATTTCTTTCTCCCGTTTCCAACCTGTACATTTGAAAACAAAAATAAATTTTTCAAAGTACGATTGGATTTTAATGAATTACCTTGATGAAGAATTTGATGCATCAAAATGAAATGAATGAAATAGAATTGTACCCTTCCAACAAATTCTTGAGCATCTTGGAAGATAGGAGGAACTTTGTCTTCTTTCTCCTTTTCAGCCTAAAGCTTTCCTTTGGAACTATTGATGATAAGAATCTCTGATGTATTAGCATCCTCCTCCGTGGCCAAGGCCGCCTTCAAGTCTTCAACAAACTTGTGAGATGCACGTGGAAATAACTGTACACCTGTAGTAGACGGAGATGGACCATCTGATGACTTATCATGACGGATGGACACTTTCTTCCCCAACTTCTCCGCCGCTTTCTTTGCCTTCTCAGCAGCTTTCTGTACCTTCTTAGCAGCCTTCTCCGCCGCTTTCTCTGCCTTCTCTTTTGCCTTAGCAAGTAGTCTCAATCATGAACGATCTCCCTTCTTTGCTGTAGCAGTAGTTGTCTCAAGTGGATTTTCATCTTCAAGATCAATAACATCCTCATCAACTGAGTCCTGCACAACATCCTCCACTGCAGAGATCTCCTCGAGTGAAGAGAAAAGTTTTTCTTCATCTGCTAAAGTGCTCTTTGGTGAACACTCCAAATACCATGCACCACCTCGAAGATGCGCCAATGACCATCTTTTGAGCTGCTCCTTAGTGTAGATACAAGCATCAGATGTCTTGTCACACCATAAATCAAAGAAAGGAGGCACATCTTTCTTGTGAACTGCATTTCTAGGACCCAAATATCGAGTGACGTACCTAGTCAAATGAATTTCAGAAATTAGAAACAAATGAACTAAAATTGCAATTTCATTTGATTGCATTGAACGTTGACATTTGAAATATAGAGGTACCTATACAATAAGCGTTTCATGGCTAGTTCTGCCCCATCGTGCTCCAGAAATGCTTTGGACTTCGAAAATTGATTTGAACCTTTGAAAAATGAACTGTAGCCCTTATCCCACAACTTTATCCTCCACTTCTCCAAATAAGTAGCAAGAGAGTCTAGCTCATCGTCTCCACTCCCATGCAATATAATGTTGTTTGATTCAACCATACTGTCAAACTCCTTGACCACTGACTCCTCCAACTGCCAAGCAAAGGCATTCAAAATAAAATTGAAATAAACATCAATCATAATTGAAATAAACTTCAAAATTATAAAGAAATAAAATTACACTTACCCCAGCATAGAATGCAGCCTTGTTCAACCAGATTGCAAGTCGATCTTCTGAGGGTGTTTTGGGGAACCGAAGTGCCTGTTTACTCAAGGCTGAAGAGTTCCACCATCGCAGCCACTGCACCTTGTATTGTGGCTCTACAGTTGCAGTGGCGCTCATCTGGAGCTTATCCAATGTCATTTCGGGTCGTGAGTTGACACTGTAGTGGGCTTTGATCTACAAAAGCAAGAAATTTAATCAAATTTCGAATCCAAATTATTGCAAAAGCATATCAATTGAAGAAATGCTAAGGATAGTACAAACCTGATGAAGGAAATCAGGGGTGAGAGTCGGGTCTGCGACAGCTGCCCACTTATCAAGTTTAGATTTGATAAGTGACTTCACCGTTCTGTCCTTAGCCTTGAACATCGCTTCTGTGATGCCTTTAGAAGTACATTCCTCAAGTGGAGTTTCCTCCTTGTAAATTCTTGCAGCCTCATCAGAAGCATCTGTAATTTCTCTCTGAAAAATACAATGTCCAAATTGTTGAAGTTTTGAAATATTAATTCAAATCATAAGTCAAATAGTAGTTTAGAATTATTACCTTACAAATGAAGCGCACGAAGACATCTGTTGTCAGAGGATACCATGCCTTACTAGCTTTCTTGTTTTTGCACTTCAAATAATCTTCAGCCGAAAGGAGATCTTTGAAGTATTCAAGTGGATACTGTCCAACTTGGCTCACACGATACAAGCTATGTACAAGATTACTCTTAACATGAGAGTTCTCCACTAAACTGCCACAATAAATGTACAATTACATATTAATTAACACTAAGTAGAAAAAGGAAGAAGAAATGAAATGAGATACTAAATGAATTGAATGTAAATAAAGTACTTACTCATTGATAGCCGACATGGCCTCAATAAGTTGTCCAATATTCCCCTCTGGATTCAAACAAATGCATTCAGGCGAGATATGCCAACCATGTTCATCATTATATCTCTCCCGAATGACCTTTGACCATGCATGCAACCTATGGTTTCCATCCCACACATAGAACATGTGATTGGAGAATGAAATCAAATTTGGGTCAGACTGAAGCATAGTCTCAAATGTCTCATTTTCTGCAATCCAATGTTTATTCCACGAGGAGCGGTGCTCATCTGTAACGGGCACTATTTTACCCCGACCATCATGGATAGAGACATAGAAGACCCGATCACCCTCTTTGTATCCGTGTGCAAAATCTGCTATAAGTTTCTCCACATCAGGACCCAACACAGGTCTCACATCAGGCAACGATGTCATTCGACATAGCGGAATTCGAAATCTTGATTTTGAAGTGGGCTTCATACGCATAGACGTGATAATTGAATTTGAGTTAAACTTCTCCTTCAACCGAATGTTGTCCTCCGCAACGCCATAATCTATGGCTAATTCCTCATCCACAACTTCTTTTTCTGCTCCTTCCATTGTAGGAGAATCCTACATTTTTAAATGTCAAGCTCATTTCACCAATCAGAAGCACAAAAATAACCCAAAAATTTAAATCAAAATTTTATAAAAGTGGTCAAAACGATTACAAAAGTGGTCAAAACGACTATTTTTCACCGCCTCGGTACCAAGGAGTTCAATACCGACCTCCTCCCGATTCCCTCAAAGTTGCCCAAGAAACTGGCAGCTAAAACGATGAGTATGCAAGGACTAATATTTACACTGCCTCGGTACCGAGGAGTTCATTTCCGACCTCTCCCGATTCCCTCAAAGCTGCCCAAGAAACTGGCAGCTAAAATGGCGAGTACGCAACGTCTAATTTTTGCACCTCTTTGGTACCGAGGAGTTCATTTGCGGCCGCCAAACAAAACTTTCAACTCAATGTGCAAGAATGCAATTGCGACAGTTTTCATCTCCTCGGTACCGAGGAGTTGTTTATTTGCCCCAAAATTTAGACACCAACAACAAGTGAACAACAAGATTAAAGCAATCGTAAGCCCACCTCATTCTGCCTTTCCATTGCGCCGCTCGGTCCGCCGAAGTGTTGTTGCGCCACACCGGGGTTGAGAACAGAAGAAAAGAGAGGTACGGTTCAACTCCATATACACCCCCAAAACCCTAAACTGGACTCCAAAAATAAATAAATAAATAAACAAGGAAGAAATTGGTAGATTTGGAAAAATCTGAAATTGCAATTACGGATTCATTTTTTGGAATTACCGGCCAATTTTTTTTCCTATTAGACTTTACCATCACCAACAACTCCAATTTTTTTCACAATTTTGTGGACAACCGCTAATTTTTAAAAAATCTTTGAAAATTGCTGAAAAAATTTAGTGAAGATTTCCCGGAAAAATCTTCCAATTCTGAACATTTCAGGCCAGATTTTGAAATGCTGAAACAGTTTCTAGGCTGTAACTTTTGCAATATGACTTCTAAATTTACATGCTATATACCGTTGGGTTCATAATTTCATTACGCATCTAACTCTGAATTTTCAAAATCGTATTTTACAAAAAAATTAACCTCACAAATTAATTTAATTCCAATATCTTGCAAAGGAATACCACGTCGATGACTTAGGAAGAGGGTGAATATAAACTTACCTGGGCTCCACAGGCATACCATGCTCGGACCCCTCATTGGCAAAAATCAGCATAGCTATAATAAAATCGTTGCCTCCACTAAATTGATACGATATAAAATCCCTTACAATACAATCTATAACCCCTTTCCAATCGGGATGTGCATTTTCATCCTATAGGGTGCTAAACATACACACCATCACCTATTGAACTCAAACAACAGTATCTTTGTATTGGCTAACAAAACTAAACGTTCTCAGTCATCCCACATAAAACATCAACTTGCCCATATCACATGAATTAAAGTGACATTTACTATTTCCGTGAGTGAGTTATACATGTATGTCCTCCACACCTAGGCTACTCCACTCTATATGTACGATTACAGTTCCCAAGTTAGCAGCAAAGTCTACTCAAAACATTGGTAGTTATAAAATATGGATGCTGGAGAAACCAAACATAAAATAAAAATAAACTACTACTACTGCCTATTCAAGAGCAAGGCCAGACACCTTTGGCAATAACCCACAATTTATAGAGGCCACTGCCTACAACATGCACTACCTAGTAATATAGACTACCGGGTGCAGTGATAGGTGAATAAAAAACTGATGGCTAACTAAATATGAAAATGTAGGACCACCACAACAAACGCTCTTAACAACAGCGACTTCATGTCTTCTTCATAAATTGTCTGGTATGTGAAGCATAGTCATATGTAATTTCATCTTGGCTCTAGTGGCCACATGTGCTCTTCCACTGTGAACTACCACTAATATGCCGAGGTTATCTTCAATCAAATTCGTCCAGTGCAACTTGACACCCCGGGTGACGGTGGTGAACACCTACTGAGCCATGCTGATCCAACAGCGCATACAAAGACATTGTCACGTATCAGCATGGTAAAACTTTCATTGAGATATCTTTAGCATTAACTTCAAAAACATCTTCCTACTTGAGTGGGTTTTCTTGAAGCAAGACTCGCAAATGTAATTCGATCCACATGCTTTACACATTTTGTTCTGTTTTTTGTGCACATAATGCATCGGCACCTCAACCCCTCACTTTGAATTTCGTTCATGTGAACACCACTGGCTCGCACCTGTCCAGCTGCAGTAATAGGCAACTTCACCATGCCTTCAATCAAATGCAAGGCCACTGCATGATGATATGCCCGACGGCTAACAACCGTCTTGTGAAGCCCCTTGTAATGAGTTCGATATAACACATAGGAATTCTGTAAGGAGCGGACGAGGATAGTATGCGCGCGAGGAGCGGGGAGCGGTGAGCAGTGAGCGGAGAAATGTGGGATTACGAGCAAGAATTTCAGGTCAACCGTGGTCAACGACACTATAATTAGCAATTATTCGAATATTCGATTATTTTTAGCAAATTTTTGTACCTATGACCGTGGAATATTTGGTACCCATTATCGTGGTTTTAGGGTTTAGGGTTCAGGGATAAAGGCACATTAAAGGCACACTCTGTCTCTATATCCGTAGTAATTAGACCCAAATCCGCGGTTTAGGGTAGAAAGAGATTGTTACTTCAGCGTCTTATTAGGGGCCAATCCACTCGTTTGGGCATAATTATTTGAAGTGCATAGCAAGTTTAGGGTTTAGACCCGTTCGGGTACAAGATAGAAAAAATACAAGAGTTTAGGGTTTAGGGTTTCGTAAATAATATACCATGATTTTCAAAACTGCTGTAGTGGCCCTTTTAGTCTCACTACAATTTCATTGATTTGGAGAGTGAACATGTCAACAATGGAACCAACAACATTTTTGTATCCTAGGATGTTGGATGAGTCAACAATCCGCTCTCAAGAACTGTCTAGCTTAACTTCGTTGAAGCTAAGAGTGGGTGCATGTATAAAGGCATCTACATCAGCATCAAACCCACAAACGATCGTGAAGACAAAATAGAGATGTTTGCAGTGAGCCCATTGGTTGCGTCCTCTTTTTGCTTTGGTCACCATCTCCTTGAAATAAGGGCAAGAGCAGTCTGGAAAATGGGAAATTGTGAGAAGGTACTGCTGATTTGTCGGAGGCGTGCCCGAATCCAATGTGACGATGCAACCCAGGGCAGGGACTGGAACCATGTCCACCTTCCTTATGCAACCCTTGAATGCTGCAGCGCTAACACAGTTGTTGGCTTGCTTGATGGATGGACTCTTCTTGTTGCGGCGGACATTCTTGCCATGACGTCGTTTGGGAACTTCAGCAGGGAAAGCTGGAGTTACATATGTTGACAAGTCGACGGGGAGAGGGTGGTCTTGGAAGAGCCTTTGCGGTGATATGACCTCGCGCTGTGGAAGTCGAAAGCCAGCGTTTTCTAGGGCAAGTATCTCCTTGCGTGTTAGGTTAGTACCGTTCTTCACGGGCCAGATGTCGGGGACCTCAGGGCGGGACATAACCCACTTTCTGCGGGTTCCTTTGACACACCTCTCGATGTCGTCGTTGCAGAAGAAGAATTGCATGCGCTCCTTGCGATTCTTCTTGTAGTTGTCCATCATGCCAGTGTACGTAGGAGCAGCGGTAGATTTCCCATCTTGTATGATTCGAGCGATGCATTTCTTCTTAGTCACAGCCTGCTGCGCGAAACAAGCCTTCGCACATGGGCTTTCAGCCTAGCTATGTGCGACTGACTCTCGTCGCAAGCCGTTTCTTGCACGGAAGTAATGTGGTGTAGAGCTGCAGCTGGGGTTGCATCTTGAACCTGCACTGGTACATCAGACTTCTCTAGTTCTTGGGGAGAGACTGACAGCTCTACATGAGAAGCATTTAGGTTTAGGGCGTTGTTCCTTGCACCCCTGGTCTAGACTCGAGGACGAGAGATGCTTATCTTGTCAGGTTTGTGAGAGTCATACTCCGAACCGATGGGAACGTCTGCTTTCCGCTTCAACGACAGGAAGACTTCTTCTCCTTGGAGTTGAGGCATTCGAGTGCAAAACTCCTCCGCTCCAGGCATCTTTGCTAATGCTTCGTGTAGGGATTTCGAGTTCCCCGTGCGCTCTGTAGACTTCTGTGCAATCCGGAGTTTAAGTTCTTCTTTAGTAGGGATAGTTCCGGCTCTATCCCCCTTCAGGTATTGGTAGTACGCAATGCGCTGCATGAAGGATCGGACGAAGTCATCCACAGTAGCGACAAACAGGTCTGACCCTCGATCACCAGATTGTTGTTTCGATTTGTTGTGGATACTTTCGGCTAAGTTGCAAGAGGGCATTTCGGCCAACTCGTCCTCAGTGAGGTCCTATTATATAAAAAGCAATGCACATTTAGAGTTAGTAGTTGTAGAGAGGAGAACATGCAATGGTATGGACTTAGGGTTTAGAGTTTAGGGTTTTGGAGCTTACAAGCTGCATGAAGCCTCCCCACTGGCGGTATCGAAAATGCCAGAATGCTAGCCATAGGTCGAGACGCCTCAATCCATCTTCTGTAGTAGCTCCGGAGGAGTGCCACCAAGCTCCGATACCAAGATAGCGGGAATCTGCCTCCGCTTGCGTAGAGGCGTTCTTCTATTGCTTGCAAAGCATGCGATGTTGGTCTTGGAGGTCAGCTCTGATGTCACTCTTCGTGTGCTTCTCCAATGACTGCACCCAATGGAAGAGACAAGTTCGTTCTTTATTCGGCATTGGGATTGATGCATCTCCACTTCCGTACACAATGCGTATAGCATTCCAATTAGCTTGCGCGCTGTCAGCCATGAAGCCCTTGAAGTTTGGGTCCGGAAGTCCGTGGCGAGCGACGACGGCATTGAGATTTTTCCAAACGACCATTTGGGCTGCGACGTCTTCAGACTGCATATCGCACAACGCAATGGTTATGACACGACAATAAGTGGGGTCGTAAACGTGGCAGCCCATAGTTGTCCACTGTTTCACCCTCTTTACATGATCGAACATAAGCCATGCGTTCTGTAGGTCTCCGCCAGGCTACATACGTTTCACAAGGTCGACTCCGCTACCGGGACTGATTTCAGACATTTTGAAGACAAAGACCTTGTCCGACTCCGATCCTTGACCAGGAAACTTGTTCTCCTGGACAAATGGCCAATTGCTGGACCCGCGAAGCTTGGTGATGCTATCCATAACACCAAACCTGCGGAAGTACTTGAAGCCCATCACTTTGTTGCGAATGTTGGGCGAGGTGAACTCCTTGCATCTGTCAAAGAGTGGAAGGAGTTCACTGAGTTCAAGTGTCTTCGATTCCACACCTTCCGCTGCAACGAGCATGTCCCCGACCATCTCCTTTGTTGCCTCTAAGACAATGGCAGAGTTGGTTGCAGAAGGAGTTCGCTGCACGTGCTCCTCCACCAAACTTTCGCCTCTGGCAATATCGGCTCGGTAAGCCCCGACTTTGACAGGGTGGTTGTGAGTTCCAAAATGAACACAAGCTCTAGTCATGCTGTCTTTACCTAGCACGTAATAGATTTTGGCATCGCAGGTTGCAAGACAAGAGGGAGGAACTTTACAGCATTTGCAAACCAAAGTGGATCCTTTGGGAGGATTAGATCCCACGTCAAAAACAAAGGAGGATACTCCATCCCACTCAGTTTCATTAACAGCTGTCGTGCGGTGCACTCGGGTTAAAAAATCGCAATGGATATTTTCACATCGCAAATGACCACAACAAGAGGAGGTACGGAAAATCAAACCGAAGTTGTTGACAATGTTGGACGTGTGAGTACGGGTCCATGCATGCCCGTCATAGTGTTTGTCCATGCCATGGAGTTGCGTTGCTTTGTTGGTTTTTGAAGAGGAACCCAACGGAGGGAACTCGAAGATGACATCTCCTTTGTACTGGGGCGGGAGGAACTCGACTCGCTTGATAGATGTAGAGTTGTAGTCAAACTTTTTGAAGATATTCCTAGAGCCCTTTCTAGCCAATAGCAATTTCAGGCACTCCACGACACTATGATTTTCAGACAGAGAAAGCGGTGTAGGCTGCTTACTAGTGGACGGACAGCTGCCCGTAGAAGATTGAGGATTAGGCTGAGAAGGAGGAAGAATAGGATCGTGATCTACATTCTCTGGGACTTCATCGTCACTGAGTTCATAAATTGTCTCTAAACCTGGCTCAATTTTCATGCGAGCTGGGACAGATGTTTGCATAGTGCAAGTGGATGACTCTCTTGGAGTCAAGAGTTCGGTGGATGCGCCCATAAGGCAATCCATGAGACCGTAAGCTCTATATCTACCCGGCTTAAGCAACCAGACTTTCCCATCCTCAGTAACAGTTGACAGCTGCCTAACGGTGTGCGTAAGCTGCCCAGACTCAGAATCGAATACCTCCTCATCAACGTGCACCGTTGCTGCGAGAAACTGAAATGTCAAACTTAGACTGAACGCAGAAACCACTGCAAATCCATCTTCCCCTAGCGGGAAGGATGTAGGGACGCCTGCACCTTCGACTCGAATGATTGCCATGACCCGGAACTCGAACATCAACTAGGGACTAATAAGATGCAATTGCGATATCTGACTAGTGAGTAGTGAAAACTAGTGGAAATCGGTATAAGTACGCATTGAGAGGTGCCGCAAATTGGATATGAATTTAGAGAAGGCCGTATACATCGAGAATCATGATTGTACATTAAACGACATAAGACTAATATGGGAAAGTATGAATTTCTGATTTAGTAATGAATAAAAGTAAGGTCCAAAATTCGGCGCACACGTATTGGATATATGAAAATTGTAATCAGCCGTCAATATTCTGACAGATGACTGAAATAAATCGTGATGTATTGGACACAAGGAGCATCATGGAGAACAAATAGAAAATTCAAGCTGGCAGGGCTATTATGGAGCAGTGACCCTAAGTAAGGTAGGGATTGTATTGAGATCTGGGGATCAGAATTGATTGTCCGCCACAACATTCACGATGCGCCAGGATAGATAATGTACTTTAGAAAATCATTATCGGACACTGAAAATTCAAACCATGTCAACTGTTGTTCAGTAGTGCCAAATTTTTGAGTTTTGAATTATTGAGCTAGAAGGATATCTAGAGTATGTGTCAATTCTGGATTTGATTTTTAACTTTGAATATGGTAGCTCAAACAGCGCCAAGTTTGTGATTGACAGCCTGGATTCTGGAATGATGTTCTGTAATATATCCTTATAGAAGTGTTTACATAAGGGTAGTGAACATTGCTTAAGTGGAGTATTAGAATAGCATCGGTGTCTGCGAGTGAATGGAGATGAGGGAGAGAAGGTAGAGGATGATGAGAAGGAAGCGAAAGAAATTATATTTTAGTAGCTCCAAAACTCTAAGGAGAAATAGAATGTTGACAAAAGGGAAATTAGATGTTGTGGGCGTGGGCCGAGATGAACAAACCAGAAGCTCACCCACAGCTTCGGTACCAATTTCGATGGTTGAGAGCCATGGATTAGAGGAGCAGCCAAGTCTTGGTGGAAGCGAAGAACACGACATGGAATCTTGCGACTCGGAGGACACAGTAAGACTCCTTTGTCAAGCACTTCAAGTACCTGATCTTGTCGTGCAGGTGGCGGACTTGGAGGTCGAATGTCCACTGCTTGGGATGGCTTCAGAGCAACAGATGGAGGCGGAGAGCACCGGTCAGGGGAGCGAAGACGACCAGATGGAGACAGAGTGCACTGAGGATGAAGGTAAGCCCAAGGGTCTTGATTCACATTTGTCAATAGCTGGGGTTTTGAGTACTTGGCGCTTCCAGTTTCTGAAGTTTCAAGCTCTAGGGTTTCAAGTTCTCGAATGCTCGCTCTGACCTTACGGATCATGCACGTGAGCTTTTGAGGGTTCCTAGTTCTGAGTGGTGACCATAATATGCTTGCTGATTCTGGACTGCCGGTACCAGCACTACGATTTTGGGTCCCTCAGGTGTTCAAGTTCTGCTTGTGTTTCTGGACTGCCGGTACCGGCAGTGCAAAAGCACAAGCAGAACTTGAACACCTGAGGGACCCAAAATCGCAGTGCCGGTACTGGCAGTCCAGAAACACATGCAGTGTTCAAGTACTCAGGTGTTCAAGTTTGCTAGTGATTTTGCACTACCGGTACCGGCACTGCGTTTTTGGGATCCCTTGTGCTCTAAGTGTTGGTTGTGATTTTGCACTGCCGGTACCGGCACTGCTTTTTCGGGTTCCCTTGTGCTCTAAGTGTTGGTTGTGATTTTGCCCTGCCGGTACCGGCACTGCGTTTTCGGGTTCCCTTGTGCTCTAAGTGTTGGTTGTAATTTTGCACTGCCGGTACCGGCACTGCGGTTTTGGGATCCCTTGTGCTCTAAGTGTTGGTTGTGATTTTGCACTGCCGGTACCGGCACTGCGTTTTTGGGTTCCCTTGTGGTCTGAGTGTTGGTTGTGATTTTGCACTGCCGGTACCGGCACTGCGTTTTTGGGTTCCCTTGTGGTCTAAGTGTTGGTTGTGATTTTGCACTGCCGGTACGGGCACTGCGTTTTTGGGTTCCCCTGTGCTCTAAGTGTTGGTTGTGATTTTGCACTGCCGGTACCAGCACTGCGTTTTTGGGTTCCCTTGTGCTCTAAGTGTTGGTTGTAATTTTGCACTGCCGGTACCGGCACTGCGTTTTTGGGTTCCCTTGTGCTCTAAGTGTTGGTTGTAATTTTGCACTGCTGTTACCCGGCACTACAATTTTGTATTGAGGTAATTGATGCAACGTAGTATTGCTAGAAGCCAAAGACGTACGGGTGCTAAATAATGGTGTGTGGGAGGAGGGGTTAGGCATGGGCTGATCTCTAGAGTGTCCTTGTGATGAGTTATCCCATATGGTTTGTCCATGGTGACCTCCTAGTGTACACTACTTAAGGTGGAAGGCCTTTGAGTAAAGATCATCTCTTTCTACGCATTCCTTGTGTTTGTGTGTGTGCCTTGTGCAATCTTCTCTACTTTCAATAGGTTATGGGCCCACTCATGTGTGTTTCATGAGTATTAGATTGCATTTGTGCAAGTATTTTGAGGTCGGTGCGCAACGGGCGGTTTTGGAGCATTGTTGGAGGTTTTGGAGCTTGTTGAAGCGTTGGTGTTTCTTGGAGGTGTGCATGGGCTGAAGTTACATGTTGGAGCACTCTCTTTGGTCAATTTCTTCCCTTGATCTCCTTCTTTTCTTTCTTCTATCTCTTCGTTGCGAGTGGAACTTCGTTTGGTTCAATTGTGAGCATTTGAGTAAATGCAAGTGATTTGTGAGGTGTGAAGGCTCTCGTGGAGGGTCTACCATCTGATCCTAGTGATTAGGCACTTGCTTTGAGGTGTTGCATGTGTTTCATGCTCTTGGGGTGCTCAAATTTTCATTTGGAGCTAGTTTGTGCACAAAGGTGCGGTTTTGAGCAATTTCAATGCGATTGGGGTTTTGAGGGACTTGTGTGAGTTCATGTGCATTGAGTGAGTGCTCTTGAAGGACACAAAGGTGTCATTGACGTGCATTGAGTGTTTGGGGACACTAAGGCGTCGTATTGAAGCATTTGGAGTTGTTTTGAGCTCCATTGAGTGATTTGAGGGGTTTTGGTGAGCCTCTTTGCATTTTTGGGTGAGGGTTCTCACATTTGAGTGTTGGGAGGTGTGTGTGGAGCACAAAAGTGCTGATCTAGTGTTTGGGGTTGTTTTAAACCCATTGGGTGCACAAAGGTGCAATATCAAAGCAAAAAATCACAAAAACAAAGTTGTGTGTTTGAGTTTGAGGTTTCATTTGTGTGGGGAGGCATACGTAAGTGAGGATCATGGCATCTTTTGAGGGTGAGGGTCCCAAGGTCGTGGACAAGTTCGATGGGGTGAATTTCCACTTGTGGAAATTCAAAATGGAGATGGTGATGGCCGAGAAGGAGTTGTGGGAGATTGTCGAGGGTAGTGAGGAACCTCCTTTCTCTTCTACGGATCCTAAGATCATGCAAGCGTACACGAGGAGGGAGAAGAAGGCATTTGCCATTTTGGCACTCAACCTCGCGGATTCGCAACTTGCGCACATTCGTTCGTGCAAGACACCCGCGGAAGCATGGTCCAAGCTTTGCAACATTCACGAAGCGAAAACATTGGCCAACATTTTGTTTTTGAGGCGCAAGTTCTTCACCATCAAGATGGGCGAAGAAGATGACATGTTGGCGCACATCAACAAGGTCAAAGCTCTCGCGGATCAACTCAACGGTTGCGACGTGTCGGTTACGGATGGTGACATCGTGATGACACTTTTGGAGAGCCTTCCATCATCATACGAGTACCTCATCGTGGCAATGGAGTCAAGACCCATTACGGAGCTCACATTGGACTATGTGACCTCACGGTTGTTGCACGAGCTTTCGCGGCGAAAGGAGAACGAGTCTCGAGAAGATGGAGCGGCACTCGTGGCGAAGCAATCCAAGAATGGAGGCGGTGGGAGCTCAAGCGACAAGGTGTGCTTCTATTGTGGTAAGAAGGGCCACATTGCCAAATTTTGCTTCAAACGCAAGAGGGATGAGAAAGGGGAGAGTGCAAACAACACTAAAACTCGTGACGATGATGAGTACGCATTTACGGCTAGATATGAGGCAAGCATGAGCGATGGCATCGAGGGTGATGCAAGCATGAGTGATGGTATCGAGGGTGATGCAAGCATGAGTGATTGGATTGAGGTTGGTGATGAGTATGCAAACATGGCAAACAATGTATCGTGCAATGGTAGTACGAGTGATTGGATTGTTGATTCGGGGGCTACAAGCCACATGTCACCACATAAAACTTGTTTTCATTCGTATGCTCTCATTAATCCAAGGAGAGTGATTTTGGGAGATGATACGGTGCTTGAGGCCGTTGGCAAGGGCCAAATTGTTGTAGACACCGAGGTGAGGGGTCGTGTAAAGACAATCACTATCAAAGATATCCTCCACGTTCCCAAACTAACGGCAAATTTACTATCGGTGAGGCAACTAGTGGCAAAGCACTTGAGAGTAGAGTTTAGTGATAAGGGGTGTTATGTGTTGTCACCGAGTCAAGATGAGGTGGCCATCATTGAAGAACACGAGGGCTTGTACCACATCAAGTTCTCCAAGGTGCATTCGAAGGAATCGGCGGCGTTGGCGCATTCAAACTTGAAGGACGACAAGTTGGCGTTGTGGCATCGTCGACTTGGCCATTTGAACATCAAGAGTGTGAAGACACTACGCGGCATGGTAAGCGGTATGGACCTTCATCAATTGAAAGTGGATGCTTCTACATTCACGTGTGAAGGTTGCATTGAAGGCAAGCAACAACGGTTGCCATTTGCGGGTGAAGGGGCGACACGGGCCACAAAAGTTTTGGAGATCGTGCATTCGGATGTGTGTGGCCCCATGAAGACCACATCGATGGGAGGTTGCAAGTACTTTGTGACCTTCATCGATGATTTTTCAAGGAAGATATGGCTCTACCCTATCAAAGCCAAGAGTGAGTGCTTTGAGAAGTTCAAGGAGTTCAAGACATTGGTGGAGAACCAATCCGAGTTGAAGATCAAGGTGTTTCGGTCGGACAATGGCGGCGAGTACATGTCCAAGAAATTTGACGAGCTTTTGAAGAATGAAGGCATCGCACGCCAAACTTCGGCCCCGTACACGCCTCAACAAAATGGAGTTGCGGAGCGCGCAAATCGCACCATTGTAGAGATGGCGAGGAGCATGTTGCACGCTCAAAACTTGAAGTTGGACCTTTGGGCGGAAGCGGTGGTGAATGCGGTATACACACGCAATCGGTGTCCAACAAGCGCGGTTGAAGGCATGACGCCGGAGCAAGCGTGGAGTGGGAGGCAACCATGTGTTGCACACATGCGCATCTTCGGATGCATTGCATATGCGAAGGTTCCCGACGAACGGAGGACGAAACTCGAGGCTAAGGCCTTGAAATGTGTGTTTCTTGGGTATTGTGAAGGTACCAAGGCGTATAGACTCATGTCGGTGGACACGAGGAAGATCATTCGGTCACGTGATGTGACATTTTGTGAGGAGTCTACGATGGAGGCTCCTTTGGAGGTTGGTCCAAGTGGGAGTAGTGGAGACGTTTTGGTGGACACACCCTCCAAGTCTCCTAGTGTTGTTGATGTAGGTGATGATGACGGTGATGACGAAGCTGGCGACACGGAGGTTGTTGAAGCGCCATCGAGCTCAAAGGCCAAGAATGGCGCAAAGGGCACGCAAGAGGAGCAAGTTTCTTCAAGCGAGCGGCGGTACCCCGAGAGATCGCGCAAGCCACCTGGAGAATGGTGGAAGAACCACATCTTCCCTCAAGTGGAGGACGAGCATGCGAATGTGGCATTATCGGATGGTCCATTGACCATTCGAGAAGCCATGCAAGGTGAGGATGCGGTCAAGTGGGAGCGCGCCATGCAAGAGGAGTACGACTCTCTAATTGCTAACGGTACGTGGCAATTAACTCCCATTCCAAAGGATCGCAACCCCATTGGTTGCAAATGGGTGTTTCGGACAAAGAGGGATGTTTCGGGTATTGTTGTGCGTCACAAGGCAAGATTAGTAGCCAAGGGGTTCGCGCAAGTGCATGGGGTGGACTTTCACGAGACATTTGCTCCCGTGGCCAAGTTCACCACCATTCGATGCATTCTTGCCATTGGAGCGGCCTTGGACTTGGAGATGCATCAAATGGATGTGAAGACCGCATTTTTGAATGGCGATTTGGAGGAGGATATCTACATGGTGCAACCTGAGGGGTTTGTGCAACAAGGTAATGAGCACCTTGTTTGTAAGTTGCAAAAATCATTGTATGGGTTGAAACAATCTCCAAGAGCGTGGTACCAAAAGATTGACACGTTCTTGCTTGCACACGGGTTTACTAGGAGCATTGCGGATCATAGTCTCTACTTCATGCAAGAGGGGCAAAATGTGGTGATTGTGATCATATATGTTGATGATTTGATCATTCTTGCAAGCCTCATGAGTTTAATGAATGCATTAAAAGGCATGCTTGAGAGAGAGTACGAGATGAGTGATCTTGGAGAATTGCACTTTTGTCTTGGTGTTGAGTTTGTGCGTGATAGGGCTACACGCACTATCACCATGAGTCAAGGCAAGTATGTGATGGACGTGCTCAAGAGATTCGGGATGGAGGATTGTAAGCCCG
The DNA here is from genome assembly GCA_022496805.1 of Pohlia nutans. Taxonomy (NCBI): domain Eukaryota; kingdom Viridiplantae; phylum Streptophyta; class Bryopsida; order Bryales; family Mniaceae; genus Pohlia; species Pohlia nutans. The sequence goes on along the minus strand of CM040085.1, from coordinate 26,592,250 downwards.
TGGCAACACCATTGGATGCAAACTCCAAGCTCGTCAAGCTTTCGGAGGAGGAGTATGCGATGGAGGCTAAATCGATGGCGGAGGTGCCATACAAGCAAGCGGTGGGGTCGTTGATGTATGCGATGATTGCGACACGGCCCGACCTTGCGTATCCAATTAGCGTGGTGAGTCAACACATGGCGAGACCGGGCTCGATGCATTGGATGACGGTCAAGAGGATCATGCGTTATTTGAGGGGCACAAGCGATGTGAAGTTGTGTCTTGGAGGCAAAGACATTGTGTTGAGCGGCTATTGTGACGCGGACTACGCGGGAGACACGAGCGATCGAAGATCGACAACGGGCTACATGTTCAAGGTCGGATCGGGAGCGGTGTCGTGGAATAGCAAGCGGCAACAAACCACGGCGACATCAACGGTGGAGGCCGAGTACATGGCTACGAGCCATGCCACGAAGGAGGCCATTTGGTTGAGGCAACTAATGGTGGATGTGGGTTGCACACAAGGTGAGGCTACAACGATTATGTGTGACAACCAAGGGTGCATTTCACTTGCAAAGAACCCTACACATCATTCACGCACGAAGCACATTGATGTGCAATACCACTTCATTCGGGAGAAGTTGGAATTGGGAGTTATACATTTGGAGTATTGCCCAACGGAGCACATGGTGGCGGATGTGCTCACAAAGGGTCTTTGTAGAGACCGACACCAACGATTAGTAATAGCATTTGGACTTAGAGGCTTTGGCTCTACGCAAAGTGGGAGTATTGAGGTAATTGATGCAACGTAGTATTGCTAGAAGCCAAAGACGTACGGGTGCTAAATAATGGTGTGTGGGAGGAGGGGTTAGGCATGGGCTGATCTCTAGAGTGTCCTTGTGATGAGTTATCCCATATGGTTTGTCCATGGTGACCTCCTAGTGTACACTACTTAAGGTGGAAGGCCTTTGAGTAAAGATCATCTCTTTCTACGCATTCCTTGTGTTTGTGTGTGTGCCTTGTGCAATCTTCTCTACCTTCAATATTTTGGGTCCTCCATGTGTTCAAGTTTTGCTTGCATTTTTGGACTGCCGGTACCGGCATTGCGATTTTGGGTCCCTCTTGTGTTCAAGTTTTGCTTGCCTTTTTGGACTGCCGGTATCGGCATTGCGATTTAGGATCCCTCCTGTGTTCAAGTTTTGCTTGCCCTTTTGGACTGCCGGTACCGGCACTGCAATTTTGGGTCCTCCATGTGTTCAAGTTTTGCTTGCATTTTTGAACTGCCGGTACCGGCATTGGGATTTTGGCTTCGTCCATCTAGTAATCTCTTTAGAGTTAGCGTGGCCAGCATTAGCCCTTAACCCTTTAACGTCCTAATTCAACATTGTTTTCAAAGATGCGCTATAAAATGTTTGGTGAAACCCTAAAATGGAGTAGATGTAGAAAGAAAACTTGTAAATGTCAATGTGATAAAATGTTTTCAAGAGAAAACCTTGCAAAATTAAATTAAAAATAATAATAAAAACTATGATGCATCCTTGGATTTGAAGAATCAACAAAGAATTTTGCTTTATTATACTCTTATTTGTTCACTCCAAATAGTTAGAAGGTGTGGAAGATCTTGTCGTTTTATCATTATTAGGTGTGTAAGAGGTGTGTAAGAGCTTTGTGGTCTTCAAAAAATTTCAAAAGTTTTTTTTAGCTCCTTTCTTGGTGGTAAAAACCTTTTGAAAACTCTTGAAGACCACCAAGCTCTTACACACCTCTTACACACTTAGTAATGATAAAGCGGCAAGATCTTCCACACCTTCTAATTATTTGGAGTGAACAAATAAGAGTATAATAAAGCAAAATTCTTTGTTGATTCTTCAAATCCAAAGTGACTTTACAGATAACTCTTATGTCAAATACAATTGCTAGTGAACCCACAGTAATTAGCATAGTTTTTAAGCAATGGAGTGAACCCTTTGATGAATTAATTAATTCCTCATATTGTACAGTCAGTGGTATGGAGTGCGTGAACGTAACTCATTTGCCATTCATTTGTTAGCCTCCCTACTCCCTCGGTGTTATGAGCCCTACCAGACTCCTCTTTAATTTTGTTGTTTTATAATAAGCTTTGAAAAGGGAGGCCCATGCGGTGCTCAGGCTCCTTGAAGCCTGCCTTTAAACAGGATTACAGGAAAGCAAATTCAAATTAATGTGTGTGTGAGAGTTTTTTAAATTAATTTTGCTCTTCCTTCCTATTCTCAAGGAACGGCATGGCATGGCTAGCTGGCTTTAGGGCTGGCATGGTTAGCTGGCTTTAACGGCGTGGCATGGCTAGCTGGCTCTCTGTTCATCTTCGTTGTTTTTGCATGGCTAGCTGGCTCTTCATCTTCTTTTGTTTTCGCACTGCCGGTACCGGCACTGGTTTTGCTAGTCTCCCTGCGATCTTCATCTTCGCTTGTTTGTGCACTGCCAGTACCGGCACTGGTTTTGCTGGTCCTTGTTTTTCGGGTAAGGCTGATGCTTACGAGCAGGGTGTGCCCAACAGCAAGTGCGATTTCGGCCACTTCAAGGCCAGCCACTTAAGTTTTCGATTTCAAGCTCTTCAGGTGACCTCGTTTGTTCTTGATTTTAGTCTGCCGGTACCGGCATTTGTTTTTCACTGCGACCTCTCTTGTGATGCACTCTCGGATTCGACCTCTCTTGTGATGCACTCTCAGACTCGTGATGCACTCTCAGACTTGTGATGCACTCTTAGACTCGTGGCTGCTTTGAATCGAAGAGATGCACTCTCGGATTCAACCTCTCTTGTGATGCACTCTCAGACTCGTGGCTGCCTTAAGTTTTGAATCGAAGAGTTTTTCGCTCCACCCTTGAGTGTTTAGATTTGGCCATATCATGATGATATTCTGAGTTGTAGAAAGTAGTGCCGGTACCGGCAGCTGTAAATCTAGGGTTTCTGAATCCAGTGCATCGGTTCATGACAGTCAGTGTGGGTTCTTCACCGTGGCATTTTCAAACAGTGGTACAATAAGTTTGAGGAAAGGTCACAGAGGGATCCTGAGTATGTCAATCGCCTACTTGCTGCATAGAACAATAATTGCATTCCATTGTGCAGTTAGTAGTGTAAACAACGTTATGGTTCAAAGAATGTCCCCTGTTTCAAGGGAGTAATCCAGCAAGTTCAGATTTGACTTTTGAGTTTTAGTTAGGGTGAAATTTTTTTGTTGAAGTTTTCTGTTTGTTGTATTATTGCTAATCATGTCCTTCGCAAGCCAAACTCAGAGAGAAGATTCCAGAAGAAAGAGCTAATGTCATTGCCGTAAGTCTAAAACCCTAAATTTCTCTCCGTAAGGCAAGAAAGACTCTGAGCAAACTCAAGAGATGAGAAATCAGCAATGTAAACTTGTCGTGTGAAACTCGACTAAAAATAAGTCACGATCCTTTCCAAAAACCTTAAGAGCTCCTCTCTCCGTAGTATGAAGTTACAATCCATTCCAGAAACCTTAGGAGCTCCTCTCTCCGTAGTATGAGGAGTGCTCCAGAAGGTTTTTAGGGTTTTGGGTTTAAAGAAAGTGCTCATTCTTCTTGGACATGATTTTTGTCGATGAAAGTAGTGCCGGTATCGGCAGTTACTAATCTGGGGTTTGTGATCATCAGCTTGGGAACTCCCTGTGGATTCTATTTTGTTTAACTTCGAATGTGTTTCAACTAATGTGGAGGTCATTGGTTTGTGCATTTGCTCAGAGCTTGGCAAGATCATGGAGTCTTCAGAATTGCCTATTTCAAGAAGCGAAGTGGAATGTCGAATTCACGACATTTTGAAGAGGGAGACTGGAAATTCCTCCTCACGTTTAGAGAAACTGAGGTTCCAGCCTCGAAATAAATCCAAGCTCAACATTCCTTTGTGCAGGATGGTATCTCTCCCTATCGTGCGGCCATATCTAAAGAATGACGTTATGAGTTTAGCTGCGCATTTCGTATCTTGTGGGTATTTGGAAGGGAACAGTGTGTTTTATGTAGCACTTGAAACAACGAGGGTAAGACTATGGATGTTACACCGGACATTATTTCAACTTGGAGCGACCACTGGGTTCGGGTCAATGCACAGTTTGAAGAGCAATTGAATCTTGATGATGACTTGAGAGTATTTTCGGACAAGATGTTCATGGTTTGGGATGGAAATCACCGCCTGCAAGCATGGTTGCCAATCATAAACAATGAGCACGAAAACGACATTATTTGGCATTATGCGGTGGAGAGTATTGTATTGGTTGTAAATGGTGATGTTGCTAGCATGCTCATAGCCCTTCATGAAGTGAATTGGTAATCTTCCTTAATTTCTTACGTCCTACATCAAATGCTTTCTTTGATCCTCTGTTTAGTACTTCTTGGACATCTACTTTGGCAATTTTCATTGCAAATGTCATTGTCTGTTGATTTTGTGGATTGATTCTTACATGAGAAATCAAAAGTCTCATATTACAACGAATCTCATTCACAAATTGTATCGTGTGCAAAATATTGCACAACAACCTCTCACTTATTTCGAGTCTCTAGTCTCCAAGGATGAGATACCTGCATCCGAGAAGAAGCTGAAGGGTTCAAAAAAGACTTGGTATACGCTCACGGCAGAAACTCTTAATGATGTTCTTTACAAGGTAATTTAAACATTTCACTTAAATGATTCCCTTCCATAAATTTCATTCTTGTGATAAATTTATCTCTCCATTAGAATGCTCTAGTCCTATTGAATCATTCAACTAAACTTTATTGATTGATTTTGTTTAATACAACAAGAAATTGCGGAAGCAGCTGCAGCAGCTCAGCGGAAGTTTTACGAGAAATATCCAAACCAAGAGGACTGGTTCTCCAAAGGTATAAATGAGTTTATAGAGAAGGCCATTGAAAAGGTTAGGAATTCTTCACTCTCTGAGTTAAAGAAGCAGCTACCAATCGCAGATCCCAAGCACACTGTGCAATTCTTGGAGCAAATAAAAAATCATTACGAATGCCACGATGATGAACCCGAGATGCAGCAGGAGAAAGTATGGATGCTTGCAACTTCAGCTATGAGCACAGCTATGAAGGTGAAATGGCTTGTGCGTTGGAACCAACTCGAGAAGCTTCGTGAAGCTTTGAAATTTCCTAAGCCCAAGTTCAACGATTCAATATTCCCGGATTGGCTTCACAAAGCTACTTGGTGGGATCAGGTACATTCCATGTTCTGTTATGTCTTATCATTTGGATGATTCTTCAATATCAGATAATTCAAATTTTTAGTGTTCGTTGTGTGGCAGTTGGAGGTGGAAACTGTTTCGTTGTTTGATGCTACAATCACCGACATAGGAATATCGATCAATTATTTACCTGACGGCGAAGATCCCATTCCTTCTATTTCTGACTACATCGAGACTATGCGCATTTCATTGTGGGAGATAGCATTCTTCCGTGAATTTGCGGTAGAAAAAGGAATTCACAAAAACAAGAATTCTGAGGATCAACTATACTTTACAGAAGCAATGCGGAGGATTTTATACAAGTATTTCAAGTTCATCTTGTTTCCAAAAAAGGCATGCGCAAGAACTCCTGCATATTTCGCTAGTTACCTAGATATCGACAACGAAGATTGCATGTTTACTGAGTCGATTATAAAAAATTGGGATCCTGTGCATTTCCTAACTTGTGGGTGGTATTTAGACTGCCCTCTTAAAAGGCCCCCTTCTTTTGAGATCAGTCTACGTGAATCATTAGAGCCTGCTTTGATAGGCCAGGTTACTATTGTTTCTAAACCGCCACCAACTGAGAAGGAGAAGAAAGGACGGAAGAAGAAACAAGTATGGCCTGATGAAGAAGAGGTTTCTACAGAGAAGGCGACCGCGACTTCCAAGCGTGGTTCTAAGCGCAACGCGGATGCTGTTGAGACCGCTGCACCAGCGGCTGCTGCTAAAACCACTTCCACAGTGGACAAATCAGCACCTCCACCAGCTCAGAGTCGACCTCCATCTGTGGAGACCCCAGCTGTGTCAGCATTGGAGCCAGCGGCGAAGCGGATGAAGTTGTCCACTGCAGACTCTTCTACTCCAACGGCGTTCCTTTCTCCCCCGAAGCGAGGTCCCATGTTCAGCAAGCCTGGTGTCAGTGTTTCAGACTACACTTGTCTTGATCTTCTTGTCAACGACTCTTTCGTGCGAATGGCAGATGAGAAGAAAAATACTGGTAAATTCTACCCGGAGTATGATGAGATCGTGGAGTTTTTGAAGAAGGTGAATACTACTTCTATTTTCTTTGTTTCCTCGTTTGCCATGTGTTATTTGTTTGTGTATTGTAGTCTCTATGTTTAATTCTCTATGTTTCTTCATTGTCACACAGGTTGGTGCCTCTAGACAGCTTTTCTTTGATGGTAAGGCTGTAGAGAAACCGGGGGTTGATCTAGTCAATGCAGAGTATCCAGATGGATTGAGGGTCCCCGGTGTTTTTGACCATCCATCTCAGGTTCCTAATTGGAATGAGAGCCTTGAGGGTTTTCTGAAAGTGACCATGGGGTTTGCATATGCATATCTCCATGACGATGGTGCATTTCTCCTTTTTTACCCCGACAGTCCCATTGTAAAAAAAGAAGTAATGTCCTACTTTAAAAACTATAAGATGAAAGTAGTTGATGAGTGGACTATCATCAACTACCTCCATCTAGCAAACCCGCTCCATCCCTCAAAAAATGTGAGCTCCTCTACATTTTTTAATTTTCTTCAATTTTTTTATTTTTGCACATGTTTTTTAATATGACCTTCTATGTATTAATATTCATTGTTTTTTTATAGACTTTGAAGTTCAAGGCGGTTCTTCTCGCCCGTGATGTTCCCTCTACGGCGGCAAGGCAGCCACCTCTTCTACTTATCGCTAAAGACTCCTCCATTCCTCAGGTTGACTTAGCGTGTGATGACGTTCTTTTCAACGCTGTGACGTTGGAGTCACAGCTATTGAGGAAGGACACAGGCAAACCATGGCGTGGTCCCAAAGAGAAATCTAAGGTTTTGATGAAGTTGTTTGTGTATGGACTAACTCCAGCTAATGGTATCGTGGCAGACCTCACTGCATCCACAGGTAATTAAATTTTTATTGAATGAATTGCACATTCAATATCATGTGATTTTTACCCTTTGTTTCTAATAAACCTTTTCTGCTCTGTTGTGCAAGTGCGTCTATCCGTGCAGCTAGGGCTTGCAACCGTCACATTCTAGCTCTTGAAAGTGATTCAAAGCTATTTGCTGAGGTCTTGAAGCCCCTCGTTGCTTCTCAGACCCGTACAGCGCCACCTGACACCGCTTTCATCCAGCTTCCTGATTCCGATGATGAGACCGTTCGTGACGAGCCCCTTGAAGCTACATGTGAGTAAGTTTGATTGGTTATTTATTGCAAATTGCAAATACTGGTTAGTACATCTACATCTCTATACGTTTTCTAATATTTCAACCGTTCTTTGATTTGCAGTTTGACAAGCGCTAAACCACTACAACGGCGCCGTTTAAACCTTAGACAGTCCTTGCAGAGTTTGGTTAGCCCTGATAGTTCCCCTCAAGGACTGCCAGTGTATTGAAGGTAGAGAAGATTGCACAAGGCACACACACAAACACAAGGAATGCGTAGAAAGAGATAATCTTTACTCAAAGGCCTTCCACCTTAAGTAGTGTACACTAGGAGGTCACCATGGACAAACCATATGGGATAACTCATCACAAGGACACTCTAGAGATCAGCCCATGCCTAACCCCTCCTCCCACACACCATTATTTAGCACCCGTACGTCTTTGGCTTCTAGCAATACTACGTTGCATCAATTACCTCAATACTCCCACTTTGCGTAGAGCCAAAGCCTCTAAGTCCAAATGCTATTACTAATCGTTGGTGTCGGTCTCTACAAAGACCCTTTGTGAGCACATCCGCCACCATGTGCTCCGTTGGGCAATACTCCAAATGTATAACTCCCAATTCCAACTTCTCCCGAATGAAGTGGTATTGCACATCAATGTGCTTCGTGCGTGAATGATGTGTAGGGTTCTTTGCAAGTGAAATGCACCCTTGGTTGTCACACATAATCGTTGTAGCCTCACCTTGTGTGCAACCCACATCCACCATTAGTTGCCTCAACCAAATGGCCTCCTTCGTGGCATGGCTCGTAGCCATGTACTCGGCCTCCACCGTTGATGTCGCCGTGGTTTGTTGCCGCTTGCTATTCCACGACACCGCTCCCGATCCGACCTTGAACATGTAGCCCGTTGTCGATCTTCGATCGCTCGTGTCTCCCGCGTAGTCCGCGTCACAATAGCCGCTCAACACAATGTCTTTGCCTCCAAGACACAACTTCACATCGCTTGTGCCCCTCAAATAACGCATGATCCTCTTGACCGTCATCCAATGCATCGAGCCCGGTCTCGCCATGTGTTGACTCACCACGCTAATTGGATACGCAAGGTCGGGCCGTGTCGCAATCATCGCATACATCAACGACCCCACCGCTTGCTTGTATGGCACCTCCGCCATCGATTTAGCCTCCATCGCATACTCCTCCTCCGAAAGCTTGACGAGCTTGGAGTTTGCATCCAATGGTGTTGCCACGGGCTTACAATCCTCCATCCCGAATCTCTTGAGCACGTCCATCACATACTTGCCTTGACTCATGGTGATAGTGCGTGTAGCCCTATCACGCACAAACTCAACACCAAGACAAAAGTGCAATTCTCCAAGATCACTCATCTCGTACTCTCTCTCAAGCATGCCTTTTAATGCATTCATTAAACTCATGAGGCTTGCAAGAATGATCAAATCATCAACATATATGATCACAATCACCACATTTTGCCCCTCTTGCATGAAGTAGAGACTATGATCCGCAATGCTCCTAGTAAACCCGTGTGCAAGCAAGAACGTGTCAATCTTTTGGTACCACGCTCTTGGAGATTGTTTCAACCCATACAATGATTTTTGCAACTTACAAACAAGGTGCTCATTACCTTGTTGCACAAACCCCTCAGGTTGCACCATGTAGATATCCTCCTCCAAATCGCCATTCAAAAATGCGGTCTTCACATCCATTTGATGCATCTCCAAGTCCAAGGCCGCTCCAATGGCAAGAATGCATCGAATGGTGGTGAACTTGGCCACGGGAGCAAATGTCTCGTGAAAGTCCACCCCATGCACTTGCGCGAACCCCTTGGCTACTAATCTTGCCTTGTGACGCACAACAATACCCGAAACATCCCTCTTTGTCCGAAACACCCATTTGCAACCAATGGGGTTGCGATCCTTTGGAATGGGAGTTAATTGCCACGTACCGTTAGCAATTAGAGAGTCGTACTCCTCTTGCATGGCGCGCTCCCACTTGACCGCATCCTCACCTTGCATGGCTTCTCGAATGGTCAATGGACCATCCGATAATGCCACATTCGCATGCTCGTCCTCCACTTGAGGGAAGATGTGGTTCTTCCACCATTCTCCAGGTGGCTTGCGCGATCTCTCGGGGTACCGCCGCTCGCTTGAAGAAACTTGCTCCTCTTGCGTGCCCTTTGCGCCATTCTTGGCCTTTGAGCTCGATGGCGCTTCAACAACCTCCGTGTCGCCAGCTTCGTCATCACCGTCATCATCACCTACATCAACAACACTAGGAGACTTGGAGGGTGTGTCCACCAAAACGTCTCCACTACTCCCACTTGGACCAACCTCCAAAGGAGCCTCCATCGTAGACTCCTCACAAAATGTCACATCACGTGACCGAATGATCTTCCTCGTGTCCACCGACATGAGTCTATACGCCTTGGTACCTTCACAATACCCAAGAAACACACATTTCAAGGCCTTAGCCTCGAGTTTCGTCCTCCGTTCGTCGGGAACCTTCGCATATGCAATGCATCCGAAGATGCGCATGTGTGCAACACATGGTTGCCTCCCACTCCACGCTTGCTCCGGCGTCATGCCTTCAACCGCGCTTGTTGGACACCGATTGCGTGTGTATACCGCATTCACCACCGCTTCCGCCCAAAGGTCCAACTTCAAGTTTTGAGCGTGCAACATGCTCCTCGCCATCTCTACAATGGTGCGATTTGCGCGCTCCGCAACTCCATTTTGTTGAGGCGTGTACGGGGCCGAAGTTTGGCGTGCGATGCCTTCATTCTTCAAAAGCTCGTCAAATTTCTTGGACATGTACTCGCCGCCATTGTCCGACCGAAACACCTTGATCTTCAACTCGGATTGGTTCTCCACCAATGTCTTGAACTCCTTGAACTTCTCAAAGCACTCACTCTTGGCTTTGATAGGGTAGAGCCATATCTTCCTTGAAAAATCATCGATGAAGGTCACAAAGTACTTGCAACCTCCCATCGATGTGGTCTTCATGGGGCCACACACATCCGAATGCACGATCTCCAAAACTTTTGTGGCCCGTGTCGCCCCTTCACCCGCAAATGGCAACCGTTGTTGCTTGCCTTCAATGCAACCTTCACACGTGAATGTAGAAGCATCCACTTTCAATTGATGAAGGTCCATACCGCTTACCATGCCGCGTAGTGTCTTCACACTCTTGATGTTCAAATGGCCAAGTCGACGATGCCACAACGCCAACTTGTCGTCCTTCAAGTTTGAATGCGCCAACGCCGCCGATTCCTTCGAATGCACCTTGGAGAACTTGATGTGGTACAAGCCCTCGTGTTCTTCAATGATGGCCACCTCATCCCGACTCGGTGACAACACATAACACCCCTTATCACTAAACTCAACCCTCAAGTGCTTTGCCACTAATTGCCTCACCGATAGTAAATTTGCCGTTAATTTGGGAACGTGGAGGACATCTTGGATAGTGATTGTCTTCACACGACCCCTCACCTCGGTGTCTACAACAATTTGGCCCTTGCCAACGGCCTCAAGCACCGTATCATCTCCCAAAATCACTCTCCTTGGATTAATGAGAGCATACGAATGAAAACAAGTTTTATGTGGTGACATGTGGCTTGTAGCCCCCGAATCAACAATCCAATCACTCGTACTACCATTGCACGATACATTGCTTGCCATGTTTGCATACTCATCACCAACCTCAATCCAATCACTCATGCTTGCATCACCCTCGATACCATCACTCATGCTTGCATCACCCTCGATGCCATCGCTCATGTTTGCCTCATATCTAGCCGTAAATGCGTACTCATCATCGTCACGAGTTTTAGTGTTGTTTGCACTCTCCCCTTTCTCATCCCTCTTGCGTTTGAAGCAAAATTTGGCAATGTGGCCCTTCTTACCACAATAGAAGCACACCTTGTCGCTTGAGCTCCCACCGCCTCCATTTTTGAATTGCTTCGCCACGAGTGCCGCTCCATCTTCTCGAGACTCGTTCTCCTTTCGCCGCGAAAGCTCGTGCAACAACCGTGAGGTCACATAGTCCAATGTGAGCTCCGTAATGGGTCTTGACTCCATTGCCACGATGAGGTACTCGTATGATGATGGAAGGCTCTCCAAAAGTGTCATCACGATGTCACCATCCGTAACCGACACGTCGCAACCGTTGAGTTGATCCGCGAGAGCTTTGACCTTGTTGATGTGCGCCAACATGTCATCTTCTTCGCCCATCTTGATGGTGAAGAACTTGCGCCTCAAAAACAAAATGTTGGCCAATGTTTTCGCTTCGTGAATGTTGCAAAGCTTGGACCATGCTTCCGCGGGTGTCTTGCACGAACGAATGTGCGCAAGTTGCGAATCCGCGAGGTTGAGTGCCAAAATGGCAAATGCCTTCTTCTCCCTCCTCGTGTACGCTTGCATGATCTTAGGATCCGTAGAAGAGAAAGGAGGTTCCTCACTACCCTCGACAATCTCCCACAACTCCTTCTCGGCCATCACCATCTCCATTTTGAATTTCCACAAGTGGAAATTCACCCCATCGAACTTGTCCACGACCTTGGGACCCTCACCCTCAAAAGATGCCATGATCCTCACTTACGTATGCCTCCCCACACAAATGAAACCTCAAACTCAAACACACAACTTTGTTTTTGTGATTTTTTTTTTTTTGCTTTGATATTGCACCTTTGTGCACCCAATGGGTTTAAAACAACCCCAAACACTAGATCAGCACTTTTGTGCTCCACACACGCCTCCCAACACTCAAATGTGAGAACCCTCACCCAAAAATGCAAAGAGGCTCACCAAAACCCCTCAAATCACTCAATGGAGCTCAAAACAACTCCAAATGCTTCAATACGACGCCTTAGTGTCCCCAAACACTCAATGCACGTCAATGACACCTTTGTGTCCTTCAAGAGCACTCACTCAATGCACATGAACTCACACAAGTCCCTCAAAACCCCAATCGCATTGAAATTGCTCAAAACCGCACCTTTGTGCACAAACTAGCTCCAAATGAAAATTTGAGCACCCCAAGAGCATGAAACACATGCAACACCTCAAAGCAAGTGCCTAATCACTAGGATCAGATGGTAGACCCTCCACGAGAGTCTTCACACCTCACAAATCACTTGCATTTACTCAAATGCTCACAATTGAACCAAACGAAGTTCCACTCGCAACGAAGAGATAGAAGAAAGAAAAGAAGGAGATCAAGGGAAGAAATTGACCAAAGAGAGTGCTCCAACATGTAACTTCAGCCCATGCACACCTCCAAGAAACACCAACGCTTCAACAAGCTCCAAAACCTCCAACAATGCTCCAAAACCGCCCGTTGCGCACCGACCTCAAAATACTTGCACAAATGCAATCTAATACTCATGAAACACACATGAGTGGGCCCATAACCTATTGAAGGTAGAGAAGATTGCACAAGGCACACACACAAACACAAGGAATGCGTAGAAAGAGATAATCTTTACTCAAAGGCCTTCCACCTTAAGTAGTGTACACTAGGAGGTCACCATGGACAAACCATATGGGATAACTCATCACAAGGACACTCTAGAGATCAGCCCATGCCTAACCCCTCCTCCCACACACCATTATTTAGCACCCGTACGTCTTTGGCTTCTAGCAATACTACGTTGCATCAATTACCTCAATACAGTGTATGCCGAAGCACTGGCAACATCATTTGCCAATGCTAGTCCTAGTAGTTCTTCATGTTTTTCGACACCGCGTCGACACTATGATCCACATGTGCTCTCATATGTCGATGTGAGTGCTATTGAATCTGACGCAGATTCACCTTGATTGTACGGTTTGAGTATTTATTTATTTCCCCATCATTTCTTGATTCTATAACGACTTTGAATGCATTATCTTTAGATTCTGTAACGAGTTTTCAATGTTTGAAGCTAGAAAATTCCATTAACAACTCTAAACATACACCCCTAAATCCACGGCTATAGGTCCTTTTCCTAAACAATATTTTAGAAATATTCACTAATTACACCCTAAAACCGCGGTAATAGGAGGTACTTCAAAATCCTACATCCTGAAATTTTTCCCTAAATTTTTGCTCACTGCTCACTGCTCACATACTAGCATTTCCCGGTCAATGATATCCACACCCCTCATGTAGTGTTGGTATTCCACTTGTTGAGGTGTGGATGCCACTTTGACTCTCTTGCCTTTGTGCCATCGCCGGGCAAAGCATCTAGGCCCCACTGGGTTAGTTGAAGTGCTGAGAAGATGGACAACTTGTCTGTCAAACCAACAAGTGGCCGCCATTGTCCTAGACCTATGCATGCGCCATATGAGGCTACCCCTCTTGTATTGTCCCTTCTTATACCCTCTGAGTTCTGTTGGAAATCCAACCCTATTGTCTTTTGTAGTCCCAGTAGCCCAAATCCCTCGTCTCAAGAGTCTTTCAAATAGAGAGGGACTGGTGAAAAAATTATCAGTCACCACTGTGTGACCTCTATGGTGAAGACTATGGACTAGCTGTAAGACAACAAAAGACCCTAGGCCGGCTTCTGGTTTGGAACCGAATTTGCCCACATATGGAGTCAAATTATAAATGTATCTTGAGGGATTGGAGACTAGCGCCCAAACTTTAATTCCATATTTTGTTGGCTTCATTGGATTATACTGACGAATAGAGGAGTAGTGACCTCTATAGGCCACGATAATCTCATATGCAGTGAGATACTTCTCGGCATTGAATAGGGATTGAGCCTTGCTAACGAACCCCTCCATCACCCACCGGACAAGTCCCACTTTGTCATACGAAGGGTCCAGTTCATCGGAGGGCCGCATTGCGTTATCCACACAATGCATACATCGAAGTATGGATTCGAATCTCGACCGGCTCATAATGCTGTGGATGAGTGGGCATCGGAAGAATGCATCCTTCCGCCAATAGTCCCTAATCGATGCAGTTTGCTTTAACCCCATCAGAATAACAATACCCATCCAAGCCCGGAATTCTGTATAATAGGTAGGCTTCCAGATAGGTCCTCCATTCGGGCGGTTTCCACGGAATCTATTTACCTGAGTGGCATACAAATTGGTTTGCACTACCATTTTGTTTATAGTAGCGACGGGAAATGCTAGTATGTGAGCAGTGAGCAGTGAGCGGTGAGCAGTGAGCAGAGATTTTGGAAAAAAATTCAGGGTTTTGAATTTTGAAGCACCTCCTATTACCGCGGATTTAGGGTATAATAAATGAATATTTGTAGTTAATGGTTTAGGTAAAAGGACCTATAGCCGTGGTTTGAAGAGTGTGTTTGGGCGTAGTTTAGGGTTTAGGGTAGCTTCATATCAATTAAAACATTTATAGAATTTGAAAATTAAATCCCATTCAACAATAATGTATGGCATTCAGAACATTGATGCCTAAATCATTGATCCCTTAATTTGACGGTACACATTAAAATGTGTCAAAACATGTAAATCTCTTAAAACATTCAAATGGATTAGGGTCTCCACGAACACCGATCAAGTTATTGAATATCACCAAGGCATACAACGACATATAGAACATTCTTTGAAATAGAAAGCAATCAAAGTCATTATAAACATTGAAAGGATTTGTAAATACTAAGCATTCAAGATCATTATAAACTTTTAAACGAATTGTAAGGACAAAGCATTATAAATTATCAAAAGAGTTGTAAAGACAATGCATTCAAGATCATTATAAACTTTCAAATGCTTTGTAAATACAAAGCATTCAAGCCATACAATTAAATTGATTCTCCATCAGATTCAATAGCACTCACATCGAAATATGAGAGCACTCGTGGATCATATAGTCGATGCGGTGTGGAAGAGTTAGAGGAACTACCCCAACTAGTGTTGGCAAAGGCTGTTGCCAATGCTTCGGCGTATACTAGCAATCCTTGAGGAGAACTGTCAGGAGTGAGAAAAGTCTGGAACGCGCGTTTACGAATCTAATGGCGTCGTTTTATTGGAGACGGACTTGTCAAACTGCAAATAAGAGGACATCAAATATTAGAAAACATCATGCACTTGTAGATGTAATAACTTGTACTTGCAATTTGCATTACTTGACCAATGAAACTTACTCACATATAGGGTCAAGGGGCTCGTCAGGAATGTCCTCATCGGAATCAGCAAGCTGGATTGGAGCATTGACAGGTGGTTTAGGGTTTAGGGGAGCTACGAGTGGTTTCAAGACCTCAGTATATAGCTTTGAATCACTTTCAAGAGCTACAATGTGACGATTGCAGGCCCTAGCTGCACGGATAGAAGCACCTTCACAACAGAGGAGGAAATGTTTATTAGAATGAAGTTTAAGAATTAAATGAAATTGAGTAATCCATAAAATTATCAATAGAAATACCTGTGGAAGCACTGAGGTCTGCCACGATACCGTCCTTTGGAGTCAATGCGTGCACATATAGCTTCATAAGAACTTCAGACTTCTCTTTAGGACCACGCCATGGTTTGCCATTGTCCTTCCGCAAAAGTTGTGACTCCAATGTGACAGCGTTGAAAAGGACGTCATCACAAGCCAAGTCTACCTGAGGAACTGATGGGTCTTTGGCAATGATCAAAGGAGGTGGCTGCCTCGCCGCCGTAGATGGGACATCACGGGCCATAAGAACTGCCTTGAACTTCAATGTCTACAAAAAAATTTATAATATTAATATGCTCAAGGTTTACTACAGAAACAAGTGCAAGAGTAAAAGGAAATAGAGGAAATCAATAAAGTTGGAGAAACTCACATTTTTGGTGGGATGCATAGGGTTTGCAAGATGAAGGTAGTTGATGATAGTCCACTCATCAACAAGTTTCATCTTATAATTTTTAAAGTACGACATCACTTCCTTTCTCACAGTAGGACTGTCCGGATAGAAAAGTAAAAATGAATCATCGTCATGAAGATAGGCATATGCAAATCCCATAGTTACTTTGAGGAAATTATCAACGTACTCATTCCAATGTGGAATCTGAGACGGAGGGTCAGAAACACCGGGGACCCTGAGCCCGTCTGGGTACTCTGCAATCAGAAAATCAATCCGTGGTTTTGCTAGAAGCTTACCATCAAAGAAGTATTGTCTAGAGGCACCAACCTGCGTAACAATGGAGGTGATCACGTATTAAACAGAGAGAGAACAAGAGATGAACAAGAAACACATGAGCATTGAAGAAACAAAGAAAAATGGGAGAAGTAGTCACCTTGGAAAGAAACTCAACGATCTCATCGTATTGAGAACAAAATTTACCGGTCTTTATCTTCTCATCTGCCATTCGAACAAAAGAGTCGTTGACAAGAAGATCAAGAGAAGTATGATTTGAAGAGCTTACACCAAACTTGCTCATCATGGGACCTCGCTTTGGGGGAGAAATGAAACCAGTCAGAGTGGAGGTGGCTGGAGTGGACAGCTTCACACGCTTTGCAGCCGGCTCCAAAGTTGATGAAGCCGGGGTCTCTGAAATCCGAGGTCGACTAGATGCAGATTGGGGTGCTACGGTTTAAGCCACCTTTGCAGTGACTGGAGCAGCAGCCGCTGGTGCAGTGGTCTCAACAGCATCCGCTTTCCGCTTGGAACCACGTTTGGATGTCGTGGTCGCCTTCTGCGTAGAAGCGGCTTCCTTGTCAGGCGTAGCTGTTTCCTTCTGTGTACCTGTTCCAATCAAACTAGGTTCCAAAGAGTCTCGCAAAGCAATGTCAAAGGAGGGAGGTTTGGTAAGTGGACAATCGAGATACCACCCACAACGATCCCAGTGCACATTATCCCAGGCTTTCATGATCCCCTCAGTGAGCATGAAGTCCTCGCTGTCCTGCTCAAGGTAGTTCACAAAGAAAGGAGGGGATCTAGAGATGGCCTTTGCGGGAAATAAAACATACTTGAAATATCGATATAAGACACGGTGCAAAGCAGGCTTGAAGAGGTACTGCTTCTCAATTTGGAAGTTCTTGTTGATGCCCTTATCAACTGCAAATTCTCTATAAAAGGCCGTGTCCCAGAGGGAAACTCGCACTTGTTCGATGTAGTCAAAGATAGTGGGAATTGGATCACTACCGTCTGGGTGGTAATTGATGGTGGCTTTTTGATCACGAAGAATGCCTTCAAAAATGATCCCAGCTTCGATGGTCAACTGCAGAAGAGATAACTAGACTGTAAGAATGATGTAATAAAATGATAACAATGTGTGATAAGTGATTCAATAGAGAACTATACAAGCACTGGTACAGATGAGATTGCAGAGAAATCTAGGTATGTACCTGAGACCACCAAGTAGCTTTATGAAGCCAGACTAAGAAACTGTCATCACTAAATCCAGGTTTAGGAAATCTGAGTTGAACTCGAAGATTTTGAGGTTGATTCCAACGTTCAAGCCAAAGAACCTTCATTGAAGGATCCATGGCGCACGTGCCAAGCATCCATAGCTTCTCAAGTTTCATCTCTGGCTCTTCATCGTGACATTCATAGTGAGACTTCACTTCCTCAAGAAAGGATGAAGTGTTCACTGGATCAACAACGGGAAACATCTTCTTCAACTCACCCTTATAATGAACCTTGGTTTTTTTCACAGCCTTGTTCACAAGTTCATCAAGTCTCTTGGCAGTCCAATCTTCTGGGTTGGGGTACTTCTCATAGAACTTCCTCTGAGCAACGGCAGCGACTTCCCCAATCTCTTGCTGCAATGTGAATACCACAAAATCCATAGATATTAGCCCAGAAATCAAAACTAAAATTGAAAAAGCAATTCTGCGTTAAATAGAGTGGTATACCTGGTTGAGAAGAGCACTGAGAGAGTCAACCGTTAGTGAAAACCACGTATGGGTCTTGGAACCTTTTTGCTTTATCTCAGATAGTCGAAGGTCCTCAGTTGACACTAAAGATTGGAAATATGAGAGAGGTTGGGAACCAATGTTGCGAACTCGATAGAGTTGATGAACAAGGTTTGCAGTGACATGGGACTTCTCATTTCTCCTGTTGAATCAAATACATTAGATTAAGTGTTGATATGAGAGGATAAATTACAACATAACGATATCAAAAGCTTTGAGACATAGAAATCGTACCAATTGACTTCGTGTAGAGCGGTGAGCATAGTGGGTTTATCTCCTTTGACCTCCAAGATGATGCTATCAACTGAGTAGTGCCATCCTAGATCATTTAGGTGATCCCGTTCAATGATTGGCATCCAAGCCTGAATTCTATGGTTTCCATCCCAAACATGGAACATTTTTCCACATAACACATTAAGGATTGGATCGGCAGCAAGCATGGATTCAAACTCTTCATTGACGCTTACCCAATGGCGACTCCAAGAAGATTTAATCTCTGGAGTAACAAACTTGGTCTTACCTTTGTTATCCTCAGAGGCCACATAGAAAACACCATTGCCTTCCATGTATCCATTTAGTATAAAATGTGATGCCAGTTTCATAACATCGTTCTTGAGAAAAGGTCTCACAACAGGAAGGCACACCATTCTACAAAGGGGAATGAGCAACCTAGATTTGTGACGGGGTTGGAATCGAAGCCGTTCAATTCGAGATCTTGTGTTTGGAGTCTCACTCATCAAAATAGAATTGAGCTGTGAATGAACGTCTCGCTCGCTTAGCCGTCCTCCTTGCGTACTTTCACTAAGGTCAACGGCATCACCTTCAACAAAATGTAACCACAAAGTTTAGTATTTCAATAGTAAAATCATGGCATGTAATGAGCACAATCTTAATGATGGAACAGCACGTTCAATGTCGTCTTTATTTTCCTGTAAATCACCATCCGCCTCTATTTGTGAATGATCTACAGAAACACTGGATGTGAACCGTTACGTAATGAAGAATCAAGGATTCAATAACACTTGTGATATTGATTACACCCTACACCCCAAACCACAGGTTAAATAAACCCATAACCTATTGCATTCTAAACACCACTATTTTCTATAACCACTAGGTTGCACAGTCCACTTCGTTCAACAGCCACTGGGTTCGTATGAAGTTCATATAACACTGGGTTATATTCACCGGGTTCTCCAAAACTTTATTTACAACCTCTGGGCTCAATTTCCATTGGGTTATAATATCCACAGGGTTCAACAATCATAGTCTCAAAGACCACTCAGTTCTACACTGAGTTCTAAGACCATTGAGCTCTAAGCACTGGTTCTATATGGTGGGTTCTAAACAGTGGGTTCTAAGCACTGCGTTCTAAACACTGGGTTCTAAGCACTGCGTTCTAAGCACTGGGTTCTATATTGATTTATTGTTCTGTAAGTATAGGATCTCAGCATGCATGTACAAGGGGTAACCCGGTACCGGCTAGGGCAAAATTGTGCCTTTTGGAACATTGTCTAAAATTCCAACCTTTATTTAGAACCACATGTTCAAGTTCCACTGGGATTTTTAATACCACTGGGTTCCACAATCACTGGTCTCTAAAGCCACTGGGTTCTACATTGAGTTCTCAGACCAATGATAGTAAACAATCGATCTAAACACTATGGGTTCTAACACCCTGACTTCTAATCACTGGTTCTAAACACTTGGTTCTAAACAATGACTTCTAAGTACTGAGTTCTAAACCCTAAACCATAAACACTGAGAGCTAAACACTGGCTCTTAACACAAAATTCTATGACCAAAGGATCACTCCATGGATCACTATCAGTATCACTTCCGGCATACTGGATTTCCCAAATCAAGTTGCTGAGATCCGCTGCATTTGACACGACCATGCAAAAACTGTGAAATCATTACACAACAAACTATATAGCATCACAGGAAGTCACCACTGAGTTCTAATCAGTGGTTCTAAACACTGGGTTCTAAATGTCCACAGAATTCATAGGGCACTGGGAATGTAGACCACTGGGATTATTGAGCATAGGGCTCTATTTTGATTACTTTGTCTAAGTTAAGGATCTTAGAATGTATGTGCAAGGGGTCAGCCGATACCGGTAGGGCAGAATTGGCCCATTTCAAATCGTGTAAACACAAGTCCTGAACTCCAAGTTCTATAACAAATTTACCTATGATCTACAGGGTCCAAGTTCCATTGGGTTCTAAACAGCACTGGGCTCCACAATCACTAGGTCTCTAAGACAATTGACTTTATTTCACCACTCGGGATATAGAGAACTGGGTTCAAATATTTTTCCTAAGCTGAGGATCTTAGAATGCATGGAACTGGGGTCAGCCGGTACCGACTGGGTCCTAATCTATGGGTTCTAACACCAAGATCTAAGCACCGGGTTCAATTTTGATTTTTTTTGTCTAAGTTGAGGATCTTAGAATGCCTGTGCAAGGGGTCAGCCGGTATCGGCTAGGGCAAAATTGACCCTTTTCAAATCCACTAACACTGGGATAAATCCACTGGGTTTAAAAAAAAAAATTTGACCACTGGGTTCAACACACTGAGTTCTAATGACTAGGTCCTAATCTATGGGTTCTAACACTGAGATCTAAGCGTGCCGGCTCGGGCAAAATTAACCCTTTTCAAATCCACTAACACTGGGATATATCCACTGGGTTCTCAAAAATAAATTTGACCACTGGGTTCTATACACTGGGTTCTAACAGTGGGTTCAAACCACTATGTTCTACACACTGATATCTAATGACAGGGTCCTAATATATGGATTCTAACACCTTCATCTAAGCACTGGGTTCAATTTTAATTAATTTTGTCTAAGTTGAGGATCTTGGAATGCCTCTGGCCCTGTGGAAGGGGTCAGCCGGTACCGGCTAGGATAAAATTGACCCCTTTAAAAATCCACTTACACTGGGATATATCAACTGGGTTTAAAAAAATAAAATTGGACCACTGGGTTCAACACACTGAGTTCCAACAGTTGGTTC
The DNA here is from genome assembly GCA_022496805.1 of Pohlia nutans. NCBI lineage: Eukaryota > Viridiplantae > Streptophyta > Bryopsida > Bryales > Mniaceae > Pohlia > Pohlia nutans. Next base: position 26,571,042 of record CM040085.1, on the reverse strand, counting down.
AAAACACTGTTCTACACACTATGTTCTACACACTGGGTCCTAATCTATGGGTCCTATACTATGGGTTCTAACACCTTCATTTAAGCACTGGGTTCAATTTTGTTTTTCTTCTGTAAGTTGAGGATTTTAGAATGCCAGTGCAAGGGGTCAGCCGGTACCGGCTAGGGCGAAATTGACCCATTTCAAATCCACTAACACTGGCATATATCCACTGGGTTCTAAAAAAAAAATTTGACCACTGGGTTCTACACATTGATTCTAACAGTGGGTTCAAAACACTATGTTCTACACACAATGTTCTACACACTAAGCTCTAATGAATGGGTCCTAATCTATGGGTTCTAACACCTTCATCTAGGCACTGGGTTCAATTTTTATTTTATTTTTCTAATTTGAGGATCTTAGAATGCCTGTGCAAGGGGTCAGCCGGTACCGGATAGGGCAAAAATTGACCCATTTCAAATCCACTAACATTGGCATATATCCACTGGGTTCTAAAAAAAAATTTGACCACTGGGTTCTACACATTGATTCTAACAGTGGGTTCAAAACACTATGTTCTACACACAATGTTCTACACACTGAGCTCTAATGACTGGGTCCTAATCTATGGGTTCTGACACCTTCATCTAGGCACTGGGTTCAATTTTTATTTTATTTTTCTAATTTGAGGATCTTAGAATGCCTGTGCAAGGGGTCAGCCGGTACCGGATAGGGCAAAATTGACCGATTTCAAATCCACTAACACTGGGATATATCCACTGGGTTTTAAAATAAAAAAATTGACCACTGGGTTCTACACACGGGGTTCTTTCAGTGGGTTCAAAACACTATGTTCTACACACTATGTTCTACACACTGGGTCCTAATCTATGGGTCCTAAACTATTGGTTCTAACACCTTCATTTAGGCACTGGGTTCAATTTTGTTTTTTTTGTCTAAGTTGAGGATTTTAGAATGCCAGTGCAAGGGGTCAGCCGGTACCGGATAGGGCAAAATTGACCCATTTCAAATCCTCTAACACTGGCATATCTCCACTGGGTTCTAAGAAATAAAATTTGACCACTGGGTTATACATATTGATTCTAACAGTGGGTTCAAAACACTATGTTCTACACACAATGTTCTACACACTGAGCTCTAATGACTGGGTCCTAATCTATGGTCTCTAACACCTTCATCTAGGCACTAGGTTCAATTTTGTTTTTTTTTGTCTAAGTTGAGGATTTTAGAATGCCTGTGCAAGGGATCAGCCGGTACCGGCTAGGGCAAAATTGACCCTTTTCAAATCCTCTAACACTGGCATATCTCCACTGGGTTCTAAGAAATAAATTTGAGCACTGGGTTCTATACATTGGGTTCTAACGGTGGGTTCAAAACACTATGTTCTACACACTATGTTCTACACACTGAGACCTAATGACTGGGTCCTAATATATGGGTTCTAACACCTTCATCTAAGCACTGGGTTCAATTTAAATTAATTTTGTCTAAGTTGAGGATCTTGGAATGCCTGTGCAAGGGGTCAGCCGGTACCGGCTAGGGCAAAATTGACCCATTTCAAATCCACTGACACTGGGATATATCCACTGGGTTTTAAAATAAAAAAATTGACCACTGGGTTCTACACACTGGGTTCTTTCAGTGGGTTCAAAACACTATGTTCTACACACTAGGTCCTAAACTATAGGTTCTAACACCTTCATTTAGGCACTGGGTTCAATTTTGTTTTTTTTGTCTAAGTTGAGGAATTTAGAATGCCAGTGCAAGGGGTCAGCCGGTACCGGCTAGGGCAAAATTGACCCATTTCAAATCCTCTAACACTGGCATATCTCCACTGGGTTCTAAAAAATAAAATTTGACCACTGGGTTCTATACACTGGGTTCTAACAGTGGGTTCAAAACACTATGTTCTACACACAATGTTCTACACACTGGGTCCTAATCTATTGGTTCTATGGGTCCTAATCTATTGGTTTCATTGGTTCTATGGGTCCTAAACTATTGGTTCTAACACCTTCATTTAGGCACTGGGTTCAATTTTGCTTTTTTTGTCTAAGTTGAGGATTTTAGAATGCCAGTGCAAGGGGTCAGCCGGTACCAGCTAGGGAAAAATTGACCCATTTCAAATCCACTAACACTGGGATATATCCACTGGGTTCTCAAAAATAAATTTGACCACTGGGTTCTATACACTGGGTTCTAACAGTGGGTTCAAAACACTATGTTCTACACACTGGGTCCTAATCTATGGGTCCTAAAGCATTGGTTCTAACAGCTTCATATAGGCACTGGGTTCAATTTTGTTTTTTTTTGTCTAAGTTGAGGATTTTAGAATGCCTGTGCAAGAGGTCAGCCGGTACCGGCTAGGGCAGAATTGACCCCTTTGGAATCCACTTACACTGGGATATATCAACTGGATTTAAAAAAAAAAAATTGGACCACCGGGTTCAACACACTGGGTTCAACACACTGGGTTCCAACAGTTGGTTCAAAACACTATTCTACACACTATGTTCTAGACACTGGGTCCTAAACTATGGTTCCTAAACTATGGATTCTAACACCATCTAAGCACTGGGTTCAATTTTGGTTTTTTTTTGTCTAAGTTGAGGATTTTAGAATGCCTGTGCAAGAGGTCAGCCGGTACCGGCTAGGGCAAAATTGACCCCTTTGGAATCCACTAACACTGGGATATATCCACTAGGTTTAAAAATAAAAAAATTGACCACTGGGTCCTACAGACTGGGTTCTAACAGTGGGTTCTAACAGTGCGTTCAAAACACTATGTTCTACACACTTGGTCCTAATCTATGGGTCCTAAAGCATTGGTTCTAACAGCTTCATTTAGGCACTGGGTTCAATTTTGTTTTTTTTTGTCTAAGTTGAGGATTTTAGAATGCCTGTGCAAGGGGTCAGCCGGTACCGGCTAGGGCAAAATTGACCCTTCTCAAATCGTCTAACACTGGGATATATCAACTGGGTTCTAAAAAAAAAAATTTGACCACTGGGTTATACACATTGATTCTAACAGTTGGTTCAAAACACTATGTTCTAAACACAATGTTCTACACACTAAGCTCTAATGACTGGGTCCTAATCTATGGGTTCTAACACCTTCATCTAGGCACTGGGTTCAATTTTGTTTTTTTCTGTCTAAGTTGAGGATTTTAGAATGCCAGTGCAAGGGGTCAGCCGGTACCGGCTAGGGCAAAATTGACCCATTTCAAATCCTCTAACACTTGGATATATCCACTGGGTTTTAAAAAAAAAATTGGACCACTGGGTTCAACACACTGGGTTCCAACAGATGGATCAAAACACTATTCTACACACTATGCTCTTCACACTGGTTCCTAAACTATGGTTCCTAAACTATGGGTTCTAACACCATCTAAGCACTGGGTTCAATTTTGGTTTTTTTTTGTCTAAGTTCAGGATCTTAGAATGCCTGTGCATGGGGTCAGCCGGTACCGGCTAGGGCAAAGTTGACCCTGTTCAATAATTTTGTGTAGAATTCACTGGTACTCTATTCTGTGTTCTGAACACTGACTTAGAACCCTCAACCCTAAACACTGGGTTGTAAATGTAGAGTGCAAAAGACTGAATTGTACACACTGGGATCTTGGTCAAGAATTGAGTTGTAGAGAATTTGAATTTGATCTGGAGGGCTCATACCTCGTTGGAGATGTTGCTCCTTGTCCACGTGAACACTGGGTTCCTCATTAGCCTCCACTGTCGCACCATTGGAGACTCCCAAGCTGCTCTCCACGTCCATTACTCTTCCTGTGTTGGCTGCCTCAATCTCTTGGACATCTCCACCTGCAAGGCTATCCATCTGGGACAAGCACTAGTCAACCCATCGCTCAAATGTAAACCCTGTGAGCATGCATTCTCGAAGAGCAAGAAACCCTAAACCCTGTGGTACAGTGGAGGCATACCCTTGGCATTTGATGGCGAAGACCAAGATGAAGAAACTTGCAGGATCCAGAGCCACATTTGAACCCTAAGCCCAAAACAGCAAGAAGGCGGAATGCAAGAACGTGGTTTTGCAAGGAGGCGGAATGCAAGAAGGCGGAATGCTAGATTATGGCAATGCGGAAGGCAAGAAGGCCAGAAGACGAGGCCGAGAGGACGAGGCCGACGGAGGAAGAGTAATGGAGGTGGAGTATTAGAGAGAAGGGGAGCTTGGGAGGAGCAGCCCCAAGCTCAAGAGAACGAAGCTTAGGCAGGGGCCAGTGTAAGAGCACAAAGGCAACAAGGCCATGGGTCACAATGAGAGGACAAGGGCAAGGCCATGGGCCACTGTACGAAGAAAATTCAAAATATAGAATCAGTGGGATTGATATGAATACATAAGATTAAATCGACTCAATAGTCACATATCGTGGACATAGTTTACCTCTACATTTTGCTTCTCTTCCTCGGAATCGATTTCCTGGTCTTCACTAATCTCTGGTTGCTCGTTATGTTCTAAAGTCTTGTGTGTGGCCGTCTTCTCCATAGTCTCTAAAATCGTCTCCAACTCTTGCTCACTGACAACGTTGTCAAAATCCAAAATCCTTGCAGTGCCCTCTTGGACATCTTCTTGACTACTTGCACGCCTTGTCCGCACCATTCTACTTCGCTTCAATGCTTTCGAACTACTGAACAACAGACTACTCTTACGCCTTCTCTTTGGGCCTTCTCTAGGCATGCTGGAAATCTCCCATTGCTCTAGCAATTTAACAATTTTGAATTTGCACTGGCAATTATACCCTCATGTATCTGATAATGACTTTTGATAGAATGTTGTCCATCGTCAGCTTGGCGGCCGTCCATAAAGTCTGATCTCCAAATTTCAAATCAATCACCGCCTAATTTTAAGCTACAGTCCCATCCTAGCTTCAAGAGAGTTTAATCCTGCCTATATGAATCTACTATTAATTTGCCATGATGCTCACCGTGACCAACACATACAAAATTATTTTAGATGTCTGTCAGAATTTTGACGGCGAATTTCAATTGTAGTATATCCCTGACGACTTCGACTGCAATTGCACTTTACTATTTTCCATTTCAAAATACGCTAAACCTCACTGACATTTCTCTTACATCGTGTCTACCAGAAAGACAGATCTAGATTTGAGCGCCCGTCTCTGAATACCGTTCAAGTTTGTTCTACCTCTCATTCCTGACTTAAACGAATTTCCACAAGTGCTCACTCTCATTCGATATTGCATAGAATGTTTTGAGTTCAGACTTCTCCAAGAGTACATCATGGCACTCATTCGAGTCGAAGGTGCAGGTGTCCCTACATCCTTCCCGCTAGGGGACGATGGATTTGCAATTGTCTCTGCGTTCAGTCTCAGTTTAACATTTCAGTTTCTCGCAGCAACGGTGCACGTTGATGAAGAGGTATTTGATTCTGAGTCTGGCCAACTTTCGCACACCGTTAGGCAGCTCTCAACTGTTACTGAGGATGGGAAAGTCTGGTTGCTTAAGCCGGGTAGATATAGAGCTTACGGTCTCACGGATTGCCTTATGGCGCATCCACCGAACTCTTGACTCCAAGAGAGTCATCCACTTGCACTATGCAAACATCTGTCCCAGCTCGCATGAAAATCGAGCCAAGTTTAGACACAATTTATGAACTCAGTGACGATGAAGTTCCAGAGAATGTAGATCACGATCCTAGTCTTCCTCCTTCTCAGCCTAATCCTCAATCTTCTGCAGGCAGCTGTCCGTCCACTAGTAAGCAGCCTACACCGCTTTCTCTGTCTGAAAATCATAGTGTCGTGGAGTGCTTGAAATTGCTACTGGCTAGAAAGGGCTCTAGGAATATCTTCAAAAAGTTTGACTACAACTCTACATCTATCAAGCGAGTCGAGTTCCTCCCGCCCCATTACAATGGAGATGTCATCTTCGAGTTCCCTCCGTTGGGTTCCTCTTCAAAAACCAACAAAGCAAAGCAACTTTGTGGTATGGACAAACACTATGACGGACATGCATGGACCCGTACTCACACGTCTAACATTGTCAACGACTTCGGTTTGATTTTCCGTACCTCCTCTTGTTGTGGTCATTTGCGATGTGAAAATGTCCATTGCGATTTTCTAACCCGAGTGCACTGGACGACAGCTGTTAATGAAACTGAGTGGGATGGAATATCCTCTTTTGTTTTTGACGTGGGATGTCATCCTCCCAAAGGATCCACTCTGGATTGCAAATGCTGTAAGGTTCCTCCATCGTGTCTGGCAACCTGCGATGCCAAAATCTATTACGTTTTAGCTAAAGACAGCATGACTAGAGCTTGTGTTCATTTTGGAAGTCACAACCATCCTGTCAAGGTCGGGGCTTACCGTGACGATATTGCAAGAGGGGAAAGTTTGGTCGAGGAGCACGTGCAGCGAACTCCTACTGCAACCAACTCTGCCATTGTCTTAGAAGCAACAAAGGAGATGGTCGGGGACATGCTTGTTGCAGCGGAAGGTGTGGAATCGAAGACACTTGAAGTTAGTGAACTCCTTCCACTCTTTGACAGATGCAAGGAGTTCACCTCGCCCAACATTCGCAACAAAGTGATGGGCTTCAAGTACTTCCGCAGGTTTGGTGTTATGGATAGCATCACCAAGCTTCGCGGGTCCAGCAATTGGCCATTTGTCCAGGAGAACAAGTTTCCTGGTCAAGGATCGGAGTCGGACAAGGTCTTTGTCTTCAAAATGTCTGAAATCGGTCCCGGTAGCGGAGTCGACCTTGTAAAACGTATGTAGCTTGGCGGAGACCTACAGAACGCATGGCTTATGTTCGATCATGTAAAGAGGGTGAAACAGTGGACAACTATGGGCTGCCACGTTTACGACCCCACTTATTGTCGTGTCATGACCATTGCGTTGTGCGATATGCAGTCTGAAGACGTCGCAGCCCAAATGGTCGTTTGGAAAAATCTCAATGCCGTCGTCGCTCGCCACGGACTTCCGGACCCGAACTTCAAGGGCTTCATGGCTGACAGCGCGCAAGCTAATTGGAATGCTATACGCATTGTGTACGGAAGTGGAGATGCATCAATCCCAATGCCGAATAAAGAACGAACTTGTCTCTTCCGTTGGGTGCAGTCATTGGAGAAGCACACGAAGGCTGACATCAGAGCTGACCTCCAAGACCAACATCGCATGCTCTGCAAGCAATACAAGAACGCCTCAACGCAAGCGGATGCAGATTCCAGGTACCTGGCTATCCGAGCTTAGTGGCTGTCTTCGGGAGCTACGACAGAAGATGGATTGAGACGTCTCGACCTATGGCTTGCCTTCTGGCATTTTCGATACCGCCAATGGGGAGGCTTCATGCAGCTGGTGAGCTTCTAAACCCTAAACCCTACACCCAAATCCCTAAGTCTCTACCATTGCTTATTTTCCGCTCTTCATCTACAAACTCTGAAGGTGCACTACTCTCTATGTACCAGGACCCCACGGAGGACGAGTTGGCTGAAATGCCCTCTTGCAACTTAGGGGAAAGTATCCACAACAAATGGAAACAGCAGTCCGGTGATCGAGGGTTAGACCTTTTTGTCGCTACTGTGGATGACTTCGTCCGATCCTTCATGCAGAGCGTCGCGTACTACCAATACCTCAAGGGGGATAGAGCTGGAACCGGCCCTACCAAAGAAGAACTGAAACTTCGGATTGCACAAAAGTCTACAGAGTGCACGGGGAACTCGAAATCCCTACACGATGCGTTAGCGAAGATGCCGGGTGCTGAGGAGTTTTGCACTCGAATGCCTCAACTCGAAGGAGAGGAAGTCTTCCTGTCGTTGAAGCGGAAAGCAGACGTTCCCATCGGTTTGGAGTTTGACTCTCACCGACCTGATATGATCAGCATCTCGCGTCCTCGAGTCCAAACCAGGTCAGCAAGGTACAACGCCCTAAACCTCAATGCTTCTCTTGTGGAGCTGGCAGACTCTCCCGAAGCATTAGAAAAATTAGATGTGCTAGTGCAGGTTCCAGAGACCACCCCAGCGGCAACCCTAAACCACGTTACTTCCGTGCAAGAAACGGCTTGCGACGAGAGTCAGTGGCACATAGTTAGGCTGCCAAAAACATCTGCGAAAGCTTGTTTCGCGCAGCAGGCTGTCACTAAGAAGAAGTGCATCGCTCGAATTGTACAAGATGGAAAATCTACCGCTGCTCCTACGTACACGGGTTTGATGGACAACTACAGAAAAAATCGCAAGGACCGCATGCAGTTTTTCTTCTGCAACGACGACATTGAGAGGTGTGTCAAAGGATCCCGCAGGAAGTGGGTTATGTCCCGCCCGGAGGTCCCCGAGATCTGGCCCGTCAAGAACGGCACTGACCTAACACGCAAGGAGATACTTGCACTGGAGAATGCTGGCTTTCGACTTCCACAGCGGGAGGTCATGTCGCCGCGAAGGCTCTTCCAAGACCACCCTCTCCCCGTTGACTTGTCATCCTATGCAACTCCAGCATTCCCTGATGAAGTTCCCAAGCGACGTCACGGCAAAAATGTCCGCCGCAACAAGAAGAGCCCATCTATCAAGCAAGCCAACAATTGTGCCAGTGCGGGAGCATACAAAGGTCGCATAAGGAAGGTGGACATGGTTCCAGTCCCTGCCCTGGGTTGCATCGTCACGTTGGATTCGGGCACGCCTTCGACGATTCAGCAGTACCATCTCACAATTTCCCAGTTTCCAGACTGCTCCTGCCCTTATTTCAAGGAGATGCTGACTAAGGCAAAGGGAGGCCGCAGTCAATGGGCTCACTGCAAACATTTGTATTTTGTCTTCACGGTCATTTGTGGGTTTGATGCTGATGTAGATGCCTTCATACTTGCACCCACTCTTAGCTTCAACGAAGTTAAGCTAGTTCTTGAGAGTGGGTTGTTGACTCATCCAATATCTTAGGGTACTTCAATGTTTCTAGTTCCATTGTTGACATGTTCACTCTTCAAATCAATGAAATTGTAGTGAGACTAAAAGGGCCACTACTGCAGTTTTCAAAATCATGTTCTATTCTTTACCCTAAACTCTGTAATTTCTTCTATTTTGTACCCTAAACCGTAGCTGGTCTATATCATAAATTTGCTACTCAGTTCAAATACTACTGATGTAGAAAATCTATGCCTAAACCTACTGATTGGTCTATAAAAAAGGTTTAATAAATAAAATTTTCAGTTTACCCTAAAACCGCGGAATTGGGTCCAATTACCACGGTTTTAGGCACAAAGTGTGCCTTTCATGTGCCTTGAACATTTTCCACCGACCCAATTCCACGGTTATAGGTACCAAATATTCCACGGTCATAGGTCCAAATTTTACTATAATTAACCGAATATTCGAATATTTGCTAAATATAGTATCGTTGACCACGGTTGACCTGAAATTCTTGCTCGTAAGCCCACATTTCTCCGCTCACTGTTCACCGCTCCCCGCGCGCATACTATCCTCGTCCTAGTAGCGACATCCCAAAATAAATCAAAGAATTTGCCTGCCGATGGCACATTCCTTGTATACCTTTGGGTCGGACCTGAGAATGGTCCACTGAATCCTCTTCTGTCCCCTACTAACGTGTTGTCTTGGCATTGCCAGAACTCATCGGCATACCTTTCTCTCACTGTCATCATAGACAGATCATCTGTATCATCATAGATCCCTAACTGATAATTCAACTCAGATAGAGATTCTGAAACAACAGATCCCTCATCATGATATGACAAACGCCAATCAGAATTGCTGAGATCAGAATTACCTGCGAAGTCACGATACTTAGCCATCCAGGTTTGATCTGAGGAGTCGTCGGTGAACCCATCGTAGTATGACAGTGGTTCAGCGCCAGTCATCAACCAGTCTTCTCTTCCAAAAGTCGAGTTGTCAGTAAAGCCTACCAATGGGGTGCACTGTGATTGCAAAGATGAGGAGGCACCACGGGAATCGGTCTGAGGCACAACATCTGTATTATTTGCCTCGTCACTCATATGAGCATTTGGATTCAGATCGACAGCAACACTTTCATTGTGAACTGCGGAGGTGGCACAACGGAGAGGAAGAGTGTATGGTGGATCACTTGGCTCTTTCCAAAAGTCCAACTTTAGGCAATCTGAGACGCGCACAGAATGGTTACCAATAGATCCTCAAAATCTACATGGTACCATATGATCTCATTTTCATCCCAGCTCATGGTAACTTGGCCCATGAAATGCTGTAACCCACCCCACTGATCAGGATCATGCCCTAAGACATATAATAGGACATAGACATTGTCTGGCAGGCTAGTACGAAAAGGACGATTACGCTCAAATGCAGCACTTGCATTCATAGGAGATAATGCTGGTGGGTCTCTCATCCAGCCCTCATCATCAACGTTGGGTTGTTGCCTTGGGGGCGTGACAGGGGTATAGCTCATTTCTACAAGCCAATTGTTCACAGCCTGGGAACCGTCCAAAGTATCAGTCAGGCTCCGAGCTACACGATGTCCGATCACAGCATTGTTTGCGATTCTTCTAGCCTGTGCAGATGTATGTTCTACTAGAGGATACAAGGGGATTGCTTGCGATGGAGGTGTCATGGCGGGAGCATAGAAATCAGAGTCGTCACTGCCAGATGTGGTTGAATCAACATTGCCATGGACAAGGGGAGGAGGGAATCTACCTTGAAATGGATTCAGAGGTCGTGGGGAAACAAGATTCGGGATCTCAGGCTCTTGTGCAGAGCAATAAACAGCCCCATGAAACATGCAGACATCATGGACCTGATTACATGAATTGCAGAGACGAGAGTCTGACATAACTCAAGCCCTAAGGACTGGTGGACGAAAATGTGATGGCATGATGTCAGGGCACATCCATTCTGGTGGAGTGGAGGGATCAAGAGCAACAAGTCTTATGCCTCTAACTAAACAGGGAGGTGTTTAATCAAGATGTGAAAGCCTTGACAACTTGTGAACATGGCCTTCAGGCGAAGACGCCCTGCCACAGTCCAAATCTCTAGCACTCGTCTTATTCTTCCCTACATCAATATCTTCGGAGCCCGATCGATTATCGACGCCCTTCTTGCCCCTCCTCCCTCCTCCAGACCGCTTCAAATAAGGTGTGATAGGTGTTGGAGTAGGCGGGGATCTGCCCATTGCCTTCTTCTTGCCCCGTGTCGATTTAGAGGATTCTTTCACAGAAAGCAGAGCCCCCAGACTTGGTGATTTCTGACTTGCCCTCCCCCCCATAGTCCATCGGCCTCGACTCGATGATCTGAAGCGTCTTCTAGATTTTGTCACCCTTGAGGCATCCTCGGTCACTACCGTCTTCTTTAATGGGCCCCCTTGGCCTGACCGGGTCCTCGCATACGAGCTGCTCGAATTTCCGCTTCTGTCTGCCGACTTTGGGAGAGAGGATTGGCTCTCTGAGCTGTTGGATTCCTCTGTGCTCGACAGCTCGTTGTAGAAGCCCTCTGTCTGTGACAATCGGCCTTGGCTTGTTTGTGCGCGCGTACGCTGAGCCGGAGGAGTTGCCTCCATGACTACGATTTCTCCCTTTGGCATTAGGCCAATGCTTGAACCTCAACCAATTGTCTACAGCGGGAGGAATACTTCCAGGCGCTCCCTCTACAAGTCTCTCACGAATGCCAAGCAGAGTGACACAAAGGTGATGCCTGAACAAGAAGCGGTAATTCTTGTTTGCATGTCTCGACGGCCAGTACAACCCTTTCCTCTTCGGGATTCCTAATTGCAACAAGAACTCTGGATTCCGCAATTGTCTAACCCTACCAAGTGTATAAGTGTTCGCTCCCTTTGAGATGCTCTAAGTTTCAAGTAAATGTTGAACCCTACTGAAATTAGCTGTGACTTCTATAGCGGCCGACATCCTGTCAATAAATTGCAATGCGGGCGCACAAAAGAGTAGCTACCCTAAACGTAAGATATATCTACAACTCGACACTATTGTATTCATTGGAGTCAAGATATATTTGAAGTCGTGAATCCCTCGCCAAACCCCCTCAATGCAAACATCCACGGGTCAGTCTACAAGGAGAAGGCGATAGAAAATCTTGATATTTCTTTGCTCTGGCTATAAATCTGCACCGACAAAGTAGTGGAATGGATTGACAACGACGGCGCATTTGTTGCATTGAAAATGCTGCGCATTTGTGGCATGGACCACCACCACTACAGGTGGGTGAAATAAAGAGAAAACCTCATGTTCGAGGAAGGCAACGTGTACCAAGAGACCTCTTCCGCCTGTCACCAGGTCATCGACCTCCATAACTGACAAGTCACTGCTTTTACCTCCACACTTGTAGATATTTTCCCTGGTCGATATTTCACGATTTTCCACAATCGTAGTCATTAAGTATGTTGCCATTTCAACTTGCTACAATTCTTTAGTGAAGCAAACCCTGATTTGAGTAAATCCATGCATGCCATACAATATTGAAAAAACATTGAGGACACAATATGTCCTCACGGTCCTTTAGGGGTTAAAAGGTTCTAATTGATGTATTTAAAAGTCCTATAGAAGTCGCATTGTATATATAAAAATAAAACACAAAAGATTAAACAGTTAGGCAATTAAAGATTAAACACCATACCTAGCCGTCAAGGTCGGCAAAAAATAATCATTAAAATAGAAGCCCAATTTGGTTTATTTTCTATGGTGAAAACGAGAATCTTAGAGAATATTCACATAATCTTAGAAAATATTCTCATCATTTCGGAAAAAAAGATAAAATATTTTGCAAGAGTTGCTGATCCTGATAGCCAGGTATGGTACTCTTGTGATAAACATTTCATTTTATATAAATTAACACCCAAAAAATACTTCAAATTTGTAATAACCGGAGCTTCCAAAATAAAATAAAATTATTAAGCCCAATTTTTGTATTAGATGAGATACAGTTTTAACCCTTTAACATCCCAATTCAACATTGTTTTCAAAGATGCACTATAAAATGTTTGATGAAACCCTAAAATGGAGTAGATGTACAAAGAAAACTTGTAAATGTCAATGTGAAGATCACATCTGTACAGTTGGATGCATCATATTTTTTATTAATATTTTTTATTTAATTTTGAAAGGTTTTCTCTTGAAATTCAATTAAAAATCCCAAATCAACACAAAAAAATTTCAAAAAATTGTAATGAAATTGGAATAACATGCCCTACGAGATGGTATGGTTTCCATTATTTGATTCTACCTATTTGGGAAAATCATGTTTGAGGTCTCATTTTTTGAACTAAGAATGAAACTTGACATAAACCAATTGTGTTATTTTTCTAAAAATCATAATAACCTATTTTGAAGATCCAAATTGTTCAAAGAATGGTCAACTTACACAAGAACCAAGAATAATTTTGGTGGATGAAAACTGTCCAATCTGAATAAGATCCGAACAACTTCAATCTGTTCGTCGTCCAATATATGGACGCTGGCGCGCTAAAGGGTTAATGTTGGTCAGTGTGCCTAAACACGTCAGATCTGCTATGGAGATACAGGTAAGTTCGCAGGGCATTGTTGAGAATACCTTACGTTGTGGTCACGTTCGACATAACTTTGTAAACATTGTCACGTGTGGTTTTGTGGTTGGTTTATGGTGACGTGGACCTTTTTAAATCTGACGTGGGAAATGCAATTTCGACACCAGGCTGTCTGAGTCAGACCCTCGCGTACGGTACTCTCACTCGTTTTCTTCCCATTCTAGGAAAACTGAGAACTGAGCCGAAGAAGGAGACGAAGAAGAGCGACGGACGACCGACCAGTAACGATTAGTAAGTTACGCTTTGCAGGCCGTCGTCAGAAAACAGAGTGCGTGCCTGCCGTCCCTCGCCCTTGCCTGTACAACCTTCGCTTCCATTGCATATTGCGATCAAATTTTTGCGATCAAATTTTGTTAAGGCGAAGGTGATTCTCACGGGGCCATGGCGGACAACCGCGCGAAGGGGCTGGATTACGAGAAGAAGGCCGAGAAGAAGCTGAACGGATGGGGCTTGTTCGGGAGCAAGTTCGAAGATGCCGCGGATTTGTTCGACAAGGCCGGCAACTGTTACAAGCTTGCCAAAGCCTGTGAGTGTTTATTATTTACAAATCTCCTACCAAAGGTTTGCCCGCGATTCTTTCGATTTTTTTCCGTGTGATCGATTTGGTGACGAGGCGTTCGTTCTGTGGTGTGTAGGGGATGAAGCGGCTAACGTGTACATCAAGTTAGCGTCCTGTCATTTGAAGGTACGATGCTAACAGCAATGGTAGAATTCGTTCTTGACTGTAGGTTGGATTAGCAAGAATCTAGGGTTTTGTTGTTTTATTTCTTGAAACTGAAAAAGCGTCTGTTCCGAAACTGCAGTCGGATAGCAAGCATGAAGCAGCTGCAGCTTATGTTGACGCTGCAAACGCGTACAAGAAGAAGCCAAACTCCCAGGGTAAGGCGTCCTCCAAGATCTTTGGGATTAAAGCTTGTTCGTTTGCTTTTTTTATTTTTATCATTTGATTTGGTTGTTTTTTGCCATGCACATGTAACCTAACTTGGCTATGTCTTCGCAACACAGAGGCTGTGAGTATGCTGAACATGGCAATACAGATGTTCGAGGACATTGGACGACTATCCATGGCAGCTAAGCATTATAAGGTGATCATTCGTTCCACTGACCTTTGGTGATAGTTCATGATGGCAAAGAGAGAAATGACGTGCTGATCGTGGATTAGTGTTGTCAAGCTTGTGTCCATTGCAAATAGTGCGTCATATTTACAAATGTGAATTGATAGAGGTTTCGTGTTCGTCATTAATTTGGTGAAGTGTTATTTTTGGTCAAAGATGAACATGGATAGCCTCTCCTGCTAAGTTTTTTCATTTGTCGTCATTATAGGCTCATGTGGGCCAAGATACGGCGGGTTGTTGATGGCATGATGTGTGTATACAGGACATAGCTGACATTTATGAGAAGGAGGAGGATTTTGTAAAAGCTATGGAATACTACGACAAAGCTGCTGAACTTTATTCTGGAGAGAATGTGGAAAGTACAAGCAACCAATGCAAGCTCAAGGTCGCACAGTATGCTGCACAAACGGAACAGTACGTTCTGCAATCTCTTTCAGTGTATTGGTGTTAGAGCAGTCTTTTGGAAATCATGGGGTAGTATTCTTTCTTACGGACATATGAATGTACATGTGACATCAGATATGGTTTTTCCCCCATTTATTAGAGTCTACTCGTCACAAAGGTCAGCCAACCATAAAATGGAGATATAGCCTTTTCTGTGTTTCATTATATCTCCCTTCTGACGCGTTGTCAGGAGCTACATCTGAAGCTCGTTGTTACAATTCATATTGATCGTTATACACCAACTGTCAGTGTAGAGTCGCAAAGTTTAGGAATCGCTTTGATTTGTATAGAAGATAGCGGAAAACCAGTGTCTGTCTTTTGCTTATATGCTCAAATTCATTGTGCAACCTCAGCTTGAGTAACTTGTCAGTAATAGCTAATGACGATCATTGATTGTTGTCACAGGTATGACAGAGCAATTCAAATCTACGAAGCGGTAGCAAAGAACTCGATGAATAATAACTTGTTGAAGTATAGTGTGAAAGGATACCTGTTGAATGCTGGTTTGTGCCAGATCTGTGGGAAAGACATTGTTGCAGTCCAGAATGCCATAGAAAGTTACCAGGTCAGTTCTTCACCATTTTTATTCTTGGTCCATATTGCATGCATGATTATCAGCGTGGTGAAGACATTTTAAGCCGACATTGGACGACATTGCAAGAAATTATTAAAATGCATGTTGCTGCTGCAGGAGGTGGATCCTACATTCTCCGGCACAAGAGAATGCAAGTTTTTGCAGGTATCTTTTCCAACCATGCAGTTTCTGCAATTCCCTACTCTAAACTGTAACTATGGTTCAGGTTTGATCTAGACCACTGTGTTTTTGCAAGAGGACAGTGCTTTCTTCTGACTCCTGTGTGCCCGACTCTGAAGTATTATCATTGTTTAAACTTATTGCAGGATTTGGCCGCTTCCATCGATGAGAGCGACGTTGTGAAATTCACTGATGTTGTAAAAGAATTCGACAGCATGAGTCGCCTGGTGAGGTTCTTGATGACTTATCTGTTGGTCACCAGTCGAAGTCAAATAAGGTCTTTACAAGTAAATCAGAACTTGGAAAACACTAAGTGAATTTGTTTGATCAGTCCTCCCGTTTGTGAATGTTGGTGTTGAGTATTTACTTAGTTTACCTGGTGCTCAGCTAAGTTCGTGTAATCGGCATTGTATTACTTTTTCCATTGCGCATCAGTAAGGTTGGACTTCTTGGTCGATTATTTGGGAATATTTGGATGATTCGTCATTGTCTTGTAATTCTCTTCATCAGTCCTGACCTTTGACGTGGGGAATACAGGACCAATGGAAAACCACTTTGCTGTTGCGAGCGAAGAATGCTTTGAAGGTCAAAGAAGATGAGGATGACCTCACATAGGTTTCCTCTGCTGCCGGAGAACTAATTGATCATGATTTAATTGTTTGCCTATTTGAGCTTACCTAAGATAACACAGTAGTTACAATATTTGCGTACTTGTAGATATCCTTTGGGTGTCTTGACTTTTTCCATTTTCATTTTTTGAAGGCCACTATCACCATGGCTTTTTCCTGTCTACATGTATTTTGTAATGTCTAGAGCCACTGTAGTTGATTCTTTCATGATTGACTGTACTGTGGAATTAATTAGCAAATCTAGTTTGTTTTTAGCCTAGTTGTAGATTTTCCCATAAACCAGGAATCTACTTGAGACAGGGCTGTTGAATCTAATTTGCTCCCTGTAGTGGAGGCGAAAGCATTAGATCGAGGAAGTTTGTGTTGTTACCATTAATCATACTCTTGGATTGCTTATTGAAAAGCCTGGAGCACTTGTCACTATATTTCGGTGGCATCATATCAAGTGCTGGTTCTTTGTTTCTTCGTTTCTTTCTGCAATAATCTTTACCGTTATTTCTTTTGTCACCAAAGATCCAGGCGGTTAACCCCTAAACGTCCAACCGTTCAGAAAGTGGACGATGTATAGAATTAAACACAGTTTTCTCATCCGTCATTGTGGATTTTTTACTATATATTTTATGGGGAGTTAGCTTCATGCATGTGTGATCCAATTAGAAAGGGGATGATTTGTAAAAAAAATATGCCTCTTTTCAAAAATCCAAAATTCCGAAGAATTTAGTGTAAAAGTGCTCTTAAAAAATTAACTTATAAAATTAAGCAACTAAAAAATCTCCAAAATCACTATAATTAGAGTATTACATTTCAACCAATCACAACAAATTTCATGTACAAATTGTCAATATCTTATAAGTAATCAAATTACAAAAGCATTTTCAATTTTAATTTTCAAATTTTATACAAAATATTAGTGAGAGCAATCATAGCTCTAACCGTATGGATAGAATCTAAAATTCATAATGTACAACTTTTATTCACATATCAAGTTCAAAATATCCCTCTTGGTTACATTTTACAAGACATCTTTGAAATTCTCCAAATTTGGAGAGGGCGAGGACATTTAGGGGTTAAAGTATTTTTCCGAAACATTTTCTAAGGAATGTTTTGGTTAAAGTGTTTGAACAAATGTTGTGATGCATTGTATTACACGTGACTGCTAATTGCTTCTTTTTTTTTTCAATTGTTATACTTTTTCTTAAAACTTATTGAAAAAAAGTATGAGTATACTCATCTTCAAATTTGGCACTTTGTTATTGAAATGCAATTTCCATTTCACCTTTTAATATATTCCAACGAATCATACGATGATATGTCACTTGTTGTGAAAGTTTGAATTATTTTGTGTCAATGACCATTTGTCCATGGTAATCAGTGTCAACTGGACTGTCAAATTTAAAAATGATGAAGGTTCAAATAAAGTGCATGTGTAAAAAATATTAAAGTATGAGATGAAATGAATTGAAAATGTCCACCGAGAGTGGAGGCCCGTAGCCAATAATGGGTTAGCAAATAATGGGTTGCAGATGCAAAAATGAGCACCCTGTGTTCATTTTACCCTTTAACGTCTCAATTCAACATTGTTTCCAAAGATTTGGTATAAAATGTTTGATGAATAACAAAAATGGAATTGATGTACAAAGCAAAGTTGTAAATGTCAATGTGAAGATCACATCTGTAGAGTTGAATTTATCATGTTTTTTTATTAATATTTTTTAATTAATTTTGCAAGGTTTTCTCTTGAAATTCATTTAAAAATCCCAAATTAACACAAAAAAATTAAAAAATATTGTAATGACATTGGAATAACATGCACTACGAGATGGTATGGTTTCCGTTATTTGATTCTACTTATTTTAGAAAATCATTGTTCTTGGAGACAACTTTATAGGGGTGGTTTTTCTAATTTATGAATATAATTTTGAACTTAGGGTCTTGACACATGTTCAAGAATTTGATGAGAGGTTTTTATTTGATGGTTTTTATAGTTTTTGGAAGAGAACTTAGAGTTAGAGACAACTTTGGAAGGTTTTATTTTATTTGTGATTTTAATTTTTAAACTTAAAGTCCTAAGCCCTCAATGGACACATGTTCAAGGATTTGTG
Organism: Pohlia nutans; assembly: GCA_022496805.1. Classification (NCBI taxonomy): domain Eukaryota; kingdom Viridiplantae; phylum Streptophyta; class Bryopsida; order Bryales; family Mniaceae; genus Pohlia; species Pohlia nutans. Next base: position 26,552,481 of record CM040085.1, on the reverse strand, counting down.
AGGAGGTTCTTTATTTGATAATATATTGTACTTGAACTAATTAATTATTCTATTTTTAGGGTTGAAGAAGTTGATTATGGGACAGAGGAGTTTCACTTACTGCATTTAGTGTTCACTTGAAGTGAGGTGGACTTGGGTCAATCCCCAAGGTAGAATTGAGGATCAATGATAGAGCGCAAAATTAGGTGGTTTTAGGTGTGTCCACCTTAGGTAACGCACATATGAATGTGTGACAAGTGTCTGGAAGATTCAGATTGTGACGTCAGCTGCCATTCTGTGAAGTAAAATAACTACTGTGGAACAAGCGATGGCTTCGGAATCAGCACCTTGGTGACTACGGTACACTAGCCACAACATAACCGGTTGTTGACTTTTCAACGCCAATGTGGCTCCATGCCATTGGCAACCCGTCACCATCGCCATCACAAGTTACAACTCATAACCTTCCCTCCTTTCAACTTGCATCTTATGCCCTTGGATCATGAAGATCAAGGGTTGTGATTGAAAAGTGGACAACCGGTTATGTACGATAACCGACTCGCCGCTACGCGGCTCGACCGGTTATCTAGTACATATCAGCCATCTACAACTTAAATCATATTATATTATAATACTTACAGGCATGCAGCGATGTCGATATGCACACTCTATTCATGCATAAGGTTCTGAGCCTCCATACTGTTCACCTCAGAATCTGTTAAACGATCAGAGCTGAATCAATGAGAATTTTCCCTAACTTCAACAAGTCCAAGCACGAGGGTTGGAGAATGGGATTATTTTAATACCAGCTTCTCTACAATGTAAAGGGTGTGGGTCCAGGAATGTTAAGTCATTGTTTCTTGGTGCAATAATTATACTGTTAAATACAATTTTCTCCTTATGACCTTTTAAGTTTGAGGATTCATCTGGAGAGGAATATGGGCATTCAGGGGTTTATCCATGGATTTCAGGGAACACAAGGTCATTTCATGTGACCGAGAGACTCGTCGATTGACCACAGAGCAGTTTTGCAAGGAACCTGCGCCTAAGCACATGCTCCCTTGGTCATACCTTGGAACATGCATGTCAACTACTAGCTCAAGTCTTCGCCATTAATCCACGCCCGCTTTCCTATCAAAGTATCACGATGGCCTACCCACAAATATCCTTGCAACTTGGTCCACAACCTGGTCCGAAATGAAATCATTTAGAACTCTGAGAACACCATCGACTTGCTCGACAATGCGCCATCAAATCTGCGTCTCAAGCATGTTATCATCTGCTTCTGGAATTGAACACTTTCATCGATACTCGTTTCATTCCCAACAATGCAAGCTCTACCTAGTTCCGACTCCATGACCTGTCGGGAACGTCCTCGCGAGTGCGTAGTGCTTTCTCGGAGCCGCAAGCTGATGGAATTTCTGAGGCCGATCCACACTTACTTCCGCAACGATTCCAGACAGTCTCCGGGACAGCTCACACACGACTGCGGGTGCTCCGGCCGGAACTAGCGATCGAAATACTAGCTCTCCGACGAGTTCTGCAAACAACCAGGCTATATAAATCGCCCGTGCAGCGGCATAGATCATCAGTCGCCCATCTTTCCTTCTTCACAACCACGTTTGTTGCAATTGATTACCTGCGACTCATATCCATCATCTAGCTGGGGGTTCGTCTCCCTAACAACGGGTCTGAGCTGCAATTCAACTGCAGCAATGGCAAGGTCCACAAGTAGCAGCCAGAGCTGGAACACGCTGCTCGTCATGGCGTGTGCAGCGATCGTCATCGTGGGCACTGCTGTGATGGCTGCGGATCCCGACCCCTTGCAAGACTTCTGCGTGGCGGATCTATCGTCCAATGCGTCGCTGGTGAATGGGCTCCCTTGCATACCCCGCACCAAAGTCACCTCCGAAGACTTCGTTTACAGAGGCTTTCGAGAAGCAGGTACGTATAGACCAGATCGCACATTCTCGATCATACAATTCTAATCCACGGCTCACTGCATGCGCGCTGCATGCATCACACACCATGGTGTTTTCACGCGCCTGTCGATTTTGTGGATAACAGCTGCGCAAGCGGCGATTTGAATAAATCACAAGTTGCAATCAGGCACCTGACGTATATACGCAGTAAAACCGGCAAGTAAGTGATTGTTCTGAGTGACTGCAATTAATTAGTGTGACTGTACTGTGGTTTGGTCTTGAATTGTACGTTCAGTTGGCGACCCTTCCTCGAGTCCCACGGGCGCCATTGCAACGCTGGCGACTCCGGAGGCTTACCCGGGCATCAACACGCAGGGCATCACGCACGGGCGCCTGGACTTCGCCATCGGTGGCGTGGTGCCGCTGCACACGCACCCGCGCGCCGCCGAGACGCTGTTCGTGCTAAAGGGCAGCCTGTACACGGGCTTCGTGAGCGATGACAGCGTCCTGTACGCCGCCACGCTGTACCCCGGCGACGTGACCATATTCCCCCGCGGCCTCTCGCACTTCCAGCTCAATGTGGGCAACGAGACCGCCATCACCTTCAACACGCTCACGTCCCAGAACCCCGGACTCCACTTCACCGTCAATCAGGTACCGTGTCTGTCGGTGTAATCATTTCATTTGCACGCACCATCGACCTATCGTTCTCCACGAATCTAGCTAACGGTCATTCTCATGTTTTTGAATGAACTTAGGCTCAGAATGATGATTTCATATGAATTTTCCAGTGCATGCAACTGAGACAGGGCCCATGACTGACCTTGAGCCTGTGTAGATATTTGATCCAAACATCACGAGCGCCGTGATTGAGAAGTCCTTCGGTGTTAACGCTGCCACTGTGAAGGAGCTGAGGGCTTCGTACCGGGCTCGCTTCGGCTAATTATGCTTCTACGTACGTACTCAATCGACAAGTGGGCCAGCTGCGAGTCACACTTCAGGATCGAGTCCCCGTTAATGAGTCATAGAACGATCAGAAAGTGAATTACCTGAATCCGTTACTTGTATGTACAGCTAGTGTGCATGCAGCAGTTGATCTTTTGCAGTCTTTAAGAATGCATGAACTTTCACCAGCTGTTTTAACATGATGAGAATAATTATTTTTCTTGAATGGTGAGACAATCTTTCTCAAACACTTGTTCACGAATGATTTCTTAATGAATATTTGTATTGTCAAACTTGTTGTGTATACACAATATATTGTGCCCTTAGGTGACCTTTATTTTGTCATAGCGTTATCAAGAGGCTCCCTTCACATGGCTAAGTTTCAAGTACATACAGTGTATTTTTATGCAATTAGAACAGTTGTCCACGCTTCAGTTTAGTTCATGAAATTTTGTAGCCTTTAAAGAGAAGGGGATTGCTGTCTATGCGCATATGCATAGTGTTCTAACTTAATTAGAGCCATCACACAAGCACATGAATTGAGAATATATATAAATATATTTATATATATTTATATATATTTATATTTATATTTATGTATATATGTGAGTGTACGTGTTTCATGAGAAAAACTGGAATGAGATGTTATGACATGGGATAAGTTAATTAAGCAAGTCAAAACGTTGAAACATGCAAGCAAGTCTCCGTAGTGTGCAAAGGGAGGAGACCATGCTACTCATGTCCTTGAGGCAGGAATAGTCAAACTGACTTACTTCAATGGATTGAAGCATGCGAGAAGATTCGATGTTCTGCAAAAGCACTAGAGTTATTCAAAAAGAGTGTCTGAAAGTGGAAACAAACCTTAAACTCACCTTAAATAGACTTGTTTTGAGTTCACAAAGACTGCAAAACTAGTCTATGGTGAGTTGGAGAATAATCTAATGCAAGGCCTTGCACCTCCATGAGGTGTGGAACTCATGACTTCCCCAATGCTAAAGGAGAATTCCCACATGTTCCCCCAAGCCAAGAGACTTGACCATGAATAGTCTTCATGAACAATGACTGTCAGAATTTGTAATTTTAGAGAACTCCTTTTGAACTTCTCTTCTGTTTTCAGATAACTCTAATGCCAATGGACAACGGCTATAGAAGTAGAGCCTGGCCACGGTGCTTACGTTGTGCATTTTCAAAGAAATGGGTATAATTAGAGGAGTCGCTTTTAACGCCAAAGCGTCCGAACGGCCATATTCAGGCCATTTTTGGGCCGCTTTCAACTTTGAAGTGTTTTTACAATTTTAACCAGTGTCCAAATTCAATAAAAACTTATCAGAAAATCTGAGTTCTCTCTACTAGTTTGTGTGGTAAAGTCTTCAGATTAATCCAGGATGGATTAAGTTTTTGGGAGCAGTTTAGTACGAAGGGTTCAATTTCAAGTTCATCAAAGTGCATTTTGATGGCTGCAACTTTGGGGCTTGATTCTTTTATCCAATGTCTGTTTTTAGTAAAAATTGTTGAATTAGATTTCCCTTGAAGTTTAGTTATTTCTGTAAAAATTTCATGTCAATTCAAGTTGTTTTGAATGTCTGGGAATCATTCGAAGTTCAAAGTCTGGACACTTTTGGATTGCAGTGAATTGCGGCAGCTTGTTTGTCCTTCATATAATGTCTATAGCCAATAATAATTGTTGGAAAAATTGCGTGTACTAGTCTTGTTTGTGTGGTTCAAATTTCATCTCAATCCAAGATGTTATGAATTTTTAAGAAACATTTCAATACAAGGGGGTTCAATCCAAGGTGTCTTTTTTGCAACTTTTTGGCTATTTTTTGACATTTCAGTGCCATTTGCAGACACATGAAATCATTTTAATGATATTATTGTTTACCAATGCGTGTTTATGATGATTTTGAACGACTTTATAGTTTAAAGTTTTTTCATTTTAGTAGGTTTAAAAATTGAATTTCACCTCTAATCCGTTGCTAGGAAAAATTTAGTATCCTTTTTTAACACCAAAACATTATATAGTCTTGCAATCTGTGGCCACATGACTCCAAATTTGATTCACATCGTTTACAACACATGCACTGCAAGATTGTACAACTGAGATTTCTATACCTCACATTTAGATTTATAACACTTCAAAAGTAATGATGTTTTTCAACCCAAAATGGCTAGAGATGCTTAGGGGTTAATACAAAACGATCTTTGCTAGGGTGGTAGAAGGTAGGTACAACAACAAGTAAGCTTGGTAGAGGATTTCATTCCCGCAGCATACCTATGGTGGAAAAATAGGTTGCGCATTGGCTATAAAATCAACGAGTATGTTACATCTGAAGGTGGCATACCAGTTTTAGTTATTACCCCTAAAGGATCATAAGGCCTCCATGGGGCTTCATGTTTTTTAGTAGTTGTGAGTAGGTTTTATGTAAATTTTCTTTTGTTCAAATTTATTTATTTATTATTTCACAAATGTAATATTCTTCATTAATTCCAATGATATAAAATTTGGTCCTCTTTAAGTTATATTTTTCACTATATGATCATTTAAATTTTTCATTTTAAAACCATGAATCCTTGTTCCTTAGATTAGGAACTTAGTTAAGTAGGACTTAGTTTCTAATTGTAACTGAGTACTGTGGTCCCATTGCGAAAGGATGTTGGCTCCCATTGCTCTATTATGGTATGTACTAAAGTGGGCCGTTTACACCCGGTGATAATAGCCGATGTAATAGCAGACGTCATTAGCTCCATTCCGTCGTCCTCCATTGTCCATACTCCGACGAAGTAAGACAGACAAGACATTCCAACTTTGCACTGTACTGCATCTGGGGGTTGAGCTATGGCGTCACCAAATCTTAATTTGAACTTGACCTCTACGGTAATTCTAGTGTTTAGCAAATTTGTCTTCTGTAACGCGTCAATTGTGTTACTACAGGAGGGCAATGGCATGGCGATGGAGCGAAATTCACTCTCACTTCCGCGTGGCAACCGGTCTGTTTTGATTTGTTCAGCTCTAGCTCGAAATGTAAGATCCCGACATGGAGAGTTTGCATTCTACTTTGGTGGTCGATCGATCCCAAATTAAACTACGCTTTTGAGATTTTGTTTGATTCAAGTTTAGCACCGACAGCATTCGAAGTTCCGTCCAATCAATTTGGGAAGCAAAATGCTTCGAACGGAAGATCGAGACGATGGGATAGGACGTGGAGCTGTGGAACGACGGTTTTCTGTTTCGAGCAACGTTAAATGCATGCGCAGGTCTTCAACAGCATGACCCATACTCTGCTTTATTCTTGGATATCTCCGCGAGATCGATGTGGTCCCCAATTCTCACATTAAAATAATAATTTTGTACAAACATGGCATCTTCAGTGGCATAGTGCTGCCCGGTCCAGCATTGCCGGGGTGTTGACAAAGCCTTCGTCTTCCTCTTTCTAGGGTTTTGAGTTCTCGTTACAAGGTTGTGGGCTGGGATGCAGTGCATTGCGCTCTGGAGCTCGGAAAAAACTCATGCCCTTCCGGTAGTACTCAGTGTTTACTTACTACTACCTAAGATCGTGATGTTTCTTGCTGAATGGTAGTACCAATTCTAGAGCAATAATTCCAGTGAAGGAGTTGTGTTCTTGCAATCTTTGGTTTGTTTCATCGCTTCAACATATGTTAGAATCATGCTCCCCGTTGCCCTCTTTTTATGTAGTTTCTGTTTGACGGGATCGTTTGTAGAGGCTCGCCTGGCCGTTTCACTTCATTCTGGGTCCTTGTGGGTTTGCCTTACCTATATAGTTGATTGCTTCTTCTGTGCTATATCCGCTGCAGCTAATCCTAACAGAATTTGGTCGCTCATGCAGCGCAGGATGCTGGTCCTCAGATGCTTGGGATGAAAGGATTGCAAGAAATTTGGGAAGTTTGATCTCTGGTAATTTTCTACCTTGTTAGTAATATCATCTTAGAGCTAGGAGGTGACTGGTCTTAGATGTTTTGGTGCTCAGTCTCCGCTTTGTTATGGCCGTTTCAAGTCAATCTCTTTTGTGATGGTTTTGAGTTTCTTTTCTGTTATCAATGATCCTTCATGATCAGTCCTGTGCTCTAGTTGCTGCAAAAGGTAAGAACTTCTCTAATGTCAATAATTGATAGGTTGATTGACATACCACAGATTTAAATAAAGCCAAGCAGATCATGTTTCTAGTAATTCATGTCTACGCCTCATAAAAGTACCAGCCCCTATTCAGATGCAGAATTCGGAGATTTAATAGTTTACCCCAATGTTTTGATGTGCCCTTCTCCTGGGTGATATACTATGGCTTGTACCCTCGGTTCGACTAAGTAAGCTTCTACGTACGTACTCAATCAGTAGGCTAGCTGCGAGTTACAACTTCAGGATCGACTCCCCTGTAGTCATACAACTCTTAATTAGAAATTAAATACCATCCGATAATTGTATATATACAGTGAGCATTCATGCAGCAGCATGACTCATTGGAGTATTGTTCATTATCTGTGCATGCATGTGCTGATCGATAAAACAAGGCCTGCTTCCGGCCCTGCTACCATCCTCTCTTTAAATAAACATACATGAGAATTAATGCACGGACCTTGTCAAACTCTGACTTGCGAGAGGATTTCAATCAAAACAATCTCCACGTGAGTACTTACGACCTCGGCCGTGGATTGATAGTTGCGTCCTTTGTACAAGCTAATTAAGGGCTTAATTTGGTCAATGCCTTCTTGTAATTCTTGGCTCAGTAGAGAGTTCTGATAGGAGGCTTACCAGAATTTCTCGTTGTGGAATGATGTGGAAGTCACATTCGACATACAGTAGAATGCTGAGCGTCTCAGAGAACGGGTATATATAAACTACCCCTTCTACTGTAAGTGCTATTATATAATTAATGGATATACGGGTTGGACCAAACGTATTTGTGTAAGTTTTCATGGATAGAGTACCTGATAGAGGAAAGCAAATGGTGAAGAATGCAACCTGTAGAGTGAAGCAAGAGTAATGAATCTGTGATCATTCGTTAATAGTTGACGAGCTTAATTTTGCAGCATTATGAACGAATATTCTATCTTTAAAATGCATGAAGTTTCACCAACCATTTGAACATGATGAAAATAATTTCCGTTCATGAATGCTGTGACAATCTCTTTGTGGTAATCTTTTTCCATTTCTTAATGAATATTACTATTGTCAAACTTGTTGTGGATACACAATTGTGCCCTTGGTTGACCTAAGTTACTTGGTCCCAATTTCATTCAATTTACATGGCTAAGTTTTAAGTACACAATGCATTTTTATGCAATGAGAAATGTTGTGGTTAAATCTAGTTCAAGAAAATCTTGTAACCTTTAAAAATTCAAAGAGTTTTTTTTAATTTAATTTTAGAAGAATATTGATCACATTTTGATAAACTCTCAGAGTGGCTAAAGGAATCCAAACAAGAAAAGCTCCATGTGAGTGCTTAATTAACTTTCCACCTATGTTGTTGATTGTTGAGTGCTTCATTCAAGAGTTATGTCAATTCATCATATGTCATTCTTGGTTAGTAGAGGTTTTTTTAGAAAAACATCATATTCATTAAAATGAGAGAATTCTTTGATAATGAGAGTTTCAGAAATGCACAATTTCCAGAAATTAAAGTCAGAAAAGCAACTCCATGTGAGTACACATTGCACCGTAGAGGTAGAAATTAACTATTTGACAGAAAATGATATGAAATATACTTGTATTAATAGAAAAAGAACAATGAGTTGCACAACCGTACAATATCTTTTGCGATCCTTCATATACAGAAAAATACATATTAATTAAAATGTTTGAAATCTAAATTCACTGCAACACTAAGTATATTGTAAATCTAACACTAGACTATACAGATGGCAAAACTTTTAATAAAACAGTGCTAAGACATTTTTCACATGAACAAAAGCATCAATAATGCCATCTACTCTTCATTTTTGCTAATGCCTTCAAAATCTCGGGATCTTGACTATATCCAATATCCATGTTCTTGTATTGTTGATATAACTCTTCTCTCTGTTTCTCCAATGACTTCAGCTCCCATGCATCCCATGGACGTCAACCATACCCCAATTGAGCTTAGTCGACATGGGTCTTTGATTTTTGGGTAGACAGTGCAGGAACTTGTGGACGTACCAATGAAGGTGCTTTGAAAGGAGAAGGGGCATGTTTGGCAATCATATTGAGGGAGTCAACACCATTTGACTTGAATTCGGCAAGCCATTTGCGCACTACATACAATAAAACTAAAACATGAGTCGGATAAAAATACATCACCACAAAAAAAGACTAACTAAAGTGATATGTAAAGGATTGTTGAACTTGACGCGTACCTTAGTTTCATGGACTTTCTCATTCGTCGCCATGAGTCCATGATTATCATCATACAGCTTCCTTTGAGGCATTCTATCACATGTAGAGCGGTACCGCGGCGAAGTTGAAATGGTTTGAGCTTTCAGTGGTGACGGCGAACTAATTGGATGCGGTCTCTTAACACCATTGGGAGGACTGTGCACAACACCATCGTCAATTGGCATGATCGAAAAGTTCATTGTCGACTGCGCAGTAGCTGCCGAGTACATAATATGTCCCAAGTCACTCTGCAAAATCGCGTATTGTCCGTAGTCCAAAATCGAATCAGTTGAAGCAGCGCAACGAAAATCTAAATCATTGTCCTAAAAAAAGATATTGGATTGCTAAATGAATGGATCAAAACCCCCTTACTTGAAGGGCAAATACCACATCCATTTTTTCAGCTTAGAGATTTTTTTGCATGATGGAATTCATCCTAAAACAATTCCAAGGTGAGATCGATAGAGGATGGCATTTTTAATGCAAAAAAGGAGCTCACAAGGTGAAGGCACTTTCTTTTGTTTAGACAACTATCGATAACCTTGTCATCGATGAGCATCATCAAGAAATCCATTGTCAATTGCATGGTGGTTGCCCAATACAATATGTGCCCCAATCCGCTTTCAGTATATAACAAACTACCCATAGTCAAAAAAGAATAATTAGAAGCAATACACTTGTTGTCACAATCCAATTCAAGGATTAAAGTAGCATGCAAAGACTAGAAATAAATATACAAAATGTAAGTTCATGAAAACATTGGTTGGCGAGTTACACAATGACACTTACGCAATGTGATATATAGTCATATATTCTATTACTGAACAAAACAATAATACACATACCATTGTCTACATAGAATCCAAATGAGTTGCATTAAAACTAATGTATTACAACCAATACTTACAAATCTTTGACATTGTGATTCCTAAATATGACCAAAAAAACATAAAAGAATCTTCTATTTTGACCTCTTTGTATTGGATTCTATCTGATTCTTTAAAAACAAATGTGTCTTTAGAATTTCTCTCTTTCCACCAAAAGAAAATAGTATTGGAGTACTTAATTGTTGTCTTAAGCACCCTAAACTTGGTTAAGTCCTCCTTTTAAACAAACTGAAAATATCCCGTATTATTGTCTCTTCATAAAGGAAACAATTTTTAGGATATGGCCAAGTGCAAACGTTGAATATAAGAAAAAAGATAATTGATCAATATCAAATTTGTCCCTCCATAGCTATCAAATTACCACCTATAAAAAATAATTACATTCTTTGAGTGCATAATTATGTATTTAATATGTAGGACAAATGTTGACTAAGTACTATAGTATTTTCACTTGAGAACATAAAATTCTTTATCTAAATTAAGTTCTGCAGTGGATCGAGGAAGAATTCTTTCTTTTTTCCTTCAGATTGTAGTTGCCTCTCTTTCTATGCCTAGTTTTGAACTTCAGTGCATCAAAATCACCTTGCTTGTATATAGGCAATCACATCCATTACACAAAGCAATAGTTGTATTGGCCGATGCTCCAAGGGAGGAATGGACATCCACAAAAGTATATCGTTAAGAATTTTGTTACTGACCTCCTTCTTGATTCATTTGCATCAAGAACACCATTCTTGTTCTTTTGTGAAGATAGTGGATAAGTGCAGACATGGTCAAAACTTGATGCAAGAGGAATTTCAATAGTAGTACATAACATAATTGGCATTAAAGTTGTAAAAGTGAGTGGGCCTACAAATTTAACAATTGAACAGAGAAAGTGTTTTTTAAGAAAAACGTTTATTAGAAAGTCTTTCAAAAAAGAGAATTATAACAAATTGTACATAGTTCCAGTTCTAGCCAACCTCGTTGCACCTAATTGCAAATTGAAGTGAAGGAACCAAACAAAAGGAGTTTCAACTCGAGTCGAGTTGAAATAGAGGTAAAAAGTCACTAAAAACTACTTAGAAGATTCATAAACACCGCGGTTTGAGATTGTTTGGCCCGCTTCTACACCTACGACATCATAAGCCTCTTCTATCATTCTCTTATAATGTGCCATAAACTTCTAGCCTCCGTGATCGCTTCCCTAACCGTTGTGGGATCCATATTCATATGATTCTTTACACCTTTGCATATGGCACGCACAGACCCGTCCTCGTTCAAAGAAGAGGTGGGCAACGGGTGAGTCTACATCTTTATGAGATTTGCAAACCCTGCAACCACCGTTTAACTCGAATCGAGTTAAATGACAAGATTCAAATTGTCTTCTCCTACGATTGAGATTAACTTTTCATGGGTGCGTCATGTTCAACTTGATACGAGTTGAATGGCAAGAGCGTCTGTTTAGCTCGATTCGAGTTGAATGGCAAAATTCAAACTCTCGTTTACTCCATTTGACTTTTTAGAGATGCGTCTGTTTAGCTCGATTCCAGCTAAATGGGCAAGTTTCAAACCGTCATTTACTTTATTTGACTTTAATTTCATGATGCGTTGAGTTGAGTGACATTTCATTTGATTTTTCATAAGTGCGTCCATTCAACTCGATTCGAGTTGAATGACAAGAGTGTCTGTTGAGATTGATTTGATTCGAGTTGAATGGCAAGATTCAAACCGTCATTTGAATTTTCATAGGTGTGTTCATTCAAGTGAACTCGATTCGAGTTGAATGTCATTTCATTCGACTTTTCATGATGCGTACATTCAACTCGGTTCGAGTTGAATGTCATTTCATTTGACTTTTCATGGTGCGTGCATTCAACTTGACTCGAGTTGAATGTCATTTCATTTGTGCGTACATTCAACTCGATTCGAGTTGAATGTCATTTCATTCGACTTTTCATGATGCGTACATTCAACTCGGTTCGAGTTGAATGTCATTTCATTTGACTTTTCATGGTGCGTGCATTCAACTTGACTCGAGTTGAATGTCATTTCATTTGTGCGTACATTCAACTCGATTCGAGTTGAATGTCATTTCATTCGACTTTTCATGATGCGTACATTCAACTCGGTTCGAGTTGAATGTCATTTCATTTGACTTTTCATGGTGCGTGCATTCAACTTGACTCGAGTTGAATGTCATTTCATTTGTGCGTACATTCAACTCGATTCGAGCTGAATGTCATTTCATTCGACTTTTCATGATGCGTACATTCAACTTGACTCGAGCTGAATGTCATTTCATTTTACTTTTCATAATGCATACATACAACTCGACTTGAGTTGAATGTCATTTCATTTGACTTTTCATGATACGTACATTCAACTCGACTCGAGTTGAATGTCATTTCAATTGACTTTTCATGATGCGTCCATTCAACTCGATTCGAGTTGAATGACATTTCATTTGACTTTTCATGATGCGTCAATTCAACTCGATTTGAGTTGAATAACATTTCATTTGACTTTTCATAGTGCGTCTATTCAACTCGATTTGAGTTGAATGGTAAGAGCGTCCGTTCATCTGAGTTGAATGGCAAGAGTGTCCATTCAACTCGATTCGAGTTGAATTTTCATGGGTTTGTCCATTTCAGCTCGATTGGAGCTAAATGTCAAAATTCAAACTTCTATGACAATTGACTTTTCATAGTAGAATAGCATTGCTATTTAACTATTCCGAAATTTGCGGCGATAATATCGGAAACCCTTGCATACGCACTACCGATTTAAAAAATGAAGCAGCAATACAATTGGATTGCAGAATTGAAATTAACTTCATCAATCATCAATGCACCTACATTAAAATGAAATCTTATCAATAGAACAAATCAAAACTTGCATCCTATTCACAAATCAAAACTTGCATCCTATCCACAAATCAAAACTTGCATCCCATTCACAAGTCAAAACTTGCACCGCACCTGGTGGTGATTCTACGAATGTCATGCGTCGTAACCTTGAAACGCAGTAATCAATTCCAAAAAATAAACCTTGACCTTTCAATGCATATTTAAGAAGTTAGCAATATCTTACCAAAAGAAGTTGAGGGTTTGGCACCTTCGAAAAGAACTCCTTGACCTTGAGCAACAGTCGCATAAACACGGAGGCTAAAAACAGAGTGACGCAAAAACACAAAGAGAAACAAGAAAAAAAACTTGAGCTATAGAGGCTCAGAAACACGGAAGTGCATACACACACGCACATGAACACGCAATTGCACAAACACATGAAGCAATGAAAAAAGAATCTTTTCAACCGCACATCAAGCTTTATAGACAATTAAGCGGGAAGGATATGGCGCCAATTGCAATGAAGAATTTCAAATTCTCAACTTTCATCCATGAAATTATAATAGGATCCACAAAGTCCAGTAGATCTCCTTTACAACTGTAGAGGTAAAAAAAGACTGAAAATTATTGAGACGACAATTGATTCCCACACCAAATTTGGATTTGACATTATTGTACAGTTGACTTTTTTGTGCTGTACAAACTTGCAAATTTTAAATATGAAAAAAAATAAAAATCTACTATATTCCACACTATATAAATCAATAAAAAAATGTAAAAACAATGCACTTTTTGTTTGTACATTTCCAAAAGTGCAGTCATTAACATTTGAAAAAAAAAAAAAAAACTCTATGTCTAGGGATGTATTGTGTTTTAATTTAGTGTTTTTTTAAAATTATAATTAAACCTAATCCAACTTATGAATGACTTAAAAAATAAAAAACATGGCGTGCATGTGCACAAATAGGCTAAATATAGATTGTTAAAATAATTCTACTATTTCTATATAACAACACAAAGTCATTACATTTAATTGATTCAAATGAAGACTTTGAATTAGATTATATTTCTATGACATGAATGAAAGCCATGTGGACATCTTTTTTTTAATTTAGCATTTTTAAACTTATAATTACAACCAATTCAAATTATGAGTATCAAAAAAAAATTAAAATATATATGACGATGCATGTGCACATTCATACCATGGGTTCTTAAAATAGTTGTAAGACCTATACATCGTACATAGTTTCATTATATTTAGCTTACATATTTGGTTTTGTTTATATTTTATGACATAAATAAATGCTAGCTGACTATGATATTCTAAGTTTGGCATTTTATAAATTGAAATTAGACCTAATCCAACTTATGAATACTGTAAAAAAATAAAAAAGTGTCATGCATATATACGCAAATAGGCCAAATATGGGTTATAAAATTAATTATGAAATCTATATATAATAACGCAAAATCATTAACATATTCTATTTTAGCTTTTGGTTTTGTTCATATGTTTATGACATGAATGAACTATGAAGGAAATTTTGACACAATACTCAAAATTTAGCATTTGTGTATTAGAATTAAACTCATTTCAATTTATAAGCACTGTAAAAAAGTTTAATTTCTTGCAATGCATGCGCACAAATAGGCTTTGCCTTGGGTTATTAAAAATAATTCTAATATCCAATTTTTATTTCGTATTTTTTTATATATATAAATCAATGTGATGAATAATACATGATTAGGATGACTTTTCAAATTCTAGAAACGGCATAAGAGAGGAGGTGTGTACCTAAATGTCCACTTCTTATAATGTAGTTATAATTCAAATTTTGTATATATGTTCAATTTTCACAATAATTATGCAATGTTTCTATTACAATGCATCCTTCATTTCTAACAGTAAATAATAGGAATTCCTTTTTAAATTTCTATATATAAGAAAATGATTTTTGCATGTATATGATTTTATTAGTTCAAAAAAATAAAAGAAAGTTTATATAATTGTAATTTCATTAAGTTTTATAGATGAGTTTTTAGGCATTGTAATTGCAATATGCAATATTTATTGTGCAGATAATGCTAGAATTCTATTTCTTTCTAATGAAAATGATTAAAAAGTTATTTTTTCAATTTGAATTTTGAACCCGATTTAGAAATAAATGCAAGAAAGGTTGAACTTGGACTATTATAATGATATTTGGAGTTGAATTAGTTTGTTAATTTTAGAATTAGAATTTTAAAGAAAGGTGGTAAGTATCATTGACTTGTTGGGAAACCTTTAATTTTTGAAAATTGATGAAGTGCACTAACATTAAAAGTTTGAGAAGTAATAACAACAACATACAATGCTTTTTAATGAAGGGTCTTGCTTTAGAATGAATATTTTATTTTGATCAGGTAACTACTATATTTTACAAAATTGATTCATATGTTATGGATGTTAATTAACATTAGATATAGATTGCTTTGTATATCAAGGATACACTAACCCTTTAACGCGCATGCGTTCAAATATTGCACAATGAAGAGATTATTTACAAGTGTTTTAATTCTATCCGAATTAGACAGTATTCATCTACCAAAATCTCTCTTGGGTCTATTGTATTCATCTACCAAAATTTCTCTTGGTTCTTGTGCAAGTTGACTATTCTTTATACTGTTTGGATCTTAAAAATAGTTTGTTTTGATTATTGGTGGGATAAGTGCCTTTTATCTAATGAATTCCATTATGATAAATCCCAAAACATATATGTTATTGCTTAATCATATGATAGATTTGAAAAAGAATTGAGAACATTTACATTTGGTACGATATTTTATGTTGACATCATTTGAATATTCATGCTAATATAAAGAAGAATGCCATGGATCACAAAAGTTGAGTATATGGTGTATTTGGCAACATCAACTTCTTCATTAGTTGATTTGGAATTTTGGATTTTAGCGATTAATTTGATCGTTTTTGAAGTCAATTGCAACTAATCAAATGTTGCTTACAAATTTGAATTTCTATAATTTTTTTGAAAATTTGAAAATTTGTATATATGATTAAGTAATATACAAGCTTATTTGTATATGATTTACATTTTTTATCCTATAATCATAGTCTCTTGATACTTTAATAACATAATAACATAGAAAATCAATTTGCATCGTGATATTTTACAATGCAATGTACATCTATGGTGAATTTAAAAAAATATTCAAGCTTATTTGTATATGGTTTACATTTTTTACCTAATTTTAGATAAACTGACAATAATTTCAAATTTCTACAAAATGAATCTAGAATTGTTATAACTTATAGAAGACATGCAATTTCATCCCAAAAAATAAAAACAGTTTTAAAAACAATTAATTTAAAAATAGACCATGTAAATATCAAAGTAGATCAAAAGGATTAGTAAAAGTTTAACCACATGGTTTTAGGCCCCAATGTTTTATGGTTAAAGATCAAGCATTAGCTAGTTGAGTGAACACATGACCTCACATACTCTTTCATTTCTTGCTTTGCCTCTTGCATAGCTTCTCACTCTGGGAACTCACTGTTAAGGACTCAAGAATTTAGATAACTATGAGAGAAAAAATATAGGGTGTCTTTCATTTGAGAATAAAATTTATAAATTTATAGAACTAATACAGGGCGTCTTTTATTCATTTGAGAATAAAATTTATAAATTTCTAGAACTAATATAGGGTGTTTTTAAACTAATTTTAAAATATTATAAGAATATTCATAGAATATAGATGGCATATATTCTAACTATACTATAAATAGTAGAATACTCCAATTATTTCATAGCCCCCGATTAAATACCCTTTGTTCGCTAATCTATACCCAAAATTTACACTAAGTGACTTCCCTGAGCTTCTCATTTCTACATTGACAAGATGGAAAGATAATCATGACAATTATGGTAAATAAATAGTTAAGAATTATTGATGAATACCCTTAATACCTAACCTTCAACATAGCTTTTAGAAGACATTGATCCAGCGTGCTATATTCGACTTTTTTGGTGAGTTAATCTTACATTGAAAAATCTTAGTGAATTCAACTATCAAACATCGTTTGTTTTTGAAGCTAGGGGTTACATTCATGGAATTCAATTCAAACAAGTATTATAATTATATTTGAAATTTAGACTTTAGAAACTTTGAGCTTTCAAAATATAATGTCAATGCAAATTAAAAATTGAACACAATCAATGTTAAACCATCAGAAACGTGTTGAACAATTTTGATTACCAAAATATCATACATAAGTTTTTTTAAAATTTAATTATCAAATCATGAGTGAAATGAAAAATCAATTGAAGAGAAAAATAATATAGAAAAAATAACATGCAAATATCTAAGAGTTAGTAGGAAAGAAAATGAAAATTGGTAGAGATGAATGAAAATGGAAGTACAAAACGTTAAATTCAAATTATCATATTCAAATTGCTTTGTCTCATGTCATAATTGATGAAACTATCTAAAACCTTGAGTTGAATACAATAAACTTGTGTAATATTTATATGTTTAAAATCCTAGTTGAATATAATGAACAAGTGTACTATTTATAGTTTTTAGAACTATTTTTAAAATCCATGGTCAATATTTGCACATGCATGTTTCATTTTCTTTTAATGTAGTACTCATGAATTGGATTGGATCTAATATTGTGATTTACGAAAAATGAAAAATCCAATCCAATCCAATAATCCTTAAACATAGGAGTTTTTTTTTCAAATATTTATGTGCAATTTTGTAAAATAAAGTATATAATATATTCATGTGTTTAAAAACATTAAAATTTTAACAATGAAGATTCGCATTTTGGTGTAATAGAAACTAAATAATTTGCACAACAATGACAAAATATAGAGATTTTTTTTGCCGCACCCATGAATATTTTTTTGGGGAAGAATGGTTGCATTAGTTCTGATGGGGTAGTTTAACACAACAAACAATTGGTACTGCGCCTTTTATTATGCTAGATTGAACACTCTCGCATAAGATTATGCTGTCATTCAATGGCAAAAATCAAGTTAAAATCATAGGTGTGTGAAAAAGAAATTTAAAAATCAACTACATTAACATGAAAATCAACAACTATGGCTCTCATTTGATATCCAATAGCATTGATCTAAGTTATAAAATGCCATAATCACTATAAGTTGGTGATTGTCAAATCCAAGCACGTTTACTAAATAAGAGATGAATAGACCTTTTGATATGGATGAAAAAATAGATGACATTCATAAGTTTATCATTTTCATCCCCTAACATCATCACTATCGTTACAATTCTTTGCATAAGACTAAAAGCATTATCTTATGCAACCCACTTTTATCATCATTATCTTTGTGTCATTCCTAACAACTTTACAATCACTAGTGGGTGGTTGCAAGCTACGGTCATCCAAGCTTTTTATCGCGGCGCTGCACCTGCAAATCTTTAAAAATCAATTAAGACAAATATAACAAATGTTTTTAAGAAATTTTAATTTTCCAGTATTCTAAGATGTATTTGGAAAGTAGGAAAATTTTGGGATTCTCAAAATCATTGTTATATTTGTCTCCATTGGTTTTTAAAGGTTTGCAGGTGCAGGCGCAGCGACAAAAAATGTGGGTGACCGTAGCTTGCAATCGCCCTAGTATAGAAACATGAACTTCAAGTTAGAAGCTCATCTTTGATTTATTTTTTGTATAATGGTATACTTCAGAACAGGCCCCCATAAAACTAGGCAGAACTCTAGAATGAACATTCAGGTGTGACAAAATCTAACTCCATTGGTTAATCAATAGAGTATAATTTTTTTTTTGATTTAACCTTTAACGTTCAGATTCATCATTGTTTTCAAAGAATCGTTATAAAATGCTTAATCAAAACCAAAAATGGAGTTGATGAACAAAGAAACCTAGTAAATATCATTGTAAAGATCACATCTATACGGTTGCATTTGTCATATTCTATATTTATAATTTTGATTCATTTTTGGAAGCTATTCTCTTGAATTTCAATTAAAAATCCCGAGTTAACAAAAAAAATTAAAAATAAAGGAATAAATTAAAATAACATGTACGATGAGATGGTATGGTTTCCATTATTTGATTCTACTCATTCTGGAAAATCATCTTTGAGGTCTCAATTTACATATTAAGAATGACACCTGACATAAACCAATTGATCATTTCTTTCGAAAATCATAATAAACTATTTCTAAGATCCAAATAGTACAAAGAATAGTCAACTTGCCCAAGAATCAAGAGAGATTTTGGTAGATGAATACTATTTAATTCGGATAGAATTAAAACACTTGTAAATAATCTCTTCATTGTGCAATATTTGAACGCATGCGCGTTAAAGGGTTAGTGTATCCTTGATATACAAAGCAATCTATATCTAATGTTAATTAACATCCATAACATATGAATCAATTTTGTAAAATATAGTAGTTACCTGATCAAAATAAAATATTCATTCTAAAGCAAGACCCTTCATTAAAAAGCATTGTATGTTGTTGTTATTACTTCTCAAACTTTTAATGTTAGTGCACTTCATCAATTTTCAAAAATTAAAGGTTTCCCAACAAGTCAATGATACTTACCACCTTTCTTTAAAATTCTAATTCTAAAATTAACAAACTAATTCAACTCCAAATATCATTATAATAGTCCAAGTTCAACCTTTCTTGCATTTATTTCTAAATCGGGTTCAAAATTCAAATTGAAAAAATAACTTTTTAATCATTTTCATTAGAAAGAAATAGAATTCTAGCATTATCTGCACAATAAATATTGCATATTGCAATTACAATGCCTAAAAACTCATCTATAAAACTTAATGAAATTACAATTATATAAACTTTCTTTTATTTTTTTGAACTAATAAAATCATATACATGCAAAAATCATTTTCTTATATATAGAAATTTAAAAAGGAATTCCTATTATTTACTGTTAGAAATGAAGGATGCATTGTAATAGAAACATTGCATAATTATTGTGAAAATTGAACATATATACAAAATTTGAATTATAACTACATTATAAGAAGTGGACATTTAGGTACACACCTCCTCTCTTATGCCGTTTCTAGAATTTGAAAAGTCATCCTAATCATGTATTATTCATCACATTGATTTATATATATAAAAAAATACGAAATAAAAATTGGATATTAGAATTATTTTTAATAACCCAAGGCAAAGCCTATTTGTGCGCATGCATTGCAAGAAATTAAACTTTTTTACAGTGCTTATAAATTGAAATGAGTTTAATTCTAATACACAAATGCTAAATTTTGAGTATTGTGTCAAAATTTCCTTCATAGTTCATTCATGTCATAAACATATGAACAAAACCAAAAGCTAAAATAGAATATGTTAATGATTTTGCGTTATTATATATAGATTTCATAATTAATTTTATAACCCATATTTGGCCTATTTGCGTATATATGCATGACACTTTTTTATTTTTTTACAGTATTCATAAGTTGGATTAGGTCTAATTTCAATTTATAAAATGCCAAACTTAGAATATCATAGTCAGCTAGCATTTATTTATGTCATAAAATATAAACAAAACCAAATATGTAAGCTAAATATAATGAAACTATGTACGATGTATAGGTCTTACAACTATTTTAAGAACCCATGGTATGAATGTGCACATGCATCGTCATATATATTTTAATTTTTTTTTGATACTCATAATTTGAATTGGTTGTAATTATAAGTTTAAAAATGCTAAATTAAAAAAAAGATGTCCACATGGCTTTCATTCATGTCATAGAAATATAATCTAATTCAAAGTCTTCATTTGAATCAATTAAATGTAATGACTTTGTGTTGTTATATAGAAATAGTAGAATTATTTTAACAATCTATATTTAGCCTATTTGTGCACATGCACGCCATGTTTTTTATTTTTTAAGTCATTCATAAGTTGGATTAGGTTTAATTATAATTTTAAAAAAACACTAAATTAAAACACAATACATCCCTAGACATAGAGTTTTTTTTTTTTTTTTCAAATGTTAATGACTGCACTTTTGGAAATGTACAAACAAAAAGTGCATTGTTTTTACATTTTTTTATTGATTTATATAGTGTGGAATATAGTAGATTTTTATTTTTTTTCATATTTAAAATTTGCAAGTTTGTACAGCACAAAAAAGTCAACTGTACAATAATGTCAAATCCAAATTTGGTGTGGGAATCAATTGTCGTCTCAATAATTTTCAGTCTTTTTTTACCTCTACAGTTGTAAAGGAGATCTACTGGACTTTGTGGATCCTATTATAATTTCATGGATGAAAGTTGAGAATTTGAAATTCTTCATTGCAATTGGCGCCATATCCTTCCCGCTTAATTGTCTATAAAGCTTGATGTGCGGTTGAAAAGATTCTTTTTTCATTGCTTCATGTGTTTGTGCAATTGCGTGTTCATGTGCGTGTGTGTATGCACTTCCGTGTTTCTGAGCCTCTATAGCTCAAGTTTTTTTTCTTGTTTCTCTTTGTGTTTTTGCGTCACTCTGTTTTTAGCCTCCGTGTTTATGCGACTGTTGCTCAAGGTCAAGGAGTTCTTTTCGAAGGTGCCAAACCCTCAACTTCTTTTGGTAAGATATTGCTAACTTCTTAAATATGCATTGAAAGGTCAAGGTTTATTTTTTGGAATTGATTACTGCGTTTCAAGGTTACGACGCATGACATTCGTAGAATCACCACCAGGTGCGGTGCAAGTTTTGACTTGTGAATGGGATGCAAGTTTTGATTTGTGGATAGGATGCAAGTTTTGATTTGTGAATAGGATGCAAGTTTTGATTTGTTCTATTGATAAGATTTCATTTTAATGTAGGTGCATTGATGATTGATGAAGTTAATTTCAATTCTGCAATCCAATTGTATTGCTGCTTCATTTTTTAAATCGGTAGTGCGTATGCAAGGGTTTCCGATATTATCGCCGCAAATTTCGGAATAGTTAAATAGCAATGCTATTCTACTATGAAAAGTCAATTGTCATAGAAGTTTGAATTTTGACATTTAGCTCCAATCGAGCTGAAATGGACAAACCCATGAAAATTCAACTCGAATCGAGTTGAATGGACACTCTTGCCATTCAACTCAGATGAACGGACGCTCTTACCATTCAACTCAAATCGAGTTGAATAGACGCACTATGAAAAGTCAAATGAAATGTTATTCAACTCAAATCGAGTTGAATTGACGCATCATGAAAAGTCAAATGAAATGTCATTCAACTCGAATCGAGTTGAATGGACGCATCATGAAAAGTCAATTGAAATGACATTCAACTCGAGTCGAGTTGAATGTACGTATCATGAAAAGTCAAATGAAATGACATTCAACTCAAGTCGAGTTGTATGTATGCATTATGAAAAGTAAAATGAAATGACATTCAGCTCGAGTCAAGTTGAATGTACGCATCATGAAAAGTCGAATGAAATGACATTCAGCTCGAATCGAGTTGAATGTACGCACAAATGAAATGACATTCAACTCGAGTCAAGTTGAATGCACGCACCATGAAAAGTCAAATGAAATGACATTCAACTCGAACCGAGTTGAATGTACGCATCATGAAAAGTCGAATGAAATGACATTCAACTCGAATCGAGTTGAATGTACGCACAAATGAAATGACATTCAACTCGAGTCAAGTTGAATGCACGCACCATGAAAAGTCAAATGAAATGACATTCAACTCGAACCGAGTTGAATGTACGCATCATGAAAAGTCGAATGAAATGACATTCAACTCGAATCGAGTTCACTTGAATGAACACACCTATGAAAATTCAAATGACGGTTTGAATCTTGCCATTCAACTCGAATCAAATCAATCTCAACAGACACTCTTGTCATTCAACTCGAATCGAGTTGAATGGACGCACTTATGAAAAATTAAATGAAATGTCACTCAACTCAACGCATCATGAAATTAAAGTCAAATAAAGTAAATGACGGTTTGAAACTTGCCCATTTAGCTGGAATCGAGTTAAACAGACGCATCTCTAAAAAGTCAAATGGAGTAAACGAGAGTTTGAATTTTGCCATTCAACTCGAATCGAGCTAAACAGACGCTCTTGCCATTCAACTCGTATCAAGTTGAACATGACGCACCCATGAAAAGTTAATCTCAATCGTAGGAGAAGACAATTTGAATCTTGTCATTTAACTCGATTCGAGTTAAACTGTGGTTGCAGGGTTTGCAAATCTCATAAAGATGTAGACTCACCCGTTGCCCACCTCTTCTTTGAACGAGGACGGGTCTGTGCGTGCCATATGCAAAGGTGTAAAGAATCATATGAATATGGATCCCACAACGGTTAGGGAAGCGATCACGGAGGCTAGAAGTTTATGGCACATTATAAGAGAATGATAGAAGAGGCTTATGATGTCGTAGGTGTAGAAGCGGGCCAAACAATCTCAAACCGCGGTGTTTATGAATCTTCTAAGTAGTTTTTAGTGACTTTTTACCTCTATTTCAACTCGACTCGAGTTGAAACTCCTTTTGTTTGGTTCCTTCACTTCAATTTGCAATTAGGTGCAACGAGGTTGGCTAGAACTGGAACTATGTACAATTTGTTATAATTCTCTTTTTTGAAAGACTTTCTAATAAACGTTTTTCTTAAAAAACACTTTCTCTGTTCAATTGTTAAATTTGTAGGCCCACTCACTTTTACAACTTTAATGCCAATTATGTTATGTACTACTATTGAAATTCCTCTTGCATCAAGTTTTGACCATGTCTGCACTTATCCACTATCTTCACAAAAGAACAAGAATGGTGTTCTTGATGCAAATGAATCAAGAAGGAGGCCAGTAACAAAATTCTTAACGATATACTTTTGTGGATGTCCATTCCTCCCTTGGAGCATCGGCCAATACAACTATTGCTTTGTGTAATGGATGTGATTGCCTATATACAAGCAACGTGATTTTCATGCATATATTTTGGAACCTTTGGATATATTATTTCACGACTCAAACTAATGAGTGTAGTGATTAGCAAAGCTGCTACCTAAATTTGAATTGCCCTTGAAGTATTCCTTACGACAATTGTTAATGAATACAAGCCTTGCTCCTCTATTTTGTGTATTAGTGCATTGTGTAGATATTTCCATATGATAAGTTTGGCTTGTGTCCACAGTTTCAATTTTTGGGACTCTTCTTCCTATGGTTTTGAACATTCAAATAGACCACAGCTTGAGGGACAACAAAAGTAGATTTGTGTTTGTCTCCCATTTTTTTTTATTGCTAAAAAAGTTCCTAATAAGCTTATGTTAGTCATCTTCGTCTGTCATGTGCTTAGCAACATCGATGCTTTGTTGGGAGATGGAGTATTAAACTGGAATTGTGAACTTCCCTACCATTTCATCTTTCATTAATGTGGAATTTGTGCTTACAAATCCTTACCTTATTGAGGAGGTACCAAATTTCAAAGCCTCCGGAGAAGCCTAGATTTTGGGAAGGGTGGATGTATTTGTTTGCTATACATAGGTGCAACAATTCAAATTTTATCTAAATTCAATGGGTGTGTCGATCATGAACTATATACCAAACAGATAGTGATTGGCTGCTAGAGGAAAGTAAAGGAATCAGATTGTGCAAGAGGATTAAAGAAAACGGAGTTTATAGCCTCATTGGTAGTGGATGTCTATTGTCCTCCAATGTAGAGCGTGTATGACATTTACAAGAGGTTATTTGGGTTCATCGAATATTTGGAAGTATTATGCGATGAAGATGGAAGTGGGGAGTGCATGAGACAATTTGAGAATTTGATCTTATATTGGCGGTTAGTGAAGGAAACTTTAAAAGAGCCAAATCAATTGTCTATAGCATTGAAGGACGATTTATGGCCTTTTATTTGAATCAAACAATGGAGGAAGAAATACTTGATGAAGACAGTGAGGAGTTTGTTGAGGATAATATTTATTTAGGGCAGCTCTACAATTATCTATTTCCATCTTTTTGGATGGTGCGTGACCTTTTGTTGCCCTTCATTCAACTGATGATCATATGAAGTTTGTATAGATTTTAAGTGCCTTGTCTAATCCTTTCACTAATTCGACACATTCTAATTGTGTACTTGTTTAATCTTTTTGGCCCAGGTCACAAGATTAAAATGCTTAAGAGTTATATTGGAGGTGGGACTTTGCCAAAGGATTGTGTTGGAAAGTGGACAAGATCCATAATCGGGACTAGCAAGAGACAAATTTTCTCATCAAAGTATGGAAGTCTATGATCAAGAAAGACATAGTGAAATGTGTTCTTAAAATTACGTTGTTTAGTATTGGTGTTATTGATCGAATTTTGGCTTAGTACAATTTTGATAGTGCATGTATGAGATACTATAGATATACTTTGTAATTTTTGAAAGCTATGTTCATAGTTTCTCTTTGATATTTTATTCTTTATTTTTTCCTCTATATAATTAGAGATGATTTTATATAAAATTATATTGCGTGTTGTCAAGTACTTGGTACATATTGGAGTACAATGATTCAATTTTATAAATTTCTATTGGAATTACTTTTTTACATTGTAAGAAACACTATATGCAATAAGTGCACTTAAATGTAGTATTTAATATGTTTATAGTTACATTATATATTGACTTGTATCTATGTTGATGTCATTTTATTTTCTTTTCATTTCATTTTATAAATTTCTTTTGAAAATAGAGTGCAAGTAGAAAAAATTGGTAATAGACAGGAACAATTTTTATTCTCTTAATTCACTAAGCACTTGTCACAATTTTGGGAATGGGGCTAGTTGGTTGTTAAAACTTTCTTACCTGTACATAAAGCTCACTAAACTACTCCAAATCATGCTTATCTCGTCCCCGCTCATACAAATTCAATGGAAATTTAACCCGACCCATTTAAATGAGATAAATAGCCTCTTACCACCAATCATTCACATTATGCCTTGGTGTTCAAAAAGGGACACAATACGCACTTATATAGGAGATTACTATTATTACTGTTAATTATAATTTGTGGGAGACACTTTGGCCATCTAAAATTCTTTTTTTAATGAAAATTGCAGCTAACAACTACAAAATTGAGTTCTACTCAACTCAAATTTATTTCAACTCTACTTCAGTTTTTGAACCTACAAATGCACAATGTTATTTTGAGAGGCTCCCAATCTCTCATTTTAATGAATATGATGTTGAAATGGTTTAACCCCTAAACGACCATGCTCATTTCTAAAATTTTATTACTTTTTGTGACGCTTTCAAGAATGCAACTTTCTCTCTCAATTGGTCTTCATGTAGGAAATTTCACCATTGAATCTCAAAGAGGACTTAGTCTTGAGAATGTATATCAATTTTCAGGACAATCTATCGTATGGATTACATAATTATAAGGTTTGATCATGAGTTGTTTTCTGAAATTTTGAGCAATTTCAACAGGTCAGTCACTGCAAAACTTCTCATAAATTCTAGAGCTATGATTAGCATTTTAAATTTCAAAGGCATACAAAGATGTGTTGTATCTAGGTGCTCACAAAAAATGGAGTTCTAAAATTGAACACAACAACAATGATTGATTCCAAAAGATTGATGTTCATGTGCAATTCTTGGAGATGACTAGACCAACCGGTTATTTATATCAGCAACTTGCTTTGAGCATTGGTTTGTCACAACGTCACCAAATGCAAATCACAAGAAGAGACGACAATATCCGATTCTCGTGACATTTAAACCCTAAACAAACAACATAGAAGAGAGATGCAAGAGAAGAGCAGTGAGTGTACGTGTTGTGAATAAAGTGTACATGAATATGTGTGGTTGTAAATTTGAAAGACTGGAAGGGCTCCTTGCTTGAATCAAAACTCCATTGTAGCTTATCTTCATCAGTAAGTTAGTATTTGACTGAAAAAACTCTCCAGCAATCATGTCGCATGATTGGAAACACCTCTACACACGGCATTCAAACTGGGATTGTTGTTCTCCGAAGTTGAATGGAGACATGTATCTTCAATGAATTTGAGCAACTGAGATACATAAACTAGTGTAGGGATGATATGTGTGCCAGTTGCAGCGATGACAACCCTGCCCTCTCTCTCTGCTTGCTTCCAAGAGTTCTCGTCTCTTCACTCCCTTGCGAAGAAGCATTTGGTCCCAAATTTTGAACTGTCGGATCCGACAGTTGCACAACAACCAACGACTCCTACCTCTTCCAGAAGGGCAGTCTTATTCTCATCTGCAAAGACAATCACGCCGTTGTTTTGACTGGTAAGCATCTCATCTTCACTTGCTTACGAATTCGCTCCATTGTTTTTGTTCGAGGTCCATGGCTCTAACTCTCTGGTAAGAAAGCATTAATTGGTTGCCTGCGCATCCAGTCCACCCACTCATTGTTATGTGGATATTGATTTTTTCCATACACCAGGTACTCATGTTTAAAAAAATAATTAAAATTTGATACATGACGGGTCATGATTGTCTCCATTTTTAACAAGAGCAATTCTGCCAAACACTCTAGAGTGCTTATGTGAATTTAGTGAATTTATTGACAGCACTTTCAATCTTGAGAGTGAAAAGGAAATCCTAAACTTACTTCAGTAGCAGTCCAAAAATCAAGAAAAACACCAAGATCATTAGGTTGAGCACTGAGTATGAATTTTGGTGCGGCGGTGCAATTGTGTGTTGGCCCATCTCCCTCCGCACTACCTCTACAACAGAACCCAAAAGCAATATCAAACTATTTCTCACTCTAAACTCGAAAGAAATTGTCGCATTATGGGCTTTTGCAAATCGCAAGATGAAGCTCACGTATTTGCACGTATCTTCACAACAAAAAAGAGAGAAACAAAATGATATCCTAGCTTCTTTATAAAAACTCCAAAACGTGCTAAGATTCCTCGAATGTCTAGAGCACAAAAAACTCCCTTGATGATGCACCATTGATTTGATCGAGGACAGAGAAATTGTGCGGGTTTTGGTACTTGAGATGAAGCACAATTTGAGGCACTTGGGATAACTGTTGAAGTTGCACTTGTCGCAGCGGAAGCCGATTGCACCCCCGACTCAAGACACACATCACATACGTGGATCTTGCCGTGGTAAGCATCTACCAGCGTTCAGTGGAAGCAAGATCAAAGCCTCTGCAAGGGTTTCTTGATGTATAGATCCCACAACGTTGCTGACAGTACTCGGGAACCGGGAGGGGCCGGTATCCAAGTCATCAACCTTCCTAACTACCATGTCCCAAGTTCACATGCGCCGTCGTTTTAATTTTTTTCAGGTGAATCGATCAACGTAATTGCACATCTTGAAGGACTTTGGTGTTCTTGTAACGAACATCTACAATTCTCTAGTTAACATTGAGTCAAATTTATGAGATCCAAATAAGTTACTAAAGTAATAAATTTATTTTTGGACACAATGTGTGCTCGTGGGCGTTTAGGGGTTAAGAGAATTTCACATCTTGGATGTAAAAGCCACACTTGACATTGCCAAGTATCTAAGGTAAGCCAATGCATAAACAGTGTGAGCTCCAGTGGAGCTACAGTGGATGCTTAGAATTTTTTGCATAGGGGGACAAGCACAATAAAGTAAACACAAAAAGTGCAATTTTCAAGTGAAAAATAGTGTTTTTCAATTGAGGTCATTTTTACCTTTTTGGTTGATTTGTTTTAGCTTTTATTATCTTTTGATTTTAAAAACTCACTTTTGAAAACATGATGTTGGAAAGATAACGTTGTAAAGATGATGTTGTAAAAATGAGTTTTTAAAATGACCTTGTAGAGATGATGTTTAACCTACTCAAATCCTTTAAACTGAATTCAAAATTATTTTTACCTTCTAAAGTAGAAATTCTAGTACAATGGTCAAAATTCAATCTTTCAAAAAATCTTAATTTATTTATGCGTGGAATAAGAGCACTTTAGAAAAATTAGGGACCTATCTCTATTGAGAAAGGGAGCACTCCCCATCACTTTTCCAGTCCGATAGTCCAGTTTTAACCCTTAAACGTACCACTCCTTTGTAGGAAAGTCAAACTACACAATTTAGCCTTCAAGATTTATCAAAATATATTTTGTAATATTTTTCATGCATGGAATTGAATGTTTCCTATCAGTCTTGAAATTTTCAGATTTTTTTGATTTAATACGGCCTTTTTAACAAATTTTTAAGTCAAATACTTCAAAAATTAATTTTTATTACAAAAAAGCTTTAAAAATTTAATATTTTTTTGGGAGCAGGTACAAATTACAATGGAGAATCACATGATATGTTTTCCATAGAAATTTTTTATTTAAATTTTGAAATTCGAAAGGTGAACATCCTATGTAGTGTAATTCAAACCTTGAGCTACAAAGCTTGCACAAGCAATAAAATACTCAATAATTGGAATTTTTAAGATTTGAAAAGTGGAGTTCAAACTAGACTTAATAAACTTCATTTTCTTAGTTGGGTGTATTAGCAACAAAAGTCGTCTTCAAGATCAAAATTGGGTTTGACCAACAAACGTCCAGAAACTGGATGCCTGGACGTTTAGGGGTTAAATATCTCTGTGTGACATCGCTTCAAGAGTACTATCATTATTCAATTATAAATATAAAAATCATAATCTATTTAAGGTGCCCACTGATGCAAGGTGCCCACTGATGCAGTTTTGCAATTGGACTGTAACATGAAAACAGTTCAGGCCCATAACATGTGTCAGAAAACAAGACAAGTCATTCTTGCAATCTCCCCCACTTATTAATACGAAAAGAATTCATTTCAGGCTACTTTGTATGGGCAGATCGATGGGCCCTCACAGGCATGGATTGCAACCTATACCTTTATAATTTCAGCAGATTGAATCCAACGAAGTTAGTGCTGTGCAATAGTGCGCATTTACCTTTCACCAACTATAATTGTGACAGGCCTAAGAGCATTCCCAGCAGTGAGAGGGAAAACCCCCACCCCAACGTCATCTCTGATTTGGGATTCAATGAGAATTGGAGGGGGCGGCCTGCATACTACCCCAGCAGCAAGCTTATTTTCTCAAACCAAAGATATTGGCAAATATTGGAAATCCCCAAAAAAAGAGCGCATGTGTAAGATCCAGTGCATGAGGGAGTATAATAACAAGTTACTGTAGTGAGCTAATTATTGCAACACCATGTGTCACATGCTCATTCCGTGCTAGTCCCTCCCCATGCTGTGATTGTCCCCTTGCTTAGTTGGTTCCCATGCTTAGCGTCAGAAAATCAAAGCCGCCAAGAGAGGAGTATATGGCGTCCTGAACTCAAATAAAAGCCACCACCAAGCTATTTTAGTGTTTGGCGGATGCTTTTCTACTGCTGTTGGGGTCATGTTTACCCCAAACCTCTCTTAAATTGGCGTTTGATTGGTACTTTTCTCTGCTGCTGGGCATGCTCTAAAATGATGGAAACAATGCACACCCTGACAGGGCATGGACAGCTCTGGACGCTGAAATTCTTGTCGTCCTGCTTTGAGCATTCATTTGTGTGAGGAAGCGGAGATGCACTTGGGTGATTATTCCATTCACAGCCAGCTGAGTGTTGCATTGACAGGATTCTCAGCATGGACATTCATTCAGAGCATCCTTCAATGCATTCTGGGTCATAACATTCAGTAGCATGCACTGTTCTTGCCTTGGCTCTACAGTAGATGGTGTGGCATATTCCACACCCAACTGTACTTCATGAGTAGTTAAGTGGACAGGTGGAGGCTCAAGGTGATGAGTAGTGTGCATGAAAGAAAGGTAGTGAGCATGAAGGCTATTGCATGTTATGGTATCAGGCAGGGCTTCTTTTTTGGTTTTTGAGATAATGCCCACATGGGTACAATATCTCTAAACATCAGACAGTGCTCTTGTGGCAACTTTGTGATTTTTTGGGTTAAATTAGCTCGCTACATTGGTCTGAGTTTAGTTAGATTCATGTCATACAATGGTGATCTAAAATTTCCAAAAGGTGCATTTGAATGGCGACAATTGTATTAGTAACAAGCAATTAAGCAATATAGGAACAAAATTGGTTAACCCCTAACTGCCGGCAAGACCAAAAAATGGCTTATAAATGAAGTCGACTATTCAATTCCAACTGCTGCATGGATGATTTCCATCCAATTCTTTATGTGAAGGGCTTTGCTTGGTGATGCAACCCCTTCAAGTTAAATTTAAATCATTCAATCTATTTTTAGATTGTACATGGGGTCCCAACTACAAAAAGAGTTGTAAAAACGGTTCACCGTGTAGTGTATTTTGATTTTTTTGGCTTGTTCTACTTAAACTAAATTTAGGCCATGAAAATGAGTTCCATTGCATTTGAGCTTAACTAATAAAATGAAGTTTGCCAAGTCTAGTTTCTACTCCACTTTGAATTTTTGGAAAATTTTGAAAATTGAGTGTTTTATTGTAGTTACAAGTTCGGTAGGTATCACCAAGGTGTAGCAAAATTTCTAAATTTAGATACACGGATGATTTTCATCAACTAAATTTTTCTTCATTGTAATTTACACCTCCGGTAAAAAAATCGGAATTTTCTAGTACATTTTGTAATTGATATAGATTTTCTTTACAATCACTTCATAAAACCATAGTAATTTCGAATTTTCACCAAAATTTATGAAAAAATCATGATTTGTAGTAGACATGTGACTTCATCTACTAAAAATATAAATTTGAATTCTGGTATTATTTTTAGTAGCAAAATTGAGTGTGACAGATAAAACATGATTCCATGGTCATAGGCCCAACCTTTAGGGGTTAATAGTTGGAGCTCTAATACAAAAGTTTCAAGACATTGTGCCAAATAAGCAACATTGAATGATTTTGGTCTTCTCCTTGAATGCTCGTTGAACTGGTATTCAAAGTTTAGCAACAACATCCTCAATATATTCCATTTCTCTGGCAACAAACAAAGGATGCATAAAAGAATGTCAGGATGACATATATAAACATTTATAGAGATGTAAAAAGTTATATGGCTCCATTGAATATTTCTACGTAGAATATATGGCTACAATCATTGGTTTTTACACCCAAATTTTGTAAGGAGCTGTCACCAAAGAGAAAATTATGGTGTAATTTAGCTTTTCGTAGCCTAAAAAAATAGGACTGGTATCAGGGTACACTAAAGCCCATATGCTCTGGATAATTTTAGTCCCTTAATTTTGATGTGCAAGTTGATGAGTATAAACCCAACCAAGGGAGCAACAACAAGCATGCTATTTTCTGTAAAAGTACATTTGATTGGTTCTCGGATTGGTTTTTATTTTGGTGCCACCATTGGAGCAAAGCCCGGGGGTGCACTCTTTTATGTGTGAAGAATCGCGTGAGTGCACAAGAGGGGGATTAATTTGAACACTACCGTACTATGTATACATAGAAGAAGCATATTTAGGGCTGAAAATAGGGCTATATTTTTACATTTTATATATACACATGAACAAATATAAGAATATACTAATTGTAGAAGGGGTATTTTAAAGGGGGTTATGAACGCACATGATTCCAGGGTTTAATAAAAGAGTGCACCCCCCGGGGAACAAAGATGGTTTAGACTTTCATTACTATGTGCTCAACAAATAATAAAACTTTGCCGTGAGAAAGGCCAAATGAGTTGTGGCCTGCACAATACTTCTTTTTATAATGTCTGCATTGGAACGCATTTACTGAGGTTTTGTCACTATTATATTGGTACTGCCCTTCTTTATGCTTTGGATTGAAGATGCTTTCAGTACCTAACAAAATCAAAGTGTATGATCTATAATACATGCAACTAGTAGCATTTTGTTGAATTTATTTTGCAACTAAAATTGAAACATTGATTTCCAACATATACCATAGTACCATAGTTGGGTCGCCACCCCTCAACAAATATTTAATATTTTTTTGATAAATAAGGTTTGTTCCTAAAAAAACCTCAGGGAAGTCACTTAGTGTAAATTTTGGGTACATATGACCCGGGGAGTGCACTTAAAGTTAAGACTAGGAATCACGTGAGTGCGTACTTTTCACCCCCCTATGTACATACTAAAAAATCACCTAAAAATTGTAAAAAAAAATATGCAGTTGTTAAACACAATCTAAAGTTCTTGTTGTATAAATTTCAAAAAATAATCACTTGTACATATTTTTAATTGATTTTTGAAGCGAAAAACAACACATTTTAGTGCAAACTTCTATCATTTCTTTTATAGGATTTTAGAAACATTTGGTCCTGAAATTTATATCAAATGATAGATATATACGTAATGATTTAGCCCCTAAAAAATCTTAATTTAAAAACTATTTTGAGGCCAAGTATTGTAGGGGGTATGCTATTAAAATGCACTCACGTGTATTTCTAATCTTCACTTTAAGTGCACTCCCCGGGACATATGAGCGTACAAAGGGTATTTAATGGGGGCTATGAAATAATTGAAATACTCTACTATTTATAGTATATTTAGAGTGTATTTCATATATATTCTAAGAATATTTCTAAAATATTCTCAAATTGGTCTTAAAACACCCTATATTACTTCTATAAATTTATAAGTTCTATCTCAAATGAATAAAAGACACCCTATATTTGTTCTCTCATAGTTATCTAAATTCTTGACAAAGACTTCCCCGAGAAAAAAACGAATTTCTTCATATTCATTTATGAGCAAAAAAATAATTGAAAATGGCCCGAAATTATCCAAAATGGCCCAAAATATCTTTAAAATATCAAACTATAGCTAAAAATAATTTATTCTATTTTTGTTTTTTTGTCCTCATAAATTTTGATTTTTTACATTTTGTTTTTTTTTAATTAATTTTAGGAGACCTAGCTATGGTACTACGGTACCAAGGGCCTCCTTCCATGCAGAGTTGGGCTGGTCCTAAAATTTAGTTCTCCACCAATTAAAAAAGCACAGACCACTTCCATGCATCCTTGGTAGAGCAATCCAATAAATAAAATTAGAAATTCTTCATATGTAAAAGAACAATACAATCTATCATCAAATCAACACACTATACAATATCAACATATCATACAATACAATTCAAATTCATAGCAAAAAGGACCACTTGTGTCCCAATTGAGTTAGGTACAACAAAGAAACTTTACATGGAAATGGAAACATGTGTGTATTTTATTGCAACAAAATTAAGATCCACCATGGCAATAATACACTCCACTCATACAATATCACAACGTCATTGTTCAATACATACTCACAAGAATCTATTCTCTCCATTTTCTTTATCTCAATCTGTTTTTGAACATTAGCATTCATCTAATTCCTTTTTCTCCATAGAATTTCTAATTCATTATATATGTGAAAAACTCAAGCCGTAAGCCTTGAATTTCATGGAAGGCATGTAGAATAGCAGACCTCAATATATTTATAAATGTGATTAACGTATTTATAAAGGTCAATGTGATCAACTCCTATAGACCCTAAACCCTAATATTTTAACCCAATCCTAAGAAAAACAACTTACACAACCATTCTAGCCTTATCACAAACCCTACTTGCTCCGTTCCGTAGGATTTGTGATATACAAATGACCGCTATTCTGCGTGCTAGCCGATTTGATCAAACGAGCTAACTTATAAAATGCTCATCTTGGCCCAAAACATGCAGACACTTATGTGTTTAGATCAAATCATTGCACATTGATTATAGTTTCCATTCATTGCATAGCATCACAGGGTTTAACACACAACTTTTGAGAAGAAAGAGAAATAACTCCATTTTCTATTGGAGACTGGTGTCCATTAAGAGTCTCTTTGTTTAAGGTCCCATGTCATGATGCACAGTGACAAAACTTACATAACCCTATTAAGGGTAGACTCTAGTTCAAAACCATAACCCAAAACAACACAACCCAAAAACTTTTTGCTGCATTTGCTTTATTCAATCAAAGCATAGTCAGCATAAGAATATGCATCTACATGTGAAGCCCTCAAGGCAAAAAGCTCCTTTCTATCTACAGGATGTAATTTCTCATAATTCCCCCGACCAAGGGAAAATGGTCATAACAAGGATTACAAACTTGTGAACCCTAATTGACAGTTGGGATTGGAACCCAGTACCTTGCAGCAGCAACTTCACAAGCTTTCCCGTGATCAACATGTACGCCTGGAATACATTCCATGATCTCATGCTTTACGCTGGGACAATCAATCCTCCCTCAAGGATTGCAAGATAATCCCCCTTGGATGATTATTCTTGCAATCCCCTGGAGATGATTGATTACCCTATTACAAAAGTGTAAAGCATGAAAGAACAAATGAGTCACAGAGAAGCTCCACAATAAGGACAGAACTTGAAGCTTGCAGATTCAACAGGTGACAAACAAGACCAGCATTGCAGGTGAGGAATTTGGTCACCTTGTTTGCCGAGGTGGTTGAATTTGTCAAGAGGCATCAAGAATGGACAGGAAGTGCATTTGATTGCTGGGGCATCGCCACTCCACTTCCACACAGGGACGAAGAAAAGGCGAAGCACATTGTCATACTCCACCAGAGATGCTGGGGACTTGCACAGAGGGCAAACCGCTGCCTCTCTCTTGAGCACCGTGTGCACTTCTTGAGTTACTCCACCGAAGAAAAAAGAACACCATTCTGTCTGTGCCAAAGAGCGAAACAAAAATGGTTCAATCAGACTTGGGCTCAACATTATTCACATGCATCCGTGGAAACGCAACATTCTCATTCTGTGTCTACTACATCCAAACGCTTTCTCTTGAAGCTCACCAGCCTGCTTCTTCTATTTTTTTTGCTTATGCAATAGAGTTATCCGTAAACTAAAGGGTTGAGTGGGCCTTGGTTTGACTAAAATTTGGAGAAACGAAAACTATTGAGACAAGTTCTAGGAAATCAAAAGAATGGGTGAGTGGGGACGGTCTAGGTATATATAGCGAGAATCTATTGCCAGAAAAGGGGCTAGCAATGACCTTCTTCATGTGTGACGGTGAATAATAGAAACTTGGGTGAGAAGTTTTTTAGCACCGATTTTGGTGCTTTCAAAGTTTGCATCCACAGTTTTTTTTTAGTACCCGACACATGTTCTTTTTTGAGAATTAATGTCACTATTCACTCAAACTATGGTCCACTCACCCACTTTTGAGGGACTTTACGGATAACTCTAATATATATTAGAGTTATCCGTAAAGTCCTTTAAATGTGGGTGAGTGGACCATAGTTTGAGTGAATAGTCATGTTAATCCTCAAAAAAGAACATGTGTCGGACACTAGAAAAAACTATGGATGCAAACTTTGAAAGCACCAAAATCGGCGCTAAAAAACTTCTCATCGAAGTTTCTATTATTCACCTTCATACATGAAGAAGCTCATTGCTAGCCCCTTTTTTGGCAATAGATTCTCGCTATATATACTTAAACCGTCCCCACTCACCCATTCTTTTGATTCCCTAAAACTTCTCTCAATAATTTTCATTATTCCAAATTTAAATCAAACTAAGGCCCACTCAACCCTTTAGTTTACGAATAACTCTATTATTCCAAGCTCAGATGGCGGCTTGGTTGTATTGGGCAGTGCACACTTTTCATGAAAGTGGCATTAATTTTGGACCTCTTTTTTGCAATTGAGTTCTCTCAATTTGTGTAAAAATAAAAATAGGAAAATAGAAAAGAAAAGAAAAGTGGCATTAATTATATATTATTCAAAAGCTCAGATGGTGGCTTGGTTGTGCTAGGTAGCACAGTCCAAGTCTTGGTAGCATAGTCCAGCTAAGATCTTACATTTTCACGGACCAATCGGTTTTTTGGAGCATTCTCTTGGCTAGGCCTTAAGAAAAATAGGAAATATTCTTTGGTTTCCCCCTCAAATGATCGGGATTTTATTTTATTTTATTTTCCTAAGATTTTGAACTCGATTAGGCAATTCTGAAATTTCAATCGGCTGATTTGTAACTAAAGGTCAGTTCCACCCAGACATTGCTGGGTAGTGCACACTTTTGATAAAAAAAGAAGAAGAAGTGACATTCTGACAATATTTGACAAGTACACTAGTTTCTTACTGGGCACAATTATTAATCATTACTAACGAAATTAGAGGACATCTTGGTGTTAATGTGCACCAGGGTCATCTGAAATGAAGAAACCACGGTGAAATTTCTCATTTATTCTCAATTTTCTTCCCAAGAGATTTTAACGGAGTTTTTTTCACACTATTTCGCCTAAAAGGGCTGAAGGTGACTACACCTAATTGTGACCCGTACTCATCACTTTAAGAATTCGTAGTTTATTCAAACAAAGTGCCAAAAAAAATGCATTGGAAGATTTCCTCTTTCAATTGGCAACAAAATTAAGGCAGTGTAATAATAGGAACCATGCACTTTGTTTGAATACACTACAAACTTTTAAAGTTTGGAAGCGTTGAGAGGAATACATACCATAATTCCAATGGAATAACTCCCAATCAATCAGGTCAAAGAACTTGGAGTTGGCTCTATCAATGGCAGTTGATGAAGAAATACCCGACCATGTGATCACTACCTGAACAAGCATGCAAGCAAGCAATCAATTACAGAAAACTCACCCAAATTCACCGCAGCAGGAAGAAAGCAAGGAAGCACGGTGGGTCGGACGAAATTGCAGAATCTTGTGAACCCACATAGCAATAGAATTGCTGAACAACACAATTCTGAACACAGTACTGAAGGCCATAAAAAGAAAGTGGCATACCGTGAACTCTAAACCCTAAACCCTAATAAAATAAATGGAGTATACCAAAACGCAGCGATCTTGACCAGAAGAGTCCAAAGGCGACGCAAGAATTCCACAAACCTCAAAGCAATCTGCGGATGCTTGCACACAAATTAGTTTCCTCACAGTTACAAACTGGTGTCGAGAATGGAATTGCCACGTCAGATCTTGAAAGATCCACGTCATCCTAAACCAATCACAACATAACATGTGGAAATCTGGATTGGCTGTACTTAATCTATGTCTACACTTAACCCCTAAAAGCCCGAGGGGTATTGGACAAAACATAGATGTGTTATAATATGTACCTTCCATATGTTTGATGAAGTTTGGTTCAATAGACAAAATGTAGGGCATCATCTCTACAAATTATCCGTACGGTCAAACTTTCAAAAATAATTTTAGATCTTTTTTTAATGAATTTAAAAGCATTAACCTTTGAAAATTTGTATAAATTCTAATTTTCACTTTTAGAGTTTAAAATTTAGCGTGATTGGTTAAATTTGGTTGGAAAGTAGACTTGATGATAAAAGTATTTTAAAATATTTTTTATTTTTCAAAAAAGTACTTTTTATATTCCGGGCAGCCCGTTAGATTCGGGCAACGACCAGAAAATGGTCGTTTGGGCGTTTAGGGGTTAATATATGTCTATACTAATTTGCAAAATGGTCATTCCTAGATTTTTATGATTTGAAATGAAATTAGTTACTTAAGGTTCTTTAGCCCTTTGCAAAGGTTTCACCCTTTTTCTCTCACTGACTATGGTTCAGATTCAATGTTTTATGTGTATAGGTAAGTGTGTTCTCACAATAAAACCATGGATGTGGGGATTGTTGTACTCCAAACTTCATCAACAATTTTTTTTGGTTATCATTTTTTTTAAATGAAACACTTTTAATGTTAAAAGATTACACACCTAATTACCTTCACAACAAGTTATCGATCGGATTTTTACTACATTTTCATGGTTTTTCAAAGTGACCGCACTATCTGGTATATGATTTAGGTTTTATATGAATTTGAGATGGCCAGGCAACTTTTGTAAGGTTCACAGTAATCAATTCATGTAAACAAGTAGTGAATAACTAAAAAGACAAGAGAATTAAAATAAATAAATAAGTTTAAAAAAAAATCATATCTATAAGAACTATTGTATATTTGCAAATATTTGTTGAAATTGCGTTGTAATTGTAGATATTTTGAAATTGTAGGTGTTTCAAACTAAGTGAGGATTTTGCAATGTGTGCATATGAGAACAATGTCAATCCACATTTGAAAAATGAAAGTTCATTTTTCTTTGATGAATTTTGAATTATTCGAGCGTTGCATTGACCCAAATTTGGTTACTAAAGGGTCAGAAAGCCAAGGCAATGGCTCTTCATCACATATGTAAAGTCCATGTTAGTTATGAGTTAACGATTTTTTAAATTTTGATAAAGGTGTTCATATTGTACAATACAATTTCTAATTCTAATAAGAGTGTTAATAGTAATAAAAAGAAGCTAATTAGATTTTAATTTCCAAAATTGATTTTCAAACCAGAATGGTTTACCTTTACTAATTATTATTTTAAAAATTGATCGAATGTTTTGATGAATGACGCTTTAAGGAAAATACTAAAGTGAATTTAGACTATTATTTGTTCAAGTCATGACACCAAGATTTGGGATGTTGCCAAGGGATGCTTGTTCAAGGGTCACGACTCAACACAAAGACAAGAACTCCATAACACACTTTAATTTTTTTTTAAAGAATGTGCAATCTACGATTGTCCGAAAAATGCGTTCTAAAATATCTACCATTTATGGAATCATCGGAATTAGAAAAAGGTACCAAATTTACCTCCTCCTACTATAGTGAGGATGCAGGATTGTAGTTCTATTTGAGTGTAAATTAAGAGCGATATTTGTTCAAGTCTCCACACCAGAAACAAAGATGATGTAAAAGTTGATACTCAAGACGTAAAAAATGACAGACAAAGCTGGGGCTTCTTCTTCTAAAGCATCATCATCTTTAGAAAATCCCAATGTAGCACAGCGGCCGTCTAAATATCCAAGCAAAGGCCATAAGAAGCCATTTGTAGACCCCAAGATGAAAGACATCATCACGGCAAACCTGAAAATGGTGCTCGGCAAACTGGGCAACATCACTGACATCATTGCTACGCGCAATAAAGAGAAAGGTGGCGACAATGTCAAGCAACCCAAAATTATTGAAGCCCTTCGTGATGCCAACATTGCCTTCAAAAAATTGGAGGACAAAAAGTTCCCTGAACAAAAAAATAAATAACTCACAAAATTTGAATTATTCTTTCTCACAAAAAGTTTTGAACCATGTGCATAAAATCTTACTTCATGCTGGTTTCAAAGTATTGATTTATTTTGCACTCTCAAAAAAAATCATGCTAAAAGTGGTAGATTTAGTATATATAGATTTTTTTAATGTATACAACTACTATGGTGTATAGTAGACGACCTTATAGCCAATGAAAGTGTATGAAAGTGTATTACAATTTCGGGTGATTCAAAGCATATATTAGGAGAATAAATGCCAAAATACACACTAGAAGGAGGGAAGGGATTAGGGCTTATAACTGAATGGCTTTGTTTTGTTTTTAAATATTTTTCTGTCACTTGTAGATTATAAGACCTCATTGAGATTATGATTGTTTTTTAAATGAAATGATAAGGACCACCATAACATTCTTGAAAACCATCTTTTTAAAGCCTATGTAATATCATTTAATTAGAAAGAAATGTGGAAGTTCAAAAAGAACAAAAGAGAGAGAAGATTCAAAGAAAAAAACAACAAAATTTCAAAAAAAGAGACAAAAGAGACAAAGAAAGTGGTATAAAATTTCTTGTTCATGTCCTAGTTGTCTCCTACAGATACACCAAAATCACCATATACTGTGGATGTATTATTATTGTAGCCCACAGTATTTATGCCTTGTGGTGAAAATTATTAAGGAAAGAAAGCCCATTTGTCCTAAACTTGACAAAAGAGACATAAATAGTACTACACTTTAGACTACCTTCATATGATTTGTCTTATGTACTCTGAAGTATCTTCATTGCCACAGTATTTAGAGCCAATTGAAAATTATAGTGGGCTTGAAAAATGCAAAGAAACATAAATAGTGTTAATATTAAGAATTTTACATCACTATTTATAACAAACACAAATTGTTAATATCTTTCATAAATATCGTGCTCCATAACATATGGTGACTTTAGTGTAGTAGAAAAATTGTATATGGGCACCAAGCTAGTGTCCAAATGAGCCTTCAGCATCAGGCTCTCGCACTGTAGGAGGTGCCCAAGTATGACCATTATAAAAAAATTCAGGCCTCCAAATGGCTGTTAACTCAGCCAAACTGTTATGAAAAAATAAAAAAATAAAAAGCTTAAAAATTAAAAAACTAAAAAAAACTTTACAAATTTAAAAAAATAAATTGACGTAGCACCATTTTGGCCACATTAGGTTGGATTTTTTTTCTTTAATTTGTGAATTTTTAATTTTTAATTATTATTTTATTATTTTTGCATGGCAGATTGGCTGAGTTAGCAGCCTTTTGGAGGCTTGAAATTTTTTGTAATGCTTCTACCAGTGTACACAAAGATTATTATTTCTACATTTCTCTCTACTGTACGACCATGGTTGGTTCGGCAAATTCTTCCTATTAATTAATTAAATCATGGTATTTCCCTTCGGCAATGAACAAGAGAATTTATATACATTCGGCAATAATTTTGAGCATGTAATTTGAGCTTTGGGTTTTGGATGCAAAGAACATTGATTTGTGGATGTAAAGGGTGTTGAACTATCAGGTGTTGGGATCAAATCCCAAACCCACTTCCCTTTTTGTAGGTATTGAGACATAACCCATAAGTGTATTGGTAGAACTGGAGCATGGATATCTACAAAATAATTATTTACGGTTATTTCTGCAAGCAAACGTCTTAGTTTTCAAAAATTACGGCATTTCGAAAAATAATCTATATTTTGCCAAACCAACCATGATAGTACGGTAATACGAGCACAAAAAGGTACCTTTCAAGCGACACGGGTAATTTTGTAGAAGTTGTAGCTCCAAGAATGCCATGGCCACATTGGTGACTCAAGCATAGATCGTGTTAAATCCACCAATCTAGAAAGCATTTCGGATGCTCAGTCCCCATGGATTGCACAGGCAGCCGGCCATAGAGTCTGTTGACGCTTAAATTACGGTTGTCTTTGTTTGACAAAGCAGGGGCAAGACAACCCTTGTTTAACTTAAATTGCGGAAGAATGATGAATCTGGCCATGGAATATGCTAAGTTTAGCCACAGTACGGTACTGGTTGATAAGTAGACCTGCATGACTTTGACAAGATCCGGTTGTGCAGTTTTTATCATAAGCACTAAGTAAGTTACGACTGTGTTTTTTTTTTCTTTTTTTTCTTTTTCTTTTTTCTTTTTTGGCACAAATTGAAGAAACTCAATAAGAAAGTAAAGTACATAGTCACTACATAACACCTTTTCTCTACAGTGTCACTACACTGTAAAGTACTAATAAAATAATTCAACTCTCCAACCATCGAAGATGCTTGTGATTCCAAGGCACGTAGATGCAGATTCTTCAAATGCTATATGTGCGACAATGGCTTGCTTAACCCTTAAACGTCAAGGTAAGCCCCATGGGCTTATTTAAAAGAGAATAATCAAGAAAAAAAGTAGATTTTCTCAACCAAATCAAGCGTGGATTGGTGCGTTGGAAAGCTACTGAAAAAGCGATCTAAATTCCAAATTTGCGCCTCATTTGGGAGATTGTAGAAACATTGGTAAGCAATCGAAGTTATCAAAATGAGCAGGAGTTGAAGTTGGGGCAGTTGAGGTCGTTTTTTGAAAAGTGCCGCAGTGCTACAGTGCCGCAATAATGCTGGCCAGTAGAGCCGTTTTTCCAAAAAAAACCAATTGTTATTTATTTTTAATTTTTTTCCTCCTCCAAAAATTTAGATTCCTTTCGGGCTGCCCCGCCCAGGCCCTCTTGACGTTTAAGGGTTAAGAACATTATGTCCAACGACGACGCAGGGGAGAGAAAGGCCAGTCTAACTATTGTAAAGATTGTAGTTGAACGCAACCCAAGTGACATGACCACCTTGTCTAGTGTTGACAAGCTGTTGTTTGCCCCAAGTGTAGTCAAACTTATCATACTCATGTTCAGCACACATGGGAAATTGTCTAAAATGATTCCATGCACTATGAGCATAATCGCTTAAACCTTTCCATATGTTACCTCTAACTTAATTTCAAGTGTGTCGCATCTCAAAGACAAAATGGATTGTTTCAAAAAATCATACAATGAGCTACTTGCACCATTCGTTGACAAGAAAAAAGTCTAACCCTATCCGCTTTACTGATAAGAAGGAATATTCACCTTGCAATCACGGCCTCTCCATTGTACTCTCCAATTGTCGCATTGTCTGCTCTACAGTTCTTTCAAAAGGAGTGGACTCTACTTACCAGCCAGTTGCTTCATTCCATTTGATCAGCTGCGAATAG
Source organism: Pohlia nutans (assembly GCA_022496805.1). NCBI lineage: Eukaryota > Viridiplantae > Streptophyta > Bryopsida > Bryales > Mniaceae > Pohlia > Pohlia nutans. The sequence goes on along the minus strand of CM040085.1, from coordinate 26,509,306 downwards.
CTGCTTATTGTCTGCTCTCATTGAAGTTTTTTGGATCATTCATTGTGTTCTAGAAGCCATCCCAAAAGATGAAATCAAGATAAATTAGTTCAAACTTACTTCATGGAGTAGGATTTTTGTTTGTTTTTTTTTGTATTTTTGTTTTTTTATCGTCAATTGAAGAGAAAAATGATTCCCTTCCTTTTGTTCATCGTTCATTGCTCTAGTATAGTGGATAACCCATAAACCAACGCTTTAAGCTTTTCACGCAAATCTAGTACTGGTATAGAATTAGAAGCTTTCAATGAATACCAGTTGGAGATATTGTTGGTTTATAGTACACGTTACTATTGTCGGTTACTGGGTCATGCACTTTAAGCAGTATGGAGGAAAATTAGTTGAAACTTATCTCACGTTTTACAAGTTTTTTTTGTCATTGATTGAAGAGAAAAATGAATCCCATGTGGAGAGACCACATCAACAGGCTTTTTGTTGAAGATAACCTGATTAGTGAGTTTCATTGAATTTATATTTTATAATGGTGAATGTACATATTGAAGTGGCAATTTGGAAGTGGACACTTGGACTATTTTTTAGTGTTAAACTTGTTAAACACTACATTGGGTTGTTTATGATCTCATAGGTGACTAAAGTAGCTACACCATTTCGTGCAATTATTAGACACTACTAATGATTGCACAATAATGTAGTGCAAATTATAGTGTATGTTGAAATATCTCCGACAGTTAAAAATATTTTCACTGTGTAGATTCCGAGCTTGTAGAAGGTAATTTCTTTAAAATTAACGTAGCTCGCAAAGTTGCACTGAAAAGTGTAGCTCTCTCGTTGATAACCTCCCTTGATAAATACCGCTTGGGGTCCTCACAGAAGATTTTATTATAATTAGTTCAACCACATTCTCCTTCAAGGTATTGTTATTTCACTGAGTTGGATGTCTGCTCCTAAGGACTGAAATTATATCGAATTATAGCACTGAATTTCTTTCAGCAAGCACGTGATTCAATTGCATGATCGATTCTGGCATCAAAGTGAGTCTCAATCTATTCACATAAAATTTACACCTAGTTCCAATTTTTGCAACCAGGAGCAATTAAAATGATTTTTACAACCAGGAGCAAGTACAATGAACACAGTCAAGTTGTGCAAGAACAAAATTGGATTCACAACTTGCAAAAGGAGCCACGATTGTGAGCAGTTGCAACACACAGGTGATTAACGGTAACCATACACAAGGTAGATCAAAACATCTTGATCTTGTGATGTTCCTGATTGATTTCAAATGAGGGTGTTATTACAAAAAATGGAAGGTACAATTGTAAACAATGAGTTTGCAGGCTCAAACAAACACATCATTCACTCACCCAAAGAGTATAGACTTTGCGTATTGCTGGGGAAAAGGCTCCTTCGGCAACGAATGCTCCAAGTCTTCCAGAGTTTGTACAATTTGGTAGAAGTTGGGGCGCCGTTCAGGGCACGAATTCCAGCACTGCTCCATCAAATTCCTCAATGCTGCAGGACAGTCATCCGGGATGGGCGGTCTCAAATTCTTGTTCGCCACTGCGTATGCCACTTGCACGGGAGTCATGTTCTGAAACGGAAGCAGTCCTGTGACAAGCTCCCACAACACGATCCCAAAGCTGTACACGTCCACCTTCTTGGAGTAATGCTTGTGACTAATCATCTCGGGCGCCATCCAGCGATAAGTCCCTGTGTCCGCACTCCGCAAATCGCACTCGGTTTCCAAGCATCCAACTCCGAAATCCGTCAGTTTCAAGTGCAGGTCATCTGTGAGGACTAGATTCTCGGACTTCAAATCACGATGTACCACGCCTTGAGAATGCAAATACTCCAGCCCGAGCGCAACGTCCAGTGCCATGGACAAGATGGTCTTCACGGGCATGACTCCGGATTCGTGTTTTCGCAGAAACGCGCGCAGGGATCCGCCGGGGACGTACTCCATGATGAGGCAGCACACGGGCGGCTTCCACGAGGCGGCCACGAACTGCACAATATTCGGGTGATGGAGCTGCGAGAGACAGTGAACCTCCTGCATGAATTGGCGCTCGAGCCTCGCGGCGATGGCAGAATCCTCGCAGCGAAGCAGCTTGACCGCGACATCCTGATCATTATAAACCCCCTGGTAGAGGCGGCTGTGGTTGCCTGAGGCGAATTTTGCACCCAGAAAGAGCACGCTCATGTCGCATACATACTGCTCGGGTACCTCCATCTCCAAATGAGGGGCTTCCACCTGCGAAACCTCCACGAAGTGCGCCCACGAGGCCGATTTCTTCATGTCTGGAAACTTGACCTTCTGCTTCTGGCCCCCCTTCAGCTGCGTGGGTTGAAACTCCATACTATTCGTGCGAGACAAAGTCCCCGCAAAGCTTTTATGTTTGCGTAACCAATGGTAACTCCCTCCTCCTGCATCACCATCGTGCCCGCTACTGTGCCCGCCATCCACCGTCTTCTCGGGGCTCGTTTCCAGCGACCGCGACTTAGCTTTCTTGTCGATCTCCATAACATCCTGCACGATCTCCACCGGGCCGGTAAACTGAACCCCAAGCGGAATCGTCTTCGTCCTGTGACCCCCCGGAAAGAATGGCAACCGATGATGAAACTTCGGCAACTTCGCCGTCGTTACAGGCTCCGTAATCGTCACCTTCTCACGATGATGCTTCGTCGCCATCACGTTGTCAATTGCATCATCGAAATCCCCTGTTCCTAAAGGTAAAAATTTCAAACAAAAGAAGAAACTCTAAAGAGATGAATTAATTTCCACGAACGCGAGGCTGCTGAAGGATTTGCAACACAGTGTCCTCCCCGGCTCCATCCTCCCCATCCTCCATAACCCTATTCCCTGAAACCCCAAAACCCTGAGTCCCTTCAAGAGAATCGGTAGACAAGGAAGGAAGTGGAGAGATGCGGCAACTAACCGACGGAGTCAAAGAGCTCTCAATAGGAAAGAATATAATAAACTAACACTCACTGACGAAGGGAAAGCTCTAGCTCTCCATTCTGATGAGAATGCGTGACTACTGATGAGAATCCGGTTGTCATCTGATGAGGATCCCCTGGGGAAACGGACAAATGCGGGAATTCCGTGGGTTGATTCCTCCCGAGATGCTCACGGCACTGTTCGCGGCGTCATTTTCTTCATCACCACAACCGACGACGTCACGAAATTTTTTCTTCATCGAGCGAGAGAGAAGATCTTTCTTCATTCATGGAGCGAAATCCGCATCATGTAACCTCGCCATCGCCAGCACGTGCACCTGCCTCACTCGAACTGCTCGATCGATCATTGACTCTCTAAATTTGGCCTCTTGAAGAAGTACTCACTACTCAGTAGTTCGTGTCCTTCTTTGGAAAGTGACTGAGTCTGTGACGGAATGACATCAACTTTTTATGCAGTTTTTTGTAGTTCTGGTGAACTGCAAGTCCACAGTCCGGGGCAAAATTTTAGCTTAACTCGCTAAGATCTTACATTTTCTCGAACCGGTTTTCTGGAGCATTCTCTCAGTCATAGTCCAAGGAGAAATTTTAGCTTAACCAATTAAGGGCCGCTTAGGAGTTGGGCCCGTCATTCTTGGGCCCAATGTAACAAAAAAAATAGCCCATATTAGCCTTAGGCATGGCCTCAAGCACTCAATATAATAAGATTACAGTTTTTAATGAAATGTGCACTCGGGTCCAAGTCCAAAGTTGGGGATTTCATATTTGGTGAACCCAATGAATTGAGTTAGGCCCATGTAAGAGCTTGTTGGTTTTAATGTAAAAAATGTTTTAGTTGCATTGGGCTCGACTCCTAGTGTAAAAGCGTTGGGCCCAAAGTTTGGCTTTCGACCAATGAGAAGCAAAGATTTCAGTCTTTTTACGCATCAACACAGGCCCAACTCCTAGTGTAAAGTGGCCCTAAGCTCCTACATTTTCTTGGAGTGCATTTGATTAACCGGTTGAAATTCAAGAAAATGTTGGGTTTTTGGAGCATACTTTCTACTAGGCCTTTTAAAAATAGGGAATATTCTCTTATTTCATCCTCAAATGATCAATTTTTTCCTAAGATTTTGAACTCAATTAGATAACTCTGAATTTCAATCAGCTAATCTGTAACTAAAGGTTGGTTCTCTCCGGACATTCAGGCTCTTGGCTATGCCTTAAGAAAGAAATAGGGAATATTCTCTCATATCCTCCTCAAATAATCAATTTTTTTCTTAGGATTTTGAACTCACTTAGGCAATTCTGAATTTCAACCGGCTAATTTGTAACTAAAGGTCGGTTCTCCCTGGACATTGCTGCAAGTCTACTGCAGCTTTGAATGTTGTTACTCCTTGCCTTCATTGTTTGGACCCCATCAAAACCAAATAAAATGTGTAGCAATACAACAACAGAGAGAATTCATCTACATTTCTTGGTGATGTGTAAGAACATCTTAAATGCAAAATAGTGTGCCATACTCGACTAGGATTGGCATTTCATGCAGAATGAATTTTTAAAAATTGGAATTTACTTTTTTCAACCAATATCAAATTCTATGAATATTTTTCAGTATTCTCTTTTTCACCATACAAAATCGAATTTTTTGAAAAAATAATATCCTAAAGATTTGGGCATCTCTTCTTATAGTTATTTTTGATGGTGTTCACCCTTCAAAGTAGAGTTTCATTCACACTTCAAAATTTAGAGATTCAATTCTACTCACTTTATGCGTGTGGTACATATAGTTATTAAACTAATTCACATAATTGTTACTACATGTAGAATGTACATTCACAAGATTCATCACATGTGTAAGGAAGTGTAAGATTCCATCTAAATTTGGTCATATGGAGTGTTTTGGAGGAAAAATGTTGTATAGGATTTACAAGCTTTTTGACAACATAGATTTTGTAGGCCCCAATTGAATGGTTGCCCTTATTTGTGGTTGGTCCTACACACTATATGTCGAGCTATTAATATGTATTTGGTATATACTTAATGGATTGATGACAAATTATCATATGTAGAATGTAAGACAAGATTTTATCACATCTAAGATCAAGAACAAGATTTCATTTCAATTTGATTAATCATAGAATTTTTTTGAAGCAAAAGCATCGTGCAACATTTTAGATACAAGACACAAACTTTCAGTATACATACAAAACTGAAAAGACAAAAAATTCCAAAGGTTATTCTCAAAAAGATGCCTGTTTGGTAGGTTGGATTTTAAAGATATGACACTTGCTCTTTGATATTAGCTAATTATTTTTGAAAATTAGAGTGAATTTAGATATTTGGTTCAATATCCAATATTAACAATCTTTATTATGAAATTGGTTTGATTTTGTTGAATCTTGCTAGAAATTGAAAGAATATTCTGACACATCTTTACATACATCTTTGGAAACCATATGAATAAACTAAGAATTTTCAAAGAAGAGATCAATTGATTATAAGTGTGCACAGTATTGACTCTAGAATCTCGTGTTTAAATCATGTACTACATTGATTTTATCTATGCATGTAGTGAATGACTAAGGCCCTTATTACTACAATGTTCATGGAGTGATCATCTTCGAGATCAAGGGTGATGCTTCGTATGTGGTTTTTTAATATTTTTTGTAAATCTCACTAAATTTAACTTTTAAAAACCAAATTATTGTCCAACTACAAGAAGAAAGGAAACGTGAGCAACTCTTGAAGTGATTTTATCCTCATTTTTCACATGTAGACTTTGCAAGTAGTACAAGACATCCCACACGAAGATGAGCATGAGCCAAAAATTATTCTTGAAATATTTTGATGACATTTTAAAGATTGTACATAGGAATTTAGCTACATGAAATTACGCTAGTCACTATAAAGATTTCACTAAAGGTCAATCTTGATCTTGGTGAATTCACTAAATAATCTTCAATTCTGTACATTCTCCACCCTCGTATAAGTCACTGAAGAATCACCATATGCTTTGACCCACGGTACTTACGAGAGGCTTTTCTAATAATTATTTTTTCAAAATATTATGGTAAAATTCATCCAAATTGGATTAAATTTGTTCAAATGGATGAATGTACCCATGTCATTCACATACCCAAAATATATGGTGATTTTATTGTAGTATATGTGAGTTTCAGTAATCATGTGTATGAACACTTTGACCGGTTGCCCGGTCAAAATGACATATAGCCGGCAGAAGGTGGGTGTGATATTCTCCAAGCAATGGACTCCTTTTAACCTAGGCAAACGCGAGGCAATTTACTAAGCTCAAAATGGTAAAAAACGAAGTAATTGGGCTAAAACGGGTGTGTGCTTGAAATTACAGCACACACAAGGGGTTGAAATGAACAATCAAGAAACACTAAACCACACCCAAACACCTCACTAATCCCCCTATGCACCACGTGCCCTAATTGGGTTCAATTTTAGTGAATAAAACCCTCTAAGTAGGGTTTTGGCATTTAAGTCTAAAAATTACAGCACATACACATGACCTAAAAATGACCTAAAAATGGTGGGAAGTGCTCCAAATTGCCCCAATTCCCCTAAATACCTTGGTACTCAAGAAATAGGGTTAAATTAGGCAAATTGTGCACTTAAGTACCCCAAACTCACACTAACTCTAAAATTACAGCACGCTTGTAGAGGCTCACAAGGGCATCAAGATTGCATAATTGAGCATATCATTGAGCCCTAAACTCTACCAAAACATCCTTTGCAATTTAACCCCTAAATGCCTAGAGCCCTCTCCAAATTCGGTAGTTTTGCAAAGACGCATTATAAAATGCAACTTAGAGGGATATTTTGAACTTGATATATGAATAAAAGTTGTACATTATGAATTTTAGATTCTATCCATATGGTTAGATCTATGATTGCTATTACCAATAATTTTGTATAAAATTTGAGACGTGAAATTCAAAATTATTTTGTAATTCAATTACGAATAAGATATTGACAATCTACGGATGAATTTTTTTGTGATTGGTTGAAATGTAATACTCTAAGTGTAGTGATTTTTGGAGATTTTTTGGTTGCTTAATTATATGAGTTGACTTCTTCTAGAGCACTTTTACACTGAAATCTTCATTATTTTGGGTGAATCACTACAACATGAAATGAGGCATAAAAATTTCACAAATCATCCCCTTTCTAATCAGATCACATATGCATGAAGCTAACTTCCCATAGAATCTACAGTAAAAATTCCACACTGCTAAAAGTGCATGACGGATGAGAAATTATGGATGAAATCTGTACATCGTCCAAAAAATGGACACTTAGGCACTTAGGGGTTAAGCAAGACAATCACAAACTAATTAGGAGTTCCGGGAAAAATTGGGCAGCGCTTCCGCGTCGTGCCCAATAACCCTAATTTTTTAACCCTAAATGACACACAAACACCCAATTGACCCGGTGAAAATTGGGCAGCGCTTCCGCGCTATAACCCTCACCGGACCAATTTACACACCACAACACAACAATACAACAACCAAGTTCAAAACATGAACAATTCACAACAATTGGGAAAAAAATCATGAACAAAACATACACCACAATTTTGGCAATTACAATCATTAATTTAAGTTTTTACAATTATTTTCAATCCTCCTAGTCCTAGCAAGTCTAATTTGTCTCAAGAAATGCAAACAATTGGAAAAAAGAAGGTGAGGGATGAATTCTGTTGTGGCGGCAGACCTTCCAATGCTCAGTCAGCCGCCACTCCTTGGTCCTTGGTCGGAATTCAGCGTGTGATACGCCCCTGGAAAGCAGACTTGAAGACGCTCCACTCCTCCAAATTTCAGCTCCAAACTCCAGGCCAATCAAAAGATATAGCTCACCGAAGTTAGGCTTGTGAATTGTTGTGGCAGCAGACCCTCCAAGATCACGGTGCTCCCTCCCTACCTACTGTCCTTCCTCAATCTGTCAAGAACCCAATCAGGCAACCAAAAACCCACTAATCTCACACCAATTTCCTCACTACAATATCCTAGATCTAGATCTCAAAACTAGCGTCTCTCCTGATCCACAAAACTAGTTCCTAACGGCGTACAAACTAACTAACTGGCTCTCAAGCGACAGGGGGATTCAAAATCCCACCCCAAAGCTACATCCATCCAAAACCCTTTTTCATCCAAGCGGATTTCATCCACTTGGCCTAATCTCCATCTTATCTTCACAAAACTCTCACTTTGCTCATAGCAAACCGGGAGTTCTAATTTTTTCCCCACTAGTCTACCAAAATAATAAACCCAATTAGCCTAATAGATCAAACTAATAAACTAAATTGATCAACTAAAATAATAAACCCAAAAGAATAGACTAAAATAAACTAATAGAATGGACTAATAAATTAGACTAAAAGAATGGACTAGAATAATAGGTCACAATAATAGATCAAAACAATAGAATAAAATAATAGAACAAATGGTTCAAATGCCCAAAATCCAACGGTTAAATAGTTAGAAATAAATAAACAACCAAAATTACTAGACAAAAAGGCATCATAAAATAGGGCAATCAAAACCAAACCTAAATAGCTCACAAAGCGGGAAATTATCTGATCGGCTAAAATGCCACATTTAGATCAACACAACATACAAAATAAATCAAAACTCTAGCGGTAAAGGGTTACCGCTAAAGTGGACCGTCTGGACGGTTCACAATGTGATAATGGAGCAAATCATTGCTATCATTATTAACCCTTAAACGTCAAGGTAAGCCCCATGGGCTTATTTAAAAGAGAATAATCAAGAAAAAAGTAGATTTTCTCAACCAAATCAAGCGTGGATTGGTGCGTTGGAAAGCTACTGAAAAAGCGATCTAGATTGCAAATTTGTGCCTCATTTGAGAGATTGTGGAATCGTTGGTAAGCAATCAAAGTTATGAAATTGAACAAGTTTTTGAGGTTGGGGCAGCTGAGATGCCGCAGTGCTACAGTACTACAGTGCTGGCCAGTAGTGTCCCGCAGAGCCGTTTTTGCATTTTTTTCGTTTTTGTTTTTTTTTGTTTTTTTGTTTTTTTTTTTTTTTGGTCCCTCATAAAATTTAGATGCCTTCCGGGCTGCCCCGCCTAGGCCCTTTTGACGTTTAAGGATTAACCTGTAACTGCCCAAACCTTTCGAAGTGTGTTTTTCTATGGAAAAACAACATGGATTTATTGTTATTCCCAATGAGGTTAATTTTTTTGCCTAAATCTATCCATATATATGTTTAAAAATCTTGTTTATCAGTATGCATACCAATTTTGACTGTGAAATTCCTTAGGAGTTATGAGATTATAACAAGAGAATTGTACACCTTCTATTTTTAGTATGTTATCCCTCTATAATATTTGTGAAATATGCACATAAGAGTTTTTTGGGATTGGAGGTGACAAGAACAATTAAAGATTGTGATATGACACTAAAATACACATTCAAAAATCCTAAGTTTGAATCAAGAGCCATCAAACTCATCATACAATCCACCTTGCAATTGTTGAAATGCATTTTAATTTTTTTTACACTTGACAATTAGAAATGACAAACAATTCAAAAATAATCCTTGCATTTCTAAATTTTCAACAGTCAAAATTATAGAATCTCCCTACTCTTTCCATTGAGACCTTTCCTTAAAACAAGTAAATTTGTTGAAGTTTAAATCTCAAAGAACAAGCAAACTTTTTGAAGTTTGCACAAAATTGGGAGTTCCATCATGCACTGTCCCCACCATTTGTCTAAATTGTGGGAGCGATGGGACATAAGTGCCTTTAAGCTCCTCCATAAAATTTAAAAAATTACCTTTTTGTTTGAAAATAACAAAATCTAAAAATTAATCCTTAGTGTTACTCGTAAAAAATTGTAAACCAATCAAAGGAATCAAACTGCCCACATAGGAACAAGCTGAAATTTTGGATCGACCATATTTGGTCGACCAAGCAGTTAGGAGTTAACTGAACAAATATTTTGAGCCTTGTGAAGAAAGGTCACAATATAAGAGTTATATGTTCATTGCTCCAACATTCAAACGATAACATTCTTCAGCCCCCCTTCTATTCACCTTCGAATCTCAAGTATCTGTCAAGAGATCAGAGGAATCGCAGAGAATTTTCTTTAACTTCGTTGAGCCACCAAAGAGGGTTGGAGAGTTGAATTTTTTTTATTAGTAGTATCTCTATAATGTTGCTACAATGTGAGGGTGTGGTCCAACAAGGTATGAAGAACATTATGACTCAATCAAACTAAAACTTCTTTTGACTTTTCTACCAACTTATTTTTTAATAGGGTAGCAATAAGGTAGAAGCACCCACAACTAACAATGCACCCAAAACCAACATGTAGACTAACCCATAACGGTTAACAACCAAACTCATCCAAACTCAATGCCACTTGTGCAGAAATTTTTGTCAACCAATCAAGTTCTTGCACTATTATTTATATTAGTTAATTCCAATAAGCAATTTGGACCGATTTGTGGAATCATATGTTCACGGATTTGGGATAGTCTAATTATTAGTTTTGGATGATGACTAACTTTTTACTTTGAAAATCTGTAAAAATTTTGTTTTTTAAATTAAAATTATGAAAAAAAAAAATCATTTTCCATGATTTCTATTTTCCTATGAAAGAAAAATATTATCCGCCTTCTACTCCTAATGTACATAGGCTAGAAAGCTTAAGTTATCAGTTATGGGTGCTTCTACCTTATATGATACTGATCACAAGCCTGATTGCATGCAGTGTCACAAGTGGGAGCAGGTGCTTACAACGACATAGCTTTCACAAAAATGCGATATAATAAATGACGTCGCTCTCTCCTTGTTCATCTTCACGAGGTTCTGGATCCACTGGTATCTGCTTGAACTTGTTTGGTGGACAAGTTCATCATAACAGTCTAGCCTTTGTAAACCTGCACACTTTACTTTGCGAATCAACATCAACATTGCATTCTGATAATATTGGTCCAAGATTGGTTGACTTTCTAAAATTTGAGTATATTATTGAACATTCTTCTACACTCTCATTATATAACATTCTTAATCCCCGAGACTTTGTACCCCTATTAAAGTTTCGAAAAATTTCTCCGATGCTCTTGGATGCTTTTTGTTTACACATCTTAGGCTACAGGACCTACAAAAAGCAAAACGAGAACAAGAAGAGCCTAATCAGGCTCCCTAGGAAAGATCCTGTCAATGCTACTGTTACTGTGGCCTAAGCGAACAGAACTAAAGGAAAGAGAATGCGACGGTGGTCGCCATTGCTGAGCTTGCACGTGAGAATTCCGGCCATGAGCGAGAGAGTGATCCGTGTGGTCTAACTCATCAGCAACGAGTTGCTCTCCTCGTACAACACTGCGATCAGGCCTTGTGAGCGACCGCACGCCTGCATGTTCTGAGCCTTGAAAAAACTCCGGAGTGAGAGTGTGCAGAGCAACTGTTGCTCTCGCCAAAACACCCGGGTCGGTCCTTGAATTAACCCTGTCGGGAGACTCCTGGTTCGGGGACAGAGAAGACGCTCGCAGTTGAGACGCCGTCGGTGAAGACCCACAAGCTGGCTGCGGGGAAGACCAATTCGGAACGCAGGGAGTGGCTATGGCGTGATCAGCGCCTGCAGCCGAGGGTCCGAAAATCTGTGGAGGTGTGGGAGCTCCTCTCCCCGGAGCTAAGCACGTCCAGAACTCCGCTTGACTACGCAGCTCGTCAGCGTCCTGCAACTCCTGAGGTAAGTTCTGAACCTGAAACTCTGTCTCATCTTGTAGAATTGGGGAAGACTCTGAGTGTGTAACCCCGTCCTGTCTCTCAACCTGATTTTGAGACGATTCCTGCTCAACCTCCGCCTCAAGCTCCTGTAAAATTCTCGCTAGAATTTCCTCCGCATTTCTCTCAATCTCTGCCGCTTGAGAGTTATTGAAAGAGTGAACCTGGTCAGACGGAGGTGAAAAGAGATCCCGGCTTTGCGAATTATCTGTTGCTGTATCCTGAGAGGGAGGTCTCGGTTGAGTAAGCCCTGAACGAAATCCTTTGTATCTGTTCGCCAAATCCTTGGGGAGGAATTCGTGGTGACGGACAAGCTTCCAATGGATGCCATTGAGCTTGGAACAGAAAAGATTACCCCGCGTCCAAGTGTCCAAGAAGGTCGCTTCTTTTTGCAACTGATTCTCAGATTTCCCATTCGCGTTGTATTTGGTTAATTCAAGCCAGGCGCCCATTCCTGTTTGGACGGTGGTCTGCCAGGCACGAAATAAGGCAACACCAATGTGAAATTCTTCGTCTCGTAGATCATAAGCGACCTTCTGACACCACAAGTACCAAATCAGACTACCCCGAAGCACTTCCCATGGTGTTTCATCAATCACCGCAGGGGGAGACCTAGCTCCCGAAATGATTGTAATATCTGGACCCTTATATAACGCTGCCTGTCCAGGTTTGCCAGGTGGATCATAAATGCCTATTAAGGCCTCCCACCATCCGGAAATTTGAGGTGGAAGCTTAGCCAACTCTCGCATCCTCTTCACCTTTTCCCAAACCCCGTAGACTGCCGAGCATGAAAAGAAAGTGTGCTCTGGAGTCTCCTGATTCCCGGAGGTGCATAAGTTACAGACGCTCGAATGATGCATCCTCGTTCTCCAGGCTGCTAAGGGTAATCCTCCCTGACATGTCAGCCATAACATTGTAGAAATCTTTCTGGGGAACCAAGGATGCCAGAGTTCGTTGTAAAACTTTCTACACTGCGCAAAGGTGTAACCTTTGTTAAGCATGGTTGTAGTAAAGGGGGGAGTCTTTCCCTGCCTAGACATGATAATTTTATAACCTCGTTTAGTCGAATAATTAAAAAAGTTCTCCGCCTTTAAATGACCGATCTTTGGCCAATGCCACTCCTTTAAGTCCAAATCTAGGTTGATTATCCTGCCATGCTGAACAACGAAGATTTCACAATCTCCATCTGGAGCTTCCAAAGGATTAAATTTTGAAAATCCTTCTGATGGAGAGCGGAGGACTGTCCTCGCTCTAGTGAGCTTCCACGTTGGCAAACATACCGGAGTTTTCCCGGAGATGTTGTCCAGCCTCTCAGTTCCATTCCTGCGGCGGTATACATTGACTGATAATCTGCCCAATTCCGAAATAGCCATGATCTGATAGAACTCCTCCGGCAAATCTCTCTCGGGTTCATTAAGTGTATACCAATCGCCAATTTGGGGTGGGTATTCCTTATCCATGCTCCACGAGACAGACTCAATCAGCTCCTTCCTTATGGTCGGTAAGTTCTGAGACCTGGTCAATCTGTAAAGATCCTGTGGGCCGAGCCAGGAATTATGAACCGGGTCCCAAAGATGCTTGAGTTTACGAATTCCCTTCTCCGACCACCTCCTGAAAATCCCTGCTCTAGGATCCTCATCATCTCCCCACATTGTGAAATCCGAATTCGTGAGAAAGGGATTAAGGTAGATCGATTGCCTATGAGCTTCCTCTGTATTGGAAGGGACAGATTTCTTCACTCCTGGTCGCACTTCGAGCCAGGAGGACCAGATTCCTCTCCAAAGAGGACTTCCCTGATCACACATTCGGGTCCCTGTTAGCAGCCACTCCTCGTCCGAACCCCAATCGCCCTGGTTCTTATTCTTTAGCTGCTTGACCCGATACTTCAATAACACCTTCCAAGGCTCCGGCCCCGGCTCCATGCCACGAGTTATCATTTTTGCTAATAGCGCCGCAGCCTGCGCATAAGGATCAAAGATCTTTATGCCTCCGTGGACCATGGGCAAAACCACCGAATCCCAACGAACCCTTGCCCATGAATTTTTATTAGCACTCCCTCCCCAGATAAAGTTTCGCACCATGGTTCGGGCCTTCTGAAGCACGCTCTTCGCAAGATCCGCCCCACTGGCGATATACCAGATAGAAGCCAGAATCACTTGATTGGAGACAAGAATTCGTGCCGCCATGGACAGTTTTTGCGAACTCCATTGTGCTAATTTGTTACGAATTTGAGTCAAAACTTTCGCATTCTTCTCTTGTTGCAACATATTGTACCCAATTGGAAAGCCTAAATTGAGGGTTGTAGACCCTGAAGGGAGCCACCGGAGTCCCCTATCCTCGCCGAAGGACCAGTCCCGTTCCTCAGAGGAACACCAGATCGCAGTACTCTTTCCTAAGTTCATTCTCGCCCCACTGCCGGCACAAAATAAATCCAAAACTTGGAATACTCGCTCCATGTTGTCCCTCGTTCCCTTAAGGTAGATTGCCGAATCATCTGCGAAGAATGATTCTCGTAGAATTAATGAATCAGGCAGGACTAATCCCTCGATTGAAAAGGCTGGATCGCTCAACATATATCCTAACACGTCTTGTACAAACAGAAATAGATAGGGCGCCATCGGGCAGCCCTGTCTAACACCCCTCTCTAATTCGTATTCCTGTGTCTTCTCTCCATTGACCAGCACTGAGGACTTCGCACCCTCGTAAAAGGTCGCTGTCTGAGCAATCGATTCCTCGCAAAAGCCAAGTTTATGCATAGCTCCCTTGAGGAAGCATCAGGAATTTCGGACCCCACTGATTCTGCACTGATTCAGTGCGATTTCCGATATTTCAAGGGTTCGTACGATTTTCGCACTGATTCCGCATCGTTGCGTCATTCATCGCAACTACACTGATATGACACGATGTTCGTACAAGCGGATATAGTACTGATTCGACACGATTGATACATCCATTGAAAACGTATGAATTCAGCACTGTTTATAGTTGTCAAATGTCGTGTTTTAATCGTCTTTAAAACTACACTGATTCAGTGCGTTTTTCGTGCGACATCATCTTTTCCATATCTAGATTTTATTTTCTTTTTATATCTAAATTTGATCAAAATAATATTATTAAAAAATATAAAATAAAATTAAATAATAGAAAATATAAAATAATTACTTTCCTCGCTACCCACTTCAATTACACGGAAATTGCCCACACATGCGGTGGGGGCCACCATAGCTTGGGCTTCCCAAGCTCTATCGCCAACGGTGGGATTTGAACTCTCAACCTTCCGGTTGCCAATCAAGTTCCCAACCACCAAACCACCTCAAACTCTTCATGCATAGAATGGAACTCTTTTGGTAATTATCGAACTTCTTTTTTCAGCGGACTTTGAATGTTTTTAACTATGTGAAAAAAACTTTTTTCCAAATTTTTTTTTTGCACTAGATTATGTAGTACGTTTTCTATATCTAGGATTTTTTTTCATAATTTTTTGAATTTTTTAAATTTTTGCCAAAATCGTGATGGCAGATCAGGGATTCAGGGCTGTGAGCTGTTTTTTTTTTTTCAGCGGACTTTGAATGTTTTTAACTATGTGAAAAAAAACTTTTTTTCCAATTTTTTTTTGCACTAGATTATACAGGACGTTTTCTATATCTAGGATTTTTTTCATAATTTTTTGAAATTTTTTAAATTTTTGCCAAAATCGTGATGGCAGATCAGGGATTCAGGGCTGTGAGCTGTTTTTTTTTTCAGCGGACTTTGAATGTTTTTAACTATGTGAAAAAAACTTTTTTTCCAAATTTTTTTTTGCACTAGATTATGCAGGATGTTTTCTATATCTAGGATTTTTTTCATTATTTTTTGAATTTATTTATTTTTTGCCAAAATCGTGGTGGTTGTGAGCAATTTTTTTTTGCTCCTATGATGAAAAGTACAATGATAACCAATAATACCAAATTTGAATTCTAAAAATATAAAATGTTATTTCTTTGAAATTTTAATGTGTATTGCTTCTAAACTCTATAAATGTAGATCTAAAAATGTTTTGGGAAATTAAACCGGAAGTATAATTTAAAGAAGATTTTTGGAATATTCCAACATATTCCAAAATATTCCAAAATAATATAATTTTTTTGAAATATTCCAAAAGATTCCAAAAGATTCCAAAAAATATATTAAAATATTGTACACGGATGTCGTACGACAATGATTTGCATTATAATAGATACTGAAATCGCACGAATATAACAAAAGGCATTAATATGATACGTATACGATACTGAATTCGCATTAACTAAAACTGCACGTTATCCGTGTCTTATCAGTCATGTGATGTAGATACACGATTAACGCACGGATTCCGTCAAGCACGACTTCCGTGCGGAAACAATACTTTTTTGATAATCACAGAAAAGACACTGCATCGACATCTTAGTAATGCATGTCACTTCCGTACTGTAACGACACTTCTAAATGCACGTATGACGTGCGGAATCAGTGTTTTACGATAAACGCACTGAATCAGTGCAGAATCAGTGGGGTCGGAAATTCCTGATGTGAGCTAAAAACCTGAAATCTGGGGAATTAAAGAGGCGCAAAAACGCAACAATACAAGGCCTCACGGCAGGGGCACGCAAGGCGGCACCAAACAACCAAAACAAACAAAGTCCTAAGACTAAGAGGGGAAACTAACAACCAGAGAAGCAAGGCCCACTCCAGAGAAGCCCCAAGGGGGACGAAAGCCAACTCAATAACAAGCTACAAAGCAAGAAAAAGAGAAAGAAAAAGGAACATCCCTAATCCGGTTCTAATGGATGAAACTTAGACTGACTACTGTTACATCTGTCTAACGGGGGGCCAGGGCGTCCAGACCGCATCAGTGAGGGAGAAGTCCATTGCATAGTTCGCAAGCTCGTCTCCGGGCCGCAGGCGGGAAGCTGTGAGCTGTGGAAGTGAACGTTGCGCTGAGGAGGGAGAGTCTCCACCTCGAGGGACAGAGGAGGCCCAAGGTTTTGACCCGCTTCGCGCCGATCGTCGCCGAAGGAAGGGTTGTCATCAGTCAGTGGAGCATTTGACACTTTCGAGTCGTCCTCTAGGCGTGCATTGCAAAGCGTGGAGTAGATTGGAGTTTGCCGGAAGCGACTGGGATCAGTTTCTCGAAGCTCCTCCGAGGTACGAGTGGTGGAGGAAAGGCTGGGGAGCGCTTCCATTTGAGGCAGGTATGAGTCTCGCCCTGCAAATTCTGTAGAGAGGGGGGGAGAACTCAGGAGTAGTGCCTTCACGATTAGGCTACATAACTAGAAACTCGACATTCTGCTGGGAGTAGTTACTAAAGTCAGGGTTTTGATTGCCATTACCTATAGGAGGAACTAATGCCCTTTCTGAGGACTGTTTAGGAGGTGTGGATGCTCTTCTACCGTGCGGGAAGGAGGTCCAGAACTCTGCTTGCAAGCGAAGTTCTTCCGGGTCTTGGAGGTCCTAAGGTAAATCTTCAACCTGCCATTCTTTGTGTTATGTGTGTAAAGTTTGCGGAATAGCGATTGAAGTGTCTAGGTCCTCTTGTGAGGATTCCTAGTTAATTTCTGCTTCAACTTCTAAGAGGATGCGCTCTAAGATGTCTTCGACGTTCCTGTCTATCTCTAAGAGTTCCTATCTACCTGAATCAGCGGGTACTCTTCTTGGAGAGAACTGGGATTTGGTGGAGAGGGATAGAGAATCTGGGGCAGCCTGACTGGGAAAGGGAGGAACAGGTTGGGAGAGCCCTGCTCTAAAACTCTTATATCTGTTGGCTAAATCCCTAGGCACAAACTCCCTATGAGGCACTAGTTGCCAATGAACCCCATTCCCCGTTTTACAGAAGAGATCTCCATAAGACCATGTGCTAATAAATTCTGCTTCCCTTTCTAGTTGTTTTTCCGATTTGCCATGGCTATTGTACTTGGTCATTTTGTACCAAGCACCCATGCCTACCTGAACAGTTGTTGTCAGGCCCGAAATAGGGCGAATCCTATGTGGAATTCGCCGTCTCTAAGATCGGATTCTACCTTTTGGCACCATAAGTACCAAATTAGGCTACATCTTAGGATTTCCCAAGGAGTTTCGTTTAAAATTGAATGCGCCGCTTGGGCTCCCGGGGTTGTGGGAGGATTAGGGTTCTTATAGAGCGTGGATTGACCCATCTTCTCTGGAGGATCGTATATCCCTGTTAGCGCTTCCCACCATCCTGAAATTCGGGGTGGGAGTCTAGCGATCTCTCTCATTCTGCGGATTTTGTCCCAGATTCCTTCTACCCATGAACATGCATAAAATGTGTGTTCCGGGGTTTCCAATGCACCAAGCGTGCATAGGTTACAAATTTCAGAATGATTCATTTTGGTTCTCCAAGCGGCGAGAGAGAGGCCACCTTGACAAGTGAGCCAAATCATGCAAGAGATTTTCTTGGGAAGCCAGGGGTGCCACAATTCCTTATAGAATTTGCGACATTGAGCGAAAGAATAACCTTTTTCTCTCAAAGTAAAAGTAAAAGGAGGAGTCTAAGCTTGCCTAGAGTTGATGATTTTGTAGCCTCTTTTTGTTGAATACTTGAAGAAGTTCCCCGCCTTTATGTATCCAATGTTCGGCCAATTCCACTCCTTTAAGTCCAAGTCATAGTCTATCACCCTGCCATGTTTAATCACATAGATAGGAAAGTCGCTTTCTGGAAGCTCCTGTGGTTTGAATTCGATGAATCCATCCTTGGGGCTCCTGAGTATGGTCCGAGCTCTCGTGAGCTGCCAGGAAGGGAGCTGAACAGGGAGCGTCCCCAAAACAAGGGAGAGTCTTTCCGTAAAGTTGTATCGCCTGTACACGTGGACCGAGAGTGCACCCCTGTCTAAGATTCCTTTTATATAGTAAAATTCCTCCGGTAGTTGCCTCTCAGGCTCGTTCAGGGTATACCAGTCCCCAATCTGAGGTGGGTAGACTCTATTCATGCTCCAAGGCACTGAATGGATAATGTCCTGCTTGATGGCTTCGAGGTTCCGGGTCCTGGTAACTCGGAATAAATCCTGTGTGTCTCGCCATACCTGGTGTCCCGGGTCCCAGAGGTGTTTTAGCTTGGATATACCCTTCTGCGACCATCTGCAAAAGATGCCCGCTCTGGGGTCTTCAGTGTCGCCCCACATGATTAATTCCGAGTTGCTCAGGAACGGATTGAGGAAGATGGACTGTCTATGTACTTCCTCAACATTGGTCGGGACGTCTCTTTGAATGCCTAGCCTAACTTCGAGCCAAGAGGCCCATATCCCCTTCCACAATGGGTTGCCCTGATCGAAAATCTTCGTTGCAGTAAACAACCACTCGGGGTCAGTGCCCCAGTTGCCCGCGTTTTTGGCTCGAAGTTAGCTGACCCTATGCTGAAGTAGTACTTTCCAGGATCCTGGACCTGGTTCTAAACCTCTGGTTACCATTTTTGTTAAGAGTGCCGACGCTTGAGCATAAGGGTCGAAAATTTTAATGCCGTCGTGTGTAGTGGGGAGTACCGCCGAATCCCACCGCACACGGGCCCAAGCGTTCTTAGAAGTGTCTCCCCCCCAAATGAAATTCCGAACCATGGAACGTGCCTTTTGAAGGACACTCTTGGAAAGGTCAGCCCCGCTAGCTATGTACCAAATTGAAGCCAAGATGACTTGGTTCAAAATTAGAATGCTCTAGCCAAACTGAGCTGAAAACCCGAAATCCGGGGACTAGCCAAACTAAGCTGAAATCCCGCTTCGGGTTAAAAAAAGAAACATACAAGGCGGGGGCAAGACCAACCGCAACCCAGAGGGACCGGGAAGGGATCCCAGAGGGGGGACCCGAGGAGAGGCACAGAGCCAAACCTAACACCCCTAAAGGGAGAGTGCCATTGTGAAAAACAGAAAAGGGCACAAAACCAAACAAAACCCATGAAGGGTAAATATCCTCGTGAGAAGCAAAAGAGGACCTACCAGCTAATGGAGGTCAAATTTGACAGAAAAAGTCCAATGATGGTCAATAAGACCCTAAGTGAGAGGGATGACCTCCCAACTAAGCATCCAAGTTAGCAATGGATGAAAAATGGATGAAAGCAGAACTAGGTTCTACTCGAAACCCTAAGGAGGGCGGTTGTATCCTAGTTGTAACCTACTGTGTGAGGCCATTGAGCCGGAAGCGAGTGAACTCCTGAAGATCCTCCGGAGGCTGTAAGTCTTGGGGGAGGTTAGGGGTGTTGTTGATGTCGTCGTCGTGCTCCACCAAGTCTTCCTTGGCCAGCCAAAGTTGTCTTGGAACAGAAGATGCGTTCGGGTGTGGAGGAGATTCCGCCTCAAGCTCGTCTTGGATGTTGAGATGAAGGTCGTCCATGATTTGTCTTAAGAGTTCATCACCAATCAGGTTCGCCCTCTGAGATGCTTCTCTTTCCTGTGAATTAAGAGAGGACAGAGAGAGTTGGGAGGTTGATGGAGAGTCTCCATCAAGAGGAGGGTCACCAAAGCGACGAAGGGAGTTAGCAAGTGTCCTCGTTAGAAACAGAGGGTGTGGTGCCATTTGCCACTGTAATCCACCCTCGTTTTTACAGAAAATCCTCTCGTGTGTCCAGACCTTAGTGAAAGATGCTACCTTTTGCGCTGCTTTGTCTGAAAGCGGTTGTTTCATAAAACGTACCATAGCTTTGTACGCTCCTATGCCAGCTTGAATAGTAAGCTGCCATGCTCTAAATAATTCAATTCGTAGATGGAATTCCTGATCTCTAAGATCATGGGCACATTTCGAGCACCATAAACACCAAATGATAGAGATTCTTAAGATATCCTTGGATTTCTCTATGGTTATTTTAACATCATCTCCTTGTTCAGGAATAGAATCTGTTACTGGTTGGGGAGTACCGTCTGGAGGTTTAAGTCCTGTAAGTATCTCGTGCCATGTGTTGAATGCTGGGGGAAAGCCTGCTTCTTGTCTGAGGGACCGAAATTGACTCCAGGCTTGGTTGGTCACAGGGCATAACATGAAGGCATGTTCAGGGGTCTTTTGTTGACGTATGTCGCATAAGTTGCAGATCCCGTCACAAGGCATTCCTATTGTGTGTCGCCATTCCGCGAGAGGAAGCCCTTCATTACAGGTAAGCCATATCATGGTACCTACTTTACGGGGAACCCATGGGTGCCATAGTTCCTGATAGAAATGTTTCCGTTGTACTCATGTATAGCCTAAGTTACAAAGCAGTTTATCAAATTTAGATTGCTTTGACTACTTGTCTGTTATGATCCTATAGCCTCTTTTTGTAGTGTACCCAAAGAAGCCTTCTTCTTTTAAAGATCCTTTTTGTTTCCAGACCCACTCTTTCGGGTCAATCTCTAAGTTTTCGACAATACCATCCCTGAAGCTCCATGGAGTCAATAGATCTGTTGGAGGTAGCTTCGAATTAAAGGATTCTACTTTACTTTGTAAAGTCTTATACAGAATCCTAGCAGCTGTAGTATGAAGACGAGGAACTATCTCCTTATCATCTGAAATAGGCTCTAGTCGTTCCGAGCCTATGATCTTTCTATATTTAGTAACCTGAAATCCAAAAGGTAGAATGGCATGAACATGATAAAACTCATGGGTTTGATATGGCTCTTGGTTATCCAGGGTTAACCAGTCATCTGGTTGGATAGAGACTAGATCCCAAGGTATGCTCTCGAATATTTCAGTACTCTTCTCAGGCAGCTCAGGGGATCTCGTTAGTCTGACTAAATTATGTAGTGGACGAAATGTACATAGCTCTTGATCCCATATATGTTTAACTCGTATAAAACCTAAGTTAGACCATTTCTGGAACATACTTTGGTGAGTTTCTCCCCAGAGTTTTCCCTCTAAACTCCGTATGTTATCGTTAAAACATAAAGGTTGACGTAGAGTCTCTTCTTTGCATTTGGGAGAAATTTTCTTCATCCCTAATCTCACAGCTACCCAAGCGGACCAAATGCCTTGCCAGAAAGGTGAGCCTTGAGGACATACCTTATGTGCCATGAACAACCAATTTTCGTCCTTACTCCATCTGCCTCCAATATTGTTCTGTAGGGACTTGATTCTGTAGTGTAGCAGAACCTTCCAATAGTCATTCCCTAGCACCAAACCTCGAACCACCATCTTTGCCAGTAGAGCTTTTGCTTGAGCTTCTGGTTTGAAGATTTTTATCCCCCCGTGTGAGACCGGGAGAACGGTTGAGTCCCAAACAACCCTTGCTCTGCACTTTCTATCTGGATTCCCACACCAGATGAAGTTTCTAATGAGTGTCTTGACCTTTTTCAAGACCCCCTGAGAGATATTGGCACAGAACGCCAAGTACCAGATAGAAGCCAGTATCACTTGGTTGGAGACCAATATACGGGCTGCCATTGATAACGGCTTAGGAGACCAAACAACTAATTTTCCTCTGATCTGCTGTAAAATTTTGTTATCTTTGTCTTCCTGAGGTGCTCTCCAACCTATAGGAAATCCAAGGTATCTCGTTGAATGGCCTGATGGAAGCCATTGTAGACCCAGATCTGCTCCCCATTCGAAATTTTGGGTTCTATCAGATGCCCAAATAGCTTTACTCTTTCTCCAATTTATTCGAGCTCCTGAAGCATCGCAATGTAGCTTGAGGACTTTGAGAACTCTATCGAGGTTGTCTTTAGTTCCTTTCAGAAATAATGACGTGTCATCTGCAAATAAGAGCTCTTTCAGTATTGTTCCGTTAGGAAGCTATAGACCTTCGATCTCATATCTTTGATATGATATCATATATCCTAGGATGTCTGCAGCAAAAAGAAATAAGTAAGGGGCAACCGGGCACCCCTATCTAACCCCTCTGCCCATGGAGAAGGGTTCTATTTTCTGTCCGTTTACTAAGACTGATGTTTGACCTCCCTGATATAGCATTGACATCCACTTAATCCAAGTGTCCGAGAAGCCTAATTTCTTCAGAGATTGCTGAAGAAAAGATCAGTTAACACGATCATAGGCTTTTTTGAAATCTAATAATAGAATAACTAAATCTTGATTAGACTCCCTAGCCCATTCCATTGCCTCATAGGCACAGAATACGTTATCTAGTATATAACGATCTTTAACAAATCTTGTTTGAGTCGCTCTTATCCACTGGGGGAGGTAGCATTGTGCCCTGTTAGCAACTGTTTTCGCTATAATCTTGTAAGCTGCAGGCAAGACCGAAATAGGCCTTTGATTATCTAACAGGTTCTGAGGTCCAGTCTTAGGAATTAAAGACTGTAAGCTTAGATTCAAACTTGGATGTAGGCGGCCTGATGACAAGGTATCTTTAACTAGGTTAGTAATATCTTATCCTATATCATCCCAAGCAGCTTGGAACCATTCCGTAGGTACATTATCGTGACCAGTTGCTTTATGGGTCCGCAGATCTTTAACTGCTTGAAGCACCTCTAAGTGTTCTATATCTGATGTTAATCGTCTGTTCTGGCCTTTCAAAACCACTCTGGGTACGCTACTGAAACATTCATTGCGAGCTTCCTGGTTAGCTTCTACCTCTAGATCTTTAGCGTATAAATCTCTATAAAATCTATGAATGTATGTAGCCAACTCTTCTTGCGATTTTACGCTTCTTCCTCCGTCTAAAAGTTCCTTTATGCCCGATTTGACTTTTTTATCTTTGTGGAAATGATAGAATTCGGCAGTACACCTATCTCCCATTTTCGCCCAATTTGCCCCTGAGGCAAATCTCTTTCGATCAAGCTTGTCCATCCTAACTTCTTCTAATTTTTGTTGAGCATGATTTAGTTTGGACCAAGCTTCAAGATCATTCCTGTCTCTCTGGAGCGTGAGTTCCGCATCACGAATCTCTGCAAATTGGGCCTTGTAGACTGATCTCCCTTCCTTCTTCTGATGTCTGGTGAGTTTATCACTCTGAAGCTTAACAGCTGATATAGCATGGACCACCTTATCTGTTGTTGATCCCGGGTACTCACTGTTGGCTCTCTTCCAGTTGGTTATGAGGTCTGTGAGAGAGATAGGATCCTTCTGTAGAGCGTTGTTGAAAGGAATGTGTCCTTTAGTTCGCGTTTTCGATAGTGAAATAAGAAGGAAGGCCGCTGCATGATCAAATATATGATTCATTGTGAACCAAATTCCATGTCTTCCTCCGTGACTCTATATGAGTCCATCCACGTAAAACCTATGTAATTGTGACCAGATAGAAACAAGCTTGTCTCTACACCATGTATGTCGTTTTGAGCCTATCCTTCTGTATTCATCCGCATAGAACACATCGTTTATTCCTAAATGAAGTGCAAATTAAGCGTGTCTATGCCTGTGTCTCCCTGTTTCCCATAGCTTTTGCAGCATATCCTGGGCTCCTGTCTTCTGCGTTTTCGGTCATATTAAAATCACCTGCTACTATCCAGTGTGCGTTTGGAAAACTGAAATTGAGAAGAGCCATCCAAAATCTTGACCGAGATGTTGATCAATTCTGGGCATAGATGTTAAATATCCCATATCGTGTTGAGCCTATTTCTAGGATCACGTATTGAGCCCTGCCTTGGACTACAACTCCTGAGTCCACTACGAATAGAGCTAATTTAGCCCCAATGATAATGCATGTTCCAGCCTTAAATCTTCCTCCTTCCGCGTTCAACAGCACATTATTCCATAGAGATATTCCGCCTTTGTAATCTAGTTGGTGAGTGATGCGGAGACAGTCATCCAGGTGTAAGTCATGCTCATGTATCAAAATTACTCCAGGTTGCGGATTAGATTTGTCTATGAAATCCCTGAATTCCTTACGCTTGTGAACACCCAATAGTCCTTGCCCCAAGCTGCGGATATTTTGGGTCGCAATAGTGAGTTGTTTCACTGTTATCCTTTGATAGAGGATAGGTTAGAAAGGGTGCATTGTGCACACCCCTCCTCTTGAACAGACCCGCTACTTCGTTAGTTTCTTTTCAATGGGGGTTTAGCTGGAGAGACTTCCATGTCATATAAAACATCACCTACTACTCTTCGTAGTCCTTTCTCTGAAGTATTTGGCAGCTTCATTAGCTGGCTAGGTTTTCCTCCTTCCGTAAAAATAGTCTGAAATTCCTCCGGGAGTACCTTCTAGAAGTATTTATCTGGTTTATGCGTTTCAATGCCATCTCTCTGAACTCCTATGAACGCTAAGCAAACACAGTGGCTGTTCTCTTCATCTGCCTTAATCCACTTGTATAACCATGTTGCGTCAGTCCATTTCTTGAGGGGATTCACCTTGTTATTGGTGTTAACAATAACCTTCCTCAATGCAAGTGTTGCCTCGTTCACCATATGGGTCGTAGCTGACTTCTAATCCCAGTCTGTTAGGTCTTCTGATATAGCTACTTGCTTGAAAGCAATAGCTCTGCTACCATGTGTACCAGGAATTGCTTTCTTTTAAAGAATCCTCATTTCTGTAGGCTTATCTGGTGTTCCAATAGATGTCAGGATCGGGAAAATCCTGCATCTGTTATTCTTGAGGCGAAAGGGCATAAGCATCTTAAAAGAATTACAGAAAGCGAAGGAGATGTTGGTAGATAAGTATCCTCTTTTGACTGTCCCTTCTGGAATAGAACTCAATGCTTCGTTGAGAACTCACTGGCTTGGGTAACGATTTCCAAACATAGTTGAATGTTTCCGTCTGTTTTGCCGTGTTTGGAATTGCAGAGTCTTCTTCTGAAGAATCCTCATCCGAATTTGTGACCATCTCGCTGAAAGAACCTGGGTTCTTCAACTTATTGACCTCTGCAGTCATGAGAACGATAGGAGAAGATGGATGAGGTACCTTCTCTGCGCTAACCTGAGTACTGTTCCCAGTATCACTTCGATTTGGAGTTGTAAAGGCTACTCGATTTGGAGAAGCCAAAGGCGTAGCAGGGTTTTTCTGTGCAGCCGGATCGCGTCCCAAACACATTGGAGAGAGATCATTTAGCGGTGTAGAGACAATCCTATCTACAGGACTTGGTATGACCTCTTCCATAGCCGCAGCATTGTCTTTAGTACCTTAAAGTTGAAGTTCTGAAGCCACTGCAGGGGGCTTAGGGACCCACTGTTCCCTAACCGGTTGCTTCTGGTGATACTGTCTTGGATCCGTCTGTGGCCTCCTTCTGAAACCTCTTCCTCCTCGGTTGTTTTGTTTGAGATCAGAACCTCTGCCTCGAGGTTGGTAATACCCGCTCTCTTGTTGCCAGTTACTTTGATCACCACGTCCTTGAAATCTGCCATGATTCCCTCTGTCCTCCTGTCTTCTTCTCCCATTATTTCTTTTGTTACCATATCCTTTAGTATAAGGATACCATTGCTCATCCGGAGGCTGCTCTCTTGTGTATTGATCAAGAGCCCCTTTGTCTTTCTCCTGATCCGTGCCTTTCTTGATTGTGCATTGTTTGACGTTGTGACCAAAGCCCTTGCAACGGATACATTGATCAGGTAACCCTGAGTAAGTCATTTTATGCTCTACAGTCATTCCTTGGACCCGACCTGGAATTAGTACTGTAGAGGGTAGTGAGTTAATGTCGGACACTAACAATCTAATGCGTGGACCAGCTGTCTTCCCAATCCAAGAATCGAAAAGATTCATTGTAAGGATTTCACCTATTCTTTTGCCCAATGCTCTAAGGCATTTTTCATTCCGCACATAAATAGGTAAATCCAATAAATGGGCCCACACAAGGAAGCGAACAAGATCTATTGTGTCTTCCTTCTGAGAGGAAAAGTCTGCGCTCCAGGTGGAAAAGGTGACCACCTTACCTTCGTAAAAGAAGGTATTCGTAAGGGTATGAAGTACTCCGTCCTTTGTCGCAAAGGAAACATCAAAGAAGCCATTCCCTGTGAGGGCTATGGCTGTAAAGGATTCGTGAAAAACACTTTTGGCCCATTCATGAAGAATCTTGAACCCTGGGCTTTTTACAGGCAGATGACCTATTACTGTCTTGTCTTCTGCTTTTCGAAGAGGGCGAGCTCTTCTTCACTAAAATCATAAGTAAGAATGTTATCTACGCGAGAGTGCTGCCCCTTTTCTTGATTCAAGATCAAGAAAAGATGGCACTGATACCTGGTTAACCTGTTTCGAGTCTCCCATCAAAAAGAAACGCACGCTGAAAAAAGAAAGCTTATTGACACAAGGACCCCTGGACTAATCGCTACGCGAAAAACCCAAAACCCCAATGCATTAACCCCTTAGGTAATCAAGATCCATCTAACGCTCACCCCAAAAAGAAAGATGACTCTAAAACGCACGTCTCTGCGACTAAGCACAATAAACACTTAATCAACTACGTAAACAATACAGTCGAAGCTAATACGATCAAAAACACGAACAAAAGTTCGACGTTTCTTTTAGACATCTATTTTCAAGCTTTACTTTTAGTAACCTTTTTTTAATATTTTAATTTGAAACTTTGAATTGAAGTACCTAAGAGAACTATGGAGGGCTTTACCATATTAAAACTTTAAGTATATGAATTTTTAGTCGTAATTTATGGCCTTTGACCAAAAAAATTGTAATTTCAGCACTAAGGATGACTTTAATGGTTTAGTTTACCGTGCTTTCACCCCCTTAACACCATTTCAACGACAACAATTGTCTTCTTCATATAGAGACTTTAGCACCACCTTTCCAACTAGAGCAAACACTTGCTCAAACCTTGTCAAAATCATTACCCACCTTACACAATAATAGAAATATCTTAGAGACCATTTTTAAATAAAATATTAAATTAGAAACTAAAATTAAAACTTCACATCTCAATGTAACATACATGCTTACTGATTATTATTGAGTACTATAAGTATGAATTTTTAGTGCACTACTTAATTTTATCTATTTGGTATCAAATAAAACGTCTCTCAAATAGAAAAATACTTGAATACCTCAATACCGTGAGAATAAAACTATTATATTTCACACAATCACAATGGAGATGGTCATAGAGATAACTACTTCATTTCAACCATAGAGAGGATCATCTTTATGTAGTCATTTTCCTTTACATGTGATTCTTTATTCGAAAACATTAAATTATTAAATTTTATAAGTTATTCTATGTTGTTATTATTTAAATGTAATATCGAGAATATTACATTTAAGACCCAATTTAGTAATTACACAAAATTTTAAGCATAAGTTTGAAATTTATGAGCCCACAAGATTGTATAATTTATAATATATAAATGAAGATAGTCAAAAGAATAAAACAATTGATGTTCATTTATTTGAATATCACTATATTTCTTACTATTTGAATTAGCAAAAATTAAAAATATATAATTATATATTGAATCTTTTTAAATCATATTTTTACAATAAATATAAAACACTAGATTTTAAATTTTAGATAATTTCATGTTATAAACTATAATATATAAAATTATAATTTATGATTTGGAGAATTTTATATTTAAGACCCAATGTAGTAATCACAGAAGTTTAAGTATAAGATTAAAGCTTATGTATAAGATTGAAGCTTATGATCTCATAAGATTGTATAATTTATACTTTGCAAATCAAGATATTTAAGGGAATAAAAAGATCATGTTCATGTATTCAAATATCACTATATTTTCTATGAATTGAATTAGCAACACTTAAATACATATAAATCATATACTAAAGTTCAAAAAATCATATTGTAGCATTATTTAACATTATTTAATTTATTAAATGACATTCAAATGTTAAAATTAGCAGTAATTTTATTTATAAAAATTCATGTTTTTTTATGATGGTGTTTAAGTTCATTTGATTCATCAAGAGTTTAAAGGCTTTGCACAGTGTTTTTCCGTTCTTTTGATTTATTAAGAGTCCAAAAACTTTGTAGCATGTTTGTTTGTACGTGAAGGTAAAAAAAATGATATAAAAGTAAAAATAATTTAAAATTATTGAGATTATGTACTGAACAAACAAAGTTCATGCAAATAAGCGGGTTCACCTTCAAGACATCATCAACATGTAGGAGTCCATGGAGACTTACAACACATATTTCCTTAGAATGAGATCAGACAAATTCTAAAAAATGGTATTTGCTTTAATTCTAATTTAGGAAGCTAGGAAAATATCTATATTGTAGAGATAAACTATAAATAGAATCTCATAATTAGTTTAACTTTAATGTTTTATTTTATGCCTTTTACTTTTATCATTAGATGTTTAAAATAATTTATCTATAGAATTATTTAGGATTAGAGTATGATAATCAATTGTACCTCAATAAAGATTTTTTCTTAAATTAAACATAAATGAGTATAAGGTACTCTATATGAAGTTTGAAGCAACTATATCAATGCAACCGTTCGTTGGTGACTGGTGTGCGGGACCCTCTAGCACATACATACACAAATGGTGTCAATCTCCTGTAGTCTTCATGAATCAAGAAAATAAAATACAGTGGAAAGCCGTTAGGCTCTTCATGAATAAAAAAGAACATACATATATACGTACATATATGCATACACAGTGCAAAGCCGTTAAACTCTTCATGAATCAAGAGAGCAGACATACACCAAAAGTAAATCCCCCAATAATGTATATATGGATCTTTCTAACTCATAATTGCTCTCATGAATGTCTAAACTTCAAAATTTCAATCTTCCACACCTACCCCATCACCTGCTAAAACTATCTTTACCATGTATACATATCGAAACTTCAAATGTATATATGTCGTGAATAACGTCGGTGTAGGTATAAATGACGGTTTTGAGGGACCCAAGCAAAGCATGTGTTTCCATGATTTACTTGTTTAGCATACATTTCCGATGAGGAATTTGTGCCTGAAATTTAAGCTTGACACCCACTAACACCTCTGAATTTGCATTTACATTTCCAACAAATTTTCCGATGGCAACAACAACCGGACCGCATTGTACGTGTCGTACTCCTTCTTTTGAGCATTTTTTCTGTGCAAGAACATTCTTTGTTGCCCATGAAATTGAATGTGTGAAAAGAAAATTATTGGGTATTGTACAATACTACATTGTATTAAGGTTCTAAAATATACTCCGTATTTGTGTACTAATTTTAGAGGTAGTTGAGGACAAAGTTTTCTATTTCATTCATTCTAATTACGCAGAAAGTGATATGCACTATATTGATGAAGCAATTTGTGACTATGAGTATAGGTGGAAAATGTAAAATATGAATGTAAACACATTTATTCATTCCAAAGCTTGTACATTCAACTATAAACTAGAGCGGGTACCATCTCAAAATTTAGAACTTAGCTAAGTGATTTCATCCACCCAAAATTGGAGAAAATTTTGTCGAATACTCCTTAAAAAAATCACCTTTTAGCAATAGATTGCCCAAAAAATGATATCGGTTTAGGGTGTAGCATGTTTAAAAAATCTTGGAATTAGTGGGGAGATAGTAATTATAATGTTGGCTCAAAGAACATTGTCAATAATGTATTTTTTGGGGTTGTTCACCTATCCATGCTAAAGGACATGGGTAGCAAAGTCAACATTTGGTGCTTCTTCTATTAGAGTGACAAAAAAAATCTCAAATTACTCTATACTTTGATGTGTTTTAGGGCAGTTATTTTGGGTGAAATATAGCTAGATTACAGTAGGAAAAACATTTGGCTAATAAATGGGCCAACACCATGATTTTTTTGCCATAAAACTTCAAATTAGAAAAGAATCTTAGATGAAATCGCCAGATTGTGAATGAGAATAATACAAAATTATGGATATGTGATATCTTCTATCCAACATTTGAATGATTGTTGAAATATGGAGTACCACTATAACATTTTACATTGCCACTTAGCCACTGCATGAAAAATGAAAAAAAAATACCCTAATGTGTTTTTTGGTAAAGTAACGTAATTTTTGATAACAACTTTATTGGAATAGTAAATGAAAAGATACCAATTTGATTTTGAATTAGGAAAAAAAGGAAGTAAATAATAGATATGAATTTTTTATCTAAAATCTAAGACTACATAATGAACTCCTATTTTTCTCCCAAAATATTTTTAGTTATTGCAAACCAAAAATCCTCATATCTTTCAATGGATGAAAAGATACTTGTTGGAATTGATAAAATATTTCAATATAAATATTTACCTAATCAACCAAAATCTTTTTTAAATGAAATTTAGAAGTGTAGTTTGGTTTGCTACTTGAAGATGAGTTTTTGAACCAAAAAAATCCTTATACTTGAAAACACATCCACAAATCATATTTTGGAAAACTTTCCCACATTCTAAAAGCCCATTTTGATCTTTTAGTAGTAAACCTTTTAATACCTACACCTTATATAATCATTTTAGATTCATTAAACATGTTAAATTGTAATTGACATAAATTTTCTTCATCCAAGAGCTGAATTATTTTACAATTTATTTTGTTGTCTTTAATAAAATCATGGAAGATATGTGATGTAAAAAAGTATAAGTTAGACATGGTGTGCATGAACTTATAAACAACTATAAGTGACAATCATATTATTAAGTTAGAGCATTTGATGCAAACATGTTCCTAACGCAACACAACATATCTACACTTCAAAGTAGAGTTCCATCTATATTTCAAATCTTAAAGACCCAATTTTATACACTATATGTGTCCAATATATAGTCGATGAACTTATTACAAACTACCATATTTAAATTGTAAAACAAGATTTGAACACATGTGCAATTAAGTACATAATTTCATCTAACTTCAATCAAGTATATAATTACACTTAACTTCAATCATAAAGTTAGAGTGTTTTTTGTTTTTTATTTTTAAAGACATAATAAATTTTAGACTTGAATGATTTATAGTCCATAGCATAATAGAGTAGTGCAATGGAGCATCCTTTTGAAAACTCGATCAAAAGAGAATTTTCATTTAGATTCACTTTTCTAAGGAATGAAGGAATGCCATTTGTATTCCATAAATTTTATGACTACAATACCATGTCATTGCCACGTATACTTAGTTTCTAATTGTAATTGATCATGGTCCCATTACAAAAGGGTGTTGGCTACCATTGCTCTATTATGCACAAGATTCTTAAGCCCCCTTCCTGTTCACCTCCAAATCTTAAACATTTGTTAAGGGATCAGAGAAATCACAAAGAACTTTCTCTTATTTCAGTTGGTTCAAACGAAGAAGGTTGAAGAATTGAATTATTCTATTAGCAAGTGATGCTACATTGTAAAGGGTGTGGTCCAGCAAGGTATTAAGAACCTTATGTGCTATGTCATAGTAATATATATAATATATAAATAGTTTTCATCCATTTTGCCAAGTGTCAAAGATATGCAACTGAAGTTTTGTTGTATTGAGGACGCCGTAAAGAGCTTGCAACAGCAGGCAGTGCCATACTGTACAAATTCCTCTAGATAAGCATGACCCACCACGGGCACGCCACGCGTCACCCCCGAGATTCACATGAGTATGCTCTCATTGGACAGTCTCGCCTTTCAGTTTCATTTGTTGAGAATCATTCGTCCTAAAGATGCCACTCACTCTGATGCCACCCTGATTTTAATTTTAATTTTGTAGAGTTCATCACCACGATTGGCAAGCTAAACCCTACCAAAGAAGGATTTATTTTATTTTATTTTATTTTATTTTATTTTTAGGATTTAACGTCACAAATGGCAAGCTGAACCCTGACCAAGAAGAAGGAAAAAGAAAAATGAAAGAAAAAAGAAATTTAATTTTAAAAATAAATCTTGATGTGAGTGTGGAATCCTCGGCCGCACAAGAAGAGCCAAAACAGAAAGAAAAGAATGAAGAAAAAATAGAAGAAAAGAATGAAGAAAAAGTAGAAGAAAAAATAGAAGAAGAAAAAAAAAAAACACAAGAAGAAGAAGAAAGACAAAAAGGAAGACGAGAAAGAAGACAAAAAAGAAAACAAGATAAAAGAAAAGATAAAGATAACGATAATGATAAAATAAATAAAATAATTGTTTTTTTACATTGTAAAATTAAATTTTCCTGAACTTAGTTAGCGTTGTGTGAAAAGATATATATTTTGAATCGTTTTTAAGTGGGCAGTGTGGAAAGGGTGGTCAAAAGGAAGTGGAATACCCAAGGGGGGGCACTTAGAGTAATTTTTTGGAGACACATGCAATAACCACTTATTTTTAAGGAGGGTATTATCTCTAAAAATTGGAATATTAGGCATCTTTTAAGTAGAAAAATCTATTGAGCCTGATTTTTTAATATCCTATAGGTAATTAGAAATCAATAATGCATTCAATATTAAATACCCTATTTTACTTATAATTTTTTTAATAGCATCCAGTTTTTTGGTGTCTCTTTTTTGGAAGGGGGGGGGGGGGGGAGGCGGGGGTGTGTGAATTGTGAATTGACATTTTTGACAAAGCAAACTGCATTATTGTGGTATGGCAAAGAAGAAATCACATCAAACAAAAATTCAATGACCAAATTGTAATTGTAAATGCCAGTAGAATGCAATCTGGAAGTTATAGTGTTAAGAAACACAAGTGTCCAACATTGGAAAGATGCAATTTTTCATTGATTCAATCTAGGCCTTTATAATATTCAACTTAGGATACCTTTATCCAGGGGTTATTTTCAATAAAAATAAAATAAAATATCACATATTTTATAGTATGGTATCTTTTTTATAAGTCGTTTTCAATATTAATCGGCTCCTATATTTTATTTAGAATTTATCAAAATTTTATCTCAAATGAATATCAAATATCCTATATTTTATCGCATGTTGTTTCTAGATATCGCCAGTGCCTCCACCGGGGTAGAATCTCAAAAGTGGAAATTGTCGGATAAAGTAGAATGTCCTGAAATAGTTCCTACACCCAAAACCAACGTGTAGATTGACCCATAATGGTTAATAACCAAACTCAATGCCACTTGTGTGTTTATTAATCAAATTTGTAGAATTTGGGCCGGTTTGTGGAATCATATATTCACAAATTTGGGATAGTTAGTAGAAGAGAAATGAGCCCTCCAAGGGGCTTTTTCGATGTTCATGCAAAAACCTGATTTTTTTATTGGAATGCTTTTTAAAATAAAATGTTACTAAAGTAAAATTAAAAATATTATTTATAAATGTTTTTAAAATGTTCAAAGATTTTTGAACAATTTTTAATATTAAAAATATATTAAAAATATATTTGAAATTTTTAATTTAAAAAAAAAAAATTTAATATCAAATTTGACATGTCGAACTAATGCCACATCAGATTTCATAATTTTAAATATTTTTTTATTAATTGAAGAGATTTAATAAAATTCAAAAATTAAAATTAAAATAAAAACTCGAGGCCTCCTAGAGGGCTCATAATTCTTGTAATGGTAGTTATCGGTTTTAGGTGATGCCTAACTTTTTTGCTTTAAAGATTTGTGGAAAATTAGAATAAATATATGGGAAAATTGCATCCTTCATGATTTCTATTTTCTTATAATGAAAAAAATAAAAATAAAATACTATTTGCCTTAGATGCGCTTTATATGAGGGTGGAGGCTACCAAAATTTGAAATCCAACTTGAATTAGATATAGTAAGGGGTGAAGAAGGAAGGAATCTAATAAACAACCCCAAGGAAGGATAGTTAGGTTTTTTTGTTTTGGTCCAATCCAATTTTTGGAGCGTGGGCCCTGTCAGGGTTTGTTTTTAGTGCATTAAAATATAATTTCAATCCATTGAAATATAAATTTAAAGGAACGACCTTGGCTCCATCATGTAGATTGATTTTGTAAATTCAACCAATGAGCTAAGGCAAGGATTCAAGCTTGTCACACTGCAAAAGTTGCCTTCACTAAAGCGGGCCTTATACTCATACATTAAGTAGGTTAGAAAGCTTAAGTTATCTGTTTCAGGATATTCTACCTGAGTCTCTCCAATGAAACAACAACTTTCTTTTCAAAAGTTTATCCTAAAAGGGGGTGGGACTTCATAAGGTTCTTTAGCCCTTGTAAGTTGTACCTAGGAATAAAAAATCGTTGCATCGGATTCTAAAATATTAAACGTACCACGTAATTCTTCACCTAAAGAACGATGGTGGAGAGTTGGAAGTCCACAGTAGCCCCCGCCTCAAGGATCACATGTTTTGAATTTTTTTTATCTTTCATGCAAGGAGAACAAAAGAGTGAATCCTTGCAAGGGCTAAAGAACCTTATGTTACTAGATAATTGAAGTACCTCCAACAGATTCTTTATTTAGGATGGTATGAGGGGCCTCTAACTTTGTAGTGGTGTGGGCACAAAACATTGACAGATGTACATTTTGTTAAAACATCTGCACCCATGCACGCTAAAGTTGACTCGCTAAAATTATTCATCTACATTTGAAGAGCCCTTGAACTTACACTCCCCTACCCTTAAACGCCCTTGAATCACCAAAAGTGCACATCAAATAGTCAATGGACCAATCACAAGTAGAATGTAAAATATAGTAAACTAAACTTAGATTTGAAAAGCCATTTCTTAACATGCTAGGATTGAGAGTCAAGAGGCATTTTTAAAGGGCCCTTAGCATTTTCAACTAGTTATTGCGTGTCAGGCTCTGGGAGGGCATGGGTGCGGATGCTCTTAGTGTGCACAGCTTTTTCAAGACTTTGCTCCTGGCTTGAAAGGCATGTTTGTCACTGCATTGACGGACGTGAGAGCTGCAAGCTATGGCGACCAGCGTCTGTGTTTCGTTGCTGGTGATGAGCTATGGTAGCACCCGTTGGAAGGTCTCACTGAAGCCGGTGAAGGTCTGGACTGTGCGTTCATCAATTGAGGTGAGCAAGGCTTGAATTGATCACCGCATTCTCGCAATGGTGTGGACCATTCTACATTTGCTAGTTAATCTCCTGAACAGGCCACTTAGTCTCTAGATCCCACACACCCTCCTCCTCTGATTCCTTGTAGAATCACAGTTTTGGGGAGGATTCTTGCGTTTCTTGGGGCCAGAGTATTTAGTTTCGTGTCAATAGTACCACTTCACCCTAACTAATGCAAGTAGATTGGTGAGAATGCATGAATTTAAGCAATGGGAGACAGGCTGAGCCAGTTGTGTAAAATCTGAAGGCTCCCGGTATGTGTGAGCAAGGCTTGAATCACCGTATACTCTGATCATACGTGCAATGGTGAACTTGACCATTCTACATTTGCCGGAGAACAGGCCACCTAGTCTCTAGATCCCACACACCTTTCTCCTCCTTTGCATCTGTTGTTTCTCTGTAGAATCACAGAATAATCTCGCATTCTTGCGTTTCGTTGGGGGAGAGCATTTTGTTTCGTGTTAAGCAGAATCACAGATCTCGCATTCTTGCGTTTCTTGGGGCCGGGTATTTAGTTTCTTGTTAATAGTACCACTTCACCCTAACCAATGCAAGTAGATTGGTGAGAATGCATGAATTTAAGCAATGGGAGACAGGCTGAGCCAGTTGTGTAAAATCTGAAGGCTCACGGTATGTGTGAGTCCGTTCTTGTATACCCTCCTCCTTTGTTTCCCTGTAGAGTCTTGTGTTAATAGTACCACTTCACCCTAACTAATGCAAGTAGATTGGTGATAATGCATGAGTTTAAGCCAGGCTGAGCCAGGTGTTTAAAATCTGAAGGCTCCAGGTATTCATGCGTGAGTCGGTTCTTGTAGACACGGGCAAATGTGGAGGCAACAAGGAAGGGAGCTCCATTGCTGTTGGAAGCTGGCACGGTCGATGCGGACGCGCCGTGGGTGGCTTTGCCGGACATTTGGAAGACGGCCGCGGTGAAATACGGGGAGCGGGTGGCGCTTATTGATCCCCATCGCAATCCTCCCATGGAAATGACCTTCAATCAGGTACCACTTGTTTCCATCATTCTGCTCACGCGTAATTCTTCAAGAACATGTGCAAAGCTGAGCTCCACCGTCTGCCATACCATTCTTATGGCCTACAAAGTCCCAGTGATTTTTTGGTCAGGAGACAGTTTAGCATTATCGCTACTTTTCCATGGCTTGAAGAGCAATCCAGGCTCCTTGGATGCTCTTTTCATATTAATTATATATAGGTAACATCAGAGTAATACACATGTGCTACCTAGGTGCTACTTAGGCAATGCCTGGGTGATACCTAGGTTTAAAGAGGCTACACATCTTGACTCCATGTAGGAAATCTGGCTATTATTCCTTTCTTTTTTTCAAAATCCTTTGTATCAATTAGCCAGCCCAAATTTTATGTAGCAATTTGGCTAAAATTAGCAACAAAAATCACTCCTACAAACCCTCCTCTCGTGGAATATTTGTTGTGCACATAACTCTCACATTTGGAAAAGAGGAGGAGGATCCAGAGTCATAACCCCCGTCCCTCCGAGAGTTCTAGATCTCCGAACCATTTGATTTCTCCACCATGATCCTCTCCATCGTTGACATAAGCCTACACATTACCCCTTATTGTGCATATTTTGAAAGTTAGGAGGCAATAGATTTGGGCAAGGTACAGGATATTTGCTTTACCTTAAGCATTATAACCAACTGTATGTGGCAGTGATGTTTGGGAGATTTATAGAGATGTGGAGAGATCTTGAGCCTGTCTAAGAGATCAAAATATTATCATTAAATATGAATTTCTTATGCAGGAGGTTGTAGACAGGAGGTTGTAGACCACTAGAAGACAACCCCATTTCCATTCACAAATCCTTGGTATGGAATGGTTTTTCAACTGGCTCTTGAATAATGTTTTTGTGTGTGCATGATTTCCGTGTGCAGCTTGAGCAACGCATTATGGATTTTGCGGAGGGGCTGCGTGCAGCTGGGATTCTTCCCAACCAAACCGTGGCTCTCTTTGCGGACAATTCACACAGATGGTTGATCGCTGATCAAGGTTGGTATACATGCCAGAAAAGTCTACACTGTTTTGTTCAATCAGTGTGACCTCCAATATAGTGCTACCTGGGCA